>JABTTQ020003174.1:0-687354 GCA_016081115.2 Rehmannia glutinosa
ATTGCTGTACAACCCTTAGCAGGTTCGCCAAAACTGTTTCTGACACGCATTAACAATTTTAAAACAGACTTCCAGTCAGCCGACCCGTGAGTCGACGCGATTGACCTATTTAACCCGTTTAATTTTATAGTGACAAATTATTTTAATATTTTATGATGTTTTTTTGATTATATGATGATGGAAAAATTATTAAATGCATTTATTAATACTTTTAATAATTTAATGTATTTCTTATTTGTAATTTTAGTTTTTTCTATTTTTTTAATTTTTTATGTCAATTAAAATTAAACAGTTTTTTGTCTTAGTTCTCGTTACCCGTGGTTATAAACGGGTGCGTTTTCGTCACAGGTATCTGACACGAATAATTAAACGGGTCTGTTTCAGATTGACCTAAGTATACCCGTCGAACACGACCCGCGAACACGAAACACGACACGATTGACACTCCTAAAGCCGACAGTGAGCCGTGATTTCGCGACATGCTCACCTAAAGATGGTGATTTTGGCGTAATTTCTCCTTATTATGCCCATATAATATATTATAACTATTTTTAGTCCTTCATTCTCCTCGAGATTTGATTCTTTTATTTTCTCCACTTTGAATTTAAATATAAAAAACACTAAATCTCTGCTAAGTTCTGCATTTAGCCGACTAAAAATCAATTTCTACTTAACATATTCTACCAATAATAATTAAAAAATCATTTCACACAAACACACACGTGTATATAATACAAAAATTAAAATCTACTCAGTATAAAAAAACCTTTTCCGAAAGAAAAGAAGAGTGAAAATGATTATCTTTGAATTACACTACTTAACTAATGTCACAAGAACGGAAGAACCTATACATATTTTATCTTGTAACAAACACACACAGCACAGCACAGCACAGCACAAATGGCCACAACTTTGAGCTTCCTGTCTCCAAACCCAACCAAGGTTCAAATTATCTTTCCCAAGAATCTTCTATTTTCTCTCAACACCTAAAAATTTTGTTTTTCGAACCCATTTCCCTTCATCTTTTCCATTGGCTTCTTGTAGCTGCAAAGAAACATAAACACATACTGTTTTGCAGCACTATTCCAATTGTCTCCACAAATGCAACCATTGTGAGGTAATTAATGTTAATACCTTATAGTTCAGTTGCTTACTTTTACAAAAAAATTAACTTGCATTTATTTATCAATCGGTTACGTACCAAATTCTGTTACACGGAATTTGGAGAACTTGTGGAATAGTTAGTTGTCTTTATTTGTTTTTTTGTGTGCATTTAATTAGATAGTTAGGCTTGGATTATTTTTCTGATTATTGGTTAGTTTTTCAGTGATTTCCAGAAATTCATGTGGAGTGAACAGAAAAATTAATTCTTATTCTTTGGTGGCCCTTGAACATTATTTGCTTTGCCTATCCTCTCGTTTCTGGAAATGGGGATACTGGTAATTGAGCATCAATATTTGAACTGAATTCAGAGATGTGAATTAAACACATCATCTTGATTTAACACTAGTTTTATCGGAACTTTATCAATTCAGTAGCAGAGCTGAAACATTATGCGATAATTCAAAATTACTAAGATCAAAATTTGATTTGTTAAATAACGTTATGGCTTTCCTTCAATCCAACTAAACAGCGAGTTCTTAATAATTGGATTATACACCCCTTTTGGTGCTTTCGGAAGTAACTAACTCATTGTACGCATGTATCTTCTATCAGAATAATGACATGATGTATATGATTTACACATTGAATTTGGAATTTGATGTGTTATTGGCATGGATTGTCAACCAAATTAATATGAAGCAATATGAAAAATGTCCATTTCGTACCAAAGTAAAATATCCAAATTATGTCCTTTTAGAGTTTGTGCTGCCTTATTCTGGCATTCAAGCAGTATACCTTTAATGAAGTAAATCAAACTTAGACAGTTTTTACCACTTTGAAGTTTACTTTTTTTTTCCTGAATGTGTGAATCTTCATCCTTTCCATGTAAACACAGGTTCAGAAGTAAGTTTATTTAACTCTTCAAATGAAATTCTAGCTTTAAATGTTTATTGACCGCTTATTAGTTGGTTATGTTGGAAAATTTGGTTTTGATAAAGTGGGTGTCGACCCGACTTTGACCAATTTTTTCGGTGGCTTAAATTTTAATTACGGAGGAATTAAATTATATATTATTAATCTACGTTACGGGTAGATGTTCGTAGTATTTTTATTTCTCAAAACCGATTTTTAGGTGAGTGAGAAATTAATACACGAAGGTAGCCACATAAGTGGGCATTATGTAAAGATTATGTAAAGGGAGATGAAAGGTTTATGCCTTTATCCCACATGGAATAAAAATCATAGTTTATCCTAGTTTATTTACTGAAGGTGTTATTTGTTGTATAAAAACTATAAACACAAGTGGATGATCACAAGTGGGCCACACGCGCGCTGGCTACCGGCCCCTGGGGCGGGCTGGGCCGGGCTCACCTATTGGGCCTGGTCCTGGTCTACTAAAGTTTTGCCACTCGAAAATGGGCTTGGCCCGATTCGAGTGATTATCGACTATTCGAGCCCAATGAATCGACATCAGAGGTGTCCGCATTCGTGTGACCGGAAGTTAGTAACTCCAATGTGTTTGGTCATCTCGAAAAGAGCCCAAGATTGGTCATATTAAGAGTAGTGGGGTGCGTAGTGGGGTGTAACATCCGGGATGTTACATTGGATTAATGCCCACTACTTTTTGTTATCTCCGCAGTGTGTTTGTCTATAAATTCATTTGAGTGCATTGCGCTTGAACACAACAAATATTCATACACAAAGCCGTATTTCGCATTTCGCACAAAAAGGTCCGAAGAACTGATGCCTTCAACACTTTTTCGTTCAAGGTGTCGTGTTGAGTGGTCACACTATACGTAAGACGAAACCGTTTTATCTTTGGAGGCAATACGTCAAACCGTGAGCACTAGCCGACGTAATTGTTTATGGATAGAGATAGTATCTCGACACGCTACGCCATTGATTTTGTTTTCATTTGTAATAGAATAGTTCATTTCGATTTGTAATAGTGAGCTATTGGAAGTTTTCCCATTATAACCAATACATTGTAATCAACAATCGCAAGACAATTATCCAGAACTTCACGATGGCAAGCACACAGTGAGAACCACGATCATCCCTCCCGCTCAAAGCCGAAACCCAAAGAAAAATTCATGGGTTTCGACTTCAAGAGGTGGGCAAAGAAAAATCTTCTACCGACTACCCAAGTACGTGAGATCGGACTGAGACGCTCGTTGTTCTTTAAAACGAAACGAATCTTTGCTACAGCTGCGTTTGATGCATGGGGCTGTGGTGATTTCTGTCAGAATTATGTCCTAAACGGACTTAGTGATGCACTTTTCTGATGTGTGTATTGTCTTGTGAAATCCTCCAAAGAATTGTGGGATTCTTTGGAGAAGAAGATACAAAACCGGAGGATGTGACGAAGAAATTTATTTGTCGGTAAGTTCTTGGATTTTGTGATGGTTGATTCTAAAACCGTGATGGAACAAGTTGGAAGTTCCGAGTTGATCCTACATGAAATCTCGAGGGAATGGCTTTTTGGAAGCATTCAAGTGGCCGCCTTGATTGAGAAATTGCCCCCAAGTCGAGGGATTTCAAGAATTATCTCAAACATGCGAAAGGAGATGGGACTAGAGGATCGATTGTCAAACCTGAAATCGGAAGACGATAGGAGGATTGACTCTAAGTCAAGCTTGTCCCTACGAGTCAAAAGCCAACTCGATGGAGCACGGCTCGTCAAGTGCTTTCGAAGAAAAGGCCTAACGATAAAAGGCAAGAAACCGGGCAAAATTTGAAAATTAGGTGAGCTTGCTACAACTGTGTGGCAAACCGAACCATATGGCAAAGCGGATCGCCACAACCAAAGAAAAAGAAAACCAAACCGAGTCCAATGCCAATGTGGTTGAAGAAAGGGAGCCGATTTGTGAGAAGTTGACATGTCGGGCGGTGGTGTTTGAAGCCAATTTGGTGGATAACGAGAAAGAATGGTTTGTGGATACCTGGTACACTTGCCATATCTGTTTCCGATAAGGATGCATTCTTCTTACATCCCATCGACCGGGGAAGCTCCATATAGGGAATCACGCCTCTTCGATGTTCTTTGGCGTTGGAACGGTGGTGTTAAAGCTTACTGGGAAAGGAGTTGAAGGGAAGGATGTCTTTGCATGTCCTTTACATCCGCAAAATCTGCAGTTTCGGTTCGGGTTCGTCAACCATGGGTTTAGACTAGTTTTTTTAGTCCGAAAAATTTGTCTTAGCTTAAATTTCGCGAGTTCGGGTAGGGGTTATCTGCATAAAAGGATCGCTCAAAATGAATGTAATGACCGTGACGCCGATTTTGGCGAGAATATGAATAAGAATGAATCTTCTGTTTATATTGTCGAAAGTGCTCTAATTTATGGCATATTAGATTAGACATGTAAATCAATGCTATAAAAAAAGATTGGTAAATTTAGAATTAATTAATTTACCTCGAAGTAAACTCACAAAGAAAATGTGAAGTTTGTGTTGAAGCTAAAATGGCTAAATTACCATTTCATTCGGTTTGAAAGGAGCACTTCACCTTTAGAGTTGATACACATTTGATGTGTGATCTAAAATTTGTGCAAACTAAAGGTGGTAAAAAATATTTCATCACATTTATTGATGATTGCACAAGATTTTGCTACTTATACTTGTTAACAAGCAAAGATGAAGCATTAGAGGCTTTTAAGAATTATAAAAATGAAGTTGAAAATCAACTTCGCGTACCGGGATTAAAATAATTCGGAGTGATAGAGGTGGCGAATATGTTGCACCATTTGAAGAACTATGTACCCGATCGGGCATAATTCATCAAACAACAGCACCATATTCACCACGAGTTCAACGGTGTTCTTTGAACGCAAAACCGGACTCTAAAAGAGATGATTAATGCCATGTTGATAAGTTAGGATTACCCGAGAATATGTGGGGAAGGTTTTAAGCCAACCACATATGAATAAAATACCACTTAAAGGGAAAGATAAGACACCTTACGAATTGTGGAAAAATCGTAGTTCTTCTTATAAATACCTTAAAAGTGTGGGGTGTTTGGCTAAGGTAGCAATACACGAACCAAAACAAGTTAAAATTGGACCAAAGGCAGGTTGATTGTGTCTTTTGTGGGATATGCATACCAAAGTAGTGCATATAGGTTTATGATACATAAGTCGAAAATCCGAAATGATGAAGGTACCATAATCGAATCGAGGAATCTTTGTATTCTTTGAGGATGTCTACCCTTGTAGAGAAAAATTAGAAGTGAGTACTAATAAAAGAACTCATTTGGCTGCAGAAGTGGTTCAACACCGATTAGTGAAGCGAGACGCAGAAGAGGTCAAGACGGCTAAGTCTTTTGGGCGATTACATAACATTTATGTTAGATGGTGAGCCAAACTCGATTAAAGAGGCTTCTGCGACCGGATGCTCCGCTCCGGCAAGAAGCTATCAATAGTGAAATCGAGTCCATTCTGCAGAACCATACTTGGGAGTTGGTTGATCTCCCTGTCTGGTCATAAACCTTAGGATGTAAATGGATCCTAAAGAAGAAGTATAAAGCGAGATGGAACTATTGATAAGTATAAAGCACGGCTTGTAGCCAAAGGCTTTAAAAAAAAAAGGATATGACTTCTTTGACACCTATTCTCGAAGAACGAGGATTGCGTCTATTCGGTGTTCTTGCGATTGTCGCTTTGCTGACAATCAGAGATTCATCGATGGACGTCAAGACGGCGTTTCGAATGGAGAGATAGATCTTTGAAATATATATGGAACAACCTGAAGGGTTTATTGCACCGGTCAAGAAAAGAAGGTGTGCAAGTTAATAAGATCCTTACGGACTGAAACAAGCTCCAAAACAATGGCATCTTAAGTTTGACAATACGATGTTGTCAAATGGATTTAAAATCAACGAGTGTGATAAATGCGTATATGTCAAAGGGACATCAGAAGCATTTGTCATAGTTTGTCTATACGTGAAGACGATTTGTTAATCATGGGCGTAGTCATGATAATACTCATGGAGACCAAAAAGAATGTAAAGAGGAACTTTGACATGAAGGATATGGGGGTTGCTATGTAATCCTTGGGATAAAATCGCAGAACTCCTAATGGAATTATCTTGTCACAATCCCACTATGTGGAGAAAGTGCTCAAGAAATTCAACTTTTGACAGATTCATCGTCAAAGACGCCTATTGATTTAAGTATAAATAACGGTTGCTAATAAAAGCAGAACCAGCTGCTCGGATGGAATACTCACGTATAATAAGCGATCGATGTACATCACAAATTGTACACGTCCGACTTGGCCTACCTCAGAATATGTTGAGTAGGTTCACGAGCAATCCAAGCCATGAGCATTGGAAAGCGTTAACCAGGGTGTTAAAATACTTGAAGTATACTGGATTACGGGCTATACTACTCAAGATATCCGGTGCATTTTGAAGGATATAGTGATGCTAGTTGGATCTCGGATTCGAAAGATTCTTATTCAACTAGTGGATACATATTCACCGTTGGAGGTGGTGCGGTATCGTGGAAGTCCACGAAGCAAACGTGTATAGCTTGGTCCACCATGGAATGCGAGTTTATAGCTTTGGATAAAGCTGGTGAAGAAGCAGAGTGGCTTCAAACTTTCTCGGAAGATATTCCATGTTGGAGGAAGCCTGCGCTTTCCGTGATGATGATTCAACGTGATAGCCTGCGGCTATAGGAAGGGCACAGAGCAATATGTATAACGGTAAGTCTAGACATATTCGTCGGAGACACAATACCGTTAGACAATTGATCTCAAATGGTGTGATGTCATTGACCACGAAAGTCAAAAGATAATTTGCGATCCTTTGACAAAAGGATGAATCGAGATCAATTGGTAAATTGGTAGAGGGAATTGGCTTGAAGTCCACAAAGTAAAAATAACTATCATAGTGGTAACCCAACCATGATGATTTGGAGATCCCAAGAACTTGGTTCAACGGGAAAACTAAACTATGAAGGTTATGTTGTAACACTTGGAAACAATGTTATAACCCATCCCTAGAAAGCAAAACCAAGTGTTGAAACACCCTGCAAAGTTGTGGTGAGGCTAAGTCATTTGACTTTTAATGATTCCTACACCTCGTTGAGGTTGAGTATGGCAGGATACTCGGATAGGAGATCACCTATAAGTGAGAAGTGCGGGTCGCTTCAAAGTAACACTTATGAATCCAAAGTGGTGTCCATGGTCAAACGGACACAAAACGTGAGAACAAAAGGTGTTGAGACCTTATCGGTTGTTATCTTGACTCGGTATACACCGTGGAGGAATAGTTGGCGTATCACGTCACTAAGCCGCAGTGTACCCGATGGTATTGACTACTGAAGGTTCAAAGCCATAAGCTACCTTTCCGAATGCAATATTGTCTCTCGAGGATCGGTTTTGCGTGTCCGCATTCATGCATACATTAATTTCCACTCATGTGGGGGATTGTTGGAAAATTTGGTTTTGATAAAGTGGTGTCGACCCGACTTTGACCAATTTTTCGGTGGCTTAAATTTTAATTGGAGGAATTAAATTATATATTATTAATCTACGTTCCGAGTAGATGTTCGTAGTATTTTTATTTCTCAAACCGATTTTGGTGAGTGAGAAATTAATACGAAGGTAGCTACATAAGTGGGCATTATGTAAAGATTATGTAAAGGGAGATGAAAGCTTACGCTTATCCCACATGGAATAAAAATCATAGTTTATCCTAGTTTATTTACTAGAAGGTGTTATTTGTTGTATAAACTATAACACAAGTGGATGATCACAGCAAAGTGGGCCACACGCGCGCATCGCCGCGCCGCCGCCTACTGGGATCGATCGGCTTGGGGCCGCTTGGGCAGGCGGCCCGGCTTATGGGCCCGGTCCAGGTCCACTAAAGTTTTGCCACTCGAAAATGGGCTTCGCCCAGATTCAGTGATTATCGACTATTGGAGCCCAATGAATCGGACATTGTAGGTGTCCGATTCGTCGCATGACCGTTGAAGTTAGTAACTCCAAGTGGTCATCCGAAAAGAGCCCACTACTTATCGGTATAGAGTAGTGGGGTGTAACATCCGGGATGTTACAATTGGATTAATGCCCACTTTAATTTTTGTTATCTCCGCAGTGTGTTTGTCTATAAATTCATTTGAGTGCATTGCGTTGAACACAACAAATATTCATACACAAAGCCATATTTTCGCATTTCGCACAAAAAGGTCCAAAGAACTGGCGTCTTCAACACTTTTCGTTGAAGGTGCTTCGTGTTAGTGGTGCTACTACACGTAAGACGGCCGTTTTATCTTTGGAGGCAATACGTCAAACCGTGAGCACTAGCTGGACGTAATTGTCTTGCGGATAGAGATAGTATCTCGATTCGGCTTACGCTCGATTGATTCGTTTTGTAATAGAATAGTTCATTTCGGTTTGTAATTGAGCCATTGTGAAGGCTTTCCCATTATAACCAATACATTGTAATCACGTGTTATTACCTTTTTAACTCGGCATTTGTTTTAAATTTATCAATCAACGTTTGTCGACAAAGTTACTAATGTGAGATAACAATGATACATAATGCAGTTTCACGACGATTCATCCGAGGTAGAGTTGAGATTGGAACTCGGGGATGAAAGCATAAGCCCTGCGGAGATCTTTGTAGACGCAAATGAGAATTCTTTGGTAATTAGAGTGCAGAATTCTGGATATCTAAAGACTCTCTTGGATACAAATAATCTCTATGGAATGATAAAGCCTTCCGAAACAATATGGTACTTGCTGTTGATAATTGAACTTCCAATAACCATTACAAACATATAGTTGCTGATTTTTAAAAAATGAAAAATTTGTTGTTTTGAACAGGTATATAGATGATGCTCAACTGGTAGTTAACTTGAAGAAGCAAGACCCTGAACTAAAATGGCCTGATATCATGGAATCTTGGGAGTCCTTATCAACAGGACTCGTCCAACTATTGAAAGGAACATCTGTATTTTTAGTTGGAGATTCAACGGAAATAAACCAAAAGATTGCTCGAGAATTAGCCGTTGGTCTTGGGTATGAGCTCCTTTTTTTGTTGGACTAAAAAGTGGTGGATCAGATAAATTTAACTTGTTATAATTTATAATTTTTACATGAATCTTATTCTTCTCTTTCTATGACCTGTGATCATTACTCATTCTCGATCACTATTTAAGGACACAGTGATGTTGCAGAAATAATTGATGAGCCCCACTAATACCTTTTTCATCTTGAATGGAGAGAATTAGGAAATATAAGATTTTGATGTATATTTTGAGCCTAATTTCTGGTTCCAATTGCACTTTGTTACTCTTGAATACCATAACTATTACAGTTAGCTGGGCTCACTTCCTTGGTCTGATTTTCTATGTTCGTTTTCTGCTTACATGTTGATAGATATACTCCACTCAGCACAAAGGAGCTTCTGGAAGCATACATCAAGCAATCTATTGATTCATGTGAGTAAAAGTGTCTCTCTCTCTCTCTCTCTCTCTCTCTCTGTATGTGGGTATGGGTGGTTGTCTTTGCTGATAGGATTAAAATGCTCTTAAAAGAAAACTGTGTTCACGGCTTTGAGATGTGAATAAAAAATGACAAGCCTATTGTGTAATCAAGAAAAAGGATAAAAATATGAACTGAGGCATAAGCAAAGTTATGTGACTATGGCATAAATAAGGGGCAAATACAAAAGAATTGATTCATACAGATATGCCTTGTCCAAATGCCTTTTGCTGTTGCCAGTCTTTTCCTACCCACTTTCTCAAAACTAACTCACAATGAGTGGAAAGGCCACCCAAGCTAATATACTTGCCTTGATGGTTATGAATTGTTTATGCATGATTTTATCCAATAAAATGAAAGTCTGATTACGATTTAATGTGCTTTAGTGGATAACAATATAAAGGTCGAGTACCTCTAAAAACAAAATAGAAAAACTTTTATCATTCTAAACCTCGAGAATTTGGTAATAAAGGTAAAGTTGTCTGCAAATCATCATGACCTAGTCATGCAGCAAGGAGGCGTCTATCTTTTGGGAGGAGTCGATAGATTGAATAATTGTATGGCTTAGTTACACAAGAATGGCCTTGAGGTTCAGTTTAATTACAAAAAAAACCCTGCTATTTTTCGAAATTACAACCCCTTGATATGTGTGTGTGTGTGTATATATTTTTTTTTGTTTTACAACTTATACCTCAAGAGGGGGTATTTGTTAAGTAAATACAATCCTCAAGGGGGTGTTTGTAATCTTGAAAGACAAGTGGATATTTTTGTAATTACGCTAAATCTTAGGGTAGTTTTGTAATTTACCCTAATTGTATTAGCATACAGTCAAAGTATTGGCTGTTTCCTCATCTGGACAGTGTATAATTGGATATGTAAACATTTTTTTAAGGTATAAAATGCGATATGCATGTTCTAGATGATGCCAATATCAGTTGTATTCATCATACATTTGCTATATTATTTTTCGAATGAAGAAGAATTGGAACTAGTTTAATGGAAGTTCTTTTGATCTCTCTTGAGTTCGTGGTAGTAAGCTAACATATTGCACAAATTTTCTTCTTTCATCAAAGAACAAACATATCTTAAGTTCATTTTTTTTCAGGTTTCTTAATTTTGTTTCCTATTCTTGGACTTTAAACTTTTGGGTTCCTTAACATTTGGTATTTGAATGGCTTATAAATGATTTTTCCAAGTTAATAAACTGTTATACATAACCCATCAAATATTAGATTTTTCGGAAAGAACACATTGTTTGATCTATTTTAGGCATGTAAATTTACGTTAACCATATATTTTCATCTACACCTAAAAACTGCTTGAAGCGACTTTTGTCACACATCTTGCAGTGCATTAATATATTTAATGAATTTCAGGGGTGAGAGAAGAGGGCTTCGATGTGGTAGCAGAAGCAGAAGGTGCTATATTAGAAAGTCTTAGTAGGTACAACTTTTACATGCAATTACCGTTTGTACCCTGCTTATCTTTCACAATTGTTTAAGTGGTTATAGCATGTCGAAAACCTAATTGTTTTGCAATAATTTATGGAGTTCACAGTCAAGCCAGAGCAGTTGTTGCAACATTAGGAGGAAAACATGGTGCCGCCAGGAGGCCCGATAAATGGCAACATCTTTTGCGGGATTTACAGTTTGGCTGTCACAATCTGAAGCTACAGGTGATAAGTCATGTTTCTAAATGCAATCTATAATAGATTCTAAAAGGACAACAGCATGGTTATTTCCTTTTTCTTGATTCGTACCTTAGTATTATACTTCATCCATATTCCATCAGTTAGAAATCAATGCTATGAACAAAGTTTGTATGATATGTATAATTTCCTGGTAAACTTTCTTATAAGATAATTAGTTGCCTTTCACACCCTATTTTTGCTAACATTAAAGCAGGGTCTTCAAAAACTTTGCCTCTCCAGTTATTTCCTCTTTTTTTTTTTGGTCGGAAAATTCTCCAGATTCATTGTCCCAGGTTTGCAGTTATGTCCCTGCTAAAAGTTCTCCAATTATCCCCTGTTGCAGCCTGCGCTTTTTAAATTGCTTGAGATAGAAACAAAGACAAGGAACAGGTTCCCTACAATTAAACGGTCAAAGTGAGCCCTATTTATTCTGAATTTTCCCCACGTAGGATTCGAACCTATGACCAATCGGTTAATAGCCGACCGTTCTACCAGTGAGCTACTAAGGAACAACAGGAAATTAGATCTCATGGAGTTCAATTCCCGTTCTCAGCCTATGACCAATATGAGCTGGAACTCTCCTTTGTAACTCCTAATCTGGCTACCATTGAACTTGGTAAATTGAAATGGTTGAATAATTGAAAATGAGAATATTCAGGAATACACATTGAATGCTGGAATTACGCATTGAATTTCTGGTAGTAAATCCATAATCAAAAAGGTATTTGTGATTGTTTTAGAAGCTAATCGAAATTGAGGAATACCAGAGGTCAATTTAGAAATAATGGAAACATGATAAGCACTAGAAAACAAAGGATTGAGCAATTCAATAGCGTTGTAGGCCTTGAGTCATTAAGTTATGAACATATTCATGACCCCATCTACAGGTGAGAGTTGATGTAGCTCGTCATCTCCACTACTGCATTTTTAGTGCAGAAAAATTACTGGAGTGAATGTACTAAACTTGAAGTGCCATATCATTCCTCAGTTAAGTTACTTATATTTTTTTCTCTAGAATAACATATGATTCGGATGATGTTTTTGAATTTTATCCGTATTTGAATTATTGAAGTCCATTAAGCTAATGGAACAAGGTGCATGGCACGATTAATTGTTAACTGCAATTTAGTTTTGCTTATTTGTTCTTGATAGCTTGAAAGTAAGGAGGTTATGTTTCTAACATTTTCTTTAGTTATTAATCTGTATTGATATCTCCTAGAGGTTGTACCTAATTACGCTGCTGTTTATCTCGAAATTTATCATAAAGTGTTTCCTTTGCCCTTTCTTCTCTGTGTCTCTGTACGAATACGCAACATATAGTATCCCAAGCCAAAGTTTATGAACATGAAGCCTATGTATGTTATACAATTTTTCGTCATGAATATTTATATCATGCTTTGTAGATAATATGGCATTAGATCCCAGCAGTTTCATTCTTCATCCATATTTCCTGTAAGATTGCATTTGGATGAAAGGATTTGAAGGTAACAAACTCAAATCCATTGACCGCAATATCATAATTCAAATAATTTCAAATCCTTAGCTCCCATTTCAAGCTATTTCTTCAGTCATCTTATAGGACGACACAGTAGCTAGTCCTGCTGAGATTTTTTTTTTTTTAAATAATCGTAATATCAGATGAAGGGTCAGCGAAAGAAGAGGCGAAGAAGAACATGGAAGACGGTGTTGAAGGTTATAGTAATGCGGAAGTAGTAGTGAAGCTTGGAGGTTGGGATGCCACTTACTCCAAAGTTGTGGCTCAGGCTTCGCTCGGTGCTCTCAAACGCTTGCTTTTTGCGAGAAAAGTCTTACGGGTGCATTACTTACTTTCATTCTCCGTCTATCTTTCAAAATTACAAACTCCTTACTAACATTTGTTTCTATTTTACAACTTGCACACTGAAGACGGTGTTTGTAATACCTTAAAAGGGGTTTAATCTTGAAAGATAATTGGACTATTTTTGGTAATTTGGTTGAACCAACAAAGGTGGCATTTTTGTAATTTACCCTCGAGTTTATAAAAAGCACGTTACAAAGTCTGTGATGGACACTAATTTTAAACGCAATTCATTTTTTTGGGGATGACGCTATTCACACCCCAAAATTGGTGAATACAACCACCTCCATATAATTGCAAAAAAGTCATTCACTTAAAGACTATATTACTCTTACTTAAAGAAGAAGTTCTAAATACACCCACATTCTTCTTCTTCTTGAACAAAGTTGAAATTTTTTTCTATAGACCCTAAATTTTTCCAACACCCAAAATGTTGTAGATATGGACAACAAAGAATTCCTATCCCCAAATAATAAAAGTATATTCTTAGTTTACTTAAAGTATGTTATTTCTCAAATTTTCAAGTTGAAAAATACCATAGGATAATAGCGATGACGACACTTGGCACGATCACACACTATTGCAAAAGATCCATCGTGCCATGTGGCACAATGGCCAAAAATTCATCATCCGTCGTGCCATCTTATCATGCCACCTAGGGCTTTTTGTGCCATCGTGCCTTCTGTCGTCATCTTCCCTAACATCATCGGTCAACATACATACACAATTATGCAAATAACTACCCAACAATTATCCATTGAATTCTACTTAATTAAGAGCGAAGTTAATGGTGGTTGTGACACATCATCTTTCTCATCCTCCATCACCAGTCTTCTTCTCCGGTAAGTGACCAAGTCTTGAGCCATCGCCAATAGCATAGTAATTTCACACAAGAACTTATGGGTGTATTTAGTTGGGGGTTGGGGGGTCGAGTAAGAGTAAAATTGGAAATTATGGGGGGTATTTAATAATTGTGTTACATTTTAAAAAGTGGGTAGGGGTGTATTTAGTGAGTTGGTGTATTTGTCAATTTTGGGGGTGTGAATAACGCCACCCTTTCCTTTTCCGATGCGAAAAAGAGGGAAAAAATACGATAGAGAAAACAACCGAGGATATTGCCTCTTTAGTTTTATGTGCGTTTAGTTTTGATCTAGCTCAGCAAACGACTCAAAAAATTACCAGAGGTGTGCAATTTCATATGATTATGTGGTATGTTTTGTTGCTAAAAAAGGTTTACTCTGTTTGAAGGTAAAAAAAGTTTGTATATAAGACTGGGATGCCGAGGTGATTGGCCAGATATTAAACCACCTGGCTGGGATCCATCAACAGGAGCTGATGTATCTACTGCACCATCATAAAATTGTACATGAAGATTAAACCAACATAACATTCTTCTTTCACCCAATTGTGTTCATTTATTTTAATTGTTCTTATCTAAATTATCCTCTTACTTTGTGTTGTAAGTGCGATTGACACATGTTCGATCACCTATGAGTGTGTGTCCATTCCCCTACTATCCCAATTGTACTATAAAAAAAAAACTCCTTTTATGTACGAAATTTGTGTGTTCGTATTTCATGACTTCATTTTTTGAAATTTAGGTTCAAACATTTCGATGGACGGTGCTCTCTCAATATCAGAAAAGTTGCATGAAAGCTTTCAAACATCATTCAACACTGTACCAACTTGTGAACTTTTTCTACTAACTTAGAGAAACAAGGAACTGATACAGGTTTAAATTCTACCCAGGACCTACAATTGATCAACCAATACAAGTTCATACAGTTCAGAGCTCAAGATTTTGCAAGTACAAAAAACATCAATTAAAACTCCTCAAAATGTGTTGTTTCTGCTGTCCAACTATACATTGTAATGAGCTGCTTGTGACACATGATGGAATTACTTAATACTAAGCAAATAGAAAAAGAAATCAATTGGGAATTAGCTGTTTGTGTTTCAATATATGAGCAGTTATAGGGTGGGTCATATCACATATGTACTCTTTTAACTAGTTAAGTTCCAAATTTTGCACGTTATAAGCGGTCACATTTTGGACATGTTGATGCTCGGAGTTTTCAAAACAAATTTTAAACTCATTTACCCTATTTACTAGTATAACTTTCTAAACTCAAAAAAGGGGTACCACACTAGTATACTGCCACTACACCAATTAATTAAACCAAACCACAATTGTAAGTTTCACTTATCCACGACAAAAACAATTCATCAGTCGGATATACGTGGTGGCAAAAAAGGTACCAAATCAGTTTTCAGCTAACAGAAAGGTAAAGACTGGTGTTAAACTCTGGAGACGCATAAACAAATTATTACATGTATGAGAATTTACTTTCTGTAGCCTTGTGCTTAGGTGCAAGCCATTTCAACGTTGGACCTTGATGACATCTGCAGAAAGCCAGAGTAAAATCTCATTACAACCAAAAAAAAAAAGTAGAAAAATTCAAAGATCAATTCAAATCTAACGGAGACATAGCGGAGACGTTAGGAGTTATGACCATAGCGGAGACATGGAATGAAACATCCAAAACGAACATAACTTCCTAGAGATAAAGTATGGGTCCAACTTGGGAAAAAATAAAGAGTGAAAAGGGATAATTAAGAAAGCACCCATGAGTTTCAGTCTAATTACAAAAAATTATAATTATCTTTCAAATTACAAATACCCCCTTAGGTTCGTATTTACCTAACAAATATCCCCTCTTGAGGCCTTGCACTTTTGTAAGCTAAAAACAAATGTTAGGGGGTATTTGTAATCTTAGACCCTACAGATTACATTAAGACATACCGCAGCAGATAAACTACACATACGCATATGATAAAATTCCGAGCTAATTACATAAACTCACAGGCCATACCTTGCGCTGAAGACTTGTTATTGCTGACTTCAGTAAATTATCACCAACAATCAGCCTCAATTTCTTCACAAATGTATCCCGACTCATCTTCTTATTCTGCCAACCAACAGCGATAATATACAACTATAGAATTTAGTGCAAAACTTTTGAGCAGAAAATAAGATAAAGAAATTAAACTGTCAGCAGACACTTACCCTGAATAATGCATAGTTGGTCCTCAGAAGGTCCATGCTATCACGGGTGACTTTACTCGAAATGGCAGCAAACAGCATAGGAAATGGCATCCAAGGGCTTTTGGGAGCCCTTGCTTGAACAGTTTCACCTAGGACCTGATGCAATTTCTTCACTAAGTATATAAAAACTAGGATTGTGCGAATGAAATTGTAAAATAACATATACTTCATTAGTGAAAATCACCGACATCAAAAAACCCCAAATAATAACTTTCTTCCAAATGGAATGGCAGTCGCAGGGGCTTCCAAAAGTAGAACGTGTGTTAGAAGTGCGTTCGATTGATTCAATATCGATCTAGAAAAGAGGGTTGGAACGAACGTCTAACAAGAATTCTTGGAATGCCGTGGACATTCTTGATTGGTGCTGAGCTAACTATAGTGCAAAGTCGTATCTCTTTGGTTAATAAAATCCAAAAGGTTTATCGATCCCATGGGGTGCAGATTCATAATAGGCATATAGAAATTATTGTACGTCAAATTTCCTATTTGTCACTTAATGATGGAACTTTACTTATTTCTTTTTTTGAGGATCGACGAATCAAATGATTTTATGTTCCAAGTTTGCCTCAAAGCCATCCTATCCAAAACACGAGAATGCACAGAAATGCATCGGTCCATATAATGGGAAGCCATAATACTCACTGAAAGAGCTTGATGTTATCAATTAGAGCACAAGAAGTGGCAACAAATGAAGGGGCATAGTCCAAAGCAAACATAAAAGATTGGAAATCGTTTTATTTAATATAGAATTTAACGGACATTTTACATTATCGTAAGTCTATTTCTTTTCACCTCTGGTGATAATAGAAAAAATATGAAATATGTTTCATGGTTGCAGGTCAGATGCCTGCACACACCTCTTATGCCATCTCCAAGCTTCATGCAACATTTTCAATGCTTTTGGTTTCAAGTCATCCTAACATGAAATTGTGATTCCTAAATATAAAAAGACTAAGCTTGATGAGTTCCATGACATTATTACTCAAAACTAACCAACATTTTACTAAGCAACTCATAACATAATCAGATGCCAAATATTAGTAACAAATCAAAAACCCAACAGATAACTACACCATTCAACATTCCGGCAGCTTTTCTGAGTCGGTCAATACCATGATCAGATGAACCAAAACAAGGTGCAAAAACAACAAAGTACACGTAAACTATTGTGCTAAACCAATTTTTTGGGAAATATGAAATCAGGAACAAATGATTGCATATATCTTGTCACTAGAATCATAATGCGGTAAGGGGGCTCATACCACCAAAAAGCAATGTGATCTCAGCAAAAATCAGCAATACAATCCCATCCTTCACCCTTTCCCACCACACCAAAAAAAAAAGGACAGGACCAATAACTATTGGGCCATATCTGGCTACACTTATCTGCTTAACCAGAAGAATTCCCCAGATTCCCATTCAAACTTTGACACTTCAATAGATAAAAATTTAATGATTCTGTTCCTCACTGCAAAGAAAAATGAATCTCTTCACTCAAAGAGAGAGATGGTAGAGGTCAGACTAGCTTGCACCATAACTAACTAAAACATTTATGCCTGATCCTTGGTGGTCATTAAAATAATCTGCAAAAATGAAATGGGAACAGAAACAAAGATTGAACTCACACGTGCGTTAACCACCGAAAAGACAAACTCTGTCAAAGAAGAGTGTACCTGGGCTTGAGGCCCTTCATAATTACTGAACCTGGGAATATCATCCCCGTTCGCATTTCCACACACAGGCTCTGTAGAAGCATTGAAGGAACAAGAGCTCAAGTGCTAAATAGTTACCGGAAAAAACTCGACAATTAATTAGGAAATTCAAACTAACTTTCCCTTACGACTATAATTATGAGAGTTAATAAGAGTAAAATCCAATTGATGAGCAGATATGAACTTTAGCTTCTCATCATTTTACACAAGACCCAACAATACACGAATCAGGGTTGCTTTATGCAGAACGGTTCACTAAGAAAGGGGAAAGAGGGAAAAGATGAGAGCAATGAACGAAACATACACCAACATCACGTATTTTCTTTGGCTAAAACTATTTTAAAATCTTCACCTCAAGAAATAGAGGTGAAACTCTAGTAATAAAGAAACTATTGAATACTAGCAAAAAGCCAACATATTCATCACATTAGACGATCAACCGATTGAATTCCAAAAACATATCAGAGGAAGCAGCCAGAAGTAAGAGACTATTTGAAACACTATGACAGATTACAAAAGAATATGTTTGCATACACCATGAAAATATAGAACGAAACGCAAGGCTAAACTATTACCTTCAACATCAGAAGTCATCTTGAAACTAACAACACATTCCGGGTAGATATGAGAGTTCTTATTCATGTTCCATACTACATAATGATTTGGATTTTGAAGTCTGTCAACACCGCTATCGAAGTCCTCACTACTGGGAAGGAACTGATTTGAGCCACAGCGAACAAGCTCCATATTCCCCATTATAACACGACAGAGTACCATGTGTCGTGTATTATTTTCGTCAACATCAAAATAATTGCTACTGAAAAAAGACAAGAAATTGTTCTATACGAGTAGTCCAGGTAAAATTACAGCACTAGTAACGGGATTCCAATAAAAACATTTTAATTGAAATACATAATATTAAATGGCTAAGCATCCAAGATGGTGCATTGCCAATCACTAGCAATCAAAGTAAACCAAACTCCTTTAAATGTACATAAAGTACTGACAAACGTAAGTTGACCAGAAATCACATGATTTAACAGATAAAAAAACCTCAAAAGGACAGATTTAAAGCAACATAAAGTTGTTCAGCAAATCAGTAAAAGAATGAAAAAGAAAGGGGAAAAAGAAGAAGTAAAAGCATAGCTGTGTGGCTCATATAAGCTAAGAAACACAAAAGCTGCACCAATTCACAACGTAATACTATCATCACAACCTAGTTCTACAATGTTAAAAATCAAAATATTGATAATGGAAAAAGAAAAAACAACACAATCAAACATAGTCTTATTGCAAAAAACAAAAAACAAAAAAAAAGATAAGAGAAGAAAATCAAACCTGATCTGAGAACCGTTTGCAGGGATTAAATGTATCCCATCACCATGGGGGGGATTGATTTTTAAGTAGTGATCATAATGGCCAACCCCATATTTCAATATAGCTGAAACTGTTCCACTCAAACAAGGAAGCCAAGCGTATTGGACATTTGCATCCCCACGATACCTTTTAGTAATTTCAACCTGCTTTTCAAAAAGTTCCAACCGACTTCCCATTACAATGCTTGTGCAAGGGCGTATCTCAACAATTTTCGCAGCACATGAGCTAATAGCTCTGAAAAACAACTCCCTTACAGCATGAGAATCCAAAGATCCATGTACAGGACCAACAGTCAGGATCATGTTTCCTTCCATTTGTTGAATATCCCTACGATTCTCATCAATTTCTACATCTGAACTTTTGGTACAACTAATGATTTCATCACCACAATCTTCAGGTGCAGCATCCTCATGAGCTTGTACAATCTCAACAATAGGAATGGACTCCCCAGTAGATTCATCATCTAATCCCTGTATTTCAATCTCCAAATTCAAGTCAATATCATTGGACCCCTGAGGCTCAGCTCCCAGATGATCATGGCCTTCACCTTCCAGATAGACATGGTCTTCAGCAAATTCATACTGACAGCCATGTGGTTCATCACAATCACTAAACACTTCGGGGAAGAAACATTTTCCAGACACATCAATCCAAGCAATAGGCTGATGCAGACCAGTATTCATGTCCAACTGCATCATCCGCAAGAAGTCTAGCAAAATCCAATTTCCATTAACCTCTACTTCTACTGCAGACTTCTTAACAAGAAAGTCTTTGTTAACATTTGCTACAATATCCTGGGAGAAATCATTCCATTCATCATTGTAATAATACATCAAACGATGCAGAATCCCACTTTTCTTGAAGTTAGAATAATATTTAAGCAGACATTTCCCGGATGGAAAAGCACAGCAGCCGTTAAGTCCATCCAGTTTCCTCCGCTTGGCATGATTGCGGATCAACGAACTGGGAGAGGACAGCTGAGGCAGCACGCGGATAGCTCCCGCAGAAGAGATGGTGCCTCTGTCTGGTTGCTTTCTCTTCAGATTAACAACAACTCTCCGCATATTATCCAATACCTTTCCGGACTTTGTGTTCATTTCTGCCTAGTGGATAAATGTCTAACCACAAATTCACAACCGAAAAGTTCGAAGAAAAGACTATTGACAGCTTGCTCTTGGTTTTGCCTCAAATAAACAAAGCCATTGGTACCAGTGGAGATAACCTGAACATAAGAACTACTTATAAATTTGCTTCTCATTGATGAAACACGAATAAAACTAACACCACCAGCTGCCACAGTTGAAACGACAATTCAACCAGAAACCACAATATTATACAGCAACCACTCGCTCAATAAAGTGTTGAGGTTCAGCACAGACAAAACCCGGACATTGACTTTCTCAACTGTTAACATTAAAAGAAACTGAAATTTTGCAGTAGAAAAAATACTCCAGTGCAAAATAAGAAACCCTAGGTACGCAATTTCTAGTCAGTAGGCCGTGTAATGACATTAAATTGCTTAACCAAATACCGATGATAGCATCAAGCTAGTTAAATTCAAAATCTCAGCCATAAAGGAGCATATTTCATACTTTTAAGCCCCATTAATTCAGGCAACATAGTAACAGAAATCTGATTGACAAAATCAACTCCCAAATACTTTCAAATGGGAAGAAAAAAGAAAAAAAAAACATGCGCGACTAATATGACATTTCCCCTGGCAGAATAGAAAAACATTAAATTATCCATCAGCAAGTAGTCACTTCAAAAGAATTTAGCAATGATGGCAAAACAAAAGTTGGTATTGTTATTTGGCTTAAATAGTCGTAACAATCTCCCCAGAGGTACAAAATGTAACATGGGTTGGTAAGGTTTTCCACATGAGAAAGAGCGGACTATTGTGGACAAAGAACGAAGATTTATGATATTACCATAACCGGAGGAATTAATAAAATGGGATCACAAATATTATTCTTACTGTATCCTTAAATTTAAAAAGCAAAAACTCAAAACTTCTGACAGATAAATAGTTGATAGAGACATGTCAGAAACCACTTAATAAGGCAAACTCTGAAAAGCCTCAATCTTCAATCTTCAATGACTTGACCAATATTTAGTTTGGTCTTTTTAATTTATTTTCAGTCTTTCGTACTATTTTTTTTATTGAATAAACAAGTCAAGATCTATAAGGATTTTCCATAATTTGAGGCTTCCTTGTGATAGTGCAATACAATATACTCCTGATTGTGATGCCTCTAAACTCCTAAGAGTGATCCTAGACGTCTTGTTTGTTCATTCTATTCCTAATTTATTTTCGATTACTTTGTGCACATCCTCTATTGGCCTTAGGTTGCTCCTATATAGACCTAATATCAAGGATTTTCTCTTTTGAAAATTAGGTAGAGCAATTCATAAGTCATACTGTTATCATAATCTAAAATTTATTTAAGCATTCATCAAACATAGGCGCAGTACCCTGGCTTATTGCCAACATGATATATGGCACAACCCGGGGGGGGGGGGGGGGAGGTGGACAGTATGGCCATGACCAGTTAAAAAACACAAAGATGGTTTGCAGCATCTTAAATATTTATACGATAGATAAAAATCATAAAATTATATCTTCTTGAATCTTTCCTTGTTAAGATTGATCCCTATTACTAAAATATAAAATAGCTGATTCATAAATTTCCAATGGTCATAAAACTTTATAAGCTCCTCAATCAATTTGTTGCCTTTAAAGCTCATCTCTTGGAAATTGCAGAGCCATGCTATAATTACCTTCAGAAACATCATTAAGCTGATGCGAGAGAGAAGTCAACCCCTCCTTCTATATTAAGAATCCAAATCACATGCAAAACATAACAGCTAGCTTAGGGATAACGCAATTTCCTATGCATGGTTAAACATGTCAACACATACACGAACACATGGGCAATGAGAGACGGTATAGAGATGAAAACGCCAAAAAAATTCACATTTAATAAACGAAAACAATGGCAAGAAATAACAATCTAAGTAGCACTTGAACATAGTTCCATCTCGCATGCCAAAATTCATCATAATGATTTATTGAAAATAATATATTTGTTGGGATAAAAATTGTCCCATGGAATGGATCCTAATCTTCCATCATTATCTGCTCCTTCAACAGTAGAGTACAAGCACCCTTCATAAGGGGCTGTTCGGGCCCAAAGAGGACTAGGAAAGATGTAAGCATCATTGTTATTTGTGTAAATTCCAATCATAGTTATTAATGCAATAGGAAACATCAAGGCGACAACTCATGGCCTAGGCCATTGTCTCACGCAAGGAGACAACAGCTAGAAAGCATGTTAATACTTATGAACTACAAAAATAATAAACAATATCAAACAATAACTAACTATATCAAACACCAATATCAATCATCAAGCAACAAAAGCACAACTCAAATGGTCAATAATGTCAACAAGACAACAACACAATTAGCAATCACCTATCGCCTCTCAAAAGGCGACGCCTAGGCAACAATGAGGCAGCAAGCCATGGCCTATGCGAGGCTTTAATAACTATGATTCCAATATCAGAGAACTAGATTTTCTCCAACTAATATCCAAAAAGGGTATCCAAATTCTAATTTCTTCCATCATTAATCAACAAATTATGTCCATCTTTCACACTTTGATGATAGAAGTCTTAAATTAGGCCAAAACTCTAGGACAACAAAGTCCACCAACTATTCTTAATGCCAACACCAAGAACCACTTGAAAGAATGGATAACTTTTATAAAATATCTTTAATTTGGGACTTACGTAAAACTAAAGGCTTTTTATTCATTGGATTTTACCACCAATCAAAACTCACTAACAGAAAGATCGAATGTAGGTCAACATGGATGAGGCATATAGTAACTGTAAAGTAAATAAATCCAGAATTACAAGCAAATATGGTAAGGAGAACGTATCAATCTTCATATACTTACCAGCATATTCAGCATTATTACCATCTAAACCTGTTTACATCTGGAAGGAGCGACTAGATAGATTACTAATTTAAAGATGCAAAGCATGTGCCAAGCATTAGCACTTGACGTAACATTTTCATGCAAGCACCAGAAGGTAATCCTGTCCTAAATATTTTAGAGTTCAAAAACAATATTTTCTTCTTCTAAGTTTTAAAGAGAATGGAAATTATAAAAAGAAAAAAAAAACTAAATAAAAACGATGGCAACATAACAAAAATAACCCAACGTCAACGTCAACGTCACAAGCGCCGGGAACCTTCACTACAATAAACAAGTAACCTGATTCACCAATGCCTCAAAAATTCTTTTTTGACCATTGTCAAGCTACAGAAAAAAAGGAAAAACTCATAATTTTAACCGTAAAGAGAGCAAAACACATCTAGACTCAGAAAACACATCCACAGCGTAGAGCAACATAAGTGCCATCATGCCCGATGAGAGTTCCAAAAAATTTTAGCGTGGAGGAAGAGCCATCAGGCACTAACATGTCACACTGCTGCAGTTCCTGATTTGTAGTCCATGCATTACAAGCATCTGGCCTAGATGGTTATCAATGACCTGTGTAAATTGCATTCAACGAATGCGACTTAAAAACATGTTCTAAAAATTGCTAGGCGCTAGTCGGGTCGCAGATCGGGGCCTAGCGCCTAGGCGGAGCCTAGGCAGGATTAGGCGGGACCTTGGCGAGGTTAGGCGGTGTCTAATCGGAAGAATAACGTTGACGGACAAGGAGGCTTAGCGCCTAGGCGGGGATTTTTAGAACATTGCTTAAAAAAGGACACAACCTATACACACGTGCAGGTTCACTTCATGCAACCTATACACACGTGCAGGTTCACTCACAATTATCATGCTGAACAGAAATATTTCTAAATCTCAACTGATCCAACCAACACTCCAAATCATAAAGCAGGCATAGGCAAAACTCCTAAACTTAAAAGCATAACTCCAAATCCATATAATTAAAAACACATCTCCAAGACTTAACAAATCAAACCAAAAACTCCAACATTCCAAGTGATAAAAGCAAGTATATAACCCCAGACTTCAAATAATATTCATAAATAGGTGTACAATCTAGCTAAATCACGCGGCAGAGTAACCAAAACAGATATATTTACTTCAAAAAAAAAAAAGGAATTGATAGAAAATTTGATGGACTTTCACCTGCTCCGGAAATTGATATCATGTCCCTCTGTTCTAATCAAAATTATCATTCCCCATGCTAGCAAATTCACGATTCTAACAAAAAAAAAAACTACAAAAAATCAAGTGCAATTTCGATCCATAGAACTTCACATCAACCAAAAACAAAAATTGAAGCTGCATAACCCAAAATATTCAGGGGAAAAAACAGACGAAAGAATACACAAAAAAGACCCTAAAATGATGATGCTTGCATAGTTGCATACATTCAAATAGAGAAGTCGTCGAATTATTTTCCTTTTCTCTTCTTCTCCACTGCTGCTGCGGATTTTCAAACCCTAGAATAAAAAATCGAAAACAAATGAAGTGTCAGATAAATGAAGCCACCGCCTTTCATTTCCGTTACATAAAAATGGCGTTTTACGAATTTGACCCGAAGACATGCTTGTGGCTGAAGAATAACGGGGTAGTTGACTAGTTTCCATTAAGGGAAAGGGTCTTTTTTGTCTATTCATTCATTAAGGTTCTGCAAGGAACCTTTGCTGTAAATTTGGATTATGTGTAATTAAGACATCACTTATGTGATCTTCAACCCAACTCTATAACACACACTATTACACCAAATACATAAAAATTCTTCTCTAACCCAACTCTAAATTTTACACCAAATTTGGTGTAATATAATATCCACTGTTTGCCCTCCAACTCTGTTCTATTTCAAATTTAAATTCCAATTGTATTCTCATTTTATAATTAATTAATTTATATAACATGTTTTTAATAATTAATTAACATTTTCTGTAATTAATAATAACTAACAAATGATTATAATTTAAACCAAAAGAGATATTAAAATATTTAGTTTTGTAATAATTAATTAATTTTATATAAATTAAATGTAAATTTTTAGTTAATTACATTAATAATAATAAAATATACATAAATGGTATACTTGTGTTGGGAAATTTATTTTATAGATTTTGATGAATGCCATGTAAAACTTAAACTAGGAAGTTGGTACCTTATTTTCCTTATAATTTATATTGTAATAGATAGAAATTTGGAAAAAGCTTAATGTCAAGTCACCACGCCCGGAAATACAAGAAGTCAACTAAAGACTGAAGTGAAGACTCCGCTGTGGAACAGCTGAGTATGGCCAAGAAAGAAGATCAAGGACTCGACTGAAGATGTATCAGTTGAGGAACAGCTGTGTGAAGAGTCAGTCAAGTCAACTCAAGAAGCCAAATCTCAAGTTGAAGTGACAGATGAGTCATCCAATGATTGGAGCAGACTCAAGTCACCTGGGGAAAAAGGCAGGAGCCAAGAAGAGTTAACTGAAATAAATACGTTGCACAGAAGTCAAGAACATTACTTAAATAAGTAATACTTCCATGCTGCCAGGTCTTAAAGTGCTCATCCCAGAAGCGTGCAAAAGAAATATGGGAAGCTCTGCACCTCGTGTCAGAACCTGAAAAGCTGCACATTCATTTAATACACGGATGGCTACATCTCAAGATTGAGGACCAAGAAAAGACAAGCCAACGAACACAAGTGACTTCTGAAATCCTATCTCTTCAACTGGCAGATTTTCGAAAGTTCACTATAAAATGTTGAGGGAATTCATTGAGAAAAGGTTACCTGAACCACGAACAAGCAAGAAATATTTAAGTTATTAACCTGCAATATTCTCAAGTATATTCAAGCAAATCCTCAAGCCTAAAACTCGAAGGAAATCGATCCAACACAAGCTGTGAAGGAAAGACAACTTCAAACCTGTTGAAGAGAAAACTTTTGAAGAATCAAAAGGGGTCTACTTTCCAAGGAGGATTGTAGGAAGGTTCAAGGTCGAACCAGTATCAAGTTATTGGAGGGCTTCGTGATCAAATCCAAGAGCTTGAGAAAGTGAGCTGAAGTAGCAAGGCAGCTGCCCTGTGAAGAAGCTGAGTCGGAAGAGAAGCCAGTTGTGTGACCAATGTTGTCTCTAGACGGTTGACCACTTTGTAAACAGATCTTTTACATAGTGGATTCCTCCAACAGTTGGAGAAGAGAGGATTAAAAGAATTACCCCATCTTCGAACCTCTATAAAAATCAACTGTGTCATTTATTTTTCAGCACATTTACTTCTCTGCATACTTACATTATATCTGCTGATAAACTTATTTGCTATCCAACTGATTAATAATTGAGTGCTAAAATCAAGTGTTAAAACAAGTTTAGAACATTTCAAAGGGTGTTAAGTCTTCCGCTGATAAAACCAACACAGCCAAGTTAAAGTTCAGGTTAAACATCTGAGTTATTCTATCAACAGCTCTATCGAGTCTGTTGAGTGGCTAACTCTGCTGAATAACCAACTTAGCGGTCCTTAAAGGACTCAGCTGTTTGTGTTAACTCTATAATATTTTAAAGGACTAAAATCGAAAAGTTGGTAAGGTTTATTCAAACCCCCTTCTAAACCTTACTCACACCCCTTGGGACCTACAATTGGTATCAGAGAGGTTGGTTCATTGAGTCTTCCGCACTGGTTACTGAACTAGATCTTTATCTTTTCAAAAGTTTCTAAACACGTGCATTTTCAAAATCTTTCACTTTTAGCAAAAGTTATTATCATGGAAGCAAATTTGACACGCATTCCTATGTTGTTTTGTTGAAGAATTTGATGATTAGAAAATTCGTATGCGTGCTCATCTATCTCGCTTCTACACGATGAAATGTGGCTTGTGATAGAGGATGGGCCTTTGCAAATATTAAAAGTGAACACGGTACAGAATGAGAAGCATTTGCATTTGAAGGGGAAGAAGTTGTCATTGAAGAAAGACCGGTCATGGTTGGAAAACCAAGAACTGAGTGGACTAATGATGATAGGAAGAGATACAACTTCGACAACCTGGCCAAGGATATACTTTACAAGACTTTGGACAAAGCAATGTTCAATAAAGTCAAATCTCGCAAAACAAAGAAAAGAAAACGGAATAAGCTAACTTTAATTTGTGAAGGATCGAGCAAATTAAAGAAAATAAATTATCATTCTTTGTTCAAAAATTTGAAAATTTCAAAATGTTTGCAGGAGAATCTATGGATCAGTTGGATGCAAGATTCACTGAAATAACAAATGAGCTTTCAGCTCTTGGGAAGGAATACACACAAAAGGAGATGTGTATGAAGATTCTGAGGAGTCTTCCAACTGAATGGGAAATGAAGACTATGGCTCTAAGACATTCAATGGACCTCTCAAAAACATCCAATCATGAGCTATTCTCAGACCTCAAAAGCCTATGAGTTTGAGCTGAGAAGAAAAGATCAAGAGGAGACAGATGTACCTAAGACAGTTGCATTGATAGTCAAGGATGGAAAGAGAGTTGAACCCAAGGAAGCCATAGATCAGGAGGAAATAGCCCTGAAGGTTAAAAGATTCAATAAGTTCTTGAACAAGAACTATAAGAGAAATAAGGGTGAAACCTCCAGAAGACATTCAGCACCCTCTAAGTCAAGGGAAGATAGGCCACCCAAGAAAGCTGAGCATCAAATGGTTGAATATCAGAGAGCTGATAACCCAAGAATAGAGAGAGCTGATCAAAGAGCTGAGAACCTGTGTTAGAATTGCAGACAACCAGACAATTTGCAATTGATTGCTCATATCCACCAAATCAACAAATATAGGAATGAAGAAGAAAGAAAAAAAGTCTTGAGAAAGAAGACGGGGAAAAGATGAAAGCCATGTGCTTTGAAAAACTACCGAGACTGGCTAAGTCTAAAGAAGCAACAGACTCAGAGAGTAGTGAAGCTGACTACTCAAGCGATTCTGAAGAAGAAGCCTTGGTCTGCCTTATGGCTAAAGAACAAGATCAACCAGGCCAAGAAGATGAGGTACACTCTAACTCATCTCATTGATTCAAGTGATAGTGATTGTGATACATACACTTCATCACCCCTCGATCTTTATGATTCATTAGGCGAAATGATGAAAGACTTTGAGCACATTAAATCCTCGCACACACTTCTAAATGAGGAAAACGGCCCAAAATTTAAAAAGCCAAAACTCGAGCTAACTCGGAGCCGAGTACTCTAAGTCACATAATTTGTTGAGAATACTGAGTCAAGGTGAGAATGTCAAACTAATAGCGAGAGATAGTTGCTATAGAAAAGAGGGAAAAAGATCTCAAAAATGTGATTGCTTCATTTACAAAGGCATCTAAATCATTGGATGATCCTATAATATGTCAAAAGGAATATGGAGATATGACAGGTATAAGATTCAATTCCTTTGTGCATAGTCAAACTCCAAGAGTGATTTTGGAAAAAGGATCTTCAAGCAATGAAGCATCTCAAAAACCCAAAACACCAAATGTTGCACCCACATTCATCCCAAAGCACAATCACAAACAAACCGGCCTTGCATATAAAGGAAAGGAAAACAACCGATTGAGTATGCCGAGAGGACACCAGTGAGAAGAAATCCCGAGTTCTCAAAGCCAAACTCCAAATAGAAAATACTCTGTGAAGAATAAACAGAGCTACTAAAAACCTCAGAAGTTTCATCAAAGAAACACATATGATAGGAATGGTAGAAACTACCCAAGTCAAGCTGATTGGTACAATGTAAAATATCAGCAAAGACCAATAGAATACAAACCTAAATGGCAAAGACCTAAACCTCAGCAAAAGTCATTCCAAAGGCAAGAGAGCTATTATCAGCACACATATGCACCCAGGCACTACACTCAGAAATATCATAAATATCCCAAGAAAGTAGTTGCTAAAACACACACACACAGGCATACAGACAAAAGAGACAGTTGTATGAACCTAAAACCCCAAGCAATTTGCTAATGTGCACTATGATTATGGCACAGATAGATGGCAACCTCTTAGAGTCAAGTCATTTGGCTATAGGTTGGTTGGATCATCTTACAACACTAACCCCTCAGGACCCATGAAAGTATGGGTACCTAAAAATTTCTTTGATTGCAGGTTCAAGGAACAACTGAGTGCCAAGGAACCTGGTACATGGGATAGTGGCTGTTCCAGACACATGACAGGGAACAAGAAAAATCACAAGATTCAAGGAGATTAGAGGTGCAAAAGTCATATTTGGAGGTAATGAAGCTCGGTGAAATCAAAGGCACATGATCTATCGGGGAAGAATGGATTGGAAATCACAGATGTTGCTTATGTTGAAGGCCTCAACTTCAACTTTGTTAAGCATCACCAACTCGTGACAAGGGCTATAATATTGGATTCAATATGGGAGTGTGCCGATCAAAGATCTTTTGAATCAAATGAAATAGTCTTTGCAAGGATCAAGACAAAAGAATATGTATGTGGTAGATTGGTCTCTCGCCACACCAAGCACTTGTCTTAGCAAAAGAGTACAACCAAATCAAGTTGGTTGTGGCACGTTGTTCGAAGTCATCGAATTTCAAGACAATCAACAAGCTTGCAAGGAGTCATCTTGTGGAAGGATTGCGGTTTCGGTGTACAAGAAAGAAAGTGTATGTGATGAATGCGGATGGGAAAGCAAATAAAATCTTCATTTAAGGACAATCCAAGTCCTTCTTCAACAAGGATATTACATCATTTGCATATGGATCTATTTGGTCTGTTGAACCGACCCAAAGATAAGTGGAAAGAAATACACCTTAGTTTTCATTTCTCTCACCTTACGTGCACTGTACATCTTCCAAGACTAAGGCAATTTCTCTCTAAAACCCTAAAATCTTTCAAGCAAGCTTTTCATTTTTCATTCGGTAAAACTCTCTAGAAATGGCACAAAAGCACGACTTTGCAAAACTATCGAAGCAGATCCACACTGGCTCATCAGTGGACTTTCAAGGAATGGTGAAGCAGGGTTCCGATGAAACCCTTGTCAAGAAAATTGCCGAAATGCTAGAAAAGTCAGATCTCAAGGCTTTTCTGACTCTGGAGTACTTGCATACCTATCTTGAGGAGGTAGCTCAGTTCTATGTTAACGTGAAAGTGCAGGACGAAGGGATCAAGTCTTCTGTCCACCGCAAGAACATAAAAATAAATGCTAAGGACCTTGCAGAGCACTGCTTGTTGCCATCGGAAGGCATGAAGGAGATTAATGAAGCTGATGTTGATTTGGCTGCTGCGTGGAAAGAGGTAGCCAAACCAGAGTGTGCTGCTAAGGTGGTCTACACAGCTGATAAGAAAACTGCTGAAGGACGACTATCATAAGTTGATGGATGTCATCTCCAAGTGTGTAGACATGAAGTTTGGCTGCTTCAACCAGCTGTCAAAGACTAAGTTGATCGTCATGGCTGCGATCATGTAGGGCAAGAAAGTTAACTGGGTTGAGTTCGTGTACAACAGACTCTGCCAGAATGTGATGAATAAGACTTTCAAGGAGGATGGATCCTTTGGAGGATCTCTTGGATATGGCCTCGTGATTGGCCACCTGATGGAAGTGAAGGGTATTCCCCTTCGGCATGGAAAATCCTTCCATGTCAACAAGAAGATGTTCCAGACTAACCTCTCTAGTGTCGAGAAAAGAGCCCATGCAAATAAAGCGGAAACAAGTGAGGGGGAATCAGCTGAACCCGAGGACACAACTGTTACCCCTCCTCCAAAGAAGAAAGCTGCGAAGAAGAAGGCTGCTCCTGCAGCTAAAAAAAAGGATGCTCCTGCCCTGCGGCGAGTCGCTTGCCGTGCGGCCGAGTCTCCCGCCGCATCCGAGGTGAGAGAAGGAAACCCAAATCCCTTCTCCAGCCATATGGAAGAAGAGGACTGCCAAGCCGAGGAAGGCAGCTCCCTCCAAGAAGGATGCCCCGGCCTCCGCCGCCAATAAATCAGAATAAGAAGAAGAACCAGAAGTCTCTCTGGTTCGGACCAAAAGAAGAAGACTCTTCAAGCATTCAGAGCTTGAAAAGAAAGTTGAATCATTACTCACCTGGAGTCACAATTTGAGACTGCTGGAAATCTAGAAGAGCGAGTCTCCGAAGTTATTGATGTATCGCCAAGTATGCGAGGGTGATCGCAGAGGCCTATCAAGACCCAGTGTGAAGAAGAAGACAGTGAGGATAGTGAGGCGAGAGACAATCGAACCCATAGTTGAAAGAGTTGTCTCTCCACCTTCCACTGATGCTGCTGAAGGCGAGGAGGAGCAGAACCTCTTGTCTTCAATCCCAGAGAAAGGAGATGATGAAGATGAGGATGATGATGTTGTCATGTATTCTCCACTATATCCAGATATCCAGAGATGTCTACGAGAGTGGAGGGTATGGAAACTTGATCACTCAAGGATGCGATTCGCTCATCCCGAGTACATCGAAAGAAGAAGAAGAGTTGCTTCGATTTCTTGGGGTCTAGACTATTCGATGAGGCCCTTGACGAAGACAATGTTTAGATATCCTCCGCATCATTAAAGCCGATGAGAAGGACAAAGCTGAAGAGGAAGCCCGTGTCCTAGAAAAAGCCAAGATGTGTGAATTCACAAACTCCCCATCTCGCAGTCATACACATCTAGATATATACTCAGATAGTGATGAGGATCCGACTGCTGCAGCAGAGAAGTCAGACATGCAACAAGCAATGAGAGAATCAGCGATTACATGAGCAACAACTGTTTGAAGGACCAAGAGAGTCCTCACAATCTCTCCTGCAAATCGACCCATTGGGAGTGGTACAACAGATTGCCACAGACATCGCTGCAGCCACGTCCCCAGTACTATCGGAGGATGGGACAAAGGGTATTGGCAATGAAACTGGGATTTTGGGCACCCAAGTTGAGCCAACCCCTAAAGAAGATGTCTTACCACCTGCCCCAGCAGCTGGGCACTCAACGGAAGAATCCGCGAGTCTGGAGAAGAGTGACCCAAACTCACTCCACCACAACAGGGTTGGAGGTTGCTGTGGATGACTCAACTTTGAAGCAAGGAGGCGAAGTGGAAACTGAGAAAGAACCACATCAGATTGATATTGATGAAGCTCGGATAGTTGAGTCTGTCCCAGCTGAAATGTCAGCTGCTCTGAAGGCCAACGACACTGTTCTTACATTCGAGGCAAAGGATGGAGATGCCCCAGGAGTTAACACTCTGGGCAATGAAAGTGCAATCCTAGGGTTTGAGACTCCTATGGATGCCAATGCCGAAGACCCTAAGATAGTTGCGACTGTCGAAGGGAACATTGAAGGCCTCGCAGTAGTTGAGACTGCTGGAGGTATTGAAGGCCCAAGGGAGGTTGAGACTTCCCTGGGTAAAGCTCAAGAGACTCAGAACATTCCTCATGTTCAAAGCGTTGAAATAGAAGAGGAGATAAGCGCCCTTCATGACTCCCAGGAGAACCTTGATACATCATTCTTGGGGTTTGAAGATGAAGCTGAGTCCACTCCAGTTGCAGATCCAAAGGACCCAGCTGAGGATGTTCTCAAAACTAGGAGCTAGCCAAGTGACAAAGCTGCTAGTCAAAAGTTTAATTTCGATGATGAACCAAGCCCATAGATCTCATCATCATTCGATGATGCTGATGATGCAGCAGAGGAACTAATTATTCACTTAGAAAAATCCACTGAGACTGAAGACGCTGTTAAGACAAACAGTGAGGCTCACCACCGGGCAAAGCCATACAATATCCCCCATTTAAAACCGAGTCAATCACAAGAGCTCCCATAGTGCAAAGCAGAACGACTACCCCAGTTCTATCGCAGGCTCCCACATCTATGACCACTGCCGCGAAGCTATCGCAGTCGAGGCACGAAGAGCTGAAACATCTCAGGCACAATCCTCACAACCCATCCCATATGTGAGTGATGATGCCTTTCCAAAGATATTTCCTTTCACGCCGATCCTACTAGATTTGGAAGAAGAGACCGCTGCTGAGCAACGAAGATTCTTTGTAAGAGAAGATCCAATCATCCCTACTCGACACAATTGTTCGGTAGGAGTTCAACTTTCTTTCAAGAGTGGCCTCGGTGAATCAAGTGAGACAATCGAATTTCGTGAGATCTTAAAGAAGATCTATGAAGAGATTGAGAAGATCAAAAGACATCAGGCCTCACTCGACCTAAGGCCGGACAACATGGACGCTACTCTCACAACAGACTTGAGAGGGATAGTGGTGCGGATCCGAGAATGGTCTCAACAGCAATCTACCATGAGAATCGAGCAAGTTCGTTATTTCAAAGCATTGTATGGTAGAATGCTTGTCTAGATGGCCGACAATGCTGATATCAAGCAAAGGATGCAGGCGTACATCGAAAGTTTGCATGCATCTCACAAAACAGAAATGGAGCTATTGCAAGAATTCCAGAGAAAAGAAATTTTGCGCCTTGAGAACTCAATGAATAATAAATTCAGCCTTCTCATGGCTGAAATGAAGTTAGTGGTAGCCGAGTCCAAGGCCTCGCTCAGAATTTCGAACAGCTTATGCAGCAGCAGACTCCAAACAGAATTCCGCTCTCAGCAGACTTGACTTTATGCTCGCAGGCATGTTCCTTAGGGTCCCTCTTTCCTTTGATGATGCAAAAAAGGGGGAAGATGAGTCTCTAAGGAGTTTAAAAGAAGAAAGGTTGAAAGAATCTGCAGCTGAGAAGAAGGGAAAAGCAGCTGAGGGGGAACAATCGAAGGATTTGACGTTAATGATAGCTGAAACCCCTCAGCAGGGTCATGTTACGGCTTCAATAATCAGCAAACTTCCAGTAACTCTGCCGATCGAGCACTCTGTTGTGCCAATGACGGAGAAAGGACGAATCATCAAAGCAGGGATGGTGGAGTTCGACAAGAAGACGGATGCCCGCGTCGAAGAAGTAATGGAACAATACGGCGGCATTCCGGTAGGGAAGGATCAAGATGTTATTCCTGACAATAGATCTGAGCCAAGATCAGTTGAAGAATTCAAGACGCTCGAATTCGAAGGCTATTTCCAAGGGATGTCACTCCCAAGCCTGGGATCTGTACTGGAAGAAGGGTCTTACTTTGTGCGAAGAAGCTGATAAGCGTGAGACAACCGGCAGCCCATTCGGTGGTAAGCGTAAGACTCGTGAAGTACACACCTGCAGGAGGAGGGGAGAAGTGGTGGAGGAAGAGGTTCTCGACCTTGTCCAAGACCCAAGAATATCGAATTTGTAGATCCCGGAAAGAAGGGGAGGATCTACTGGGCTGGGTATGATGAAGTGGCAAATCTGGAAGTGGCAAGGAAGAATGCCGAGGCCGTGAAAAGACAGGAAGAGGAAAATGAAAGACAAACTCGGCTATGGCTCGAGAGGAAGCGAAAGGATGATCTTTGAAGAAGAGAGCCTATGAGAAGAAGAAGAGAGCGAGGAAGAAGAAAGAAAAAGGAAGAGAGGCGATGACTTCGACAGAGTCAAGAAGAGAGAAGGAGGAGGTGAAGGCTATGAAGTGTTGCTGCGAACCCTTCATGTATTTTACCTATGTAAATACACTTTTGTAAGTCATTTGTATGCTTAGTGAAGTTTTCTGTAATTTCTTACTTTGTACTTATTCTAGTATCTTAGCATAGATGTGTATTGTTGCTTTGATATAGAATGCTCTGATACAAAATGTAAACAGCTGTGTAAAGGACAAGAATGCTATGATTAATAAAACGATCTATTCCATGCATATATTCTTTGTTACTGCATTGTCTGTATGTATCTTTGTTGTTTATATGTTGTTTAATGTTTTTAAGTTTTGGCATCATCAAAAAGGGGGAAATTTATTTTATAGATTTTGATGAATGCCATGTAAAACTTAAACTAGGAAGTTGGTACCCCATTTTTTTGTAATTTATATTGTAATAGATAGTAAGTGGAAAAGCTGAGTCAAGTCAGCTACGCCTGGAAATACAAGAAGTCAACTAAAGATCAAGTGAAGACTCATTTGTGGAACAACCGAGTATGGCCAAGAAAGAAGATCAAGAACTCGATCAAGATGTATCGGTTGAGGAACAATGTGTGTGAAGAGTCAAGTCAACTCAAGAAGCGAATCTCAAGTTGAAGTGACGGATGAGTCATCCAATGATTGGAGCAAACTCAAGTCACCCGGGGAAAAAGGCAAAGAACCAAGAAGAGTTAATCGAAATAAATCCGCGGTACGTAAGTCAAGAACATTACTTAAATAAGTAATACTTCCATCTTTGCCAGTCTTAAAGTGCTCATACGAGAAGCGTGCAAAAGGAATAAACCAATGGGAAGCTCTGCACCTCGTGTCAGAACCTGAAAAGCTGCACATTCATTTAATACGAGGATGGGTCTACATCTCAAGATTGGACCAAGAAAAGACAAGCCAACGAACACAAGTGACTTCTGAAATCAGCCTATCTCTTCAATGGGCAGATTTTCGAAAGTTCACTATAAAAGGCTGAGGAAATTCATTGGGAAAAGGTTACCTGAACCACGAACAAGCAAACAATATTTAAGCTATTAACCTGCAATATTCTCAAGTATATTCAAGCAAATCCTCAAGCCTGAAACTCGAAGGAAATCGATCCAACACAAGTTGTGAAGGAAAGACAACTTCAAACCTGTTGAAGAGGAAACTTTTGAAGAATCAAAAGGGGTCTACTTTCCAAGGAGGATTGTAGGAAGGTTCAAGGTCGAACCAGTATCAAGTTATTGGAGGGCTCATGATCAAATCTAAGAGCTTGAGAAAGTGAGCTGAAGTAGCAAGGCAACTGCCCTGTGAAGAAGCTGAGTCGGAAGAGAAGCAGGTTTGTGTGACCAAAGCGTCGTCTCTAGATTGTTGACCACTTTGTAAACAGATCTTTTACATAGTGGATTCCTCCAACAGTTGGAGAAGAGAGGATTAGAAGAATTACTCCATCTTCGAACCTCTATAAAAATCAACTGTGTCATTTATTTTTCAGCACATTTACTTCTCTGCATACTTACATTATATCCGCTGATAAACTTATTTGCTATCCAACTGATTAATAACCGAGTGCTAAAATCAAGTGTTAAAACAAGTTTAGAACAATTCAAAGGGTGTTAAGTCTTCCGCTGATAAAACCAACACAACCAAGTTAAAGTTCAGGTTAAACGGTTGAGTTATTCTATCAACGGCTCTATCGAAGTCCATTGAGTGGCTAACTATTTGAATAACCAACTTAGTCGTCCCTCAATGACTCAGTTGTTTGTGTTAACTCTGTAATATTTTAAAAGGACTAAAATCGAAAAGTTGGTAAGGTTTATTCACCCCCCCTTCTAAACCTTACTCACAATCCTTGGGACCTACAACTTGTATAAATAAATAAATAAATTACTATGAAATGAAAAAGAAAGAATAAAATATTCATTTGATGTAAGATTTGTGTGATGGGTTGAAGATAGTTTTGATAAAATCACACCAAAACGCCAGATCTGGTGTAAGTTTTACACCAAATTTAGTGCAGTGGGTTTGAGATGACCTTAGGATTGACATTTGACACCCCTAATCTTTTTTTTTTAAAAAAATAATTATTATTTGAAACACCATATTTTATATTAGGCATAATATATTATATAAATAATTATTGTTAAAATGCTTTCAAAAAAGTATTAATTTTTCTTAATAATAACACTAGTGATGATAATACTAGTTGAGATGGTCACTTGTAGGTGTAGGTCCCAAGGGGGTGTGGTGTAAGGTTTAGAAGGGGGTTTGAATAAACCTTACAAAATTTTCGATTTTAGTCCTTTTAAATAATCCAACAAAGTTGACTAAAATTTGTGTCCTTGGGGACAACTAAGTTGGCTATTCAAATTAAATTACCCACCCAACAGACTCGATAGAGCTATTGATAGTATAACTCGGTTGCTTAAGTCAAATACTTAACTTGGCGATTTGGTTTTTAACAAATGAAAGACTTAACACCCTTTGATTGGTTTAAAGCTTGTTTTAAACACTGTTTTAGCACTTAGTTATTTATCAGTTGGATAGCAAATATAAATTAACAATAGATATAGTAAAGTTAAATGAAAATGAAAGTAAATTGACACAAGTATTTTATAGAGGTTCGAAGATGGGGTAATTCTTCTAGTCCTCTCTTCTCCAACTCCTGGAGGAATCCACTAAATAACAGATCAACTTACAAAGCGGTTATCAGTCTGCAGACAGCCTTGATCACACAGCTGGCTTCTTCGGCGACTCAGCTTCTTCACGAGGCAGCTGCTTGGCTACTTCAGCTCACTTCTCAAGTTATTGGATTTGATCACGAAGCCCTCCAGCAAACTTGATACTTGGTTCGACCTTGAACCTTTCTACAATCCTTCAACTTGGAAAGTAGACCCCTTTTGTTTCTTCAAATGTTTTCTCTTCAACTGGTTGAAGTTATCTCTCCTTCACAGCTTGTGTTGGATCGAGTTTCTTCGAGTTTTAGGCTTGAGGAATATCTTGATAAGCTTTGAGAATTTTGCAGGTTAATTGCTTGAATATTGCTTAAAAAGTCTATGTCATTCGTAACCTTTTCTCAAATGCTTCCAGAGACTTTTATAGTGTACATTTGAAATATGCCCATTGAAGAGATAGGCTAGTTTCAAATGTCACTTTGTGTTCATTGGCTTGTCTTGTCTTGGTCTGCAACCTTTGTAATGTTGATCTTTCCTCGTATTAAATGGCATTTCAGCTTTGCAGGTTCTGACACAAAGTGCAGTGTTTCCCATTGGTTCATTCCTTTTGCATATTTCAGGGCCAAACACTTTAAGACCTGATAGCTTGACATATTACTATATCGAGTAATATTCTTGACTTTATTCCAATGGATCTAAGTCAATTGTCTTCACTTCACTGCTGCCTTTACCCCAGGTGACTTGAGTCTGCTCCAATCATAGGATTGACTCAACTATCACTTCAACTAATAGGCTTGGCTTTTTAAGTTGACTTGACGGACACTTCTCTCAGTTGTTCCTCAGCTAACTCTTCTTCAATCGAGTCCTTGACTTCATTCTAGGCCATACTCAGCTGACACACAACAGAGTCTTCTTTCCAGTCCGCATTTGACTTCTGGTAATCTTGACTTAGCTGACTTAACTCAGCTCTTCCAGTCCTATCTATTACAATACAAAATTACAAGGAAAATGGGGTGCCAACTTCCTAGTCTAAGTTTTACATGGTACCATCAAAATCTAACAAATAAATTTTCTAACAATTTCCCCCTTTTTGATGGTGCCAAAACTTAAAACATATAACATAAGTAAACAACAAAAATACAAGCAGTGCAGTAACAAATAATGTATGCTTTGAATAATCATTTTTGATCATAGCATTCTTGTCCTTTACAAAGCTGTTTACAATAAGTATCAGAGCTTTATACAAGTATGACAGTACAACATATTTATAAGCTAAGATACATAGAGAATGAACATTACTGGGAAATTCACAGAGCTTATTATAGAAGACTTACATTTATGTATTTACAATAATGTAAAGTACATGAAGGGGTTCGCAGCACACTTCAATGCCTTTGCTGCTTCCTTCTTCTCTCTTCATCTTCAGCCCTCTTCCTGTCATCATCTGGTCTTCTCCTCTTCATTTCTTCTTCCTCTCGCTTCTTCTTCTCATAAGCTCGCTTAGAAGCAGGGTCATCCCTTCACTGCCTCTCAAGCCATTCGCGATTAGATCTCTTATTCTCAGCTTCTTGCCTTCTAATGACTTTGGCGTTCTTGCGCTTGTGACCTCGGGGTTAGCAAGGTGATCGCATACAACCTAATATATAAGACCCTTCTTCTCTGGATCTACATATGCCACATCTTTTGGTTTTGGCCGTGGTTGAGAGCCTCTCCCACTGCCACCATGTCTTCCCCTTCCTGACTCAGCTTCCCTTCCTCTGGGGGTATACTGTATTGGAGCCTTTGACTTTTCAGCTGAGTGACTGCTGGAAGTTGGCTGCTTATCAACTGTATTACAAAATTCCAATCTCTTCTCCCAATACAAGTCCTAGGATTGAGGCAGAGTCATCCCTTGAAAAATAACCTTCTGATTCTAGAGTTTGGAATTCCTCTAATGATCTGGGCTCAGATCCATCATCAGGCATGACAATGTCTCTTGGGGGTTTGATCGCATCATAGTCCTTTCCGGCTGGAGGACCACCATATTGCTTTACAATCTCCTGAAAGCGGGCTGACTGCTTCTCAGTTGCTTCATCGAATGCAGCTTCAATGGCCTTCCTTTTATCTTTCATGGCCAACTCAGCTTTCTCAATAGGCAGGTTCTGGGGTGGCTTGTGAGAATGGAAGCTGTGACTTCACCTAGCTGTGGGGTTTCAGCATACATCAGTTTCAAAGGAAGATTTTTCGAACTTCCTTCCCCCGCAGCTTTGTCACCTTTCTTCGTCTCTTCTTTTAATCCCTTTAGGGCCTTATCTTCCCCCTTTTTGGCATCATCACCAAATGAAAGGGTTAGCCTAGGGAATAAACCACTAAGGAGGAAATCCAGTTGGCTGATGGTAGAATCTTGCTTTGAGTCTCATCATGAGTGAGCTTTTTAGAACTCGGACCGAGTAGCTTTCGACTCAGCTGTCACCAATTTCATCTCTGCCATTAGGAGATTGAACTTTTCATTCATGTTGTTCTTTAGGCGAGTAATTTCGGTCTGGTGATAGTGCTTAAGCAGATCCATATCCGACTTGTGGGCGGTTTCCATCCTGACCATGTATTCCTTCATCTTTTGTTGAAATATTGGCGTGTCCGCACTCCAAATTAACATCTTGGCAAATAAGGTCTTGAAGTAACGGACCTACTCCGATCGCATGGCAGTCTACTGTGCAGCCCATTCCTTTATTCGAATGATAATCCCTCTCAAATCAGCAGTGAGGGTTGCATCCCAATTGTCTAGACGTAGATCCAGAGATGTCCGGTGGTGTTCCATCTTCTCAATCTCTTCACAGATCTTCTTGAAGGCTTCACTTTAACTCGGTGGTGGATTTGACTCGACCCAGCTTCCGCCATACCGCATCGAAGTTATAGTCCATTGGCACAATCGAATCTGTAGGAATAACGGGCTCTTCTTGCACGGTATACTTCTCTTGGTCTTTGGCAGATTATTCCTCCATGTCGGGCAATTCAAGTAGTAAATGGGAACATATCTTCAAAAAATCATGCGTACAAATGGTATCCCCGAAGCTTCACAAATGGTATCCATCTTTGTGCCTCAAGCTTCACTCGAGATGTTGGGGGTCTTGAATTTCCCAGGCAATGATCCATCTCTAAGGTAGGGGGTGGGTTAAGTATTTTGCCCGCCAAAGGGCGGGCTAAACGCTAAGGCTAGCCAGCAGATCATCGCGGAGCGGGTTGGGTCGGGTAGCCTAGAAAAAATGAAAAATTAGATAAAATAGACAAAAAAATAGGATAATTGATTTTTTATATTTTTATCTCTTATAAAAGTATATATAATATTTTTATAAAATATGTACTTGTTATCCATTAGTATATTTAATTCATTAAAATTAATAATCGAGCAGTTGCGGGTTGGGTTGGGTTGTTTTTTCGGCCCGCCATCGAGCCTCCCAGTGGCGGGTTTTAACAACTTCTTACCTCAGTGAATTTGTTGGTGTTTCCAGATGTGGAGTGACATGGTCCTCTGAATCGAGCAGATTGTATGTTTCATCGGCGAGCCTCACTGCCTCTTAACAACTTCGAGTAGGTGTTTCAAATTTTGATGTGGCCTTCGGCTATATCATCATCATCAAAATTGAATCTTATGCGGCTCATCATCAAAATTATCTCATCGAGTTGTCTTATCATAGCTTTGAGATTTATGAACATCCTCGGCCTTGTCCATTAAAGAATCTTGGGGTGTGCGGACTCGGCTTCATCCTCCGATTCCAAAAATGATGTTTCTATGTTCGTAATGTCACTCTGTTGCTCAATGATGTCGCCTCTAAACTTCTTTGTTTGGTCTCCCACATCATCCCCGACCTTGCTGCGGTGGACGAGTTTCCCCCCTGCCGGGCATTAGCTAAGTGAATGATGATGGGGTCACTCTACTCCCGAGACACATTTGTAGTGTCCTTTGAGTGTTCAGCCATAAGGGCAGGTGTCTCAACACCTTCTTCAGGGTTAGGCTTGGCTTGGGTGCCCAAATTCCCAGCTTCATCGCCATTTCCCTTGGAGCCATCTTTAGACGGCACGGAGGACGTGGTCTCAGCAATGACAGAGGCAATCTGTTGTGCCACTCCCAAAGGATCAGTTCGAGGAGAGACTTTGGAGGACTCTCCTGGAAAGATTCATCTCGTGCATGGCTCGTGATTCTCGAGTGGCCTGTGCTAACTCGACCTTCTCTACTACAGTAACATGGTCCATCTCCTCCATATCACTATTAGTAGACTCATGGATATGCTCATGTGTCCCTGTTTGCAAACATATCTTGGATTTCTCCAAGGCTCTGGCTCACTTCTCAGCTTTCTCCTTCTCTTCCTCCTTTATGAGTCGAAGGGTTTCCATGCAGCTTTCTTCATTTAGATCAAATTGGACAGTTGCATGTCCAAGGAATCTGAGTAACTCTTTCTCCTCCTCAATAAATTTAGGGCGAGAAAACTGTTGCCTTGAATAATCCAACTTCCATGCCCTCCATTCCCTCAGCATGCACTGAATGTCTGGGTAGACTAGGGAGTACATTGTAAGATCATCACCATCATCTTCTCCGGTCTCTTGAATGGCAGCTAATGGGGCTTGCTCGTCCTCAGACTCAGCTGCATCTGTCTGAGGGGGTGAGATAACCTGTTGTAGGTCCCAAGGGGTGTAAGTGTAAGGTTTAGAAGGGGGGGTTGAATAAACCTTACCAAATTTTCGATTTAGTCCTTTTTAAATATACAGAGTTAATACAACACAGCTGTGTCCTTGATGGACGGTCAATTTAGTCAATCAGTAGAGTTAGTCTCTCAACGGACTCAACTGAGCTGTTGATGGAATAACTCAGCTGTTGGCTTTTAAATTAACTCAACTATGGTTTTGTTTTTTTGGCGGAAGACTTAACACCCTTGAGTTTGATTAAGCAAGAATTTAGTGCTTTGTTTAGTACTTAAATTATCAAGTGGATAGCAAATTTATCACAGATATAAGCGGTTAAAAGTGCAGGAATTAAAGTTGAAATGTAAATGACACAATGAAATTTTTATAGAGGTTCGAAGATGGGGTAATTCTTCTACTCCTCTCTTCTCCAACTCCCGGAGGAATCCACTAGGTAATGATCGTATACAAAGTGGTACGGTCCGGATACAAGTCTTGATCACACGGTGACTTGATCCTTTGGGACTCGATCGAGACGCCTTGATCACTGGTGGCTTTCTACGACGACTAGAACTTCTTCACAGGCGCTGCCTTGCTACTACTGACTCACTTGCTCAAGCTCTTTGGATTTGATCACGAAGCCCTCCAAAAGCTTAAGACTTGGTTCGACCTTGAACCTTCCTACAATCCTTCGTGGAATGTAGACCCCTTGTTTTCGATATTTTCCTCTTCAAGCGATTGAAGTTATCTTTCCTTCACGGTGAGTGTTGGATTGATGTTCTTCGTAGTGTAGGCTTGAGGATTGAGAATGTTTGATTAAATAATGGCTTGAACGTTTTTGGTTGAGATCTATCTCTTGTGTGTCATTCTCTCATTCTCAAATAAACTCCTCGGCCTTTTATAGTGATCTTTCAAAAATTTGCCCGTTGAAGAGATAGCTTATTTTTGAAAGTCACTTGCGTCGTTGGCTTATCTTGTTGCGATCCTTGGAATTGCCATTTCCTTGTATGAATTGTTCTTTCACCTTTTCGAGTTCGACACGGTGTAGTGCTTCCCGTTGGTTCATTCCTTTTGCACGCTCGGGACCGAGCACTCCGAGAAAGGTGGTATGGAGATATTACTTGTTTAAGTAATTCTCTTGATTTAAATCAGGCAACGGATCTTTTCTGATTATCTCGACTTGACTGCATTTCCTTGCTTTTCCCAGGTGACTTAGAGTCGCCTTCCAATCATTGGGTTACTCTTCCGTCACTTCAATTTGAGACTTGGCTTTTCTTGAGTTGACTTGATCATTTACTCCACTCATTGCATCTCACCGCTTCTTCTTGATAGAGTTCCCGTCTACTCTTCTTTGCCATACTCAACTGTCTCGCAATGAGTCTTCCTTCTAGTCTTGATTTGTCTTCTTGCATATTAGGCGTAGGCCGACTTAACTCGGCTTGGCCACTCTATTTATTACAATGCATTTTACAACAAGAATTGGGAGCCAACTTTCTATTCTAAGTTTTACATGGCATTCATCAAAATCTAAACAATAAATTTCCTAACAATTTCCCCCTTTTTGATGATGCCAAAACTTAAACCATTCAAAAATGCAAATAGCAAAGATACATACTGAGATAGTGTATTGACATAGAATGTATGCGCGAGAATCAGTCCTTTTATTGATCATAACATTCTTGTACTTTTTACACATGCCTTTGTTTACAAGGTGTATCAGAGCACATATTTGTCTACACGAGAAAAATAAAGAATTTATAGCTTTATTTCGTAAGACTTACATTGTATGTATTTACATAATAAAATACACGAAGGGGTGGACAACAACACTTCAACTCCTTGTCTCCTTCTTTCATCTTGTTCAAGATCTTCTTCTCTTCTTCTCTTTTTCTCATCGTCAATCGCCTTCTTCTTTTTCTTTTCATATGCTTTCCGGCAGCTTCATCTCTTCTTAATCTTTCCCGTCTTTCCTCCCATGCATTTGAGTTTGTCTCTTGTTTTCTTCTTCTAATCTTTTTGCATACTCGGCGTTACTTTTAGCCACTTGCAAATTTGCTACTTGGTCAAGGCCGGCCAAAGAGATCCCTCCTTTCTTTCCCGGATCTACGATTCAATGTTTTTGGGCGAGGCCAGAGTGCAAGCTTCTTCCTCCACTCATCGCTTCTTCCTCTACCTCTACCTGGGCGTGTCTTGTCTTGGGGTCTTCTTCTTTCCGGTGAGTGGTGGCCGGAGTGACCAGCAGAGCGATCGCGGTAGTCGGCGCTGTCGCCTTCTTCACATAACGTGAGACCTTTTTCCCAAGACAAGTCCCAAGCTTGAGCCATAGACATATTTGCAAAGTATCCTTCGATTCGAGCGTTTTGAATTCATCAGCGATCGTGGCTCGTCTCCGATATCCGAGATGGCATAAGTGTCTCTCGTCTCACTTGGAATGCCTCCATGTTCTTTCAAGATGTTCATAACTCGGGCATCCATTCTTCCTTCCACTTCCTTCTTCCCTCGCTTCAATTGTTTTTCTCTTTTCGGTCATAGATATAGCAGAGTGTTGGAGTGGCAGATTCTGAGGAGTTTTTCGATAATGTCATTTGTGACGAGGACCTTGTTGGGGGTTTGTGCAATCATCAAGGTCACATCCTCCGATCCTTCCCTCAATGATTTTCCTTTCTTTTGTTTAGGTGCTTCCTCAATTTGTCTTTGCCTTCACAGATGCTCCTTTCTTTTTTTTAAACTTGATTTCTTTAGCGCCTTAAGGTATTCCTCTTCCCCTTTTTGGCATCATCAAAGGATAGAGGAACCCCAGGGAACATCCGACAAGCACGAAGTCGAGCCTGGCGATAGTCGAAGTTCTCGCTTCAAGTCTGCTGCGTTGTATGCAACACGGAATTCGGATCGAGTAGCGTTGGACTCACTGAAATCGCTTCATCTCGGCCATGAGAAGGCTGAATTTTCTAGTCATGTGTTCTTCCGCACATTGTAGATCATTCGTATTTTGCTCACGCAGCAGCCTTTATCTCGGCAGTGTGAGCTTCATGCATGTGCTCAATATGTTCTCTCGCCTTCGTTTTGCATCGGCATTTTCACTCTCCATACCAGTGACTTGTTAAACAATTGCCTCAAGTATCTAACTTGTTCCACATGTATTGTTTGGGCTTTGTTGCCACCATTCCCCGATCCGGACTGTTATGCCCCTTAAATCACCGTAAGGTTGGCATCTCTATTTTTCGGTCGCATGTCCAAAGAGGCACGATGCCTCTCCATCCGTTCAATCTCAAGCAAATAGTGCCTTGAACACCTCTCGAACTTCATTTGATTCTTCCGTTGATTTGCGGTGATGGCCATACAACATCAAAGTCATAAGCAATCTGGAACAATGGTACCTGATGAGAAAACGGAGCTGCGTGGTAGCGTGCTTGTTCGTTCTCGACTCTTCATGGAGGTCGGGTACCTCCAGGGAAAAAGGAAAAGATTCTATAAATGATTCATCACCGCTAATTGGGATTTGTTCGATGATGAGCGGTGCACGTGAAGTTCTTTTAGGAATCGACGACCGCGCTGCAGCTTGAGGAGCTGCGCGATGGACTCTGTCTCAGTGGGGTCTTTTGTGGAGTGGACCACTTGCCGAGCCTCATTGTCTTAACGAGCCTTCGTTGGTCTCAATGATTTCTCCAATTGAGTAGACGGTCCTCGGCCTTTATCGAGCGTCATTCGGACGATGATGAGATTTCCATTGGTGGCTCATCATCAAAAGTAAAGGTTTGACGAGTAGTCTTGGGATCGACTTGCTCATGCTTGGAACATCCGCATCCGAGTCTTTTGGATTTGTCACGGGGATGACTCAAACTTCTTCTTCGCCTTCCGATCCCGGAAAAGTTACATTAGGATTATCCGGGAATCATGAAGTACGCTTATCTCCTTCTCGGATGGATCGATGATGGCAGGAGGGATGTTCTCTGCTGCAGCTTCTTTACCCGGGAAGTCTCAACCTCTTGTGGGCCTTTCGTACCTCCAGTCTCTCTACTGCTGCGAGGCCTTGGTCCTCCCTTTCGGTGTCATTTGTCTTAGGGTCTTCTATGGTGGCATCCATTGGAGTCTCAACCCCATGGATTGCACTTTCGGCCCCAGTGTTAACTCCCGTGGTACATTCCTTCCTCGGTGCCTCGACCGCATCGCAGCGTCATTAGCCTTCAGAGCGGTTGGCACCTCACCGAGACAGTCTCAAGCCTCGAACTTCGTTGATGGCAACTTCTTTGTTCTTCTTGTGTTTGTATTTTCTCTACTTCGCCTCCCGGATTCGTTGTGGAGTCATCCGCAAAGCATCCTCCGACCTTGCCGCTGCGGTGGAGGAGTTTCCCCCTCACCGGGCGCACCGATGAGTGACTTGGAATGGGGTCACTCGTCTCCAAACTCCCGGCTATTTCGATTGAATGTTCAGCCGTTGGGGCAGGTGGTAACACACCTTCAATAGGGGTTGGCTCGACTGGGGTCCCCACTATCCCAGTTTCATCGCCAAGACCCTTATGCCTTTTTCGAGTGAGTGGGGAAGTGGTGGCAAAAGCAACAACAATGGCGATTTTTTGAACCACTCCCATTGGATCAATTTCACCGTGTTCGAGGACTCTCCTGGTCCCTCCATCAATCTTTGCTCGTGAAGGATTCTCGATTCGTGCAATGCTTGCTGATTTGCAACTCTTCTCGCGGGCAGCAGATTCTCCGTATCCTCATCACTATCGAGAAGACATCAAGGAGAGGATGTGTGTGTTCGCGGGTGCGGGAGATAGGGACGGATGCTTGCCTTCTCACGTGCCTCGCTTCCTCTCGCTTGTCTTTCCTTCTCCTTATCCTTGAAGATCTGCAGGATGTCTGTGCGATTGTCTTCATCCGTCTTTGGGAGCATAGTGGTTAGTCAAGGAAATTCAACAGTTCCTCTTCTTCTTCTTCTATAAATTCGGGCCGTTGGAACTGTTTCCTTGATTTGCTCAATTTCCATTTCCTCCACTCACGCAGACGATTTTGGATGTCCGGGTAAGGTGGAGATAGGATCATCACATCACTATCCGCTTTATCGCTTCTTCTTGTGTTTGTGTGTGAACTACATTGTGTCTTTCGGTTGCCTCTGCTGATCGCCTTCAACAGACTTGGTGTTTCATCAATTACATCTGGAGACTCTACTTTTCCAGCAGATCTCAGTATCTGCTCGGCTAAGTGGTCGACTCGGTAGGTTTCTCAAGCTCGGAGCGCTTGATGATTTTTCTTCGTCTTTTAGTTTGCACGTGAGGAATTTTCGGTTCAGAGATAGTGTCTTCGAGTCGTGTGCGGCGGGGGGGCGTCTTTGGTGTTTTTTCTCGAGGAGCTGGCCGTCTTGGCTTGTCGGTTCTCCTCTTTTTGACGATCGAAGAAGGTATTTGTGAGTCCTTCTCGACCCGCCGCTGGGGTAGGAGACACGGCTACGGGCGGGTGACTCGCTGCAAGGGAGGAGCATGTTTGGCTTTCTTTTTCGCAGGGGCGTGATCTTCTTAGAATGCGGGCAGGGTAGCTTTCTTCTTGGGTGGAGAGGAAACAGTTGTATCTTGGTGGTGATTCCCCCTCACTCGTGTCGCTCTCTTGGCGTAGGCTCTCTTCAGTGCGCGAGAGAGGTTTGCTCGAACATCCTCTTGTTAACATGGAATGCCTTCCCATGTCTAAGAGGGACTCCTTTCACCTCCATCAATCGGCCAATTACTAGGCCATATCCTGGGATCCTCCAAATGTGCCATCTTCCTTGAAGGATTTGTTCCTACGTCGGGCAGAGTCTGCAGAGATAAACTCATTGATTTATCTTCTTTTTTGCGATGATTGCGGCCATTATAATCGCTTAGCTTTTTGATTAGCTTGGTCAAAGCCGCCAAATTTGATGTCAATACTTTTGGCAACTATGTCCAACGACTTGTGATAATCCTCCTTCAAGAACCTCTTGTTTCTTTGTGTAAACTATTTTATCAAAGATAGTCGGGCTTGGCTATTTCTTTCCAAGCATCGGCCAAGTTTACATCGCCTTCTTTAATTTTCGATGCTCCTTGGCGGTAGTGAGCAATGTTCACCAAATCCTTGGCGAGAGATAGTCACCGCTTTCCGTGAAGAGATGACTTTATTCCTTCATCGTGAATCTCGGCATTCACGTAGAATTGAGTGACCTCCTCCACATAGGTCATCGGATATTCTAACGTTAAGCTTGATTTCAGCCCGGACGTTTCCAACTTCTCAACGATTTTCTTCACTAGGGTGTCGTCGGACCCCTGTTTCACCATTCCGTCGAAATCCACAGTAGACCCGGTGTGGATTTGCTTTCCTAACTTGGTAAAATCATAGGTTGGTGCCATTTTCAGGATTTTATCAAAGAAAAACTTGGAGATTGATTTGGAGATAGATAGGGCTTCGAGAGAATTTTTGCCTTTGCTTTTGAGAGAAAGAAATGAACAGTTTTGGAAGTGTGAGAGAGAAACGGACGAAAATGGTTTAAATATGGTTTATGAAAGGACGTGCGGGTGGTTTTTGAAATGTGATCGAAATCAACGGCTTAGATTTTGCACGCCTATTTAGCATTTAATGTCTCGTATTTAATGCGGCAGCATTTATATCCAATCATAAGCTTGGTGTGCAGCTTTATGTCTGTACACATCATCATTATCTTTGACGTATTCCTTAAAAACATTCCCACTTAGTCAAAATGATGCGTTTTTGTCACTTTTCTCATAAGTGCCTCGGCTTTTCCCTTAGCCGATTTAACTCTACTTCTCACAGTTCTCTTAGTGACTCGGCTATCACCGACTCGGTGTAAATTGTTTTCCGATACAACTAATTTCTCGAAATGATTTTCGTGTTCGGCTCTTTTTCTTTTTGTGTTCCATTTCTTTTCTTTGAGTCTTCTCAATGTTAACTCACTCAATTAACCCCAACTCATGCTTGAGTTCTTCAAATCTTGACTCACATAATGGTTTTGTGAAGATGTCACCAATTGTTTATCGGTTGAGATATATTCCAAGATGATGTCCTTCTTTTCAACATGATCTCTTATGAAGTGATATCTCGACATCAATATGCTTTGTTCTTGAGTGCAACACAGGATTTTGAGTAATGGCAATTGCACTTGTGTTATCACACATGATTGGAATTTATTTTTCCTCAACTTCATAGTCTCTCATTTCTTTGTCTCATCCATAGGACTTGGGCACAACAATTTTGCCCGCAGCTATGTATTCCCGCTTTGTAGAGGTGGCTATTGAGTTTTTGCTTCTTGCTAAACCAGGAAATCACTGTTTCCTAGCATTTGACATGTGCACGAAGTGCTCTTTTGTCCACTCGCATCCAAAGATAGTCGAGATCCAATAGCCAATTAGCTTGAATCCACCTTCCTTTGGATACCATAGGCCTACTTCTTGGCTTCCTTTCATGTATCTTAAAATTCTCTTTAGCTTTCTTTCATATGGCTCTCTTTTTGGAGCAGATTGAAATCTTGCACATACACCTACAAGAAAGGTGATGTCCGCCCGCTTCTTTGTGAGATAGAGCAATGATCCAATAAGTGCTCGTATCTTGTTTGATCTACAGTTTGCCATCCGCATCCATGTCCATTTTGGTGATGTATTCATTGGTATTTTTGTAAGACTTCTCCTCCATACCAAACTTCTTCATTAAATCTCTCGGTGTATTTTGTTTGACTTATGAAGGTTCCATCCTTCATTGTTTCACTTGGAGTCCAAGGAAGAATGTCACTCTCCCATCATGCTCATTTCAAATTTACTTTGCATGAGGTTTGAAAACTTTTCACATGACTCTTTGTTTGTGGATCCAAAAATGATGTCATCCACATATATTTGAACAAGCGTATACTCTTTTTGTCTTGAATTCGAAAAGTGTTCTATCTACTTTTCCTTTTGTGAATCCATTTTCGGTTAGGAATTGTGACAAAGTATCATACCATGCTCGGGTGCCTGTTTCAATCCATATAGAGCTTTCTTGAGTTTGTATACCTTATCTCCAAGAGTCTTCTCGCTCAAATCCTCGGAGGTTGTTCAACATACACTTCTTCTTCCAATAAACCATTTAGGAATGCACTTTTTACATCCATCGATATACAATGAAATCCTTGTGAGTCGCATAGGCAAGAAACATCCTTATAGCTTCCAATCTTGCTACGAGGGCAAATGTTTCATCAAAATGTATCCCTTCTTCTTGGCAATATCCTTTGGCTACTAGTCGTGCTTTTTGTTTCTTACCACAGAACCTTCCTCGTTCATCTTATTTGAACACCCATTTGGTGCCAATAACATTTTGATGTATGGGTCTTTGCACTAATTCCCATACTTTATTTCTTTCAAACTCGATTCACTCTCTTCTTGCATAGCTTGAATCCAATGTGTGTCGTCCAATGCTTGTGACACGTCTTTGGGCTCTATTTGCGAGATGAAGCATGTGAACATGGCTTCTTGTTGAGTTCGATCTTGTTTTGACACCTTCTCTTATATCTCCAATGACAAGTTCGGTGGATGGTCTCTCAACCATCTTACATCAGGTTGGAGCAAGTTATTTGGATTGATCGACTTGCGGTTTGTGTTCTTTGTGGGTCGACTCTCTCGTAATCACTTAGCCGCAAATTTTCCACTGTTTTTGAGATTCAACTATCTCATCTTCTTCGAATTGATAATTCCGGCTTGACTTGACAAAGATAGGGACTCTTTCGTATGGTTGGATGATTGACTTATCGGTGACTCTTCAATGTCTTCTCCATTTACATTTGGCTCATCGAATACCACATGAATGGATTCTTCGCAACCATAGTTCTTTTGTTGAGTATTCTCAGAAGGCTTTGCTTTGGTGAGTATCCTAAGAAGATACCTTCATCGACTTTAGCATCAAAAGCCTTTAGATTGTCTTTGCCATTGTTGTGGATGAAGCATTTACATCCAAATATTCTCGAAATATGCAACATTTGGTTTTCTTCCATCCGGATCTCATAGGAGTCTTTGTCATTTGTCTATTTATCATACATCTGTTTTGAGTGTAGCAAGTGTGTTGATTGCTTCACCCCAAAATCTTTTTTGGTAACCCCTTGACTAACATGGTCCTTGTTGCTTCTTTGAGGGTTCATTTCCTTCTTTCGCAACTCCATTTCGCTATGGAGTCCTTTGCCGATAGTTCATGACCAATACCATTCTCAATACAATCGAGTTATTATTCCATTGACAAACTCGGTTCCTCTCGTCCGATCTTATTTTGATAATGGTTTGACTCTTCTCGTTTTGAATCCTCTTCATCATTGTGGGTAGTTTTTGTAGAGTTTGTTTCTTCTTACACATGAATATTGTCCATGTATATCTTGAGTAGTCATCTACTACCACCAAGGTGTATTTCTTTCCACTTATCTTTGTTTGGTTCCACTGGGCCAAATAGATCCATATGTAGCATGTGCAATATTCTTGTTGAAGATGGACATGTCTTTTCTTTGAATGAAGACTTGATTTGTTTTCCTTCTAACATGCGTCACATATACTCTCCTTTTTGTATATCGAGTCCGGAAGTCCTTCCACAAGATTACTTCTTGCAAGTTTGTTGATCGTTTTGAAGTTTAGGTGACTCGGCTTTTTTGTGCCACGGCCAACTTGATTCAATTTTGTGCTCTTTGCTAGTAGACAAGTGTTGTGTGTTGCAGTTGACCAATCTACAACATACATGTTATTTCATGCGCATCCTTGCATCCTTGCAACACAACTTCATTCGATTCAAGATCCTTGATTTGGCATACACCCATGTTGAATCCAACATTGTAGCCCTTGTCGCGAGTTGGATCGATGCTTAGCAAGTTGAAGTTGAGTCCTTCAACATATGCAACATCCGTGATTTCTAATCCATTCCTTTTGATGGATCCAATGCCTCTTATTTCACCAGGAGCTTCATTTCCTCCAAATATGACTTTTGCTCCTTTAACTTCCTTGAATTTTGACAGATTTTTCTTATTTCTGTCATATGTCCTGGAACAACCACTATCCATGTACCAGGTTCCTTGGCACTCATTTGTTCCTTGAACCGCAATCAAGGAAATTAAGTTTTAGGTACCCATACTTGTCCGGGTCCCGAGGGGTTAGAATTGTAAGATGATCCAACCAACCTATAGCCAAATGATTTGACTCTAAGGGGTTGCCATCTATCGTGCCATAATCATAATTAATCTTGGCAAATTGCTTGGGGATTTTAGGTTCATACAAATTGTCTCTTTTGTCCGTATGCCTGCATATGTGTTTTAGCAATTGCCTTTCTTGGGTAATTGTTGTGTCTTTGAGTGTAGTGCCTAGGTGCATATGTGTCTTTGATGAAAGCTCTTATACTTTTGGAATGGCCTTTTTTGAGTTCTAGGCCTTTGCCATTTGGGCTTATATTCCATAAGTCTATCCGATAGTTCACATTATTCCAATCACTTGGCTTGGATATTTTCTACCATTCCCATCAAATGTATTTCTCTTGTAGATTTTTAAGGGTCTTTGGTAGCTCTCGCTTCTTCTTTCTGAGTATTTTTGTTTGGAGTTTTTGAGAAACTCGCCTGAATCTCTTCTCACTGCCCTTTCAGCCGCACTCAACTCGGTTGTTTTCCTTTTCCTTTATAACCAAGGCCAGTTTGCTTGTTATTGTGCTTTGGAGTGAATGTGTATGCAACATTTAGAGTTTTGGATTTTTCAGACTCTTCATGGCTTGAAGATCCTTTTTCCAAAATTACTTTTGAGGTTTGACATAGCACGGAGGAATTAAATCCTAAGCCTGTCTTGTCTCCACATTCTCTTTGACTCATAATAAGATCATCCAATGATTTAGATGCCTTAGTGAATGAGGCAATAACATTTTTAAGGTCATTTTCCCTCTTCTCTGTGGCAGCAATTTCTGCTTTATTAATTTAGCATTTTCACCTTTAAACTTTCATTCTCATCGACTATTTGACTTAGAGTACTCGGCTCCTTAGTCGACTTTGAGTTTTGGCTCTTGAGTAGGCTTTTTTTCCTCATTTAATAGTGTGTGTGAGGATTTAATGTGTTCAAAATCTTTCATCATTTTGCCTAATGAATCATAAAGATTAGTGGGTGATGAAGTGTGTGTGTCACATTCACTATCACTAGAGTCCGAGTTTGATGAGTTAGAGTGTACCTCATCTTCTTGGTCGGGTTGATCTTGTTCTTTGGCCATTAAGCGGATCGGGCTTCTTCTTCGTGAGTCACTTGAGTAGTCGGCTTCATTGCTCTCTGAATCATTTGTCTCTCTTGACTTTGCATTTCAAATTTGTCTCTGCGACCATCATTGCTTTTTTTTTCTTTTCTTGTCTTCTTTCTCTCAAGACTTTTCTTTCTTCTTCATTCTGTATTTGTTAACTACAGGATATGAGCGATCAATGGCATAGTGACCTGGTTGTCTCAGTTCCAACATAGATATTCAGCCTTTTGATCACTCTTTCCATTCTTGGATTGTCCGCCCTTTGATACTCAACTTTTTGATGATCTGTTCTCTTGGTTGGCCTATCTTCCCTTGATTTGGAGGGAGCCGAGTGTCTTCCGGAAGATTCACCCTTTCCTCTCTTGTAGTTCTTATTGAAGAACTTGTTGAACCTCTTAACCATCGGGGCTATCTCTTACGGGTCAATGACTTCTTTGACCTCGGCTCTCTTCCCATCTTTAACAATTAGAGCAAATTTGTTTTGGGTACAATTGTCTCTTCCTGGTCTTTTTTCTTCTCGGCCAAACTCGTAGGCTTTGAGGTCCGAGAATAATTCATGGTTGGATGTCTTGGATAGGTCCATGGAATGTCTCGGTGCCATGACCTTCATTTCCCATTCACCGAAGACTTTTTAGGATCTTCATACACATTTCTTCGTGTATATTCCTTTCCAAGTGCAGACGACTCATTTGTGATTTCGTGAACCGAGCATCCAGTTGATCCAGGTTTTCTCCCGAGATCATTTTGAAGTTCTCAAATTTCTGACGCCACCGATAATTTGTTTTCTTTGATTTGCTCGAGCCTTCACAAATTAATGTCGGCTTGTCCCGATTTCTTTAGCCGTTTTGCATGATTTGACTTTATTGAACATGGCTTTGTCCAAAGTTTTGTAAAGGATGTCCTTGGCTACATTGTCCAGGTTGTATCTTTTTTTGTCATCATTTGTCCACTCGTTCTTGGTTTTTCAACCATGACAGTCCGGGAGCAACATCCTCTTTCTCCTTCAGCTGACTCTTCTTACATTTGTGTTCACCTTTAAGATTTGCAGAGGCCCATCTTCTATCACTATCCACATCTCATCATGTAATCTTTGATAGATGAGCCTCGCATACGAATTTTCCAATCATCAAATTCTTCAATTGTGAACATAGGGATGCGTGTCAAATTTGCTTCCATGATAATAACTTTTTGATGATAGAAAGAGTTTTGAAAGTTTAAGTACTAAAGCAGACTTTGAAAAGTTTGGAGATCTAGTTCGGTAACCGGTCTGCGGAGGGTTCAATGAACCAACCGCTCCGATACCACTTGTAGGTCCCAAAGGGGTGTAAGTGTAAGGTTTAGAAGGGGGTTGAATAAACCTTACCAAATTTTCGATTTAGTCCTTTTTAAATATACGAGTTAATACAAACACAGTTGTGTCCTTGATGGGACGGTCAATTTAGTCAATCGGTAGAGTTAGTCTCTCAATGACTCAACCGATTTGTTGATGGAATAACTCATTGTTGGCTCTTAAATTAACTCAATTTGTGGTTTTTTTTTGTGGAAGACTTAACACCCTTGAGTTTGATTAAGCAAGAATTTAGTGCTTGGTTTAGTACTTAAATTATCAAGTGGATAGCAAATTTATCAATGAGATATAAGCGAGTTAAAAGTGCAGGAATTAAAGTCTTTGAAATGTAAATGACACAATGAAATTTTTATAGAGGTTCGAAGATGGGGTAATTCTTCTACTCCTCTCTTCTCCAACTCCTGGAGGAATCCACTAGATAATGATCGTATATACAAAGTGGTAATAGTCCGGATACAAGTCTTGATCACACGGTGACTTGATCCTTTGGGACTCGATCCGGAGAGACGCCTTGATCACTCGGTGGCTTCTCGTAAACGACTCGGCTTCTTCACAGGGCCGCTTTGCCTTGCTACTACTGACTCACTTGCTCAAGCTCTTTGGATTTGATCACGAAACCCTCCAAAAGCTTAAGACTTGGTTCGACCTTGAACCTTCCTACAATCCTCGTGGAATGTAGACCCCTTGTTTTCGATATTTTCCTCTTCAACCGATTGAAGTTATCTTTCCTTCACGGTGAGTGTTGGATTGATGTTCTTCGTAGTGTAGGCTTGAGGATTGAGAATGTTTGATTAAATAATGGCTTGAACGTTTTTGGTTCAGATCTATCTCTTGTGTGTCATTCTCTCATTCTCAAATAAACTCCTCGCCTTTTATAATGATCTTTCAAAAATTTGCCCGTTGAAGAGATAGGCTTATTTTTGAAAGTCACTTGCGTCGTTGGCTTGTCTTGTTGCGATCCTTGGAATTGTTTCCTCGTATGAATTGTTCTTTCACCTTTCGAGTTCGACGCGGTGTAGTGCTTCCCATTGGTTCATTCCTTTTGCACGCTTCTCGGGGATCGAGCACTCCGAGAAAGGTGGTATGGAGATATTACTTGTTTAAGTAATTCTCTTGATTTCGTGCAATGGATCTTTTTGATTATCTCGACTTGACCGCATTTCCTTGCTTTCCCAGGTGACTTAGAGTCGACTTCCAATCATGGGTTACTCTTGTCACTTCAATTTGAGACTTGGCTTTTCTTGAGTTGACTTGATCATTACTCCACTCACCAGTGCATCTCATTTTGCTTCTTGATAGAGATCCTGTCTACTCTTCTTTGCCATACTCGGTTGTCTCACAATGAGTCTTCCTTCTAGTCTTGATTGTCTTCTTGCATATTAGGGCGTAGGCGACTTAACTCGGCAGCGGCTCTATTTATTACAATGCATTTTACAACAAGAATTGGGGAGCCAACTTTCTATTCTAAGTTTTACATGGCATTCATCAAAATCTAAACAATAAATTTCCTAACACTGTTGTTCTTCCATAGGCTTAGTTGTCTCGGCTATTTTTCTTCTTGAGCTTTGTCTCACAACCTGGGTCTTCTACGCTTCTCTTGAAAGATCAATAGTCTCTTCTTGCTTCTCCGGTGAGTGGGGACTTTGTCTTCTCGGTGCAAATTTCTTGAACAACCTTCTCCTCTTTGTGGCAAACGGAAGGATCAGCGTGGTTCCACATATTCTTGTGCTCTTCGTGGGTGAAGGCCTGTGTTTCAATAGAAACCTTAGCAACTGTTAGAAAAATATTTTATCAAGATTTTGATGATTTTGTTTAAATGTGTTTTTACACCAAAACAATGTTTTTAAATGTTGTCCAAATACTCCCAATTGATTTAAAATATTTTTACTAATTTTTGGAGTATTTTTTGAAGTTTATTTTTGATAAAAAAAAAATTGGACAACACTTCTATTTTAAGGCCAACCAGTCGCACTATAGGGCATCCCGTATCTGAAAATAATTTTTGAAATAGAAACGAGAAGTTTGAAAAACTCCAGGAGATCGACCTGTCGAATAAGAGGTCGGCCGATATCTGAAAGAATGCCAAACTGAAAACAGAGAACACTGAAGTGTAAAAAAAGAGGGGGGGCGGCCCAACCCAGAGCCGACCAATCGACCCCTAGGGCGACCGGTTGGACCCTCCTGTGACTAGTCGACCCCCCTCCATCCTGTGTCTGAATCTTACGATTTACTTTATAACATTTGAAATTTCTATATAGCGATAGGTTGCGCTATGTTATTTTTTAAACAGATTCAAACCGTTGGAAATCTATTACAACACGATTTACTTTATCAATTTTGTACATTATTTCTACATCTTGTGATCTTCTTTTTGTAGACAAAAGTGAAGAAGGAGGAGCCTATGTTTGTGAAGACTCTCCTATAAATAGAAGATAATTTTGAAGACACAAGACATAACACATAAGTAAACAATACAACAAGAAATCTGCAAAATTCTCCAAGCCTTCATATTTCACATTCTTGTTGTAATAGCCTAAGTTCTTGCACTTGCACAATTTTGAGGTCTAGGCTTTTTATTCTTGATTACACTTGCACTCAAAGTTTGTATACTTCATTATTGAGTTGTAATCTTGAATTTTTCTATCATCCAAAATAAGATATCCTTGTTAGTGTTCTTGTGGTAAGAACACACTTGGTGATCTTAGGTGTTGAAGAGTGTGGTACTCTTCATAGGTGAAGGAAGATTGTGGTAATCTCCTTGAAGGTGTTGTAAGAAGATTGTGGTAATCTTCAAAGGTGGTGGTTAATAGTTTTGGTAACTATTAATAAAATTCTTTTTTCTTTTTGAAATCCACTTCGAATATACCGGGGTGGTAGTAGATTAGGCCCTCGCCAACAACTACGCATTTTGGAAAGGCCGAATGGAGTGCTTTCTAAAAGGGTGCAGATTTGACATATGGAATGCTGTCATTGAAGGAGTTGATCAACCAACCAAGAAGTTGGAGGATGGCACCTCGGTTCTCAAAACTTTCAAGGAATTTGATGACAACGACAAGAAGTCATTCTCTCTAAATGGTAAGACTTTGAATATTTTACATTGTTCACTCATCGCCAGATGAATACAATCGTATTAGAGGAATAAGATCGGCACATGATGTATGGGAAAAATTGGAAACCATCTATGAGGGTACAAAGAAAGTTAAGCAAGCAAGAAAAACTATGCTTGTTAAAGACTTTGAAAATTTCAATATGCATGATGGTGAAAATATATCAAAAATGGTGGAAAGGCTTGAAAACATTGTCAATCCTCTTGTGGCTCTCGGAAAGGTCATATCCGAATAAGATAAGGTCACCAAGGTCTTGAATGCTCTTCCCGGCTTATGGTCTGGGAAAGTAACGGCAATCACGGAAGCACAAAATCTCGAAACACTCAAGTTCGATGAGCTCGTGGGAAACCTCCTCATTTATGAAGTCAATCTTAAGGAGAGGAAAATTCCCAACCATCCACCGCTAAACCGGGTATGCAAAATATTCCTAAAGGCTTAACATCTTCTTCAAATATTTCATATTATGCCGGTGATGAAGATGACGAGGAAACGGGGCTCTTGTTCGAAAATTTGCAAAGTTTGTTAATAAAAATAAAGCAAGAAAGCCAAGACACAATTCATGTTTCAAATGCGGAAAATCCGGGCACTACATAGCAAATTGCCCGAAAATTGCGGAAGAGGAGCAAAAGAAGAAAAAGTCTTTTTCCAAAAAAGAAGGCTCTAAATGCGGATGTCAAAACTTGGGATGAACTTCTTACTACATTCGACGAAGATGGAGAAACCGAACATGGTCTCATGGCCATAGACGATGAAAACAATGAGGTACGCTCTAACTCTTCAACTTATTCTTTAATTGATGAATTGCAATGTGATTTTGATGAATTACAAAATGAGTTTCAAAATTTAATTTTTAAGTACAAGACTTCGAAAAAGGAGCATAAAGAGCTTAAAGTTGAAAAGGATAAATTGTTTACTTCTTATGAATGTCTTGATAAAGCTCATGCTATCACTCTTACCAAAGTCCATATTCTTGAAACCGAAAAACAATCGCTCACAAATGATGTTGAATGTTTGAAAAAGGATGTGCATCGTTTTAACTTAAGTACGGATAAAGTTACAAAAATTCTAGATGCACAAAGAGGTGAGCATTCTAAATTAGGACTTTGCTATAAACCTTTTCAACCTATTTCAAAGAAAAATGACCAAGGTCCGACTTTCATACGTGCTAGTAGTTCCCACAATCTTATTTGCTTTTATTGTGGTAAAGTTGGACATTATGCTACTCATTGTAAATTGAAAAACAATTTTAGCTACTATTGGAGATCCAAAGGTCTCAAGGCTAACCCCCATGGACCCCAAAATTATAGGGTACCTAAAAATAATTCATTTGTAGGTAATAGGGGCTATAACAACAATGTAAGATTCAAAATGTCTCGTGGATAGCGAATGTTCACGCCATATGACTGGAAGGAGAGAACTTTTTACCAATATCAAGCTCCAAGAAGAGGGTATGGTCATGTTCGGGAATGGCAAAGGAAGAATTCTTGGAAATGGAGAAATTGGTAACTCTTCCTTCTCTCTTAGTAATGTTCTTTATGTTGAAGGGCTTAAGTTTAATTTGATAAGTGTAAGCCAACTTTGTGATTCAAATTATAATGTTATTTTCAATAAAAAAAATGCATTATTGTTAAAAATGATGAAATTATTTGTGAAGCAAATAGAAAAGGCAATATTTACAAAATTTGCACAAGTGATTTGGTTAGTCAAAATGTTTCTTGTCTTGTCGCCAATAATGATTTAACTAGTTTACGCCATAGGCGACTTGGACATGTTGGATACAAAAAATTGCAAACTATTTACAAAAACCAACATGTAAAAGGACTACGCAAATTGAATTTTGAAAATCTTGGCTTATGTGACACATGTCAAAAGAACAAATTAGTTAAAAGTAGTTTTAAGCCCAAAAATAAAATTTCCACAACCAAACCCCTACAATTGCTTCACTTGATTTGTATGGGGATATTGGTACGGCTAGTTTAAGTGGAAAACATTATACCTTTGTTATATTCAATGATTTTTCTAGATATACTTGGGCTATTTTTCTTGCAAATAAAAGCGATGCCGTTAATGAGTTTGTTAAGTTGTGTAGACTTATTGAAAATGAAAAGGAAGATACTATCAAGTCTATTCGAAGTGATCGAGGTGGTGAATTGGATGGAAAATTTAGTGTCTTTTGTGAAACCAACGGATATGCTCATAATTTTTTGGCTCCAAGAACACCTCAACAAAACGGAGTAGCCGAAAGGAAGAATCGGACACTTCAAGAAATGAGTCGGTCCATGCTCAATGAATTTTCACTTCCAAAATATTTTTGGGCCGAAGCCATAAGTACCGCTTGCTATGTCATTAATCGAGTTTATCTTCGTCCGAAATTGAATAAAACTCTGTATGAGCTTTGGAAAAGAATAACTCCAAATATAAGTTATTTCAAAATATTTGGATTCAAGTGTTTTATTTTGAATACTAAGGATCAATTGGACAAACTTGATCCTAAGGCCGATGAGGGTATATTTATGGGGTACTCAATCAAAAGCAAGGCATATCGAGTTTACAATAAGACTAGTATTGTTGTTGAAGAATTTATCCATGTCAAATTTAATGAAGCCTCGGGTGTTGAAAGGATACCAAATGATGATAGTGATGAAGAGGATGTTGTTTAACCAATTGTTCAAAATGATGCTCAAAATGATCAACCTTCAAGCTCAAATGTTCCTCAAGAAGACAAAGGTGATACTTTGGATCTTAAGAAGAAGTCTATGTAAAACAACCTCCAGGGGTTTGAAAAATTTTCTAGGCCAAATGATGTTTATAAACTTAAGAAGGCCTTATATGGTTTAAAACAAGCACCCCGTGCATGGTATGATAGACTTAGCTCTTTTCTTTTGCAAAATGGATTTACAAGAGGTAAAGTTGATACTACTCTCTTTGTTTTTGAAAAAGGGCAAGATTGCTTATTAGTGCAAATTTATGTTGATGATATTATACTTGGTGCTACTAATGAATCTTTGTTCAAGAAATTTTCTAAGTTAATGCAAGGTGAATTCGAGATGAGTATGATGGGGAGCTCAATTTCTTCCTTGGACTTCAAATTAAGCAATGCCAAGAAGGAATTTATATTTCACAATCAAAATATACAAAAGAACTTCTAAAGAAGTTTGGCATTGAAGAAGGAAGAACCATATCTACTCCTATGGCAACTAATATCAAGATAAACAAAGATGAAAAAGGCAAGTCGGTTGATGAATCCAAGTATCGAGGTGTGATTGGTAGTTTACTTTATTTAATCGCAAGTAGACCGGATATTCTTCATGTCGTATGTCTATGTGCTCGTTTTCAAAGCAATCCCAAAGAATCTCATATGAGTGCCGTTAAAAGGATTTTTCGATATTTGAAAGGCACTATTCAATATGGTTTATTTTATCCAAAGAATGAAATTTCTTTCTTAAAGGTTATAGTGATTCGGATTATGCAAGAAATATTGATGATCGTAAGAGTACTTCCGGATCATGTTAATTTTTAGGCGATTGCCTAGTTTCTTGGTTTTCAAAGAAACAAAATTGTGTTTCACTTTAAATGGCCGAAGCCGAATATATTTCCACGGTCTTTTGTTGTACTCAATTGCTTTGGATGAAACAAACTTTAGCGGATTATAAATGTTCGTTTGAAAATATTCCTATTTTTTGTGATAACATATCCACAATAAATATTTCTCAAAATCCGGTTCATCATAACCGACTAAACATATTGAGATTCGACATCATTTTCTAAGCGATTGTATTTCAAAACGAAAAATTGATATATCTTTTGTTCCATCTCAAGATCAATTAGCGGATATCTTTACAAAACCGCTATCCTCTGATACTTTTGCTTCAATACAAGCTCGGTTAGACATAATGCATATTGAATGAGGTCTATGTTTGCAATTTGCACGTTTTTAAAACTTAGGGGTAAAAAATTGGATTTTTGGTTCAAAATTCGGAAAGCGAATCAGTGTTGACACCGGGTCGATAGAGAGGTCGACTGTTGTTGGGGGTGCGAACGGTCGCCCTACCCGTTGACCGGTTGCCCTAAGGGATTTCAGAAATAAAAATAGTTATGTCCTTCATTTTGTTATTTTTGATCATTTTCTTCAAAACTCGAACCCCTTTGCATTTTTCACACACAATTCACTCAAAATGATTTCTTATTCATAAATTCTATATTTTTGAGTTTATATTACTCGTATTTCATCATTCTTATCCGACTTCTCTGATTAATTGGTAAGTTTAATTCCTTTTTAATCTCAATTGGGTTGAACCCTTGAGAAAAAACTTGTATTTTGATATCTTGATGCATTTCTTGTATAATTATGATGAGCATGATGATTGTTGATGGATAATATTTGTATAATTATATTTGGTGATGAATTTTTTTGGCTTGATTACATTCCAAAGGCGTTATACATCTCTTGTTTTATTCGACACACGCCAAGTGTTCGACAAAATGTTTCTATGAAAAATTCATCACCTACATGATTCTCTCGATTTCAAAAGTCTTTTATACTTATAGAGATCATGTTTTATCAAGCAAATGAGCTTTTGCAAATCAAATGATCAACTTTTTCCTTTTATTTGGAATTTAAGCTTCAATGTTCAAAACGTTCGATGAATCGATTAAATTGCGCACTTTGATATGATTATATAATGTTTTTATCGTGCTAACATTCTTTTTGATGATTCCAAAGCGGGAAAAATAGGAAAAATGCTCATACGCTATAAGAAGCGAAAATAAGCTCGCAAGAAAAGCTATAAGCTATGACTCTTAAAAGCCAAAAGCTGTGAATGATTCTAAGTCCAATTGATGTATTATGGACTTTTACGCTTGTCTAATGATGTCTCTTTGACAGGGGAGCTTGTAAGCTCATGATATTCAAGCTTAAATTGTAAAAGCTAAGCTTTTAGCTTGTAGTTGTTTGCCTCTATACTTGATCTTGATGTGGATGTTGATAGGGGGAGCTTTTATAAATTATTTTTGAAAAATCTTTGCTCCTATCCTTGTGTTTTTACTTATGATAAATGTTGCTTGCAATGGATTAATGTTTAAGACCGGAAAAATGTGTTTTGTTTTAAAATTGATCTCCTAAAAATTGTTTTGGTTTGTAATCATCAAAAAGGGGGAGTTTGTTAGAAAAATGTTTTTATCAAGATTTTGATGATTTTGTTTGAATGTGTTTTTACACCAAAACAATGTTTTTAAATGTTTTCCAAATACTCCCAATTGATTTAAAATGTTTTTACTAATATTTGGAGTATTTTTTGAAGTTTATTTTTGACAAAAAAAATTGGACAACACTTCTGTTTTGAGGCCAATTGGTCGCCCTATAGGGCACCTCGTATCGGAAAATGATTTTTGAAACAGAAACGATAAATTTGAAAAAATCCAGGAGGTCGACCGGTCGAACAAGAGGTCAACCGGTATTTGAAAGAATGCAAAACTGAAAACAGAGAACACTGAAGTGTAAAAAAAGAGGGAGGGGGACCGGTCCAACCCAGGGCCTACTGGTCGACCCCTAGGGTGACCGGTCAGACCCCCCTGTGACCGGTCGACCCCCATCCATCTTGTGTCTGAATCTTACGATTTACTTTATAACGTTCGAAATTTCTATATAGCCACCGATCGCGCTATGTTATTTTTGACAGCAAATTCAAACTGTTGGAAGTCCATTACAACAATATTTACTTTATCAATTTTGTACATTATTTCTACATCTTATGATCTTCTTTTTGTAGACAAAAGTGAAGAAGGAGGAGCCTATGTTTGTGAAGACTCTTCTATAAATAGAAGATGATTTTGAAGAAACAAGACATAACACACAAGCAAACAATACAACAAGAAATCTGCAAAATTCTCCAAGCCTTCATATTTCACATTCTTGTTGTAATAGCCTAAGTTCTTGCACTTGCACAATTTTGAGGTCTAGGCTTTTTATTCTTGATTACACTTGCACTCAAAGTTTGTATACTTCATTATTGAGTTGTAATCTTGAATTTTTCTATCATCCAAAACAAGATATCCTTGTTAGTGTTCTTGTGGTAAGAACACACTTGGGTGATCTTAGATGTTGAAGAGTGTGGTACTCTTCATAGGTGAAGGAAGATTGTGGTAATCTCCTTGAAGGTGTTGTAAGAAGATTGTGGTAATCTTCAAAGGTGGTGGTGTAATAGTTTTGGTAACTATTAATAAAATTATTTTTTCTTTTTGAAATCCACTTCGGATATACCGAGGTGGTAGTAGATTAGGCCCTAGGTGGATTGAACTACTATAAATCATCGAGTGTTGTTTATTTTCCCGCACTTACATTTTTGCTAGCATCTCCACATTCGAAAAAGAGGGCATAAATTGGAAAATCGGCATAATGATTTCACCCCCCGCTAGATAATCGTAGCCACTTGGACTAACAATTTGCCTTCCTCGATTTGGCGGGTGCGCTTCTTCTTCACGACGGTGAGGAAATTCGGGTTCTCTCCTCGTCTCAAAGTGCGGGCAGTGGAGTGCTTGTTGCTCGGGCAAGTGCTTTGGGTTTGGCTACGGGGGCAGGTGCCTTTTTCGACTTGGCTGCTGGGGCTGGGGCAGGCTTTGATGGTGCAGCTCTCTTCTTAGATATTGGCTTTGGAGAGAGAGTTGGAGAGGTCTCAACTGTGTCTTCACTAGGGTCAAGTGATTCCCTCTCACTTGTATCAACCTTTCTTGCATGGGCCTTCTTTTGCGCACTAGAGAGGTTCGACTTGAACATCCTCTTGTTCACATAGAATGGCTTTCCATGGCGCAATGCTATCCCCTTCACTTTCATCAAATGGACAATGACTAGGCCATAACCCATCGAACATCCAAAGGTCCCATCCTCCTTGTAGGACCGATTGATCACATTCTGGCAGACTCGGCTGAAGATGAATTCAGCCCAGTTCACCTTCTTCTCTTGCATGATTGCAGCCATCACAATCAGCTTAGTCTTGGACAGCTGATTGAAACTCCCAAATTTCATATTCATGCACTTGGACACGATGTCTATCAGTTTGTGGTAGTCTTCCTTCAGAAAATCATTCTTAGTTGTATACACAGCCTTCGCAGCATTCTTCGGCTTTGCAAATTCCTTCCAAGCTGCAGCCAGGTTGACATCATTCTCAGCGATGTCCTTCAACCCTTCAGAGGGTAGGAAACAGTGCTCAACAAGGTCTTTTGCAGTGATTTTAATGGCCTTGCTGTGGACGGATGAACGTATTTCATCGTCGTGCACCTTAGCGTTCACGTAGAACATAGCCACTTCTTCCAGATAAGTGTGCATGAACTGCATCGATAGAAAGTCCTTCAGACTGGACTTTTCTAGCTTCTCAGCTATCTTCTTCACAAGGGCACTATCAACGCCCTGCTTGATCATTCCAGCAAAGTCCACGGACGATCCAGAGTGGATCTTCTCGGATAACAACACAAAATCATGTTTTGCAGCCATTTCTAGAACTTTTAACCGAGTGAAAATGCGAAAAACTGAACTTGAAGAACTAGGGTTTTGAACTTGGTTGCAGAGAGAAAAATGCTTTCTTGCTAAAGACGAGTAAGTTTGCGTGAGGAGAGAGAAAATGAAATTTTGTATATATGGGACGTGAAATGACGGTTTTTGGAATTTGAAAAATTTGATCAAAATCAACGGTCAAGATTAAGCCTTTAAAACCTCATTAAATTCCCCACATTAAATGCAAAGAACATTCATATCCAATCATATGGTTTCTTGTGTAGCTTTTGTCTTGTGACCATAATTATGCCCACGTCATCCTTAAAAATTTTCCGCTTGAATAAAAACGATCGTGTTTTTGTCACTTAGCTCATAAATGATTCAACTTTCTTTAAGTGACTTAGCTCTCTTCTTTCTTCTCATATCATAACTCATTTGTCAGCTAACTTGATAGAGCTAACTTCCCGACTATTTTGTTTCACTCAAATTTGAAATGTGAAACTTGCTTATATTCCATTTTCTCATCTTCTTTCTCTGCTGATTGAGTTTTATGAGTAATCTAACTCAACTCAATTAACCCTAACTCATTCTTGAGCTCTTCAAACCTTGATTCACATAATGGCTTTGTGAATATGTCAGCTAACTGCTTATCAGTTGAGATATATTCTTGTAGGTCCCAAAGGGTGTAAGTAAGGTTTAGAAGGGGGGGTTGAATAAACCTTATAAACTTTTCGATTTTAGTCCTTTTAAAATATAACAGAGTTAACACAAACAACTAATTTCTTGAGGAACAACTAAGTTGGTTATTCAAATAGAGTTAGCCACTCAATGCACTCGATCATTTGTTGATAGAATAACTCAGCTGTTTAACCTGAACCTTAACTTGGTTGTGTTGGTTTTATCAGCAGAAGACTTAACACCCTTTGATTTGTTTTAAACTTGTTTTAACACTTGATTTTGGCACTTGGTTATTAATCAGTTGGATAGCAAATAAGTTTAAGGTTTCAGAGAGAATACTTCTTCTTACCGGAGAACGAATAGTTCGCGTGAGAGAGAGAAAGATGAAGTTTCGTATAGAAGGAATGTGAAAGGTCATATTTCGGATTTTGAAACTTTTAATCAAGATCAACGACTAAGATTAGAGCTTCAAAACCGCATTTAATTATCCACTTTAAATGAAGCAACATTTATATCCAATCATATGTGCGGCTTTTTTTTATCATTTGATCATTATCGCATTATTACCGACATCATCCTTAAAAACATTCCCGCTCATTTAAACGATTTGTGTTTTTGTCACTTAGCTCATAAATGATTCAAACTTATATCCAAAATGACTCAACTCGCTTCTCTCTTCTCATGAAGTAACTCATTTGTCGCCTAACTCGATCTGGTGACTTCCCGATAAAGTTGTTTCAGGTCAATTGTGAAACTTGCTTTACTTCCATTTTCTCATCTTTTTTATCTCTGTGATTAAGTCTTCTCGAGTATCAACTCAGCTCAATTAACCCTAACTCATTCTTGAGCTCTTCAAATCTTGATTCACATAAAGGCTTTGTGAATATATCGGCTAATTGCTTATCGGTTGAGATGTATTCCAAGGTGATGTCTTTCTTTTCAACATGATCTCTTATAAAATGATATCCGACATCAATGTACTTTGTTCTTGAATGCAACACATGATTCGAGTGATTGCAATAGCACTAGTGTTATCACACATAATTGGAATTTCTTTTTTTCAATCTCTTAATCTCTCGGTGATGTCTCATCCATAAGACTTGGGCACTTGTTTGCCCGCATCTATGTACTCTACTTGTTTGTGGATGTAGCTATTGAATTTTTTTCTTTGAACCAAGAAACCAATCTATTTCAAGCATTTGACATGTACCGAGGTACTCTTTCCGTCAACTCTACATCAAGCATAGTCGAGTCCGAGTATCCAATCGCCTTGAATCCTCATTCCTTTGGATACCATGGTGACTTCCGGCATCCCTTCAAATATCTTAGGATTCTCTTAGCTGCAAATCATGTGGCTCTCTTTTGGTGCAGATTGAAATCTTGCACATACACTCTTCGCAAAGGTGATGTCCGGCTAGCTATTGTTAAATAGAGCAAAGATCCAATGAGAGCTCTATATCTAGTTTGATCAACAGCTTTGCCATCTGCATCCATCTCCATCTTGACTGAAGTATTCATTGGAATTTTCACAGAAGACTTCTCTTCCATAACAAATTTCTTCATTAAATCTCTGGTATATTTTTTTTGGCTTATGAAGGTTCCATTCTTCAATTGTTTGACTTGAAGTCCTAGGAAGAAAGTCAGCTCTCCCATTATGCTCCTCTCAAATTTGCCTTGCATGAGGTTTGAGAACTTGTCACACAGCTCTTTATTTGTGGAACCAAAAATGATATCATCCACATATATTTGAACAAGCAGTATACTCTCTCCATCTTGAATCCTGAAGAGTGTCTATCAACTTTTGCCTTTGGTGAATCCATTGTCAGTTAGAAATTGAGACAATGTATCATACCATGCTCTTGGTGCTTGTTTCAATCCATACAATGCTTTCTTGAGCTTGTAGACCTTATCTCCAATAGTTTTCTGCTAAAAACCTGGAGGTTGTTCAACATAGACTTCTTTCTCTAACAGTCCATTTAAAAATACACTCTTCACATCCATTTGATGCACAATGAAGTTCTTATGTGCAGCATAAGCAAGAAACATCCTTATTTCTTCCAATCTTGCAACATGAGCAAAGGTTTCATCAAAATCTATACCCTCTTCTTGGAAATACCCTTTGGCTACCAATCTTGCTTTGTTCCTTACAACAGATCCTTCCTCATTCATCTTGTTTCTGAAAACCCATTTTGTGCCAATAACATTTTGATGGGTTGGCCTTTGAACTAACTCCCATACTTTGTTTCTTTCAAACTGATTCAGCTCTTCTTGCATGGCCTGAATCCAATGTGTGTCATCCAATGCTTGAGACACATCTTTAGGCTCTATCTGGGAAATAAAACAAGTGAACATAGCTTCATGTTATGCTGGATCTGGTTCTTATGCCATCTCTAACATCTCCAATGACTAACTCGGTGGATGATCTCTCACCATCTTACATCAAAGTTGGAGTAAGTCTCTTTGGATTCGGCCATCTCATGACTAAGTTGTCTTGAACAACTCTTTCATCTTCATTCGATTTGTAGACCTCCCATCTATCTTTGAGATTTAGCTATCTCATCTTCATCAGGTTGAGTGCTCTTACTTGACTTCAACATAAGGACTCTTCGCATAGTTGGTTGATTTAGCTTATTACCTAATTTTTCAATGTCTTCTCCACTCACATTAGGTTCATCAAAAACCACATGGATAGACTCTTCTGTAACCATAGTCCTCTTGTTCAACACTCTATATGATTTACTCTCAGCTGACTATCCCAAAAAGATGCCTTCATCAGCTTTAACAACAAAAGCTTTCAAATTTTCTTTGCCATTATTATGGATGAAGGAGTTATATCCAAATATCCTGAAATATCCAACATTTGGCTTTCTCCCTGCCCAGATTTCATAGGGAGTCTTGGTCAATTGCCTGTTAATCATGCATCTATTTTGAGTATAGCATGCAATATTTATAGCTTTAGCCCAAAATCTCTTAGTCAAACCAGCTTCAGCTAATATAGTCCTTGCAGCTTCCTTGTGAGTTCTATTCCTTCTTTCAGCTACTCCATTTTGTTGTGGAGTCCTTGCATCTGATAACTCATGAACAATACCATTTTCAACACAATACTGAGTTATTATCCCATTGACAAACTCAATTCCCCTGTCAGATCTTATTTTTATAATGGTTTGGCTCTTTTGATTTTGAACTCTCTTCATCAGCTGAGGTAACTTCTGCAAAGTTTTCTTCTTTTTACACATGAAGATTGTCCATTTATATATTGAATAATCATCCACCACTACAAGTGTGTATTTCTTTCCACTTATGCTAGCTGGCTCAACTGGACCAAATAAATCCATATGCAACAGATGTAATATCCTTGTTGAAGAAGGACTTGACTTATCCTTGAATGGAGATTTTATTTGCTTTCCCATCTGGCATGCATCACATACACTTTCTTTCTTGTACACTGAGTCTGGCAATCCTTCTAACAGATGACTCCTTGCAAGCTTGTTGATTTTCTTGAAATTCAGATGACTCAGCTTCTTGTGCCATAGCCAACTTGATTCGGCTGATCTCTTTGCTAAAAGACAAGTGTTTGGTGTAGCAGTAGACCAATCTACCACATACATATTCTTCTGTCTTGATCCTTGCAACACTATTTCATTTGATTCAGCATCTTTGATCTGGCACACTCCCATGTTGAATCCCACATTATAGCCTTTATCACAGAGTTGGCTGATACTTAACAGTTTGAAGTTGAGACCTTCAACATAAGCAACATCTGTGATTTCCAATCCATTTTTCTTGACAGATCCTATGCCTTTGATCACCCCTGGAGCTTCATTTCCTCCCAATATGACTTTTGCACCTCTAATCTCCTTTAATCTTGACAGGTTTCCCTTGTTTCCTGTCATATGTCTGGAACAGCCACTATCCACATACCAGGTTCCTTGGCACTCAGCTGTTCCTTGAACCTGCAATCAAGGAAATCAATTTTTAGGTACCCAAACTTGTCTGGGTCCTAAGGGATTAGTGCTATAAGATGTTCCAACCAACCTACAGCCAAATGAGTTGACTCAAAGAGGTTGCCATCTATCAGTGCCATAATCATAAAGGACAATAGCAAATTGCTTGGGGGTTTTAGGTTCATACACCTGTCTCTTTTGTCTATATGCCCGTGTTTGTGTTTTAGCAATTGCTTTCTTGGGGTGGTTGTGGTATTTCTGAGAGTAGTGCTTAGGTGCGTATGTGTGCTGATAATAGCTCTTTTACCTTTGGAATGACATTTGCTGAGGTTTAGGTCTTTGCCATTTTGGATTGTATTCCATAGGTCTTTGATGATGTTTCACATTATTCCAATCAGCATAGTTTGGATAGTTTCTACCATTCCCATCATATGTATTTTTCTGATGAAATTTCTGCGGTTTCTGATAGCTCTGTTTGCTTTTCATATAATATTTTCTGTTTGGAGTTTGCTGAGGAACTTGGCTGGATTTCTTCTCAGCTGTCCTCTCAGCATACTCAACTGGCTGTTTTCCTTTCCCTTTATATCCAAGGCAGTTTGATTGTGATTGTGCTTTGGAGTGAATGTGGGTGCATCATTTGGTGTTTTGGGTTTTTGGGATGCTTCATTACTTGAAGATCCTTTTTCCAAAATCACTCTTGGAGTTTGACTATGCACAAAAGAATTAAATCCTATGTCTGTCTTATCTCCACATTCTTTTTGACTCATAATAAGATCATCCAATGATTTGGATGCCTTTGTAAATGAGCCAATCACATTTTGAGATCTTTCTCCCTCTTTTCTATAGCACTAACTCTCGCTATAATCTTGACATTTTCGGCCTTTAGCTTAGTGTTCTCATCGGCCTATGTGACTTCGAGTACTCACTCTTTAGTCACCGTGAGTTTTGGCTTTTTTGTCGGGTTGTTTTCCTCATTTAAAATTGTGTGTGAGGATTTTATGTGTTCAAATCTTTCATCATTTTGACTAATGAATCATAAAGATCAGTGGGTGATGAAGTGTGTGTATCACAGTCACTATCACTTGAATCTGATTGAGATGAGTTGGAGTGTACCTCATCTTCTTGATTTGGTTAATCTTGTTCCTTAGCCATGAGGCAGATCATAGCCTCTTCCTCATAATCACTTGAGTAGTCTACTTCACTACTTTCTGAGTCTGCTGCTTTTTTGGACTATCTCAGCAGTCTCAGCAGCGAACATGGTTTTCTTATTTTCGTGTCTTCTTTCCCTGAAGACTTTTCTTTCTTCTTCATTCCTGTACTTGTTGACTGGTGGATAGGAACAGTCAACTGCGAAGTGTCCTGGTTGTCTGCAGTTTGAACCAACACAGGTTCTCAGCTCTCTGATCAGCTCTGTTTGCTCTTGGATTTTCAGCTCTCTGATAGTCAACCCTTTGATGCTCAGCTTTCTTGGGTGACCTGTCCTCCCTTGATTTGGAAGGAGTTGAATGTCTCCTGGCGGTCTCATCCTTATTCCTTTTATAGTTCTTATTGAAGAACTTGTTGAATCTTTTGACCATCAGGGCAATTTCCTCCTGGTCTATGGCTTCCTTTGGCTCATCTCTCTTTCCATCACTAGCCATCAATGCAGCTGTCTTGGGCACATCTATCTCCTCCTGCTCTTTCCTTCTCAGCTCAAACTCATAGGCTTTGAGGTTTGAGAATAGCTCATGGTTAGATGTTCTTGAGAGGTCCGTAGAATGTCTCAGGGCCATAACCTTCATTTCCCATTCAGCTGGGAGGCTTCTTAAGATCTTCATACACATTTCCTTTTGTGTATATTCTTTCCCAAGAGCTGAAAGCTCATTTGTAATCAGTAAATCTGACATTCAGCTGATCCAGAGTTTCACCTGCAAGCATTTTGAAATTTTCAATTTTTTGTACAGCAATAGTTAATTTATTTTCCTTAATTTGTTCTAATCCTTCACAAATTAAGGTCAGCTATTCCCAAATCTATTTTGTAGATTTGCAAGATTTGACTTTATTTAACATGGCTTTGTCCAATGTTTTGTAGAGAATGTCCTTGGCCACATTGTCCAGGTTGTATCTCTTTTTATCCTCATTAGTCCACTCAGTCCTTGGTTTTTCAACCATGGCTGGTCTTGCTTCAGCAACAACTTCTTCTCCTTCAGCTGTAGTTGCTCTTCTTACAGCCGTGTTCACTTTGAGTATTTGCAGTGGCCCATCTTCTATCACAAGCCATATTTCATCATGTAATGCAGATAGATGAGCCTGCATATGAATTTTCCAATCATCAAATTCTTCAACAGTGAACATAGGAATGCGCGTTAGATTTGCTTCCATGATAATAACTTTGCTTAAAAGTGAAAAACTTTGAAACACAAGTGTTTAAAAACTTTTGAAAAGATAGAGATCTAGTTCAAGAACTAAGCATGCGGAAGGCTCAATGAACCAACCGCTCCGATACCATTTGTAGGTCCCAAGGGGTGTGAAGTAAGGTTTAGAAGGGGGTTGAATAAACCTTACCAAATTTTTGATTTAGTCATTTTTAAAATTATTCAACAGAGTTGACTCAAATAGTTGTGTCCTTGATGGACAACTAAGTTGGCTTTTCAAACTAAGTTACCCACTCAACGGACAATAGAGTATTTGTTGATAGTATAACTCTACGCTTCAAGCCAACTACTTAACTTAGCTGATTGGTTTTTAACAGCGGAAGACTTAACACCCTTTGATAAGTTTTAAGCTTGTTTTTAACACTTGATTTTTAGCACTTGGTTATCTATCGTTGGATAGAAAATATAATACTAATAGCATGTAAAATAAATATGCGGGAAAGTAAATTTCTTTGAAAGTAAATGACACAGATATTTTATAGAGGTTTAAAGATGGGGTAATTCTTCTAATCCTCTCTTCTCCAACTCCTGGAGGAATCCACTATGTAACAGATCAGTTTACAAAGTAGTGAACAGTCTGGAGATAGCCTTGATCACACGGTGGCTTCTCTTGCAACTCGGCTTCTTCATAGGGCAATTTTGCGCTTGCTATTTCACTCACTTCTCAAGTTCTTGGATTTGGTCACAAAGCCCTCCAACAAACTTGATAATGATTCGACCTGGAACCTTTCTATAATCCTGACTTGGAAAGTATACCCCTTTGGTTTCTTCAAAAGTTTCATCTTCAATAGATTTGAAGTTGTCTTTCCTTCACAACTTGTGTTGGATTGATTTCCTTCGAGTTTCAGGCTTGAGTAATTGCTTGAATGTCTATGAGAATATTCCAGGTTAAATACTTGAATATTGCTTGCTTGTTCGTGGTTCAGGTACCCTCTTCTCAATAATTTCCTCAGCCTTTTATAGTGCACATTTGAAATTTTGCCCGTTGAAGAGATACGGTAATTTCAAATGTCACTTTGTGTTTGTTGGCTTGTCTTGTCTTGGTCTGCAGTCCTTGATGTTGACCTTTCCTCGTAATAAATGTCTTCGCAGCATTGCAGGTGCCTGGCACAAGGTACAGTGTTTCCCATTGGTTCATTCCTTTTGCATAATTCTGGGACTAACACTTTAGACCTGACAGCTTTGACATATTACTATATTGAGTAATATTCTTGACTTTAATCAACGGATCTAAGTCAGTTGTCTTGACTAGATCATGCCTATACCCCAGGTGACTTGAGTCAGCTCCAATCATTGGATAACTCAACTGTCACTTCAACTTGAGACTTGGCTTCTTGAGTTGATTTGACTGACACACTCTTACAAACTTGTTTCCCGGTGACTCTCCTTCAGTCGAGTCCTTGATTTTCTTCATGGCGTTACTCAGATGACACACAGCAGAGTCTCCACATAGTCCACAGTTGACTTCTTGTAATCCTTGGCATAGCTGACTTGGCTCACTTTTTTCAATCTATATATTACAATGCAAATTACAAGGAAATGGGGTGCCAACTTCCAAGTATAAGTTTTACATGGTATCATCAAAATCTAACAAATAAATTTCCTAAAAAAAATCAAATGGTCTTTCAAAGTATGGCCAATGCATTGTTGTCCTCCTGCATCATGAACCATATTTCGGTAAGACTGAGTAGCTCTCATCCCACAAGATATCATATATTCAATAGCTTTATCTTTTTCATTTGTAATGACTCTTTTTGAACGATGTAGATGACTCCATTCCTTTATAGTTAGTGATGATTGTGTTCTATAACATGTTGAAGAACCTCATAATGTCTTCCTCATTTAATTTTACTCGCAATGAAGCTTTGCATCCTGTGCATGTAACATTTGTCTTTTTCTTTGTTGTGCCAGTAGACTCCTTAAGAAGCACAATATACAAAATATTTCTCAATGACAACACCCACTTCATCTGAAAGGCAAAAGAAAACACATGTAACTGATACTTTTACCAGGAAAAGTAATACTTTTATGGATAAAGTGATACTCTTTATGCGAAAAGTGATACTCTTTATGCGAAAAGTAATATTGCTGGAAGAAAACTTATGATACTTCTATGGGTAAAAGTGATACTTTTATGTGAAACATGATATTGTTTATGTAAAATGTGATACTTTTTATGTGGTAAGCAAGACTCAGAGATTTTCTCGTAGTTGATTCAACGGACCCAACAACACAAGCATGATCACAATACAACTTATGCATTTCTTTGATTGTTTCCCATGTTAAATGAAGAAGAGAACCACTTACATCAAATTCACCACTATTATTTTCTGCATCAATTTTCATAAAATCATTTTTGTACTAAATATTTAAAGTAACAAACAATAAGTAACATATTACCTTCATCTTTAGTGGGAGATAGATCACTTGCGTCTTTGAAATTAATAATTTCATCAGTATCATCACTAGAATCAATAACATATGCGCCACCTAAATGTAATATTTTATACTAGAAACATGATACTTTTCACAAAAAAGGCAATACTTTTTACTGAAAAAGTAATACTTTTAAAACTAAAGTGTCAAATAATATACATATTACATTCTTTTGATTTATCAGCCTGTGGTACACTACTGGGAGCTAAAATAAGAATTTCATATACATAAAACAAACAAATACACATAAAACGCTGTAATACTTTATGTTAGAAAAATGATACTTTTCATAGAAAAATAATACTTTTAAAACTATATTATGTGTTGCACATTACCTTTGTTCGATTTATCGGATGTGGTACACTATGGGATCAAAAATAAGAATTTCATCTACAAAAAACAAACATATACACATAAAATGCAGTAAGATTGTAATATATATGTATTCTATATCCAAAATTCTAAACTGTTAAATCGTGAAAATCGCATTGTTGTATAACGCAGATTGTAATACCTTCATTGTCATGAGCTTCACGAATTTCTATTTTTCAGCGTCGGAGATGGTGTTTTCGAGTTCTACTAGCAAAAACGAGCTGGAGTGTGGGAGAAATCGGCGCCAAAAATGAGTTTTTCAGCTGCTAGCGCGCTCCACGTTCTACTATGAGGAGGCTTATGTTTTGGGCCTTTTTCTGGGTTGTTTGCAGCGGATTTGGCAGTGGGCTTGGAGCGGATTTGGGCAGCGGATTTGGGTCTGGATTTGGAGCTCCGTCCCATAGATCTAGATCCGTGAGATGGTCTCATAAGAGTCCTCCTATATTTTTAAGTAGTCTGATAGTAGGGAGAGATATCAATATATATCTCAATCCCCTATTTCAGTTAGAGTCTTAATAGGACAAGTTTCTAGATAAATCTCATCCAGATAGGATTCCTCAAATATGGATGCACTCTATTGCACCCAATAATAGGTATACTCTACTCAGCACGCGGGAGCTTATGGAAGCATATACCAAGCACACTATTGATTCATTTGAGTGAAAAGTTTCTGAGACTCTCACACACACACACGCGCGCGCAGACACAAATATATCTTAAATTCTCCAATTTTCAGGTTTCCTAATTTTGTTTCCTATTTGTTTGGTTTCCTTTATTTTCTACTTACTCCGAAATAACCTTTTTATCACCCACATCTTGCAGGGCATTTATATGTTTAATCAATTTTAGGGGTGAGAGACAAGGGCTTTGATGCAGTGGCAGAAGCAGAAGGTGCTATATTAGAAAGTCTTAGTAGGCACAACTTTTACATGCATTCATTATTCATATCTATGTGCTGAAAACCGTACTATGCATGATAAAAGAAAAGTGCAGAAAATGTATGAAAAGATGAAAGGAATCTAATAACAGAATTCTGGTGTTTTTTTTGAATTGATAGTACCAGTACAATCTTGCCTTCTATATATAGGCTACTATAGAATGTACTAGAAAGACACTTGCTAACATATGATTGGAGAATACAAAATTCTATCCAATGCTGTTAAGAATAATCAGCTACAGGTACGAAAGGTGGCCTCATTGCCATGTTGTACAGGGTCTGCATTCTTGGTGGATGATGTGGATGATGCTACTATTCCATTAGGCCCCCTCAATTCGAACTTGGGCTTAGGAACAACATGGAGTTTATTCCTAAGCCTAATGAAGAATTTCCCAGAGATTGGCTTTGTAAACAAATCAGCAACTTGATCAAGTTTTGGAACATGACAAACAGAGATTTCTTTGTTGTGCACTTTGTCTCAAATAAAATGCAAATCTAACTCCAAATGCTTGGTTCTTGAGTAAAGAATAGGATTGTTAGATAATGCAACTGCACCAAGATTATCTACCCAATTGTAGTAGCCTTTCTTTGTTCAAACTTCAGTTCTCTAAGTAATTCAACCAAATTACATCACAAGTAACATTTTCTAGACTTCTATACTCCGTCTCTGTGCTAGAACGAGAAACCGTGTGCTGTTTCTTAGCACTCCAAGACACAAGATTGTTTCCTAAATACACATAGTAACCACTAGTAGAACGTCTATCATCTAAGTCTGATGGCCAATCTGCATCAGCAAAGGCAATAAGATTCTGTGTATTTGAAGCTATGAAATGGATGCCATGATCAATAGTGCCTGCCAAATATCTGAGGATTCTTTTCACTGCCCTTCAATGTGTACTGAGAGGATTTTGCATATATTGGCTAACTTTATTGACACTCTAAGCAATGTCAGGCCTAGTGACTATAGCATATTGTAATGCTCCCATAATATTTCTATACAATACAGAGTCCTTGAGGGGTTCTCCATCATCTTTAGAGAGTATAGGCCTGCTGATCGTAGGTGAACCGATCCCTCCCTTAGCATGTTTCATCCATGCTCTGGTAAAATATCTTTGATATATTTTTCTTGGTTCAGGAATAGGCCCCCTTGATCAGTAGGACTAACTTGAATCCCCAAAAAGTAGCTGAGAGAGCCAACGTCTTTGAGAAATAAAGAAAACTTCAGTTGCTGGATAAGAAGCTGAATATCTGAGGAATTGCTGCCTGTGATAAGAATGTCATCAACATAGATCAATACCATCACACAGTTGACAGCAGTATGTTTGAAAAACAATGAGGAATCAGCTCTTGAAACAACAAATCCAAGTGAAAGTAAGACTTGGCCAAGTTTGGAAGACCAAGCTCTAGATGCTTGTTTGAGTCCATAGAGAGATTTATGCAATCTACACACTAAGTGTGCTCCATTTGGATCTTCAAAACCTGGAGGTTGTTCCATGTATAGCTTTGTATCTATATCACCATTAAGAAAAGCATTATAATATAAATTTATCTAATAGGCCAAGAATTGGAGACATCAATGGAAAGAACCACTCTCACAGTAGTAGGCTTGATAACTAGACTGAAGGTTTCAGTGTAATCAAGCCCCAACAACTGAGTATACCCCTTAGCCACCAGTCTGGCTTTATGCTTGATAATAGAACCAGTGCCATCCTTCTTAACCTTGAAAACCCATTTACATCCAACCAATTTCCTATCAGATGGTAGCTCACAAAGGGTCCAGGTGCCATTTTTCAAAAGAGCAGAGTGCTCTTTTTCCATGGTAGTCTTCCAAACAGGAACCTGCAAGGCTGGCTTATAACAGAGAGGTTCCATAGTATCAAGATCAATAGTAAATAGTTGTTTTGGCTCATAGATCCCAGATTTGGACCTAGTGACCATTGGATGCTGATTAGGAGCATCAAAGGCTTGTGTAGGAAGTGGAGCAGAAGAATGATCTTTCTCAATTGGCATGTCTACAAACAACTCTCCTTGATAAAGAGGAACAAAGAGAAATAGAAGAAGGAGATGAAACAGGAAGAGAATTATGAGTAGAGGAATGTCTAGAAGGTGGATTAGAAATATGTGGAGGAGTAGGTGGAGAAGAAGAAGGCAATGAAGGAGCCTAGGTGGAGGGTGGTGGTTGTTGTGCTGGTAGGAAAGTGGGGGGAGAAACAAGAGTAAGAGGCTAGATTTAATAAAAGGAAAAGCACTTTCATAAAAAATAACGTCTCTGGTAATGATAACCTTTTTATCAGGAAGCAAAATTTTATATCCCTTATAATGAGTATCATAACCAATGAAAGTGCAAAGTTTACTATGGAATTCCAGCTTGTGCTTGTTGTAGGACCTTAAGTGTGGGTAGCATAGACATCCAAAGGCCCTGAGGGAAGTGTAATATGGCTTATACCTAGTGAGAGCTTCAAATGGTGAAATGTAGTTAAGAAGTTTGCTGGGAGTTCTATTGATAAGGTAGACAGATGAGCCAAAACAACTGTCTACTGTTTGCTAGGAGTTCCATGAGTTTGAAAAAAATTAGATAAGGCAATAAATTCACCACCACCATCACTTTGAACCATTTTAATTTTCTTGTCAAATTGTGTTTCAACAAGAGCCTTAAAGTTAAAAACTGCTTGATAGGTGTCAGATTTAGCTTTTAAAAGGTAGAACCATGTATATCTGGTGGCATGATCTACAAACCTGACATAATAGTTATAACCATGATTTGATTTAATAGAACCAGGTCCCCAAAGATCAGTATGAACAAGCTGAAAAGGTACATGATATAAAGTAGTAGATTCAGGAAATGGTAATATGTGACTTTTAGATTGCAAATAAGAGGAACAAACACTTTCATTAAAATTGTCAGAATAGGGCAAATTACATCGTTTCAAGGCTTTCTTGACAATCTCAATAGGTGCATGTCCTAATCTAGAATGCCAAGTAGCTAGACTAGGCATTTTTACAGAATGAAAAACAACAGGATCATTATCAGAATGAGTAAAAACAGAAGTGGAGGTTGGATTGAAGGGAGTTGCTGGAAGGGAGTTGGGCATGTGTTTAGGCTTGGGAGACAACTGGAAAGAATATAAGCCATCCTTCATTTTCCCTCTAAGCAGTATGGTGCATGTTGCTTGGTCCTTCACAAGACAAAACAAGGGGTGAAATTCAAAATAAACTTTGTTATCCTTTGCAAATTGAGAGACACTTATGAGATTTTTGGTAATGTGAGGGACATGTAAAAGATTTTTTAAGAGAAAACTAGCAGTAGAAGAGTTAAGTATAGAATTGCCAATATGAGAAATTTTCAAACCTAACCCATTACCAACATGAACCTTCTCCTCTCCTTGAAAATCAGATGCAATTTAAATTTCCAAATCATAGGTAACATGATTAATTGCTCCAGAGTCAGGGTACCAATTGTTGTCATAGCCAAGATCTGAGTACTAGAAGCCATGCTAGCTGAGGAATTGATGTGTGTGAGAGATGGGTTAAAATGAATCCCCTGAGACTGAGAGTGTGACTGAGAATGACCAACATGTTGAGAAATGTTGACTCTGAGCATAGTTAACAGTAGGGATGTTGAGCACATAACTAAGATCAGCCCTATAGAAACACTTATCTGCTGTATGATTAGTCTTGTAGCATATTTGACACCTCATGCCATTTTGTCTGCCACCTCTGCCTCTGAAGGGGCCTCTTCCACCATCTCAGCCTCTGTGGTTGGAAAACCCTCTACCATGGTTTCCTTGATTGTTATATGCTCTCCTTGGATTCTGAGAAGTGAAGTTAATGGAGGCACTTCCTTCAGGGATGATTTGAAAATTATCATGAACTTCCAACCTGTTCTCAAAACTCAACAATAGGGCATGAGTTTCCATGAGGCTGCAGGGTGTAATCCTTGAAGTAATAGACACAAGAACTGAATTATATTCATTTCCTAAACCACTTAAAATATAGAGAACCTGATCTTTGTCACTCACTGGTTCTCCAGCAGCAACAAGAATATCACAACATGTTTTAATCTTATTAAGATATTCTCTCATAGGCATAGTACCTTTTCTCATCATCTGTAACTGTAATCGATATTGCATGACTTTGGCAGTGGTTTGACTTGCAAGATTAGTTTTGAGAGCATTCCATATGGTAGAGAAAGATTTTAATCCAACAGTAGTAATCAAAATGGACTCAAATAGACTAGATAGCAACCAAGAAGCAAGGATTTGATCTTGCCTTACCCATGAGACATAAGCAGGATTAATAGTCTCAGAGTCTGTTGCAACATACTTGGATGGAGGCATGCTTTTTCCAGTTAGAAAGTCCTCCAATCCATATCCTGTGACTGTTGTGGAGATCTGTTGTTCCTAGATCAAATAGTTGGATTCAGTCAGCTTCACATTTACCAGCTGACTCTGTAAATGAACCACTAGTTGTAGTGAGCCTCCAGTTGAATAACTTGTTGCAGTGTCTGTAGTACCATCCTCTCCTCCGATAGCCATTGATGAGTCTTGATAAGATAAAAATAAAAATGACGAAGAAGGTAGTAGCTAGCACAGAGGCAGCAAGGATTAACCTGCTGCTCTGATACCATGCTGAAAAACCGTAATACGCATGATAAAAGAAAAGTGCAGAAAATGTATGAAAGATGAAAGGAATCTAATAACAGAATTCTGGTTTTTTTTTTTGAATTGATAGTACCAGTACAATCTTGCTTTTGTTAGGGATAGTGCCCTTAAAGCAATTGTGAATTGTTTCTGATTATTAATAAAGGTGACATTTATTTTCGAACTCTTTTATATATTTTTGAATTAATTAAAGAGTTTGATTATTTATTCGATTTGTTGGAGATTATAATTATAGGTCCATGGTCCCCGGTTCGCCTTCTTAGGGTAAACAGGTTAGAAATAATATTTCATGTTCCTAAGGGTTTTTGGAAAAGAGTTTTCCAAATTTTTTGGGCTAATATATTAATATTAGTTAATTCCGGGAATATCTGATATTCTACAGTTTTGATTGTATTGGGAATGAAATAAATATAAGATTTTTATGATATTAATATAATTATTTAATTGATAATTTTATTGGATAATTATCAATTAGAGTTTGAGTCTATCTAGAATTATGAATTCTAGATTAGATAGGAATCTAAGTTGGAGTGGGAAAATGATTGAACAAGGCCTATAAAAAGGGACCACATCTCACCTTTGTAACATACAATTTTCGGCCACCATAGCATCAAATTAAAAGCATCTTCCAATCATCGCTTTTTACAATTAACAAGGCACCATTCACGGCCCTTAGTTGATAATCAAAATTGTTTTGGATGTGAATTGTTTTGGTCAAAAAATAGTTCACGTTTTTTTTTTTCGCAAACTAATTCAAACTTTTTTAATTTGGTGGAAGTTTCAATTGGCTAAGTCACATTGGCAGGCATTTTGCGTGGATAAATTTTTGTGAGATTTTGTGGTTTAATTTTAAGCCTAGTTCAATTCCCCTCCTATTCAGTTAGCCCAATCCTACAATCTCATGAGTTGAGTACATCGTAGGAAAATAAAAGTTAGGAACTTAGAATTGTTATTTGGGTGCCCACACACTGCTGTTGATAGGGAGGATCGAATTGGAAGATCGTGGTGTCTGCGAACTTCGGGTATTCGAAGGATTGACGGAGAAAAAGCGAAGAACAAGAAAATCATCGAAAGAGGTAAATTTTCTTTTCTTCCTTTAGTTTGAATAAATTTAATAAGCATGGTCTTATGTTCTTATATCTAAAACTCAATTTTTGAAATCTCTCGCTTCCGCTCCCGTTCAATTTGATTGAAAAGCCGGATTTTATTTGACCCGGATTAGATCCAGGACCCAAATAATTTCCAACAGCTTTCTATATATAGGCTACTATTAATGTACTAGAAAGACACTTGCTAACATATGATTGGAGAATACAAAATTCTATCCAAAGAGGAATCCAATGTTGTTAAGAATAATCAGCTGCAGGTACGAAAGGTGGCCTCATTGCCATGCTGTACAGGTTCTGCATTCTTGGTGGATGATGTGGATGATGCTACTATTCCATTACTATGGTTGTGCCTTCTTATTTTTCACAATTGTTTAAGTGGTTTAAGCATGTCGAAAACGTAATTGTTTTGTAATTATGGATTTTGCAGTCAAGCCAGAGCAGTTGTTGAGGAAAACATGGTGCCGCCATGAGGTTCGATAAATGACATCATCTTTTTGCGGGATTTACAGTTTGGTTGTCACAATCTGAAGCTACAGGTGGTAAGTCATATTTCATTTTACCTGATTGGTACCTTAGGATTATACTTGATCCATATTCCATCTGTAGAAAATGTGAGTGCTCAAGCTCATAGATCACAACAGCCATGGAGGAAATGTATTTTATTATTCAAAGTATGAAAAATTCAAGTTCACGTGAACAGTGCGGCCCTCTATTTATACAACAACAACGCGGGAAAATAAAACTAAGCTAGGAATTATAAAATGCGACTTTTACAATTAAAACACACCCTTAGCACTTTAGTAACAAACCAGCTATTAACCAATTAATTCCAATAGCCCCCCCTCAAGTGGGACTGAGGTACAAGTCACGAAGGCCAAACTTGGACAAGAGCAGAGAGAACTGGGGATAAGCAAGGGATTTGGTGAGCACATCAGCAAGTTGAAGATGAGAAGAAATCTTCCTGGGTAAAATGAAGCCAGCCTTGAAATGATCCCGCACCAAATGGCAATCGATATCCAAATGTTTAGTCCGTTTGTGAAAGACTGGGTTAGCAACAATGTGAACCGCAGCCTGGTTATCACACCAAAGAGACACAGGCAAGTCTAACTGCAATTTCAAATCACCAGCTACATAAGAAATCCAGAGGAGCTCGCAGACAGTGGCCCCTAAAGCCCTGTACTCAGCCTCCGCTGAGGATCGAGAAACCGTAGTTTGTTTCTTTGTCTTCCAAGACAATAAAATAGCCCCCAGGAATACACAAAAACCAGTGAGAGATCGCCTGGAGTCAGGGCATGATGCCCAGTCTGCATCACTATATGCAGCAAGAGAAGTGACAGGCAAAGCAGGGTAGAATAAACCCAAAGAAGGAGTATGCTTGAGATATCTGAGAAGGTGTAAGGCAGCATCCCAATGAGAGGAATGGGGAGAATTAACAAATTGGCTTAGTTCTTGCAACGATGTAACAAGATGTCTCGCATCATCCAAAGGCTCACCACATTGAGCTTCAAGTTTGAGTCCAGTGGAAAAGATTCAAGTACAACAATTCAACCCACCAAACGTCATTGAGCATATCAATGATATATTTTCGCATCATCCAAAGTGCTCACCACAATTTCCATTGAGCTTCAAGTATTTGCAAGACCCAAATCTTTGATGGGAAAAGATGATCCAAATACTTCTTAAAAGCATCTAACTGATCTGGGTGAGTCCCTGTGAGTAAGGCATCATCCACATAAACTAAAACAACCAGAAAGGAATCACCCTCCTCCTTCACAAACAAGCAATGATCATGAGCTTATTGAACAAATCCATAGGCAATAACCTTATCACAAAACTCAACATTCCATTGTCTAGAGGCTTGTTTAAGCCCATACAAACTCTTTTTTAACTCACACACCTGTCCAGCAGCAGCCTTATGATACCCCGGAGGAGGTTGCATGTAAATCTTTTCATCAAGATAACCATGTAAGAACGCATTGTTGATGTCCAATTGGTACAAGATCCATTGTTTGACTGTGGCCAAAGCCACCACCAATCGAACAGTGACCAATTTAGCAACAGGGGAGAATACATCCACATAATCAACACCAAAGACTTGATTGTAACCCTTGGCTACCAATCTAGCCTTACATCTCTCTACAGTACCATCTGGTTTTCTTTTGACCTTGAACACCCATTTGCAACCAATTGCCCTCTTTCCTCTAGGCAAAGAAGTAAGAATCCAGGTGCCATTATTCTCAAGAGCAGAAAGCTCTGCATTCATAGCTTCAACCCACTCAGGGTGCTGACAAGCTTGCTCATAGGAATGAGGTTCATGGAAGTTTGAAATATTTGCAAGAAAGCAAGCATATGTAGGACTCAAAGAAGAAGACAAGGTAAAAGGAAAAGTAGAGATAGGATGAGAGGTACCTGCTGAACCAGGCACTGAAGGAAGTGCAGCTGTGGGAAGCTGAGGCACATGCACATTGCTTGTCACATAATCAGATAACCATGATGGAGGTGTTTTATTTCTAACACCCTTCCTGAGGGCAATAGGCTGAGAAGTATTTTGCAAGGACTCTGTGGTATTATGAGGTAAAGGAGATGGAGAAGATGTATCTGAGCAAGAAGTAGACTCAATAATAGGAATTTTTGGTAAAGGTGTAGGAGGAGTAGTGTGTTGAACAGGAGAAAATGGAAAATGAGACTCTATGAATTTGACCTCTCTAGAAACAAAGATTTGTTTGGTGTCCAAATTGTATAATTTGTACCCTTTCTTCCCATGTTCATATCCGAGGAAGGCACACTTGAAGGCCCTGGTGTCAAACTTTCTTCTATGAGGCTCAATATTGGTAGCAAACACCAAATGTACCAAATGGCTTCAACATAGAGTAATCAGGGGAAACACCATATAGTTTCTTATAGGGTGTCTCCCAATGAAGAACAGAATTAGGCAAACGGTTTATGAGGAATGTGGCAATGAGAAGGGAGAAAGGCCAAAGAAAGGAAGGGAGATTTGACTGGAACATGAGAGATCTTGCTACATCCAAGAGATGACTGTGTTTTCTCTCAACAATCCCATTCTGTTGAGGAGTGTATGAACAACTTCTTTGGTGATCAATACCAAAAGACTGGAATAATTCTAGACATTCTTTATTAACAAATTCAGTCCCATTATCAGTTCTCACAGCTTTAATGATTTTATGGGCGAAGTTTTGACCATGGTGATAAACACTTGAAGCAACTTAGCAACCTGTGATTTGTGCCCCATTAGGTATGTCCAAGTGGCCCTACTATGATCATCAACTATAGTCAACATGTAGGGAGTATGACAAATAGAATGAGCCAAATAGGGACCCCAAACATCAATATGGATTAAGTAAAAAATAGCAGCAACATGGGAATTACTCAAAGGAAAAGGCAACCTGGCTGTTTAAATTTTTATGACAAACTTCACATTGTTTAACATATTCTTTGTTAACAGGAATACAAAGCTGTTTAAGAGAAGATATGTGTTCCAACACATTTTGAGAAGGATGTCCTAATCTCAAATGCCAAAGGTCAAGAGCATTATTACAAAAATTGGACTGAGAGAATTGCTTATCAAAAGAAGAATGTGGTTCCAGGACATAGAGCCTTCCCAGTGCCTTTCCCACAGCCAACACTTTTTCAGTCTCCTGGTCCTGCAACACACAGTGTGAAGAAAGAAAAATACACTTTAGATGTGAGGAATAAAAGAGTTGTGCTACAAATAGCAGGTTGTACTTGAAACTAGGCACCAATAGCACATTATGAAGAGTGAGAGTAGGGGAGATAATCATGGATCCAGTGTGTAATCGATTTGCACGCTATCCGGTAAGTAAACATGTAAAGCAGGATTTATAGAAACAAGATCTGTCATCATGTGCGGATCAATGCACATATGAGTGCTAGCAACAGTATCAATTATCCAGGCCTGTGGACCAATGTTGTCATAGGTTGAGAAAGCATGGTGCATACCTGCAAGGGATGCATAATGTGCATATTCAGGACTCTCTGTGTGCATAGGGGATATCTTAGTGGCCAGATACTTAGATATTTCCTGTTGCACAATGGCTGCAATATTCAATCCAGGTGTCTCTCCACTGTCACCTTTGGTAGTCTGTCCTCCTTCTCTATCATCTGTAGCATGTGTGCCTTCCACATAGTTGGCCACAGCTTTCCTTCTTTTCTCTTTAAAGGTCTTGTACCATTCAGGATATCCATGAAGCTTAAAACAACCACTCCTTTCATGACCATTAATGTTACAATGATCACAATATAGCTTTGCCTTTTCCTCTTTAGTACGTCTATAGTTTCCTCTACCTCTGCCTCCTTGCCAGTTAGCCACAGGAGGTGGACCTCCCCTGCCTCTACCAGTCACAGTGTTTGCAGCAGACAACACACCATTTCCTTCTAGTAAATCAGTTTCCCCAGGAACAACAACTCTATGCTTGTCCACTCTTAAGATCATAGAGTAGGCTTTGTTAACCGTAGGCAACGAATCTAACAGCAAGATCTGGTTGCGTACATGGTCATAGGCATCATTTAAGCCCATAAGAAACTGCATTAACTTCATATTAACATCTAACTCTCCCATCACCTTTCCTGCTCCACAGCTACATACAGGAATATGCACGAGTGTGCTATATTCATCCCAAAGGCGTTTTAATTTTGTAAAATAGGTGACCACAGATGAAGTACCTTGCACCGTAGTAGCAATCTCCTTTTGCAATTGGTACATCATAGGTCCGTTACATTCACCAAAGTGTTCTCCAATATCATCCCAAAGAGCTTTGGCTGTGTCTACGTAGATGAAGGCATCGACGATATCCTTAGACAGAGTGTTTAAGATCCAGCTCGTAACCATCCAATCAACTCGTTTCCACTGATCATATTCAATTGAACCTTCCTCCGGTGGTTCGATTTTACCAGTAACAAAATCTAATTTCGTCTTCGCACCGAGTGCAATAATCATCGATCACTTCCATGAAAGGTAATTAGTTCCAGTCAGAGGTGTGGAAACCAGCATCATACCTGGATGATCGGATCCATGCAGCTGATATGGAGGATCCTCCTTCACAGCAACCTCCTTGTTGCCTCCTTCGTCAGCTAAAACATTCCAGGCAACGTGCATGTTCTTCGTCATCGGAGATAAGACCTACGCTCTAGATACCATGTAGAAAATGTGAGTGCTCAAGCTCATAGATCACAACAGCCATGGAGGAAATGTATTTTATTATTCAAAGTATGAAAAATTCAAGTTCACGTGAACAGTGCGGCCCTCTATTTATACAACAAGAATGCGGGAAAATAAAACTAAGCTAGGAATTATAAAATGCGACTTTTACAATTAAAACACACCCTTAGCACTTTAGTAACAAACCAGCTATTAACCAACTAATTCCAACACCATCAGTTAGAAATCAATGCTATGATCAAATTGATTCTGATGATGTTTTTCAAGTTTTATCCATATTACGCTTTTAGCTTCACAAGAATTAATTAAGGTATTTGAAGCTAAGGATTTAAATACATAGTAATAATCCATTGAGTTTGTTTGGCTATTATCATAATTCAAAGGATTCCAAATCTTTAGCTCCCATTTTGAGTTATTTCTTGAGTCATCTTGTAGGATCACGTAGCAACTATTCATGCTCAGAATATACATGTTTTTAATAATCGTAATATCATATGAAGGGTCGGCAAAAGAAGAGGCCAAGAAGAACATGGAAGACGGTGTTCAAGGTTACAGTAATGTGGAAGTAGTATTGAAGCTAGGTTGGGATGCCACTTACTCCAAAAGTTGTGGCTCAGGCTTCGCTCAGTGCTCTCAAACGCTTGCTTCGTTTGACCTAAAAAGGTGTGTTACATACTTTCATTCTTCGTCTTTACTTTCATCAGGACACGAACCTAGCTGTGAAAGCTTTATATACATTTTCTCTGATCTCCTTCTGCCTTTTATCCAGAAATGCTCTGAAAACAAGAGTGCACTAACGACTATTCCTTTATCAAGTCTTTCTTTGGTCTGGTTTACCAGTCCTGAACAAATATAGAAGTATATAACACACTATCATTTTTGTACAGAGGTTGTCCAACTTAAATTTAGTATCACAATTCTCAATGTTAATAAAGTTTAGAGTTAATTACAAAAAATATCGTTAAGGTTCAGACTAGTTACAGAAAAATCTCACTATCTTTCAAAATTACAAATTGAATGATAACTGGACTATTTTTAGTAATTAGGTTACACCACAAAGGTGGTATTTTTGTAATTTGCCTTGGAGTTTATAACAAGTGCGTTTTGCAACATGGTGGACAAAGTCTGTGATGGACAAAAAAGAGTGAAAAAAAGGTGAACGAGAAAACAACCAAGGATGTTGCTTTAGTTGTATGTGCATTTAAGTTTTGATCTAACTGAGCCAACGACTCATAAAGTAATCAAAGGAATGCAATTTCATATGATTATGTGGTATGTGATGTTGCTAAGAAAAAGTTTACTCTGTTTGAAGGTAAAAAAAGTTTGTATATAAGACTGGGACGCCGAGGTGATTGGCCATATATTAAACCACCTGGCTGGGACCATCAACAGAAGTTGATGTTTTTACTCCGCCATCATAAAAACTGTACAACAAGAATGACCAATTTTGTTCATTCATATTTTAATTGTTCTTATCTAAATACTCCTCTTATGTACATGACTTGAGTGTGTATATTTCATGACTGTTGAATATTTTTCGAAATTTAGGTTCAAAAATTTACACGAAAGCTTTCAAACATCACTCAGCACAATCACTGTAACCTTTCCATACTAAATTAAAGAAACAAGGAACTGATACAGGTTTAACTAGTAATGAACTACCCGTGACACATGATGGAATAATCTACTTGATTATTAAGCAAATAGAAAAAAGTGGTAACAGTACAAAATAGTCATTTACAAAATGTAAAGATGAAAAATACCCATCTATTGCAGACACATCTTTTTTAGTCATTTAAGGGTGTAAAATGACATTCATACCATTCTAGTATGTTTGTTTGATATTTGGATTATTTCTCTCTTTCACTCATCTCTATGTATCATCTTACTCTTTTTTTCAAACTTTCTTTAAGAAATCTAACCTGTATTTTTCGTTTTTAAATATGCAATGTGGGTGTTGAATTATAGATATCGAAAAGAGGATTAATTTGATATATTTTACATGCAAAACGGATTTAAAACGAAAAAGTTATGTAAATTCAAAATTTTTTTGGAGAAAAACAAAATAACTAGGTTATAATAAATGAGAGAACTAGATGTCGAGATACAGTAACTCGACATCGAGTTACAGTTTACAGTAACTCGATGTCAAGTCACTGTGATTCGATGTCAAACCACAGGGATGTGTGTTTCTGTGCAGTTAAATTGACTCAAGAGAAAATTGGGTTTTTCACATCCCAAAATGACTAAAAAAATGTGTTCGAAAAAAATAACTAAAAAACAACCTAATTTGATGGGAATGGCTAAAAAAAAACCGACTCTATAGAAAAAGCAATTATAGAGTGGGTCATAGGCACTCTTTTAAGTTTTAACTAGTAAAGTTCCAAAGTTTGCACGTTCTAAGCGTTCACATTTTGCACATGTTGATGTTCGGAGTTTTCAAAACAATTTTTAAACTCATTCACCCTATTTACTAGTATAACTTTCTCAACTCAAAAAAAAAAAAAGGGTACCACACTAGTATACTGCCACTACACCAATTAATTAAACCAAACCACAATTGTAAGTTTCACTTATCCACGACAAAAACAATTCATCAGTCCGATATACTTAGTGGCATAAAAGGTACCAAATCAGTTTTCAGCTAACAGAAAGGTAAAGACTGGTGTTAAACTCTGGAGACGCATAAACAAATTATTACATGTATGAGAATTTACTTTCTGTAGCCTTGTGCTCAGGTGCAAGCCATTTCAACATTGGACCTTGATGACATCTGCAGAAAGCCAGAGTAAAATCTCATTACAGCCAGAAAAAAAAAAAAACAGTAGAAAATTCAAAGATCAATTCAAATCTAAGGCCAATAGCTCCAAAGAAATTGAAAATCTTAGGCAATGACGTTAGGACTTGGGACCATAGCGGAGACATGGAATGAATCATCCAAAACGAACATAACGTCCTAGAGATAAAGTATGGGTCCAACTTGGGAAAAAATAAAGAGTGAAAAGGGCTAATTAAGAAAGCACCCATGAGTTTCATTTTAATTACAAAAAATTATAATTATCTTTCAAATTACAAATACCCCCTTAGGTTCGTATTTACCTAACAAATATCCCCTCTTGAGGCCTTGCACTTTTGTAAGCTAAAAACAAATGTTAGGGGGTATTTGTAATCGTAGACCCTACAGATTACATTAAGACATACTGCAGCAGATAAACTACACATACGCATATGATAAAATTCCGAGCTAATTACATAAACTCACAGGCCATACCTTGCGCTGAAGAGATGTTATTGCTGACTTCAGTAAATTATCACCAACAATCAGCCTCAATTTCTTCACAAATGTATCCCGACTCATCTTCTTATTCTGCCAACCAAGAGCGATAATATACAACTATAGAATTTAGTGCAAAACTTTTGGGCAGAAAATAAGATAAAGAAATTAAACTGTCAGCAGACACTTACCCTGAATAATGCATAGTTGGTCCTCAGAAGGTCCATGCTATCATGAGTGACGTTACTTGAAATGGCATCAAACAGCATAGGAAATGGCATCCAAGGGCTCTTGGGAGCCCTTGCTTGAACAGTTTCACCCAGGACCTGGTGCAATTTCTTCTCTTAAGTATATAAAAACTAGGATTGTGTGAATGAAATTGTAAAATAACAAATACTTCATTAGTGAAAATTATCAACATCAAAAAAACCCAACTCATAACTTTCTTCCAAAAGGAATGGAATGTCATCCTATCCAAAACACGAGGCTGCACAGAAGTGCATCGGTCCATATAATGGGAATCCATAATACTGGCCGGAAGATCTTGATGCAATCAAATAGAGCACACGAAGTGGCAACAAAAGAAGGGGCATAGTCCAAAGCAAACATAAAAGATTGGAACTCGTTTTAATTCTCTCATTAATATAGAAATTAACGGACATGTTACATTATTGCAAGTCTATTTCTTTTCTCCTCTGGTTATAGTAGAAAAAATATGAGATATTTTTCATGGTTGCAGGTCAGATGCCTGCACACACCTCTTACGCCATCTCCAAGCTTCATGCAATATTTTCAATGCTTTTGATTTCAAGTCATCCTAACATGAAATTGTGATTCCAAAATACAAAACGACTAAGATTGATAAGTTCCATGGCATCATTATTCAAAACCAACCAACAGCTTTACTAAGCAACTCATAACATAATCAGATGATGCCAAATATTAGTAATAATTAGTAAGCCATTCAACATTCCGGCAGCTTTTCTAATCCGATACCAAACAGCTTTTCTGAGTCAGTCAATACCATGATCAGATGAACCAAAACAGGACGCAAAAAACAACGAAGTACACCAATTTTTTCGGAATAATGAAACCAGGAACAAGTGATTGCATATATATTGTCACAAAAATTATAATGCGGTAAGGGGCTCATGCCACCAAAAAGCAATGTGATCTCAGCAAATCAGCAATACAATCCCATCCTCACCCTTTTCCAACACATAAAAAAAAAAAAAAAAAAAAAAAAAGACAGAACCAATGACTATTGGGCCATATCTGGCTACACATATCTGCTAAGCCAGAAGAATTCCCCAGATTCCCATTCAAACTTTTGACATTTCAATAGTAAAAATTTAATGATTCTGTTCCTCGCTACAAAGGAAAATGAATCTCTTCACTCAAAGAGAAAGCTGGTAGAGGTCGGACTAGCTTGCACCATAACTAACTAAAAATTTATCCATGATCCTTGGTGGTCATGAAAATAATCTGCAAAATGAAAAGAAGGGAACAGAAACAAAGATTGAACTCACATGTGCATTAACCACTGAAAAGACAAATTCTGTCAAATAAGTGTGTACCTGGGCTTGAGGTCCTTCATAACTACTGAACCTGGGAATATCAACCCTGTTCTCATTTCCACACACAGGCTCTGTAGAAGCATTAAAGGAACAAGAGCTCAAGTGCTAAATAGTTACTGGAAAAAAACTCGACAATTAATTAGGAAATGGTAAATAACTTCTCCTTACTACTATAATTATGTTAATAAGAGTAAAATCATCAAGCAGATACAAACAGAACTTTAGGCCTTGTTTGTTTATGTTTCCAATGGCCTCTTTCCAGTTTCCAACTATACATAAAAGTGGAATCATGTTTGTTCATAAAATTTCCAATGAAAATCATCATTTTCATTTTCTATTTTTCACATAAAACAACATCTCAAACCTATAATTTCTATTTTCAAACCTATACACTACCCTACATCACTCATCATTACTTATCAATCACTATTCTCATATTTTAACCTAATTATATATGTGGGACCCACCATTATCAACTTTATCTATTTAAAATATTACTATTTTTAAATTATAACTATCTAATGGGACCCACCAACTATAATCTTACAAATATAATATTATATATTCAAATTAAAATATTGAAGTAGACCCCACCACTACTAACTTTTCAATTATTATATACATAAAATAATATTTCAAAACTACTCAAACCAAACACAATCTCATTTCCAACCCTACATAGAACACATTTCAATTCATTCATCCAAACACAATCCCAATTTCCACACGAAAACCAATAAATTCTCAAAATTCTATTTCCAACTCCAGAAACTGGAAATGGACCATGGAAACATAAACAAACAGGCCCTTAGCTTCTCATCATTTTACCCAACAATACTTGGAATCAGGGTTCCTTTATGCAGCACGGTTCACTTAGAAAGGGGTCAAAGAGGGAAAAGATGAGAGCAATGCATTTCGATACACCACCATCACGTATTTTCTTTGACAAACTAGTTAAAATCTTCACCTCAAGAAATAGAGGTGAAACTCTAGTAACAAAGAAACTATTGAATACTCACAAAAAGCCGACTTGATATATATATATATATATATCATCACATTAGACGATCAACTGATTGAATTCCAAAAACTAAGGCACTAAGCAGAGGAAGCAGCCAGAAGAGACTAAAATTTGAAATACTATGACAGGCTACAAAAGAATATCTTGCATGCACCATGAAAATTTAAAATGCAATGCAAGGTTAAACTATTACCTTCAACATCAGAAGTCATCTTGAAACTAACAACACATTCTGGGTAGATATGAGAGTTCATATTCATGTTCCATACTACATAATGATTTGGATTTTGAAGTCTGTCAACACCGCTATCGAAGTCCTCACTACTGGGAAGGAACTGATTTGAGCCACAGCGAACAAGCTCCATATTCCCCATTATCACACGACAGAGTACCATATGTCGTGTATTATTTTCGTCAACATCAAAATAATTGCTACTGAAAAAAAGACAAAAGATATAGTTCTATACATGTAGTCCAGGTAAAAATACAGCACTAGTAATGGGATTCCAATAAAAACATTTTAATTTGGAAATACACAATACTAAATGGCTAAGCATCTTAGATGGTGTATTACCAATCACTAGCAAAGAAAGGAAACACAAAAGCTGCACCAATTCAATATGTAATAATATCATCAACCTATTTATCCAATTTTAAAAATCAAAATATTGAGGATGGAAAAAGAAAACCAACAAAATCAAACATAGTCTCATTGCAAAACACAAAAAAGAAAATATAAGAGAAGCGAGGAAAAATCAAACCTGATCTGAGTGCCGTTTGCAGGGATTAAATGTATCCCATTACCATGGGCGGGATTGATTTTTAAGTGATCATAATGGCCAATCCCATACTTCAATATAGCCGAAACTATTCCACTCGAACAAGGAAGCCAAGCGTATTGGACATTTGCATCCCCACGGTACCTTTTAGTAATTTCAACCTGCTTTTCAAAAAGTTCCAACCGACTTCCCATTACAATGCTCGTGCAAGGGCGTATCTCAACAATTTTTGCAGCACATGAGCTAATAGCTCTAAAAAACAACTCCCTTACAGCGTGAGAATCCAAAGATCCCGTACAGGACCAACAGTCAGGATCATGTTTCCTTCCATTTGTTGAATATCCCTACGATTCTCATCAATTTCTACATCTGAACTTTTGGTACAATTAATGATTTCATCACCACAATCTTCAGGTGCAGCATCCTCGTGAGCTTGTACAATCTCAACAATAGGAATGGACTCCCCAGTAGATTCATCGTCTAATCCCTGTATTTCAATCTCCAAATTCAAGTCAATATCATTGGACCCCTGAGGCTCAGCTCCCAGATGATCATGGCCTTCACCTTCCAGATAGTCATGGTCTTCAGCAAATTCATACTGACAGCCATGTGGTTCATCACAATCACTAAACACTTCGGGAAGAAACATTTTCCAGACACATCAATCCAAGCAATAGGCTGATGCAGACCAGTATTCATGTCCAACTGCATCATCCGCAAGAAGTCTAGCAAAATCCTATTTCCATTAACCTCTACTTCTACTGCAGACTTCTTAACACGAAAGTCTTTGTTAACATTTGCTACAATATCCTGGGAGAAATCATTCCATTCTTCATTGTAATAATACATCAAACGATGCAGAATCCCACTTTTCTTGAAGTTAGAATAATATTTAAGCAGACATTTCCCAGATGGAAATGCGCAGCTGCCATACTTGTTCTTAAGTCCATCCAGTTTCCTCCGCTTGGCATGATTGCGGATCGACGGACTGGGAAAGGACAGCTGAGGCAACAGCACACGGATAGCTCCCGCAGAAGAGATGGTGCCTCTGTCTGATTGCTTTCTCTTCAGATTAACAACAACTCTCCGGACATTATCCAATACCTTTCCGGACTTTGTGGTCATTTCTGCCTAGCGGATAAATGCCTAACCACAAATTCACAACCGAAAAGCTCGAAGACAATAGTATTGACAACTTGCTCTTGGTTTTGCTTCAAAGAAGCAAAGCCATTGGTAACAGTGGATATAACCTGAACATAAGAATTACTTGTAAATTTGCCTCTCGTCGATGAAACATGAATAAAGCTAACACGACCAGCTGCCACAGTTGAAACAATAATTCAACTAGAAACCACAATATTATACAGCAATCACTCACTCAATAAAGTGTTGAGATTCAGCACAGACAAAATGTGCACATTGACTTCTTAACTGTTAACATTAAAATTAAAAGAAACTGATATCCGAACCGAAAAATATCCGAACCGAAAATATCCGTTGACTTTTTGACTTTCTCCAAACCGAACCGTCCCGAAAAATTTTCTGGTACGGTTCTGGAGATTTTTAAAATATCCGTACCGAGAACCATACCGTTCTGTACCGAACCGAAGATCCGAAGATAGAACCGATTTTTAAGAATTTTTTAATGCATACATATATATTATTTTTATCTTATTTATATTTTGATATTGTGACACCCCATATTTAATTAACCTAGAAAATTATCTGATATGATTAATTAATTATTAAATTAAGTTTCTAAGAATTTATATCATTTAACTAGCCTTTTGCCCGTGCAATGCATGGGACGTGTTCCATCAAGGTATTGCATGCATATAAGAGCTACACTATTAATGAATATAAAAATGTAAAATGCAACTTCTAACAAATCAAGTTAACTACGTACATTTCAAAATTATAAATTTTGGAATACTTCTTTATACACAACATTATTCGTCTGTTTGATTTTATTTTGCCGTCGTCACAAACTAATATGTTCGAACTCTTACGATACGTGACTCGTGAAACAACAACATATAATTGACCATGACTGAAAATTGAGTTCTTTATAGGAGAATTAATGAAAATAATTAAGGAGATTAATTATTCTCATTATTTGCTACGTTTTAATAAAGCATAACATGAACATGTATATTAAATTTCCTTATTGCCGATACTTATATGTTATACTTTTAAAAGTTTTGTACATCCGAAATACAATAATTACACATCAATGATCCATAGTAAATTAAAAAACCATCAGCTTTAGATTTACAAAATTTTCGACATAAATTATTCAATGGTTAATTTTATTTTGGTATTGGCACAATTGGATTGCAATCAATCAAATATTTAGAATATAAAAAATTAGATCAGAAATCTACCATAATAAAATACTTGTCCGACAACTGCAATTAAAGATTAATATATTAAGAAAATTACTTTGACTGAGAGCCTTTAAGTGTTGGTGTGACTTTATGGTTGTAATTTATTTTGAGATTGTGTTGACCTTTATGGTTGTAGCATTTATTTTGAGACTGCACTAAAAAAAGGAATGGACTATAATTATTTGGTGATTTTTACATTCATTTTTTATTTTTTTCTTATTTTGTGAGTTTTACTTTTGATTAATCTCCGTTTCTCCGTCCCGAACCGTCCCGTTAGAACCGAATTTTGATGACGGTTCTAAGACGGAGATTTTTTCTCTGATTCGGTTCGAGATTGATTTTTAAAATCTCGAACTTGGGACGCTCGAGATTTATGAATCTCCGAACCGTCCCGGACCGTGCACACCCCTAATCGAAATGTTTGCAAAGAGAAAAATTACTCCAGTGAAAATAAGAAATCCTAGGTACGCAATTTCTAGTCAGTAGCTCGTGTAATGACATTAAACTGCTCAACCAAATACAGATGATAGCATCAAGCTAGTTAAATTCAAAATCTCAGCCATAAAAGAGCATATCCAATACTTTTGAGACCCCATTAATCCAGGCAACATTGTAACAGAAATCTCATTGACAAAACCAACTCCCAAATACTTTCAGATGGGTAGGGAAAAAACAAACAAACAAAAAAAAAACATGCTTGACTAATATAACATTTTTCCCGACAGAATGGAAATATCCATCAGCAAGTAGTCACTTCAAGAGAATTTAGCAAATGATGGTAACAATAGTTGGTATATCTGGCTGAAATAGTCATAACAATCTCCCAAGAGGTACAAAATGTAATATGGTGGTAAGGTTTTCCACATTAAAAAGAGAGGACTATTGTGGAAAAAGAACGGAGATTTATGATATTACCATAACCGGAGGAATTAATAAATGGGGATCACCAAATAAATATTATTCTTACTGTATCCTTAAATTTCAAAAGCAAAGACTCAAAATTTCTGACAGATAAATAGTTGATAGAGACAGATCATAAACCAGTTAATAAGGCAAACTCTTTAAAGCCTCAATCTTCAATCTTCCATGACTTGACTGATATTTAGTTTGGTCTTTTAATTTATTTTCAGTCAACGTACTGTTTTTTTATTGAATAATCAAGTCAAGGTCTATAAGGATTTTCCATAATTTGCAGCTGCCTTGTGATAGTGCAATACAATACACTCCTGATTGTGATGCCTCTAAACTCCTACAAGTGATCGCAGACGTCTTGTTTGTTCCTTCCATTTTCCTAATTTATTTTCAATTACTTTGTGCCTGTTCTCTATTGGCCTTAGATTGCTCCTATACAGACCTAATATCAAGGATTTTCTCTTCTGAAAATTAGGTAGAGCAATTCATAGTCATAATGTTATCAAAATCTAAAATTTATTTAAGCATTCATGATGCATATCAGTACCCCTGGCTTATTGCCATCATGATATATGGCACAGGAGGGGGAAGAAAATTATGGCCATGACCAGCTAGAGATTACAAAGATCGTTTGCAGCATCTTAAATATCAGTACGATAGATAAAAATCATAAAATTTACACTTGAATCTTTCCTTGTTAAGATTGATCCCTAAGCAAGTACTCCAACATCAATCTTACTGAAATATAAAATAGCTGATTCATAAACTTCCAATGGTCATAAAACTTTATAAGCTCCTCAATCAATTTGTTGCCTTTAAAGCTCATCCCTTGAAAATTGCAGAGTCATGCTATAATTACCTTCAGAAACATCACTAAGCTTACGCAAGAGAGAAGCCAACCCCTCATTCTATTTTAAGAATCCAAAGCAAAACATAACAGTTGGTTTAGGGATAACGCAATTTCCTATGCATGGTTAAACATGTCAACACATACACGAACACATACTTGGGCAATGAGAGAAGGTATAGGGATGAAAAAGCAGAAAGAAAAATCACATTTAATAAACGAAAACAATGGCAAGAAATGACAATCTAAGTAGCACTTGAACACAGTTCCATCTGCATGCCAAAATTCATCATAATGATTATTGAAAATAAAATATTATTTCTCAGCTCTCCTTGGGATAAAAATCGTCCCAGCATAACTCCATGCACACTCAAGACATAACTAGAGCAGACCTAATGACATAACTGTACATATTACCAAAGATTATGAAACATAAATATGTACATATATATTAAGAAATTTCATAATCATATTCCAGCATTATCTGCTCCTTCGACAGTAGAGTGCAAGCACCCTTCATAAGGAGCTGTTCGGGGCCCAAAGAGGACTCGGAAAGATGCAAGCACCCTTCATAGTTATTAACGCAATAGGCAACGCCAAGGCGACAAGTCATGGCCTAGGCTCGACGGCCTAGGTGACAAAAGGCAATTGCCTGTCCATGCAAGGCGACACCAACTAAAAGCATGTTAATACTCATAAACTACAATAAATAATAAACCATATCAAACAATAATAAACTATATCAAACACCAATACCAATCATCAAGCAACAAAAGCACAAGTCAAATAGTTAATAATGTCAATAAGGTTGTACAATTAGCATCGCTTATCGCCTCTCAAAAGGTGACAACGAGGCAATAAACCATGGCCTTTGGCCTAGGCGAGGCTTTAATAACTATTATTCCAATATCAGATAACTAAATTATCTCCAACTGATACCCAAAAAGGGTATCCAAATTCTAATTTCTTCTATCATAAATCAACAGTTCTGCCCATCTTTCACACTTCGATGACAGAATTCTTCAAAAAATTAGGCCAAAACCTAACCAACAAAATCCACACTACTCTTAATGCCAACGTTAAGTACCACTTGAAAGTAGGGGCGGCCACGGTTACGGAACCGCCGATTCTAATTCTTCCAAAATGAGGAACCAGAACCGGAACCGGAGGCTCACGGTTCCGGTTTCGGTTCCAAACCGAAGCTCGATTCCTCCACGGTTTCATTTCCAGTTAACCATTTCTTTTTTTATTTTTTTAAATAACTTATCAAATTTAGTTATAAAATAAAAGGAAAAAGGAAAAATAGAAAAGGAATTAGACATAATATTCATAATAATATCAAATTTTGGACTTAATATAAATAATAATATTAAGAGGGATTAGACTTAATATTCATAATAATATTAAATTTTAGACTTAATATAAATAATGATTTTTTTTTAGTTACGCACACACACTTCACTGGGGATTGAACCCCTGACCTCCCACACATTGGAGGGAGTGATACCACTAGGCCAAATGGCTGGTGGTAATATAAATAATGATATTAAGTTGCTTATGTATCCTCTTAAGATATAGAGGAATCAAAATTCACGTGGCTCGCTTTACAACATTTAGTTTAAGATGTGTCTCAGTGGGTTGGAATATAAAACATCATAATAAATATTTAACATTTCTTATATCATATTTTTACCCAAAAAAAATAAAAATCTCTGTTTTTAACCTTAAACCGGCGGTTTTAACCGCCGATTCCACCACGGTTCCACCGACGGTTAAAACAAATGCCGGTTCCACGGTTTTTAGACAAAGGAACCGAACCGCCTACACGGTTCCACTCGGTTTTTGCACCCTTGCCCGTTCGTTCAATTCCCGGAACCGTTGACCACATTTATAGTTCCGGTTTGGAACCCGGTTTCGATTCCATAATGGTTAATTTTTATAAAATATCTTTAATTAGGGACTTACTTAAAACTAAAGACTTTATATTCATTGGATTTTGTCACCAATCAAAACTTACTGTTAGAAAGAAACTGTAGGTCAACATGGATGAGCCATATAGTAACTGTAAAGTAAATAAATCCAGAATTACAAGCAAAAATGGTAAGGAGAACCACATCAGTCTTCATATACTTACCAGCAGATTCAACATCTATTACCATCTAAACCTGTTTACATCTAGCTACGAGCGACTAGATAGATTACTGATTTAAAGATGCAAAACATGTACCAAGCATTAGCTCTTGACGTAACATTTTCATGCAAGCACCAGAAGGTAATCCTATGCTCGATTTTATAGTTCAAAAACAATATTTTCTTCTAAATTTTAAAGAGAATGGAAATTATAAAAAGAAAAACCAAAAGAAAACTATGAAAAAATAACAAAAATAACCCAACATCAGCATCACAAGCACCAGGAACCTTCACTACAATATACAAGTAACCTGATTCACCAATGCCTCAAAAATACTCTTTGACCATCGTCAAGCTACAGTAAAAAGGAAGAACTTCTAAGTTTAACCATAAAGATAGCAAAACACATCTAGACTCAGAAAACACATCCACAGCCTAGAGAAAAATATGTGTCATCATGCCCAATGAGAGTTCCAAAAATTTTAAGTTGAAGAAAGAGCCATCAGGCGCTAGCATGTCACACTCCTGCAGTTCCTGATTTGTTGTCCATGGATTACAAGCATCTGGCCTAGATGGTTAACAATGACCAAAGATCCATCATTCTCCAGGTAAATTGCATGCAACGAATGCTACTTAAAAAGGGAACAACCTATTCACATGTACAGATTCACTTCATGGAAACTCCATACCATTGATTTAGAGAAAATGCAAAAGGAAATAATAAATGGCAGTTCATACAAGAATAAAAATGTTCGCAGAAACACTCAGAATTATCACACAGAACAGAAATATTTCCAAATCTCAACTGATCCAACCAACACTCCAATCTCAAAGCAAGCATAGGCAGAACTCCTAAACTTAAAAGCATTACTCCAAATCCTTTTAATTAAAAACACATCTCCAAGACTTAACAAATCAAACTAAAACTTCAACATTCCAAGCGATATAAGCAAGTAAATCACTCCAGACTTCAAATAATATACATAAATAGGTGCACAATCAAGATAAACCACAAAAATCACGCGGCAGAGTAAACAAAACTGATAAATTTACTTCAAAAAGAAAATGAATTGACAGAAAATTTGATGGACTTTCACATGCTCCGAAAATCAATATCATTTTCCTCTGTTCTAATCAAAACCATCATTCCCCATGCTAGCAAATTCACGATTCTAACAAAAAAAAAAAAAAAAAAAAAACTACAAAATAAATCAATTGCAACTTCGATCCACAGAACTTCACATCCACCAACAACAAAAATTGAAGCTGCATAACCCAATAAAATTCAGGGGGAAAAAGCAGACGAAATAATACACAAATAAGACCCCAAGGTGATGCTTGCATACATTCAAATAGAGAAGTCGTCGAATTAATTTCCTTTTCCCTTCCTCTCCACTGCTGCTGTGATTTTTCAAACCCTAGAATCAAAAATCGAATCAAATAAATGAAGTGTCAGATAAAAGACGCCACCGCCATTCATTTCCATTCATAAAGTGGCGTTTTACGAATTTGACCCGCAGACATGCTTGTGGCTGAAGAAAAAACGGAGTAGTTGACTAGTTTCCATCAAAGGAAAGGGTCTTTTTTGTCTATTCACTCATTAAAATTCTTTTTATTTTGTTTTTGGGAAACACTCATTAAGATTCTGTAAGAAACATTTGCTGGTAAATTTGGATAAAGTTTGTAATTAAGGTGCCACTTAGGATTAACCTCTGCATCAACTTTGTGCTCAAATGATAGAGTTTTGTATTTTAAGAACGATTGACTCGAATCCAATGAATCATACGAGTGTGTGTTTCCTTCCATATTATCCCCATTTGTACTTAAAAAAAAGGATTGGCACCTAATATTTCTTCTTTTTTTTATCATTTGAAACACTGTACTGTACAATCATATTAGGCATAATATATTGCATAAATAATTATTCTTAACAATAAGAATAATGGTGATAATACTAAATTGGTATTTTAAAATAATATTACTTCTTCTACACTGTTACTTTACGTAATCAAATTAGTTGAACGTGAAATTTTTATGTGCATGTTAAATCATTGCTGCAAAAAGTAGTAATTAATAGTTAGTGTTGTTATAATATCACTAGTGTTACACCCGTGCAATGCACGGTGAGTGTTAAATTGGATCTTTGCAATTGGATTATGTTTAATAATATATGGTTTGTTGTGTCAAATCAATGGATTGATGTAAAAATAGTATTATTAATAAAATATTTAACTAAAAAAAATTCAAACAAATTGTTGAACTAAAGCCAAATAAAAAAAAAAGGAAACTACAAATTTTGAAAGACTTCTTTGTACACGACGTTCATTGTTTGCTTGTTGTTCGATTCGTTGTCACCACAGACTAATATTTTCAAACCCTTGCGATTGGTGACTCTCGAAACAACAACGTATAATTGCCCATGACTGAATACTGGATTCCTCAAAAATAGGCCAACATTGGAGAGAGATTGGCCTTGACTCTTATTTATGGTCATGGCATACGATACAATGAGAGAGAATTGTCTTCTTTGGAACTTGAATGGAATTATGAGGTCCGATGGGGTCAATGTCATACGCGGAATCAAAACCTTATGACCTGCATTCGTTCCGGTGAGAACTTTAGCTTCGAGTACATGTTTGGCCAACCTCGTAATAACCAATCTAGTGCCATTACACAATCCAATAGAATGGTCCATGTTCCTCAAGAGCATAACTGGCGTACCAACCTTCAAATGCAATTCATGATTAGGAACACCGGAACATCTGATCCCGTTCAAAAATTCTGGTGTGTGCAGATCATGCAAGAAGTCAACATTAGCATCGGATTTGCACGTGCTATCGGAGCTCAAATACGTCTGGTCCTCAGAAGAATTTAAAGACGGCATACTGATTTATGGACTCAACAGCATCGAGTGTCGGTGCCAGTATAGCCCTCTCTTTCAAGTAAGTCGGATCATCAACGGCGTCTCTAAACATCGGATAAGTGCTTTCAACAATGGTTGCAATTGGATCACCAGAAGATTGTAGCACCATATCTTCTGGTATATCAATAGTTGCACAACCATCATCCGATCCTCCAATAGTTCCGTCTCCAATGCTTGCAATCCATTCAGAAAATTGCACCAGATCTGCATAATCACCGGTTCCACCTAAGCTTTGAAGGCGCATGTTCTTAGTCAGTTTTAAAACTGTGCAATTTGCCCACAGATGCGATGAATTAATGGGTGCATTCACAATGTCTTGCCTACTTCCCTTAGGTATAACAGCAAGATTTGCCTGAAGTCTCCACCAAACACAACAGTTTTCCTTCCAAATATTATATTTTTCGTCAACGGGTTGTCTTGTTTTAAAAGAGCTCGCAAAGTTTCGTCAAGTGCTTGAAAGCAAAACTTGTGCATCATCGGCGCTTCGTCCCAGATTATAAGCTTCGAACGGATAATCAACTCCGCAAGCGGACTCTCCTGATTGATATTGCATGTTGAATCTTGGTTAGGGTTTAAGGGAATAACAAATCGCGAATGTGCAGTCCTGCCTCCTGGAAACAGTAGAAATGTTATGCCGCTCGATGCAATGTTTAGTATGATTTCTCCTTTTGATCTCAATGCCGCAGATAAAGCCCTCCACAAAAATGTCTTTCCTATGCCTCCATATCCGTATACAAAGAACATACCACCTTTCTCGTTTACCACAACATGCATTATTCTCGAGTATACGCTATGTTGTTCATCGTTTAGTTTGGAAAGTAGATCCTTGTGCTCAACCATTAGAGCCTTATGATCGTAGCGTAGCTCATCGTATATCAGTTTGTTTCGGTGGTTTTGAAGATTATCAACATCCGGAAATGGCATCGAATCAAAATTGCGTAGACTCTTACCACGACATCTTAACAATTTTTCAATTTCATATAAGGCCAGATTCTTGATTTGGTTCTCACTCAATACCAGTTCTGCACAAGAAAACCAATATAATAATAAATTTAATAAAAAAAATTAAATATCCCTAAAATTTATAAATTATGACAATATTTGAGCGAAAGGAATTACATAAGATATAAAATCTAATACATGAATACCTTGATGATTTAAAAGCCGTCTTTGATTATAAAGAATATCATCGGAAAGGAACTACCAACACTTCTCCCACACTGATTCTGGCCTGCTCAAAGAATCCGATGACAACAATGACGCAAACAAACTTCGTAGGTTGTCAGCAGATGCCCAATGACTGGCTTCAATAATGGCATCAATATACTCCCTATCGTCTTCTAAAAGACCAAGAGCATAGCAAGCTTCACGATAGGAAGTGTGTTGCACACCATTGACCTTCTTGTAGTCCTCGTGACATGTAGCCCCTCGAACCACGTTAATGAGACACCTCAAATAGTACATATCCCCACAACCCGGAGGGACGTAAAAAACACGCCCTATTGATTTTCCGATCTTCCTAGGCATCCATTTTCTTAGCTCTGGTTTCCAAACAAATTTAGTTGAAGCTTCAGCGTAAATCAACTCCCTAGCTTCAGGATATATTTTATTGGCTTCCATCCAAGCTAAAAACATGCTTTCTTTAACCGAATCTTTCTTGTAACATCATCTATTCTTTCGAATCCGAAAAAATAACATTCTCGCTCATTTGGAAGATAAAAGCTTAGACGTTCAATGGAGGATATTTATATTGGATTTCAAAACCAAGTAATCTCCATGCTGCCTCACATGCTGAAATATATCGACAGTCATAAAACATACTAACTTTGTCAACGGTTTTGCCGGATTCCTCCTCATCTGTGCTCGTATAGAATGACGCAGTAACTCGGTCATGTCCTTTATTGACATATTTGAACAAATATTTTATCGATCTTGACTGGTTACACCATTCAACGTTAATGTGAGCTCCGTACTTCACCTGTGACTCACGATTGTGCGGCACAACATATCTCATTATCCAAAGGAACACCATTTTTCTCAACAATTCTCCCATCATTTCTTCTTCTATAACGCGGATACCCTTCTTCATCAATAGTAGTTGCATCAACAAATTTTTTGGGAAAATGCTTCGTGCAACGACCATCAGCCATACATGGAGAGCTTTTTCTAACGTCTCCACATGGACCATGAATCATGTGGTGTCTCTCACATCATAATAATATGGATCAGCGCCCTCATCGGGTATTTCTGCCGATATAATCCGATCTATATCATCTGCTGTTGGATACTTGTCTTCTTTAGACAGGAATAGCAATATATGTGCATGTGGCAAACCACGCTTCTGAAATTCTATCGTGTATATAACTACAATGTTAAAAATAAGTAAACATTAAGTGAAAAGTATAAAACAAAAATTAATTGGACTAAAATGTAAATAAATTATAAAGGAAGAATTATAACCTGCTATTACATTCCCAAACATTTTTTTCTGACGGAGATCTTTGATCAAACAGTCCAATTTCAATTTAAATATTATGCAGACAATGTCCGGTTGATCCTCGGGACTAAGATTCTTCTTATCAAGAAATCGAACAATCTCTGGCCACTTTGGATTGCAAGTGAATGTTATAAACAAATCCGGATAGCCCGCCCACCTACATATAGCCATTGCATCCTGATAATTTTGTATCATATATCGGGCGCCTCCAGTGAAACTAGAAGGTAATATAATTCGTTTTCCATGGCTACTTGGATCTATGTCTCCATTCAACAAAGCATCCGTTAAACCCTTATATATATCACAACGCAATTTCTTTTGGTGCAATCGAATATACTTCAAACGGGCTGACTCCACCATCGTGTACGCATCGACAACAAATTGTTGAAATAATCTTCTTGAAGACAAAATAGTAGAAACATCTTGTTCCCTATCGTGCAACCGGTAAGCGAAAAATTCTCAAACACTAATCGTTTTTCTACTTCTCTGATTAATTTTCTTGAGATTCGAAAATGGTATGTCTTCCCTGAAACCGTCTTCACCAAATGGTAATAATAACGGATACTGCAATGCCAAGTAGGATGCATTCAATTCATTGATACGTTTCAAAGCTCCACATTTTGTTTCCACTAAAATTGTCTCGATCTCCTAAAGCTTGATCAAAATCTCCAACTATCAGTGCAACAACTTCTGAACTTGTAGGCACATTGTATCTCCTAGCATCCGTACTCCGCTTTTCGATCAGACGCAATCTAACATCACAATCAGCGTGTTGTTGAATCTTCTTCTTCGCCATTCTAAAGGTCTTTACTAAAATATTACTCTCATCTAACATTCTCTTTAAGTCACTAACGATAAGTTCGTGCAAATTATTTATTTCGCCCCCTTGTCTACAAAAAAAAAGGGAAATATTAGCATAATTAAGCTAAACAAATAAGAAATATTATATAATATAATTTTATTAAACGCAGAATACCTGACAGAATTTAATCGGTTTGATATTTCATTTTCTGTATCATATATATATATATATATATATATATATTTGGGCGAATTTTGGTGTAGAACCATCGCACGACAATAAAATTCCAATAAGATGGTAATTCTGTCCATGCATTCTAAAAACATGAGGACCACGACCACTATTTATATCTTTGTCTATTTTGCCTCCCATTGAAGTGAAACTGAACATATTGTTGTATGATCCTATGTTGTCTTGAAAGTGCTTAGATTTAATTCCATCTCCGAATAATAATTCGCAAAGCACATTAGGAGGTTGTTTAACTGGAGGCAGTTGAATAACGCCATTGCAGCAACACAAAGAGTATCTAGGCTTGATTTTTGGAGAGAAGATAGCTTTCCTCGTACCAAAATAAAGCTCCACAAAATTCACATTTGTATGTCGCATCACCCATGTCCAAGTATTCTAAAAAAGTATAGAAGAAAAAATGTTAAATATTTATTTAAAATAAATAATTCACTACCTTACAAATCATAAGTTATAAGAAAGTAAACTCACCATTTACTGCGAAGGTAATTCTCGAATTTCGTTCGATCTGATCAACATCAATATTAATATTGCCGCATGGTGTAGTATCATTTACAACGCTACCAGTTACAATAGGCTCATCAATTGTGAGATCAATTACTGTTTCCGCATTTGAATTTATCATAGAAGATGAAGACTTTGTATGATGCTGGATGTTTTTACGATTATTGATTCTAGTTCCAAAGTGTGTTCCCATGCTGCAAACTGTATTTTTAAATTGGTAAAATACATGTAATAGATATTAACATCTGAATATTGTAGTTTGAAATTTAAAAAAAAACACATAAATATCAATAATATACCTTTTGTGATGTCACTAAGCGGGGTGTTTGATAATGGATAGATAATTCTACTTGATGAACCTTGTAAATCAACTGCCGTAGATACATTTGGAAATGATCTTTGAGGTATTCCGTGATTTTCTGTAAAAAAAAAAAAAAAAAATTGAACCATAAACCATCAAAATAATGATTACCTTAAAAAATTACAATTAAATTTTATATTGAGCATGATATGTTCTATTAGATTTAAAATAAAGTAAATATATTAATGCAATTACCACATGTATTTTCTCCTAGCGGAGTGCTTGATAAAGACAATACTTTTCCTCCGGAATGAGCCGTACATCGGAAATCTTGCAGTCAATTGCGTAGTTGCACTATCATTGTCTGTAAAGTCAAAGATTTGGTAAGATAAGAAAATTAGATATTTATAAATTAAATAATATAAAATGATACCAATTTGTATTTTAGATAAAATGATACCAATTTGTATTTTATATTCAATTTATAATTATTTAATTTAAACACTAAATCTCTCAAATTGTAGATACATACATCAACTTATAAATTTTTTTAATAACCTTTTTTTTTAGTTTTTTCAAAAAAATTATAATTAAATACATATTGATTTTTTTTTCGTAGAAATTAAATATGTATACAAATAATTATCAAATTAATATATATAAAGTTTTCAAAATAAAATTTTAATTTAAAAAATCAAATATCTGAAAAAATACATTAATTTATATATAAATTTAAAGTATTTAATAATATAGCTTTATATTTAAGATAATAATACATAAATTATTAATTTCTATTTAAAAATATTTACAAACTAATTATTTATTTTAATTTCGCAATGTAAATAAATTCTAATTTTTAATGTAGATATTATTTATTTATTTATATGCTTAAATATCTATTATGATAAATATTATAAATAGAATTATTATAATTATTCTATATGAATAGTTAATAATTAATGGGCTAAATATAATGAACTAATAATTAATGGGCTAAATATAATGAATTTTTTTAATTATTAAAACTTTCTAATCCATATGGGATCCATGATGAAAGCCCAATACACAAAAAATAAAAGCCAAAAAATAACCCTTCTTGTATTAGACATTGGGCCCGGTATTTTTCAAAAAAAAAAAAATTAATAATATGTAAACACGTGTCTCAATCGTGTATTGCATGCTGCGATTTAACATGATTGAGACACTTGTTTGATACTTGACCGTTCGATGCACATTAGGGCAACACACAACTCCACCTACCCCATTTTCAGGCTTCCTCTAGAAGCCTCCCAACACATTTCCCCATTTCACCCCCTCCCCCCGCATTCCACACGAACCCCCCCACCATTTGTGTATTATCTGATCAATAGACTAACCTCATTCTCCCCCTCATTTCGGCTTCATCGAGAAGCTTCACCCATTTCCCCACCTCCTCTCTTCCCTGCATACGTAAAACCCTAATTTTTTTTTCACTCTTTCTATCTTATCACAAACTCTTTCTCTCCCGATTTCTAACATCACCAGTCTTAAAATTTTTTTTGCCATTTATCGCCATTTCGCATCGTATTTGTTTGTCTATGTTTGTTCTGGTTTTCAAAATGAAATTGCTTACGAAGGTTAGGGTTTGTAAGTCGAATGTATTCCATAACTTTTTTTGGTTCGCTTTTGGATCCTAGACATATTAAGTCTCCATCACCAGTTCATGGTGATGGAGAAGAAAATGGTGTCAAATATGATTTATTTGTTTAAATTTTTTTTTACCGAATCTTTTTTCGTATTTTATAATAAAATGTTTTTTTAAATGGAAAAATAAGTTATATTTTGACATTTTCTGGTCTCGTCACCATTTTATGGTGATTGAGAAGAAAATAGTGCCGAAAATCATTTTTGTTGCTGAAAAACTACATTTACCGATAGTTTTTTCCATATTTTTCTATTTTTTTTAGTTAAACATCGATGTTTTAGTTATGCGAAAAGAAAAAAGTGGATTCGTAAAAATCAAAGAAGAAAATGATCTTCGTAGATCCTTTGTAATATTTTTAAATATTTTGTACAATAAGAACTGTTTTTATTTTTGCTGACTTTTTTTTAAAATCAGTATAAATGTTTTAATTTTTATAAATGTTCAGATCTTTGATTTTCATCAAAAAACCCTATAATTTTCTTTTACTCTAAAAGTTTCTGAATATTTTCAAGGTTTCAATGAATTTTTCTCAGATCTGTAACACGGTACTTGCAGATCTGATAAATCGGAAGAAAAAGATAAGTGTCCATTTTTTCATTAATTTTTTTTTAATTCATGTTTATGCATATTTTGTAATTTAATATATTTATTTGATATTGCAGGTGCATTAGTTTGGATTTTGAAGAATTAAATTTTTCGAGACTTGAAGAAAGTCAAGTATAAGCTCCGAAAAAAGATAAGTCATTACCCCCTACTATGCAGCTTGTTTGATTTCTGTATTTTTTTAAGTGTCGATTTGTAGATTATTTTTTATTTTAATCCCTGTAAATTCATTTTTTGTAAATTTAATATATTTTTGGAATATTGCAGATGCATTAATTTGGATTTTTCAGAATATAAATTCCAGAAACTCGAAGAAACTGAAGGATAAGATTGAAAAAGATAAGTCCTTAAGCTATACTCCCGAACTTAGATGATCGTGTGTATTTTCAAAATTTGTTCATGTTCAAATATTAATTGTATTTTTATATATCCGATTTGATTTATAAAATTTATATCAGTTCTTTGTTTTTTTAAAAAACATTAGTGACCTTATTAAGAGTTCACGCTTAAAATTTACAAAAGAAAATATTGTGTTGTGGACAATTATGATGTATGTTATGTTATAAAAGAACATGTGTTTTGTTATACTTATAATCTCGATCTGTTATTTTAATTTCATTTTCTTCATGAATAGTTGAGTGATAAAAATTTTCAACTTCGGTCATGCCACAATAAATACGATCGCTAAAGTATAAAATTTAGAGAAATCAATTCACACAGTTATGTAGCATCACATGAAAATTTCATCAAACCAACTTTAAAAAATGGATTTTCGAAATAAACAGTACAAAATCCTTATACCATGTGAATTGTCTTCATCTCTTCGGCGTTTGGTGCCCAAAATATTATACCCTGTCATCTTTCTCATCGTATGATTGAGTCTGTAATGTTTTTCGTATTTACTGTGTTAGTGGCTTATGAATTACTTACTGTTTGTTTTGAAAAGAATTTGAACTGAAAAATGATGATGTTATCTCAATCATATATATGCACTGCTAAATTATGGAAACTTTGTAAACAAAGAAAATATTTTGATTACCATATTTATATTGATTGAGAAGATCCTGATTGTAACATCTAAAGCTAAATGATTTTAAACATTGATAATACGAATTCTGAAATGATTTTTGCTTTAAAAAACTTCCATTATTTATTTCTATAATTGAATACGAATTTATTAAATATTGAGGTGTATGAAATTATTTATCACTCTGGAATCTTGCTCATTTATAAGCACTATTTTTTATGATGAATGTTTAAATGATAATTTTGGAAAATAGTTTGGTTAAGTTTGGTATCTATCCTGGTCATTATTTACTCCTTTAACTGTGAAGGCATTATTTTAGTTGTTTAACAGAATTTGTTTACACTTGTATGAATGTCTTTATGTTCCTGCTTTGGTCTATAATTTATATGCAATGTTGTGCTTGGTAGTAAGTCAATACGAAGATCTGAAGCAAAAAAAGCCACTTGATCCTACACCTTGAGTGTAGTGGAATCCTGTTGGTGCTAGGATCTTCGTATTGATTTTTTTAAATTTGACGTTATTCAGTGGATTTTAGTTTATTCTGGTATTCTGGTATTATAGATAAGATATTTATGTTATGCCACATAATTATTAAATTGTTTTTTTGTTGTTTATAAAAAAAATTAATCAACAATGCACTAAACAAAATATTAATGCAAATTGTATTGTAAGTAAATAAATAATAATGCATTAAACTAACTAATCAAAAAGTATAAACCAAAGCAAGAAAAATATCAAGTAAAAAAGCAACAGTGTTCAAAGAAACTAAACAATTAAAACATAGTTTGATTCTACTAATAAAATTAATAAACTCTTTAATCAGCCTTGTCATCCTCCTTCTTGATAACACTCTTCAATTTTTTGCAAGTCGTAGAAGATGAGAACTCCTCAACTAATGCACGCTTAGCGGAGACGAAGTTCCAACACCTTGTTTGTTTTAATTGCACTTTTGTTTGGGGTGTTCACTTCATCCCTCAAGAAATAATCTGTAAAAAAAAAGAATAACAGAACCAATAAAAGTTAAAAAAATTGTTTAACTGTAATATAATATTCTACTTAAAATTCTCTATAAAAATTAATACCTTCAACTGAGCTGAATCCTCGGCTTGAAGCTTTGAAAGAAGTCCGACTCCTAAATATATTTAATAAGTTTAGAACACAATAGCTAAAGTTAAAGACAAAATAATAATTTACCATACCGGCTCTAAAAAACAGAGCATCCATATTTTGATATCAAATCAGGATCATCCGTGAGCTTCACTACCTTAAATGCCCCTGTATAGTTCTGGAGTTGCTCCGACTTGATTTGCACCTTGAACAAATTTTTTTTCTCAAGCAACAAACAGATTTCCTCTGGAATCTCATCCATGTTTTGTTTCTTACAAAAAATAATAAACACAAATTTTATGTCAATACATGAAAATACAAAAATAAAATATTAATTAAAAAAAACTAATCTAAAGTATAGATATTCAATTTACCTGCATGGACTCCTCCCTTAGTAATGTGCAGGGCTTCCCTATCAAAGTCTCACAATCTCTGTCCCAACAAAGTAGTGATGCACATGTTGTCTCATCAACAGTCTGAAATTGTATTTTGTACCTAAAACACCCGTCTCATGTTGACTATCGCATTCCGCACAATACAATTGCTCACCGGCCTCTTCAAGTTTCTTTAGGCACTTGTTGCAAGATATGTACCACCACTCTCCTATAGAAGAAACTATCTTTGCACATATCCAAAAACTACCAACCTATTTATAATAAAAAAAACAATTAGTGTATTTGTGAAAGCATAAAATACTGAATTAAAAAAAATGAAAAATACAAAATTTCAACCTCTCCTCTTGTATACAACTGCTCCAACGTCCTAAACGACGTATTTTCGGATTCTAAATCCTCTATATAGTTCTTGCAGAGAGAGCTGTGATATAGCTGATCGACCTCAAATCGTGAGTATTTTTCGGCATCCTTTAAAACAAATACAAAAGTTAGTTGTAAATAATATCTGAAATATAATTTAAAAAAAAGGAAAATGATATATTGAGCTGAATATTTACCTTTGTTTAAAATTAACAATTTCATCAGCACTGCTGTCCAAAATCATCTTTGTTACATGAAATGAATTCGTAACCTTGACTTGATCTGAAAGATAAATGTTACAGTCAACATCTTAAACTATTAAATCTATAAATATAAAAATAATTTTTATGTACGATACATATTATTAGAAATTACCTCTAAACACTTTTGCACGACACATTTGCAATATAATAACAATAGGCTCTAAATTTTGTGTCTCAAGATGCCCTAAGATCAAATCTACGTAATCCTCCCAAAGTGTGCATCATATGTGATTGTTCCTAAAAGAAATTATGTTAGAAATATTGTATTATTCTTGTATTTGAAAATTAATACGAAAGTTTTTTGTAATTATAAATTATTACTCCAAGTCTTCTAGTATCACTTCTACAAATCTGGTAATCTTCCCTGCAAACTCCTTGCTTTGTACTGATTGCATGGAAACGATCCTTCCAATTACATCTGCCAAGAAAATTAAATGTGAAGATATGATAAACATCTTTTTAAAACATTGCATTTATGTAATAATCTTAAAAATAATTAAAGCTCATACCAAACAGAAGTGTCTCATCAACATTCTCAGCATTTGACAATTCAGGGTAATTTTTGAAATTGAACATTAATCTTGGAAAAGAATTGTCAAACATTTCAAAAACATGGGTTTTGCCATGAAACATTATCTTGTGCTTGGTGGTCGTGGCTTTGTATTTATCAGTCTGTTTAGCAACAATGAATTCACGGATAGCAAAAACACGCCCTTCTTTCAAAATCTTCTTGATCTTGGTCAACGAAAGCGTCTAACAGTTCTATGAATGCGGTCGCCCTACAAACGAAATTTTATTAGTTAATCAGTTCAATTTTCAATCAAGTAAACGAATAATTACTTAAAAGAATGTTACCTCGCTGTCATGAAAGACACATTCCAGACTCTGAATTTGATTTCTATCATTGTATGCTGGTTTTTCGTACATTCGAATTAGTCGTAGCTTAACAACCCACTGTGTCTTTGTCATATTCAAATCACGAATAAGAGTTATCATTGGTGCCATTGATGTTAGTAGCTAAACGAATAATGTGGAGATTTACTTTTTTTTGCGTTCCAGAAGTTCGTTTGCAATGTGGTCGTGTATAATGAAATTGAATCAGTATTTATAGTTGGTAACTAAGACTATTTTTAGAAAACTCAATTTAATTTAAATTAATTGTAAATCTGCTAAATTTGTTATTTGTAATTATTTTGTTACGAAAGTAATTAAATAGATCTTTTATGTGTTGCTTGGCCAGTAATCTAAAGTATTTTTTCATTGTACAATACGTTTTTTGGAAACTTAATGTGTTGCAATTATTTTAGATTTGAGAAGGCAATTATAAATCTGCACTTAGATTCTTTTGTAATTGAGTTACCGATTTCAAATATTGACTCATTGTAATTTGGTAAATTTTTAATTCCTTTTTATGTAATTAATTTAATAAACATTTATATTTGAATGTTAGATTTCAAAGAGGCAATTGAATATGTATTTGATTGTCTAATTTAATGTATTTCCATTTCGAATTAAACTTGCTGCCCAATTCATCAATTTGCAATTTTATCCCACATCTATTTTCTGCAAACAACAAATCATAGAAAGTCAAATATGTCTATATAGAAACTCACAATTATTACATCGATTATATTCTACTGAAAAAATAATTAAGGCAAGTTGAATACTGAATTGGGTGATCACAATCAATGTAATTTTTAAAGTTAGCAATTATTTCCATAATAGTGAAAAATCGAATAAAAAAACTGATACTAAGCAATTAAATATTGTATTATAGATTGTTAATCAATTGTTCCATAATTAAAAAACGTGTCTGACAGCTCAACAATAAACAACTTATTGGACAAACAAAAAAAACGCGTTTTACAAAATTAGAAATAGGCTTTTGAGCGGGAAAACAAAAATAGCGAAAGGTTTGTTATTATATATATATAGATTGTTTGTGAAAAAATTATTGAAAAAAATTAATTTAGGAATATTATGTTGGATGTTTTATAAACAAAATAGGATTGATAAATTTGGGATAGAGAAACTATATTGTGATAAAATTATACTTTTTAATTTATTTATAATATTTATGATAGCTTATTTTAGTTTTATATGATTATTACTATAAATAATAATTAAATAATTAATTTAGATAATCAGAAAAATATATTCAAGTTAGTCATGTATGATTGTCATTTTCTATTGATAAAATAAAAAGTGACAGCAAAATGTACGACAATGCAAAAACCAGCTAAGAGACCTGTTTGTGGGAAATTTGCCTAACTATGGCAAAATTGAAACAAAATTGGTGAATTGAGGTGTTTTTGGACGGATTTGTGATTTTACTTGTTGGCGCACACGTGATGTGCGCACCTAAGTTATTATTGGCGCACACACGATGTGCGCGGTTTTTTATTTTTTATTTTTGATTTTAATGGTTTGGCTCGGTTGTGAGATGAGCCAACATATTAATTAAAAACAAAATTAAAAAAGGCCTCGGGCTTATAGGTGCGCCAACCCCGAATCTGAGGCACTTTTTGCAGTTAACGCTGCTCCTGGCGCACCTGCGCCAGACCTAAATTAAAAAAAAAATCGTAAAAACCTACTCCATCATCTATAAAACCCCCATCCCAATCAAACACATAACACATTACACTCACACGGCTGCTACTCTCTCTCTCACTCTCACCCCCCCAAGCAAACCCAACCCAACAAGAATCCCCCTCCCCAAGCATACACACAATACACATGGAAACACACACAAACGACAATTTACAATATTGGCGGTGGACAACGACAACGGTTTTCGACGGGAGTTTTGCAGCAGCTTCGGTGGCAGTATTTTTCAAGTATGTCTTAAATTAATTTTTATTTCATAATATGTTTGGTATGAAGTCATTTTTCGGGTAATTTGTTTAATTATTGTAAAAATAATTAAGTATGCTTAATTATTAAGTATGTGTTAATTTTTCGTAGGCATTGTAAAGTATTTTTTTTATGTAAATTACTTCCTATCGCTAAAATAAATTCTAATATATAGGCAATGTCAAACATGATCACCATAATCGTATATTTTGGAGAGAAAATTGTGCAAACTGGGAGCTTTGTGAGATATGACCGCAACACAATTGGTGCTAGGATAATTTCTCGCAGAACGAATTTTGTGAAATTGACTGAAATATTAATTTCGATGACGGGGGTTGATGTAAGTCATTGGAAGTTGAAGGTTTCGGCTAAATATTGTTATAACAATATGTGTGGAATTGTATCTATTACAAATGATGAAGATGTATGATCTTTTATAGATCCATCGGTTGTGATTCAGTTTTTTGATTTGTTTGTCGAGTTAGAGCCCGTAATTTAGAATGTTCACATGAATACTTCAGTAGAACATGACTATTATCGATATCTTTGAGTTCTTAGAGGAGGTAGGGTTCTGTCTATCTCTAGATTACACAAGATGGACCTAGTAATGAAAATACTGATGTTGGTGGACCTAGTAATGAAAATGCTGATGTTGGTGGACCTAGTAATGAAAATGCTAATGTAGGAGATATTTGTGGATGAGATGAACGTTCAAATTCTGAACCTGATGAAAGTGTATCTGATGATGATAATGACAGTGATGGAGCGGATGTCATTGCGAGGGTGTGTATAATAATCAAAATGAGGCTCAACAACCCACTCGTTTGATGACAAATAATCGTAACAATCCGGGGGGTAATTATGGGCTTAGTTCGGAATTCCATTCTTGAATCAAACTACCCGGATGTATGTAGTGACTATGTTGGTATTCCTTCATATGTACAATACTATGACTTTGAGACTGGTGTCTTTGTGTAAAGGAATGATTTTTACAAATAAAAAACATGTGCAAAGTGCGTTAAAGATTACCATACGCGTTGGGTGAAATGAGAATTCAAGGTTGTTGAAAGTACACCAACTTTGTGGAAAGTTGTATGCAAACATAACCCTGGAACTTCTGTAATGTCCACTTGTCTTCCCAGCATTAAATTGTTGGTTGAGAGCGAGTTTCAACAAAAAACTATCAATGTGGAAGATCACAAAATATGGGCCTCCTCACTGTTGTTTAATGAATGTTGTTTCTGTGGATCATGTCAATTTAGATAGAAATTTTATTGTTGATTGTCTAATGGGAGCAAGTGGAATTTATCGTATGATGAGGGGACACGTTGTGGAATGATGGCTACAACATTTTCGAGTGTATGAACTCGGTACTAAAGGGTGCAAGAATATTGCAATTTGTGCCCTTGTGTGTTTCACTTTCATGCGTACTATCACGAGTTTCTACGATAGAATGAAAAATGCAACTACAACTTTGGAGAAGAACCAGTTGTGTCCAGATGACATCTTGCAGAAATACCAAAAACATCAAAAGATTTCATTAAATCATATTCTGCAGCTGTATGATTATTAAACTCAAACTGCAAATGTCACCACTTGTCACACCAGGATCTAGTCGTGTGCGAACATCCAAAGTCAAAATCTCTGCACAACAATGCTCATGTGGTGAATGGAGAAATGACGGGATCTCATGTTCCCATGCAATGCAGACATGTAAATATGTTAAGATTGATCCGACCACTTTCATGAGATCATATTACAACACATATACATATGCTGGGACATACTCTGGCCAATTTAATCCACTCTCTAATGATGATGAATGGATGAGGCATCTTTTCAATTGCAACATAATCCATCCAGACGATTTCGTAGGAATCTTGGTCGAGACAGAACTACAAGAATTCACAATGCAATGGATTGGGCAAAGGAACGTGAGCGACAACAATACCAAGCTAGTGATCAAAGAGATATAACCACACGTGTGCATCTTCTTCACGACACAATTGATGTATCATTCTTAATGTAAGGGCCAAAAATTCACCATATTATCACAATGGCTTTTCATTTTTACAATATATAGACAATTCTCCCCCTGTTTGTAAACATAATTTAATTGAACTTTATGTTTTTTGTTTCCAATTTACCCCCCCAACCCTTCCGATTTCTTGCAAATTAACTTCTGCTTCTTGCAATTTAGCCCGAACTTCTATTTTTCAATTAATTTTCACCTACTGGAAATCATTGACTATCATATCAGTGTGATTACTTCAATTTATGTTGTAATAATTTAAATCCTAATACTAAATCATATTAATTACTATTGTAGGTGACGAGCAATAATAATTGAGGCTTTCTCTGTTCAAACGTTGTTTGCATCCATTATTTGTTGATTGAGGTACGAATATTTCTTGCCACTTTAAAAGTATTATATTTAATTGTCATGTTAAATGCTTATATGTGAATTTTCTTGTTTGTGAGTGATATGTATTTACATATGATCTATATGATGGGAAAGTGTTACGGCCAAGGGCAGAGCCATGAATAAAAACGGGGTGGGCTGATACACAAAAATGGAGTAGGCCGAAACACGAAAATCATATAAACTATAATTAATTTTTTTTAAGAAAAAATTTTCTAGTGTAATGTTTTTTTAAAAAACTTCGCCCCCTCCCTCCGCCATTGGTTATGGCAATATACCATGGCAACAAGCAAACAAGAAAGTGATATGGTCACGTGCCATGGGAAATATTATATATTAATTTATGTATATGTGTTGTTTATATTCGGCTTAAATAATTTTATATTTCTACCGAGTATGTGTTATTCATACCCTAAGTTCAATTCTTTCAGATTAAACTGGTAGATGCATTGCCGATGAAGGCAATAATCGATGATCTTATTTTTAAACGTTTAAATTTTAGAAAAATATGATCTTATGATATCTTGTACAATCATCAATAAAAGTGATAAATACTTTTTCTAAATTCGAGTTTGCGCAAGTTTTAAATCACACACATTTGTGTGGGTTAACTCAAATAGTTTAGTACTTCTTATCACCGAACAAAATAGTGCTTGGCCATTATTTGCTTCACCACAAATTTCACGCTTTTCTTGTGAATTTATTTTAATCAAAAGTAAATTTAAATCACAAGTCTTTGCAAAATGTTGAAGTTAATATGTAACACCCTTATTTTTAAGGAGTGTGACCACGAAGATAATTTTTCATGAAATAAAAAGGTTCAGACAATAACTCTAATTCAACAAAAAATAATATTAAATTTTATTTCAAAGAGAAATATAACTACCACTAAAAAAATATTAAACCATCATCCACGTGCATGAAGGAAATAAATAAGCCATCATCTTTGCATATAAAGAAATTAAAATAAATGATGTTGTTTGAATAGGTCTCAATAATTATGACAAACTAAAAAAATTTGGCTTGACACAGATCACGTCCACCCACCACGTGATAGTCCAGATTACTGTCCTGAAAATTTATTTAATAAATGAGGTGAGTATACAACAACTTAGTGACGACGCATTTGTCTAAATTAAGTACGCAATCATAGTCATCATTGTATACATATAAGGATAATATCATGGTTTGATCAAACAAGTATGAAAGTAAAGCTAGGAAACTAAGTCCGAAAGCTAACTGTAACATCCCATTTTCATAATTTCCAAAGTAAAATAGGATTTATAAAATAAATGTACGATTTGATATAAAATGAGCTTTCTAAGAATTCTAAAAGAATATTTTAGTCAACTAAATAATAATTTTAAAAATTAAATGACAATTCCAAAATTTATTCCACAAATAATTCAAGTTCCAAAATATTTATTTAAAAATAGTCAAATAGAGAAAATAATAATTCTTTATTCTAAATATTTATTCGGATCACCTTCACCACATGTCCAACCAACTCTGACAGCAATCTGAAATAGAAATTTTTATTGGGGGTGAGCATCAACAGCTCCGTGGAGGTAATTTGTCCAAGCTAAATACACAAATATATATCACATTTAAATAACATGCTTATAAATTGGAAATTTAATTGTAGCTGTAGTTGTTGCATTTGAAACATGACTCGCACTGCCGGGATTTCACCGGAGGGAATTTGTATGCCCTGGACCTCTGTATGGTCCCACACGACTATAGACATGTAGCACGTAGTTGCATATTTATTAGGTAACACATATAAGACATTTAACAAGGACAAATAAACATAAAGTTAGGAAAGCCCCGACCTCGAAAGTAGCGTTTGATGTAGAATGTGATGAAGAAAATAAGTTTTCTATGCTCGAACGTCATCGTTGCCTACAAATTTAATTATTATAATTTATCTTAGAAATTTAAAATCTTAATAATAATATTATAGAATATATAATATTTATATTAGTATTTTTATATAATATTATAGAATGTGTAGGCAACAAGGACGTTCGAGCATAGAAAACTTATTTTCTTCATCACATCTTACATTAAACGCTACTTTCTTATCCGGCAAAATCGCGATATGTGTCCAGGCTTCTTACAATGGAAGCAAGCTCCGAACCTTGCAAACATTCACCCAAATGTGTCTTCCCACACTTCGCACAAACAATCACCGGATGCTTATTCTGTGGAGCACCTTGTGGGGTATGCACTTGTTTTCTTTTCGACCATTGTTATTCCACACCTTTGTGTTTCGTTTTAAACTTTGGTCCTCCTCGATGAATCCTCACCTCTTCTCTATTAATCGCCGAGCCCTTTCCACCAACATTGCCTTGTTGATGACTTCACGGTACGTAGTAAGCTCAAATGGTGCCACTGCAAGCTTGATCTGAGGCCGCAGTCCTTCCTCAAATCGTCTGGCCCTCCGTTCCTCAAGTAGAAACTAAATTAGGAGCAAACTTGGGTAACCTAGCAAATTGACCTCATCGAGCCCATGACGGCCTCCCTGCTCTACACGAACTCTCTTTCTTTCTATGGCGGACGCTCCCGGGAAAATACTTATCATTGAAGACTTGAGAAACCTCTCCCAAGTAAATGGGCGCGTGTCACCTCAACTGGACGTTGTACCATCCTCCACCAATCATGTGCATCACCTCAGCATTTAATGTTGCATAGTTAACTCGTTCCTCATCATGCAATTAATAACGGAAAATATCTTTCTCATCTCCCGTAAGCCACCCTTGACTTCAATAGGATCCGTGGTCGCAAATCGACGACGGGGATAACCTAAGAAAATCCGATAGACGGTTCCTTTTCTCGAGCCTCACTTCCTTGAACATTACGACCATAAGTAGCCAATGCTTGAACAAGGGCCTCAGCAAATGGGGGTCCCTTGAGCATTGTTGTTGTTGATACCATTACCAAAGTATTGCAACTCATGATTGGTTAGCTGTTATAGGTTCATAAGGTTCGTTAATTAATTGCAAATAAAATAAATTCTATTTCGGTATTGATCCATTGAAGCATAATATAATACATTATAGTATAAAATGTCATCTTATAGGCTTTGAATTCACGTTCTTAATTCATCTTTAGTGGGGGTAAGGATAGTGCTAGGCATATCTATACTATGAACATAAGAAAAACTAATCAAACAAAAGAATCTTTATATGCTAAAATCTTAGAATAATGTCTCTTTAACTATACATGAAATTCATCAATCACTTATTAAAAGCAAGCTAACAATTAAAACTCACACAACGCACACATTTCATAGAGACACATACGTAGTCATAATCACAATAAACGTAAAGCTTACCACATTGTATAGGGAGATGCTCGAAGCGCGACTTGGAACCCATGACTTGTTGACTTTTAAAATTTTTTTTTATTGTAAATCAACTCGCTTTCAAGTCTACAGAATCGATTTTCAAAACCCTAGGCTCTGATACCACTAAATGTAGCGCTCTTTTCTAGCTTACTTAAATAAATTTTAATGCGGAAAATAATAAAAAATACTCTAAAGAAATCCTTAAAATACGGGACCATAAAAATCCTACTTAGTTCGAAAACCTTGCAGCGGAAATAAATACTAAAAACTATTAGTCCAAAACAATCATCTTGAAAAATAAAACGCGTTCAACATTAAATATACTAATAAGTCAACTCGACAAAACATAAGTTAAATTGAAGGACATGGGTTCTTTAGTCACCGCGCCCGCCATCTCCTTCCTCCTCATTATTCTCAACGGAAACAAAAAAGATAACATTCGTGGAATGAGCTTAAAGGAGCTCAACAAGTAATCTCATGCATGAACGTGTGCTTAATGCAACGACTTAACTTAGTTAAACCGTATGATTTCTTTACTTAAAATCCTTTCGTGTACATACTTAAAACTTTCTCTTTCTTTCTTTTCATAAGACGTTCTTAGGACGCGAGCTCGCTTGGTAACACATTGTTCTAATCGGTCGTGATGGGCCTTGTTATTTGGAACCCGATTAACATTTTGCCCGAAGGCACATTTCCATTCGTTTTGCCCGAAGGCCCTTTCCTTTGAACATTAACATTAGCCGCATAAGCGGCACATTGTTTAACGCCGGTCCCCGCGCCCATTTCCCACTCACTCCAAAGATCATAGAACAATGTGCCCCATTTTTCTTTGAAAAACGTTATTAATTCTAAACTTTAAGACTTGACTTACTTAATATGAGATGCTCGTGAAAAACTATGAACATACATTAACATGATGCATGAACCTAAGTGAATGCAACTTCAATTGAATATGAACATAAACTTAAAAAGAGCGTAAACATAATAATTAAATCACATTAATTAGCAAAAGTGTTAGAAGTAAACATGACTTGAAACATGTAAATGAGAATAAACCTACATTTAAGATACTCAACATTAACTTAGGAAAAGCCTATGTTCGGTTAATCGGGGAAAAATCCTACATTCAATTACTTAAGGAAACCCTACATTCAATTACTTAAGGAAAACCTATATTATTAGTTAAGGAAAACCTAAATGGATAAACCCTATGTTCAACTAATTTAGGAAAATCAAACATTCAATTAATTGGGGATAAACCTTATGCTCAACTAATCGGGAAACCTTACGTTCAATTAATCAAATCCCTTTAGGGAAAAACCTACATTCAAATAATTAAGGGAAAACTCTATATTCAATGATTCAAAACTATTTAGGGGAAAATCCTATATTCAGTTAATTAGTAAATATGCCACATTTAAACTTCAAAAGAACCATCTTATTCGAATTCGTAACTATATATATACGTCCTGCGCTTAAATGCTTATTAGTGCCGTTACTATAGAATAATTAATTCTAGTGTTAATAAGGTGTAGGAATGTGAAACATATCTGGCAACACACTCACACCTAGAAAACTTGGACTTTTATAATATTCTATATAATTAAACTAAAGAAACAGCTTAAGCTTTAAAGGCACAACTAATTAGATGCATTTGAATTAAAAGAATCTCAAAAACTCTCCAACATATCATAACAATGATGTCAGACTTGATTATTAAAACAGAGAGAAGAATTTCACATTAGCAGTAGACACGTATAAATACAATAGATACGATGAGTGTTGCATGCTCCAAATAAGGATGTCCCAGACGATTCACAACCGTTTGAATTATAACGAATATTCACATAGAAGACTTATTATTTCGTTAACCACAGACGACAAATTCTCGCTATCTCATCATAACAATTTTCTAAACTATCGATCAATACTAGCCGAATCTTATCTAGCGGCACTCTCAATTAAAATTATAAATACATGAATTCAAATCTTTAAGGCGACGAACCTTTCAATAGACATAGCCATAATTTAACTCTGAAATCTACATGAAATCTAAAGATATTACTTGCCTGTTCAATTTAGGGGTAGTGAAATTCTTTTCAGGCCTCTTTCGAATCAACCCTCTTTTTTTTCTTCTCTTTTCTCTTTTCTCCTCTCTGGCCGATTCCCTCACTCTCTAGGCGTCTCCTACTGTGTTCCCAAAGTGTGTGTTTTACGTGTCTTATATCTGTGTTTTGACCTAATTCCAATTGGGCTAGGTTTAGAGTACATGGGCTTATACTTACCTTACTAACACTATGGGCTTGGTTAAAACTCTAGTCCAAATAAGAGCCCAAAGTGTTTTATAAAACCTAATTAAAATAAAGTCATATAAAATCTAGAATAATCCAATAAAATAATTAAATAATATCATTACGAAATTAAATAAATTCGGGTCGTTACATCCTCTCCCTCTTATAAAAAGTTTCGTCCTCGAAACTTGTCAAGTACAATTAAATGAAATATGAAGGGATGAAAATAAATCTCGAAAGAATGGCTTAGTCCTTACCAAAAAGTTGGGGGTATATAACGCGCATCTCATCTTCATGCTCCCACGTGGCTTCTTCCATGGCGTGATTCCTCCATAAGACTTTGACTAATGTGACCTTTGTTCTTCTAAGCTCTTTCTCGACTCTATCCAAGATTCTCATTGGCCTCTCTTCATATGTTAAGTCTTCACGAAGATCAATTGTCTCGTAGCTTAAGATGTGTGATTGGTCCGGAATGTACTTTTTCAGCATAGAAACATGGAAAACATTGTGAACTCCCCTAATCTTTGGAGGTAGGGTGATTCGATATGCTAAATCGCCTATTCTCTCTAAGATTTCAAATGGCCCAACGTAGCGAGGGCTTAACTTTCCCTTCTTTCCGAACCTCATAACTCCTTTCATTGGTGCTACCTTAAGAAAGATCGCATCTCCTACTGCAAATTCTAGCGGCTTCCTTCTCTTATCAGCATAACTCTTTTGTCGACTTTGAGCAGTTTTCGTTCTTTGCCGAATCTTCTCAACTACTTCGGCTGTTTGTTGTACCAACTCAGGGCCTATCAGTTTTCTTTCACCAACCTCATCCCAATGCGTGGTGGTGATCGACATTTTCTCCCATACAATGCTTCATAGGAGCCATCCCGATGGAGGCGATAACTATTGTTGTATGAAAATTCCACTAACGGTAAGAACTTGTCCCAAGTACCCTTAAAATCTATTACACAAGCTCGGAGCATATCTTCAAGTATCTAAATTGTTCTCTCTGATTGGCCATCGGTTTGTGGATGGAAAGCTGTACTGAAACTCAACTGAGTACTCATGGCTCGGTGTAGGCTTTTCCAGAATGTTGAGGTGAACTTAGGGTCTCTATCCGACACAATGGATAACGGTACTCCATGCAATCGAACTATCTCGGATATGTACAACTCTGCATATTTCTCCATATTGTACGTCTTCTTTACTGGTAGGAAATGTGCAGACTTAGTGAGACGGTCAACTATAACCCAAATAGAGTTGAATCCCACCTTTGTCTTTGGTAGTCCCACCACAAAATCCATGCCCACGCGCTCCCACTTCCACTGGGGAATCATCAGTGGTTGCAATAGACCAGAAGGCCTCTGGTGTTCTGCCTTAACTTGCTGACAAGTAAGACATCTCGAACATATCTTTGCCACATCTTTCTTCATGCCGACCCATGAAAAGTGCTTATTGAGGTCGTGCTTCATTTTTGTGCTCCCGGGGTGAATGGAGTAAGGGGTGTTATGAGATTCCTTCAAAATTTCTAATTTCAGCTCTTTGTTGCTCGGAACAGCCAGCTTAGTACCCAAACGTAATGCCCCATCTTCCGTTATCACATAGTCATCACGTTTTCCTTCAAAAATCTCTCGAACGAATTTTTATTAACCGGATTGCAACTTTTATCCTTTCCAGGATTGACGGTTGTAAGGTTAGGGTAGCCAAATAACTCGACCTCTCTTGAGATACAATTTCCAACTCAAGGCTCGCATGCCTTTCAAGAGTGGCTTTTGAATTATGTCGCAAGGCAAAAATAGTCCCTCGACCCTTACGGCTCGAGCATCCGCCACCACGTTAGCTTTTCCTGGATGGTAATTAATAACACAATCATAGTCCTTTACTAACTCAAGCCATCTCTGCGTTGCCTCATGTTAAGCTCCTTTTGAGTGAAGAAGTATTTGAGGCTTTTATGATCGGTGTAAATCTCACATCTAGCCCCGTATAAGTAATTTCGCCATATCTTTAAAGCAAAATCACTGCTGCTAACTCTAGATCATGAGTTGGATAATTTTTCTCGTAATCCTTCAATTGTCTAGAAGCATATGCAATTACATTCCCTTGTTGCATTAGAACACACCCTAAACCCTTCGGTGAGGCGTCACTATAGATAGCCAACCCGTCGACCCCATTCGGCGGTGCAAGGACATGAGCCGTCGTCAACCTCTCTTTCAACTCTATGAAGCTCCTTTCACACTTATCGCCCCCTTGAAACTTAACATTCTTTCTCGTTAGCCGAGTTAGTGGTGCGAGAGTTCTTTGCAAAACCTTCAATGAATCTTCTCGTAGTATCCGGCTAACCCAAGGAAACTACGAACCTCTCCTACGTTCGTAGGTGTTGGCCAGTGTTGTACCACCTCAACCTTACTAGGGTCCACAGAAATCTCATCTCGAGAAACAATGTGGCCTAAGAAAGGGACATTGTCCAACTAGAACTCACACTTACTAAATTTCGCGAATAACTTTTCTCGGGAGCCTCGCAAAACTAGACGTAAGTGTTGTTCATGCGTCCTTTGATCGGGAATAGATAAGGATATCATCAATAAAAATGATAACAAAATGATCGAGGTAATCCGAGAAGACTCGATTCATCAGGTCCATGAATGCGCTGGGGCATTAGTCAAGCCAAAAGGCATGACTAGGAATTCGTAATGACCATAGCGAGAACGAACAGCGGTTTTTGAAATGTCTTCCTCTCGAATGCATGGCGATGGTACCGGACCTCAGATCGATCTTGGAGAAATACCCAGCACCACGAAGCTGATCGAATAACTCCTCAATTCTAGGGAGAGGGTACTTGTTCTTGACGGTTACCTTATTGAGTTCACGGTAGTCAATGCACAATCTCATCGATCCATCCTTCTTTTTAACAAAAAGAACCGGGGCACCCCATGGAGAGAAACTCGGCCTGATGAATCCCTTATCCAGTAAATCTTGTAGCTCGCTCCTTGAAAGGGCCATCCGATATGGTGCCTTGGATATCGGAGTTGTCCCAGGCACTAATTCTATAACGAATTCCACCTCTCTCTCTGGCGGAACGCCATTAACATCTTCCGGGAATACGTCGGGGTATTCACAAACAATAGGAATTTGGTCAATCGAGGGGCGTTCCTTAGGAACCTCAGTTATTAAGGCCAAGTATGCTTCGCAACCTTTGTTCATGAGTTTTCGAGCTTCATAGCTATGATGATAGGGATAGTAGGTTTAGATGAAACTCCTTGGAAAAACGGTTGGGAGTCCGAAGATGATTAAAAATGACCCTTCGAATGATCGATCGTTGCATGGTGCTTGGACAACCAGTCCATTCCCAAAATTACATCAAAGTCATGAATATCCAATCCAATGAGATCAACAGATAACTCCTTTCCATCAATAATAACCGGACAATTAGTGTACACAAGGGTTGAGTTCATGATATCCCCTGAGGGGGTTGATACGTTGAAGTGTGTGTCCGATGAAGAGGTATAATTAGACAGGTTCTTAGCAAATTTGGAGTTCACGAAGGAGTGCGAAGCTCCAGAATCGATTAGGACAAAAGCAGATATACCACAAACATTCAAAGGTCCTATGAAAATAAATACTCGCTTAAAACATGCACAAATATAATGACATGGGATTCATAATTAAAAGATAAGATAGATAGGTACCAGCCACCACGTCTGTTGCTTCATCTGCTTCAGCTTGTGTCATAGCAAATACTCGAGCCTGGGCTGGCTTTTTCTTATCCGGGCAAAATCGCGATATGTGTCCAGGCTTCTTACAATGGAAGCAAGCTCCCGAACCTTGCAAACATTCACCCAAATGTGTCTTCCCACACTTCGCACAAACAATCACCGGCTGCTTATTCTGTGGAGCACCTTGTGGGGTATGCACTTGTTTTCTTTTCTGACCATTGTTATTCCACACCTTTGTGTTTCCAGTTTTAAACTTTGGTCCTCCTTGATGAATCCTCACCTCTTCTCTATTAACTGCCTGAGCCCTTTCCACCAACATTGCCTTGTTGATGACTTCACGGTACGTAGTAAGCTCAAATGGTGCCACTGCAAGCTTGATCTGAGGCCGCAATCCTTCCTCAAATCGTCTGGCCCTCCGTTCCTCAGTAGAAACTAAATCAGGAGCAAACTTGGATAACCTAGCAAATTCAGCCTCATACTGAGCCACTGTACGGCTCCCCTGCTCTAGCCGTACGAACTCTCTTTCTTTCTATTGGCGGACGCTCCTGGGAAAATACTTATCATTGAAGACTTTAGTAAACCTCTCCCAAGTAAATGGGCGTGTGTCACCCTCAATCTGACGTTGTACCATCCTCCACCAATCATGTGCATCACCTCGCAGTACGAACGTTGCATAGTTAACTCGTTCCTCATCAGTGCAATTAATAACGGAAAATATCTTTCTCATCTCCGTAAGCCACCCTTCAGCTTCAATAGGATCCGTGGTGCCCGCAAAGGGCGGCGGGGATAACTAAGAAAATCCGATAGAGCGGTTCCTTTCGGAGCCTCGGCTCAAATGCCCTTTGAACATTCGACCATAAGTAGCCAATGCTTGAACAAGGGCCTCAGCGGTCGGGGTCCCGAGCATTGTTGTTGTTGATACCATTACCATCATTGTGTGCGGTATGAGTATTGCAACTCATGATTGGTTAGCTGTTATAGGTTCATAAGGTTCGTTAATTAATTGCAACAGTAAAATAAATTCTATTCCGGTATTGATCCATTGAAGCATAATATAATACATTATAGTATAAAATGTCATCTTATAGGCTTTGAATTCACGTTCTTAATTCATCTTTAGTGGGGGTAAGGATAGTGCTAGGCATATCTATACTATGAACATAAGAAAAACTAATCAAACAAAAGAATCTTTATATGCTAAAATCTTAGAATAATGTCTCTTTAACTATACATGAAATTCATCAATCACTTATTAAAAGCAAGCTAACAATTAAAACTCACACAACGCACACATTTCATAGAGACACATACGTAGTCATAATCACAATAAACGTAAAGCTTACCACACATTGTATAGGGAGATGCTCAAGCGCGATTTGGAACCCATGACTTGTTGACTTTAAATTTTTTTTTTATTGTAAATCAACTCGCTTTCAAGTCTACTGAGAATCGATTTTCAAAACCCTGTGCCGATACCACTAAATGTAGCGCTCTTTTCTAGCTTACTTAAATAAATTTTAATGCGGAAAATAATCAAAAATACTCTAAAGAAATCCTTAAAATACGGGACCATAAAAATCCTACTTAGTTCGAAAACCTTGCAGCAGAAATAAATACTAAAAACTATTAGTCCAAAACAATCATACTGAAAAATAAAACGACGTTCAACATTAAATATACTAATAAGTCAACTCGACAAAACATAAGTTAAATTGAAGGACATGGGTTCTTTAGTCACTGCGCCCCGCCATCTCCTTCCTCCTCATTATTCTCATCTAGAAACAAAAAAGACAACATTCGTGGAATGAGCTTAAAGGAGCTCAACAAGTAATCTCATGCATGAACGTGTGCTTAATGCAACGACTTAACTTAGTTAAACCGTATGATTTCTTTACTTAAAATCCTTTCGTGTACATACTTAAAACTTTCTCTTTCTTTCTTTTCATAAGACGTTCTTAGGACGCGAGCTCGCTTGGTAACACATTGTTCTAATCAGGGTCGCAGTGGGCCTTGTTATTTAGAACCCGATTAACATTTTGCCCGAAGGCACATTTCCATTCGTTTTGCCCGAAGGCCCTTTCCTTTGAACATTAACATTAGCCGCAAGCGGCACATTGTCGGAACGCCGGTCCCCCGCGCCCATTTCCCACTCACTCCAGCATCATAGAACAATGTGCCCCCATTTTTCTTTGAAAAACGTTATTAATTCTAAACTTTAAGACTTGACTTACTTAATATGAGATGCTCGTGAAAAACTATGAACATACATTAACATGATGCATGAACCTAAGTGAATGCAACTTCAATTGAATATGAACATAAACTTAAAAAGAGCGTAAACATAATAATTAAATCACATTAATTAGCAAAAGTGTTAGAAGTAAACATGACTTGAAACATGTAAATGAGAATAAACCTACATTTAAGATACTCAACATTAACTTAGGGAAAAGCCTATGTTCGAGTTAATCGGGAAAAATCCTACATTCAATTACTTAAGGAAACCCTACATTCAATTACTTAAGGAAAACCCTATATTCGATTAGTTAAGGGAAAACCTAAATGGATAAACCCTATGTTCAACTAATTTAGGAAAATCAAACATTCAATTAATTGGGGATAAACCTTATGCTCAACTAATCGGAAACCTTACGTTCAATTAATCAAATCCCTTTAGGGAAAAACCCTACATTCAAATAATTAAGGGAAAACTCTATATTCAATGATTCAAAACTATTTAGGGAAAGTCCTATATTCAGTTAATTAGTAAATATGCCACATTTAAACTTCAAAAGAACCATCTTATTCGAATTCGTAACTATATATATACGTCCTGCGCTTAAATGCTTATTAGTGCCGTTACTATAGAATAATTAATTCTAGTGTTAATAAGGTGTAGGAATGTGAAACATATCTGGCAACACACTCACACCTAGAAAACTTGGACTTTTTATAATATTTTATATAATTAAACTAAAGAAACAGCTTAAGCTTTAAAGGCACAACTAATTAGATGCATTTGAATTAAAAGAATCTCAAAAACTCTCCAACATATCATAACAATGATGTCAGACTTGATTATTAAAACAGAGAGAAGAATTTCACATTAGCAGTAGACACATATAAATACAATAGATACGATGAGTGTTGCATGCTCCAAATAAGGATGTCCCAGACGATTCATAACCGTTTGAATTATAACGAATATTCACATAGAAGACTTATTATTTCGTTAACCACAGACGGCAAATTCTCGCTATCTCATCATAACAATTTTCTAAACTATCGATCAATACTAGCCGAATCTTATCTAGCGGCACTCTCAATTAAAATTATAAATACATGAATTCAAATCTTTCAGGCGACGAACCTTTCAATAGACATAGCCATAATTTAACTCGAAATCTACATGAAATCTAAAGAGATTACTTTTTGTTCAATTTAGGGGTAGTAAAATTCTTTTCGAGGCCTCTTTCGAATCAACCCTCTTTTTTCTTCTCTTTTCTCTTTTCTCCTCTCGGCCGATTCCCTCACTCTCTAGGTGTCTCCTCTTTGTGTTCCCAAAGTGTGTGTTTTACGTGTCTTATATCTGTGTTTTGATCTAATTCCAATTGGGCTAGGTTTAGAGTACATGGGCTTATACTTACCTTACTAACAGTATGGGCTTGGTTAAAACTCTAGTCCAAATAAGAGCCCAAAGTGTTTTATAAAACCTAATTAAAATAAAGTCATATAAAATCTAGAATAATCCAATAAAATAATTAAATAATATCATTACGAAATTAAATAAATTCGGGTCGTTACAAGTTTCCTCTAGTGAAATCCCGGCAGTGCGAGCCATGTTTCAAATGCAACAACTACAACTGCAGTTAAATTTCCAATTTACAAGCATGATATTTAAATGTGATATATATTTGTGTATTTAGCTTGGACAAATTACATCCACGGAGTTGTTGATGCTCACCCTCCAATATAAATTTCTATTTCAGATTGATGACTGAGTTGGTTGGATGTGGTGGCGATGATCTGAATAAATATTTAGAATAATGAATTGTTATTTTTCTCTATTTGACTATTTTTAAATAAATATTTTTGGAACTTGAATTATTTGTGGAATAAATTTTGGAATTGTCATTTAATTTTTAAAAATTATTATTTAGTTGACTAAAATGTTCTTTTAGAATTCTTAGAAAGCGCATTTTATATCAAATCGTAATTTTATTTTATAAATTGTGTTTTACTTTGGAAATTATGAAAATGGGATGTTACACTAATTGTGGGTGTACTATTAAGTATGATCATGTTTGTACAATTAAGTACCATATCATGTCCTGTTATGTTTAACGTGCACATACATGTAATAATTCCACAAGACATTTAAAATAGACAATAAACAGTCTCCACCTGAAATAAAGTGCATAAAATCAACTATAATGTTTGCATAAAAAGTCTTAGACCTCGTAAATATTTAGTCCGACAAATGGAAAATAACTTTACCTGATAAATGGTTAAATTTGGATTTAAATATATAGAGGAAAGAAGAAAAGGAATAAATTAATTTAAAGCCAAAATCCTTAAATATAGTCGATCAAAATTAGGAGATCGTCAAAGTCTTGTTTATTGGTCCACTGGTCAATATTGAGATCTGGTCAAAATCAGGGTCCACGAGCTGTTTTGTAAGGCTTGGGAATTTAGAGGGGTAGATTTCAAAACTCTAAAAAATGAGGGTTTTATCCCCAAATTGGAATCCCTATATCATAAATTAAACTCCCCTTCTTTCTTCTTCCCCGAATCCCGTCGACATACCTCTTGTAACACCCCAAATTTTATTATTATTGGGTTTAATTATATTGTACTTTTGTGATTTTAAACTTTTGGGTCCAACAATGATTTTTTTATTTTTTGTTATGTCAAGCACAATAATAATTATATTGATAAGCCCATATTTATTAAAGTTCATTTAAATGATTCTAGAAGATAAAAATCTACAAAAACACCTTTTAAATTTTATATTTTTATCATTATTTTTATTATATCATACTAGTCTTTTATATATTTGACATCTCTATTTTCTTCCTTTAACATGTATCTATTTTTCTAACAGTTCTATGAGTTCTATTACTGTGGGAACCATCCCAATTGATAACCGAATAGAATGGGATGAGGAATTCCGGTTAATTCGGGGATGAAAGCAGGGATGGAAATTCCCCACTTCTTTAGAACTGGGGATGTGACATAGATTCTCCATTCTCATTCCTCGAGTATGTATATTATATTTATCTACTATTAATATTAATTCTATTTATAGTTTTTTATTTTATTAATTCTAATAATTAAACGCAAGACTTTTTACTAATTCACTTGTTTTCATTCTCTATTTTACAAAGTATGGATTTATGTTATCTATGTTTTAAAAAAATAGTAAATACTTTAAGTTTAAGAATTCAAAAAATAATTAAAATATAAAGATAATTAATTTAAATATAAATCATATGATAAACAAGAAAAAAATTATTATTATCACGCCACAAAACGAAAGCTGTGACACAATTTACCAAACTTATACCGGTTTACCAATCCGAGCTTAACTATCCTCCAACACACATCAATATAACACATAAATACGGGAATAACTAAGTCAGAGTATGGTTACAACGGAATCCAAAGAAATAAAATACAATACAGTAATTGATTCTCAGGGTCCTACGCCCTGCTATTACAACAAATAAGTCCAAGGTCTAAATCATCACAAATAAAATCCATCGTCTTAATAAAATCCATAATACAATTCAGAACTAGGCTACGTCTTGGGATCCGTCGTCACCAGCGCCCTAATACAGTCCTACATCTTCTGATTGATAAAAGAGGTGGGATGAGAACAAAAATCCTCAGTGGGTGGGTGCCGGTGTGCGAGTGTGGCTGGTTTTTATGCACGGAAAATGGTTTCATGGAAATCAATGCATGAAGTGCATATGACTTTGTCTTGTTGTTTGTATAAAGGTTTCCATTAACCATTATGTTAGATTGGTCAGAATCAATCAAGCATTATTATTGTCTTATTAAATTTACTTCCACTTTCAATTGGATAAGGCCGTAGCCAATATCCCACTTCACTTGGATAGGGCCGTAGCCAATATCCCACTTGGATAAGGCCGTAGCCAATATCCCACTTCACTTGGATAGGGCTGTAACCATTATCCCACTTAATTTGGATAAGGCCATAGCCAATAGCCACTTCACTTGTGTTAGCAAATATGGGTTAAAACATAAATCACAAATCACATATTTGCACATATAAGGTGAATCGAGTATACCTATTTGCAGCGAAACTATCGATCCACGTAGCCAGGATTGAGCCCGTCTGATGGCTCGAAAGCTACTCCTAAAAATGGCCTAGGCAAGTGCACCTATCGTTTATAGCAAAGCTAAGTGAGTATCGAGTGTCATTCCCACGAGGACTATGAGTACTAGTAATTACCGTCTTTTTATTATCTAGTCTACAAATTCGCCAAATTGTTTGTTGCAAAATAAAAATAAAATGAAAGAAAATAGAAGTGGAAGAGGCAACTAAGAACACGAAGGATATTAGATACACTCGGATTAGAAGATGATGGATATAAATGTGCTTGGATATGAATTCGTCTAGAACGTCTTTGTGATTTTACCAAAATGAGTACAACCATAACCCTTACGTTTTAACCATCCCTTAACATATTTTCATGCATCATGGACCGTAGGCATTCCTAAATTAAGTTAAACCCTCTATCGAGCGCGAATAACTCCTAACCTCAAGTTGATTAACTGAAATCTCTTTCTAGTTAAAACCCCCAAGATTGCATTAACAATTTGTGAATTCCCATATTAGGTTTGACCCTAATCTGGAAGATTTATGTCGTCCTATATCTAGGATTGCATGCAACTCCTTTCACTTATGTTGGTTCTATTTCACCTTGAATCTCTCGATTTCCCGGTGAAAAATAAACTTCGAATCAATATTGCGCATATACTGATTCGAATAAACAAGCATAACATAAGTAACTCGCATAAAAGCATAAGAAAATATATTAAAACATTCAAACCAATAAACACAAATAAGTTCTAGGGTTCATCACATTCAAACACTAGCGATTTAACTCATGATGGATTTGATAATGAAAACAACAATTAAACAAGAAGTTTCTTTCGAAATCAACATGAATACTTGAAGTTAAAACTTTCAAAACCAACATAAGACTCCCCTGTAAGTATGATGATGAAGTGGTGGAGTTCATCTTCTTCTCCGAGCGATCTTCAATCCTTGTGCCTTAGCGCCTCTCCATGGTGATCCAAACCTTCTAACTCTCTTCCTCACGACAATATGTGTTTCTCCTCTCCAAAATATGAACTTTCATCTCTAAAATCTGATTTTCTATGTATATCAATGAATGAATCCATCCTTCAACCCACACTCTTGGCTTTTATAGACATTATTTTGGAGAAAGTATTCCTTAATAATGTCATCTTTTGATAGTTTAATGCTCAACTTTATGAGTTGGGTTGTTAGGATCATTATTTCCATGTGATCATGTGGGAAAGTAAGGAATTAGTGCAACAAAATGAGGTATAAATGTGCTCAAAAGTTGTCAAAAAGCTTGGTAGATGACTTTTTAACAAATTCCACCAGAAATTGATGCTGGAAAGTGATCCGAACACGCCCATGTCGCTCAAAACGGTCAGGCCGTGCTGTTTTATTATGCAGGAAGTCAGCTAGACATGGCCATGTGGGGAACATGGCCAAGCCGTGTCGGAGGCTGTTTTGTGCAATGTTTTCGAGTTTTTAGCTCCCGGCGGAACACGGTCGTGTTGCCCAACACCCCCTGCCCGTGTTGGACCAAAAAGGCCCCGAAATGACGCGTTTGGCTTGGGATTTTGAGCGTTTTTGCATCCTTAAACTTTCCGGTATGTTTTGACATGAATCCATGGTCCGAAATTCACCAAAATTACCCCGAATGGTCAATCTACACCAATAAAAGCACCTCACAGTAGTATGAACAATGTACAATAAAAAACTAACGAAACTAACAACAAAATAACTCAAATTTTACTCAAATACACACATAAAACATGCATAAAAAGACAATTATCAAACCACCTCCAACTTAGAACTTTGCTTGTCCTCAAGCAAAACATAAAACCATAATGAGGGAATTAATACATCACAACACACAAGGAAGATCTTTTTCTCAACATATTGAACAAAAGTAGTCAAATTCATAGCCCTCTCAACTCAAATTAGCTATTAAGTAAAAACTTAGTTTTGCAAAGCGATCGATTGTCAAGTAAAAACATTAATATCAATGGGCCATATTTAGACTTGAACTCATCACTCCACAAATATTGATAGTTATGCACAACTTCAATCCAATAACACCATGGAAATATAAGAACTCAATCTATTTTTGTAGTTAGTCTACTAGTCATGTGACCAAGCTTCTTGAACTTTATTAGAATAAGAAATGCAAGCAATATACATCTTATCTTTTTTTTCCTTTTTCTTTTAGGACACTGTTGGGAAATTTATTGTTTAGATTTTGATGAATGCCATGTAAAACTTAGAATAGGAAGTTGGCACCCCATTTTTTGTTGTAAACTGCATTGTAATAAATATGGCTGGTCAAGCTGAGTTAAGTCATCTATGCCCAAACATGTAAGAAGACAATTGGAGACTAGTAGAAAGACTCCGCTGCGAGACAGCTGAGTTTGGCAAAAGAAGAGAAGATGGGAACTCGACTGAAGGTGCAGCTGAGATACAACTGAGTAAAGCATCAGTCAAGTCAACTCAAAATAGTCAAGTCTCTAGTTGAAGTGATAGAAGAGTCATTTAATGATTGGAAGCTGACTCTAAGTCACCTGGGGAAAGCAAGGAAATGCAGTCAAGTCGAGATAACTGAAAGAGATCCGTTGCACAAAAATCAAGAGAATTACTTAAACAAGTAATACCTCCATGCTACCTTTCTCGAAGTGCTCGGTCCCCGAAGCGTGCAAGGGAATGAACAATGGGAAGCACTACACCGTGTCGATTGCTCGAAAAAGTCAAGAATAATTAATACGAGGAAGTGGCAATTCCAAAGATCGCAACAAGACAAGCCAACGACCACAAGTGACTTTAAAAATAAGCCTATCTCTTCAACGGGCGATTTTTGAAAGATCACAATATAAAAGGCCGAGGAATGACTCGAGAGAAGGTTACCCGAACCACGAATATTCAAGTATATTTTTGAACTATAACCTAAGATATTCTCAAATCATTCAAGATTAATCCTCAAGCCTACACTACGAAGAAAATCAATCCAACACTCACATGTGAAGGAAAGATAACTTCAATCGGTTGAAGAGGAAATTGTTAAAGAATCAAGGGGTCTACATTCCACGAAGGATTGTAGGAAGGTTCAAGGTCGAACAGTCTCGAGCTTTTGGAGGCTTCGTGATCAAATCCTAAGAGCTTGAGCAAGTGAGTCAGAGTAGTAGCAAGGTGCCCCGTGAAGAAGCCGAGTCGGAAAAGAAGCCGGTGAGTGACCAAGGCATCTCGGACCGAGTCCCAAAGGATCAAGTCATTTGTGTGATCAATACTTGTATTTGGACATTACCACTCGTATCTTGATCAATACTTAGTGGATTCCTCCAGGAGTTGGAGAAGAGAGGAGTAGAAGAATTACCCCATCTTCGAACCTCTATAAAAACTTATCGTGTCATTTACATTTCAAAGACTTTAATTCTGCATTCTATTTGTTTAATTCTCGATGACATATTTGCTATCCAACTCGATAATTTCTAAGTACTAAAACCAAGTATTAAATCATAACTAAACCAAACTTAAGGGTGTTAAGTCTTTCATGAAAACAAACCACAATTGAGCTAATTCGGTCTTAACAAGTGAGTTATTCTATCAACGGCTCAATCGAAGTCGTTGAGTGACTAACTCTTGATTAACTAAATTGGTCATTCACCAAGGACACAAATTTGTATAGTGTCAACTCGAATTTTAAAAAGGACCAAAAGTAAAAAGTTGGTAAGGTTTATTCAACCCCCTTCTAAACCTTACACTACACCCTTGGGACCTACAAGTGGTATCAGTGGTTGGTTCATTGAGCCCCCCTCCGCAGTTCTTGAACTAGATCTCCAAACTTTTCAAAGTCTGTTTTAGTACTCAAGTTTTCAAAACTCCTTTTATCATTAAAAGTTATTATCATGGAAGCAAATTTGACACGCATCCCCATGTTCACAATTGAAGAATTTGATGATTGGAAAATTCGTATGCGAGGCTCATCTATCGGCATTACATGATGAGATGTGGATAGTGATAGAGGATGGGCCACGCAAATCTTAAAAGTGAACAATTTTGTAGAAGAAGAGCTACAACTGAAGGTGAAGAGGATGTTGCCCCTAGACCAGCTATGGTTGAAAAACCAAGAACTGAATGGACAAATGATGACAGAAAAAGATACAACCTGGACAATGTAGCCAATGACATCCTTTACAAAACCTTGGACAAAGCCATGTTCAATAAAGTCAAATCATGCAAAACGGCTAAAGAAATCTGGGACAAGCTAACATTGATTTGTGAAGGCTCAGAGCAAATCAAGGAAAATAAATTATCGTGGTGTACAAAAATTTGAGAATTTCAAAATGATCGCAGGAGAAAACCTGGATCAACTGGATGCTCGGTTCATAAAATCACCAACGAGCTATCGCACTCGGAAAGGAATATACACGAAGGAAATGTGTATGAAGATCCTAAAAAGTCTCCCCGGTGAATGGGAAATGAAGGTCATGGCACCGAGACATTCCATGGATCTATCGAAGACCTCCAACCATGAACTATTCTTAGATCTCAAAGCCTACGAATTTGAGTGAGAAGAAAAGATCGGAAGAGACATTTGTACCCAAAACAATTTGCTCTAATTGTTAAGGATGGAAAGAGAGCCGAGGTCAAAAAGTCATTGATCCGAAGAAATAGCCACGATGGTTAAAAGGTTCAACAAGTTCTTCAATAAGAACTACAAAGAGAGGCAAGGGCGAATCTTCCAGAAGACACTCGGCTCCCTCCAAGTCAAGGGAAGATAGGCCAACCAAGAGAACAAATCATCAAAAAGTCTGAATATCAAAGGGTGACAATCCAAGAATGGAAAGAGTGATCAAAAGGTTGAATATCTATCTTTGGAACCGTAGGCAACCAGGTCACTATGCCATTGATCGTCCATATCCTGTAGTCAACAAATACAGGAATGAAGAAGAAAGAAAGGTCTTGAGAGAAAGAAGACAAGAAAAGAAAAAGGCAATGTTGGCTGCAGAGATCTGCCGAGATGAGCCAAGTCAAGAGAGACAGACTAATTGAGAGAGATGAGTGAAGCGACTACTCAAGTGACTCGAAGAAGAAGCCCGATCTGTTTGATGGCCAAGGAACAAGATCAACGACCAAGAAGATGAGGTACACTCTAACTCATCAAACTCGATTCTAGTGATAGTGGTGTGACACACACACTTCATCACCCACTCGATCTTTATGATTCATTAGGCAAAATGATGAAAGATTTTGAACACATTAAATCCTCACACACACTACTAAATGAGGAAAATAGCCTACTCAAGAGCAAAACTCACGGTGACTAAGGAGCCGAGTACTCTAAGTTAAGTAGGCGATGAGAATAAAAGTTTAAAAAATTTGAAAATGCCAAGCTAATAAGCGAAATAGCTGCCATAGAAAAGAGGGAGAATGACCTCAAAAATGTGATTGCCTCATTCACTAAGGCATCTAAATCATTGGATGTTCTTATTATGAGTCAAAGAGAAGGTGGAGACAAGACAGGCTTAGGATTTAACTCCTCTGTGCTATGTCAAACTCAAAAATAATTTTGGAAAAAGGATCTTCAAGCAATGAAGTGTCTCAAAAATCCAAAACTCCAAATGGTGCACACACATTCACTCCAAAGCACAATTACAAGCAAACTGGCCTTGGTTATAAAGGAAAAGAAAAACAACCAGTTGAGTGCGTTGAGAGACAAGTGAGAAGAAATTGACCAAGTTCCTCAAAAACTCCAAAGCAGGAATTACTCAGTAAAGAAGAAACAGAGCTACCAAAAACCCCAAAAGTTCTATAAAAGAAACACATATGATGGGAATGGTAGAAAATATCCAAGCCAAGCTGAAAGGAACGATGTGAACTATCAGCATAGACTTATGGAATATAAGCCCAAATGGCAAAGGCCTAGAACTCAAAGAAAGGCCATTCCAAAAGTATAAGAGCTTTCATCAAACACACATATGCACCTAGGCACTACACTCAGAGACACCACAATTACCCAAAGAAGGCAATTGCTAAAACACATATACAGGCATACGGACAAAAGAGACAGTTGTATGAACCTAGAATCCCCAAGCAATTTGCCAAAATTAATTATGATTATGGGCGATAGATGGCAACCCCTTAGAGCGATCATTTGGCTATAGGCTAGTTGGATCATCTTACAATACTAACCCCTCGGGACCCGGACAAGTATGGGTACCTAAAACTTAATTTCCTTGATTGCGGGTTCAAAGAAACGGTGAGTGCCAAGGAACCTGGTACATGGATAGTGGTATTTTAGACATATGATGGGAAACAAGAAAAATCTGTCAAAATTCAAGGAAGTTAAAGGAGCAAAAGTCATATTTGGAGGAAATGAAGCTCCGGGAGAAATAAGAGGCATTGGATCCATCAAGAAGAACGGATTAGAAATCACGGATGTTGCATATGTTGAAGGACTCAACTTCAACTTGCTAAGCATCACCAAACTCGTGACAAGGGTTATAATGTTGGATTTAACATGGGTATATGCCAAATCAAGGATATTGAATTAAATGAAGTTGTGTTGCAAGGATGCGAGACAAAAGAACATGTATGTAGTAGATTGGTCAACCGCTACACCCAAAGACTTGTCTATTAGCAAAAAGACAATTTGAATCAAGTTGGTTTGTGGCACAAAAAAGCCGAGTCCCTGAATTTCAAAACACTTAACAAGCTTGCGAAGTAATCTTGTGGAAGGTCTTCCGGACTCAAGTATACAAGAAGGAGAGTATATGTGACGCATGCCGAAGGGAAAACAGATCAAATCATCATTCAAAGAAAAGACATGCCCATCTTCAACAAGGATATTGCACTGCTACATATGGATCTATTTGGTCCAGTTGAACCAGCTAGCATAAGTGGGAAGAAATATACCTTGGTGGTAGTAGATGACTACTCGAGATATACATGGACAACATTCATGTGTAAGAAGAAAGAAACTCTACGAAACTACCACGGTGATGAAGAGGATTCAAAATGAGAAGAGCAAACCATTATCAAAATAAGATCGGAGAGGAACCGAGTTTATCAATGGTATAATAACTCAATATTGCATTGAAAATGGCATTGGTCATGAATTATCTGCAGCAAAGGACTCCAGTGAGAATGGAGTTACGAAAGAAGGAATAGAACACTCAAAGAAGCAACAAGGACCATGTTAGTGACGGGGGTTACCAAAGAGATTTTGGTGAAGCAATCAACACACTTGCTACACTCAAAATAGATGTATGATAAACAGACAACGGTGACAAAGACTCCCTATGAGATTTGGACAGGAGAAAACAATGTTGCATATTTTAGAATATTTGGATGTAAATGCTTCATCCATAACAATGGCAAAGACAATCTAAAGGCTTTCGATGCTAAAGGCGATGAAGGTATCTTCTTGGGATACTCACCAAAGCAAAGCCTATAGAGTACTCAACAAAAGGACTATGGTTGCAGAGGAATCCATTCATGTGGTATTCGATGAGCCAAATGTAAATGGAGAAGACATTGAAGAGTCGGTGACCGATAAGTTGAATCATCCAACCATACTGAGAAAAGTCCCTATCTTTCAAGTCAAGTTGGAATTATAAACTCAAATGAAGATGAGATAGCCGAGTCTCATAAAATCTTTGGAAAATTTGCGGCTAAGTGATTGTGAGAGAGCTGATCAAAGCAACACATTTGCTAGACGATGAATCCGGCTAACTTACTTCAACTTGATGTAAGATGGTGAAAGACCATCCACGAGAACTTGTCATTGGAGATATAAGAGAAGGTGTCAAAACAAGATCGAGAACTCAACAAGAAGCTATGTTCACATGCTTTATCTCACAAATAGAGCCTAAAGATGTGTTACAAGCATTGAATGGCACACATTGGATTCAAGCTATGCAAAAAAAAGAGTGAATCAATTTAAGAGAAATAAAGTATGGGAATTAGTTCAAAGACCCACCCATCAAAATGTTATTGGTACTAAATGGGTGTTCGAAACAAGATGAACGAGGAGGTTCGTGGTAAGAAACAAAGCAAGACTAGTAGCCAAAGGATATTGCCAAGAAGAAGGAATAGATTTTGATGAAACATTTGCTCCTATAGCAAGATTGGAAGCTATAAGGATGTTTCTTGCCTATGCAACTCACAAGAATTTTATTGTATATCGGATGGATGTAAAAAGTGCATTCCTAAATGGTTTATTGGAAGAAGAAGTGTATGTTGAACAACCTCTAGGATTTGAGCGGAAGACTCATGGAGATAAGGTATACAAACTCAAGAAAGCTCTGTATGGATTGAAACAGGCACCAGAGCATGGTATGATACTTTGTCACAATTCCTAAGCGAGAATGGATTCACAAAAGGAAAAGTAGATAGAACACTTTTCTTAATTCAAGACAAGAAGAGCATCTTGCTTGTTCAAATATATGTGGATGATATCATTTTTGGATCCACAAACAAAGAGCTATGTGAAAAATTTTCAAATCTCATGCAAAGCAAATTTGAAATGAGCATGATGGGAGAGCGACATTCTTCCTTGGACTCCAAGTAAAAGCAAGTGAAGGATGGAACCTTCATAAGTCAAACAAAATACACCGGAGATTTAATGAAGAAATTTGGTATGGAGGAGAAGTCTTACGTGAAAATACCAATGAATACATCGTCAAAATGGACATGGATGTAGATGGCAAAGCTGTAGATCAAACAAGATCTGAGCACTTATTGGATCATTGCTTTATCTCACAAAGAAGTAGGCGGACATCACCTTTCTTTGTAGGTGTATGTGTGTGAGATTTCAATCTGCTCCAAAAGAGAGCCATATGACTTGACTAAGAGGATTTTGAGATATTTGAAAGGAAGCCAAGAAGTTGGCTTATGGTATCCAAAGGAAGGTGGATTCAAGCTAATTGGCTATTCGGACGACTATCTTTGGATGCATAGTTGACAGGAAAAGAGCACTTCGAGGCACATGTCAAATGCTTGGAAATAGGCTAATTTCTGGTTTAGCAAAAAGCAAAATTCAATAGCCACCTCTACTGGTGAAGCAAAATACATATCATGGCGGTGTTGTGCCCAAATCCTATGGATGAGGCGGTGAGAGACTATGAAGTTGAAGAAAAGGAAATTCCAATCATGTGTGATAACACAAGTGCAATTGCAATCACTCAAAATCTGTGTTGCACTCAAGAACAAAGCATATCGATGTCGATATCACTTCATAAGAGATCATGTTGAAAAGAAGGACATCATCTTGGAATATATTTCAACCGATAAACAGGTTGGTGACATATTCACAAAACCATTATGTGAATCAAGATTTGAAGAACTCAAGCATGAGTTAGGGTTAATTGAGTGGTGACACTCAAAAGACTCAAAGAAAAGAAATGAAACACAAAAAGAAAAAGGATTTGAATTTTCAAAATCGCCTAAATGAATCACCATGTCGGAAAGATAACTATCTTGAATTAGGCGTGACCGGTGAGTCTTTGAGAGAAGCGTGACGGAAGAGTTAATCAACTAAGGGATAAGTTGAGTCATTTATGAGCAAAGTGACAAAAACGCAATGATCGTTTTTACTAAGCGGGAATGTTTTTAAGAATGACGTCAAGATAATGATGATGTGTACGACAAAAAGTGCATACCAAGCTTATGATTGGATATAAATGTTGCCGCATTAAATTCAAGACATTAAATGCTAATTGGCGTGCAAAATCTAAGCCGTTGATTTCGATCACATTTCAAAAACCACCGCACCGTCCTTTAGAAACCATACTTAACCATTTTCGTCTGTTTTCTCTCACATATTACCAAAACGTTTCATTTCTATCTCAGAAGCAAAGGAAAAACTCTCTCAAAACCCTATCAATATTCAAATCATCTTCTAAGTTTCTTTTCGTGAAAATCTTGAAAAATGGCATCAACTTATGATTTCGTCAAGCTAGGAAAGCAAATCCACACCGGGTCTCTTGTGGATTTCGAGGAATGGCCAAACAGGGTCCGATGACGCCCTCATAAAGAAAATCGCTGAAAAGCTCGAAACGTCCGGTGAAACCATTTCGACGATGGAGTTCTCGATGACCTATGTGGAAGAGGTCGCAGTTCTACGTGAACGCGTTGAGATCCACGATGAGGGGATCAAATCTCTATTCACGGGAAGGAGTTAATCATCTTTGCCAAGGATCTGGCGAACACCGCTCACTACCGGCGGAAGGAGCACCAAAAATCAATGAAGCGGCGTAGACTTGGTTGCCGCTTGGAAGGAAATAGCCAAGACCGACTATCTTTGAAAAAGATAGTCTACATGACCAAAAAAGGGGCTTTGTGAAGGAGGACTACCACAAACTGCTGGACATAGTTGCCAAATGCATAGACATCAAATTTGGCGGCTTTGACCAACTATCTAAAGCAAAACGGATCGTAATGGCTGCGATCATTGAAGAAAAGCAAGTAAACCGGTGAGTTTGTCTCACGCAGACTCGCAGAATGTAGGAACAAATCCTTCAAGAGAATGGTGCATTTGGAGGGTCCCCGGGATATGGCCACAGTGATTGGCCGGGTGATGGAGGTGAAAGGAGTCCCTCTTCGACATGGAAAGGCGTTCCATGTAAACAAGAGGATGTTGAGATCAAACCCTCTCGGTGCTGAGAAGAGAGCCCACGCCAAGAGAGCGATACAAGTGAGGGGAATCGGTGACCTCGAAGATACAAATTGTTTCCTCTCCACTAAAGAAGAAAGCTGCCCCTGTTTGCTAAAGAGAATCGCTGCCCCTGCAGCCTAAGAAAAACAAATCTCGCTCCCCTCTGCTGCTAGAAGTCGCCTGCCCCAGCGCCGTGTCTCGCCCAAAGAAGAGGCGGCCAAGAAGGAATCTCAAATACCTTCTCCTAGGTCGTCAAAAAGAGGAGAACCGATAAGCCAAGACGGCTGCTCCTCGAAGAAAACACCAAGACCGCCCCACCGCCCAGGACTCGGAAGACACTCTCTCCGAACAGAAATCCCTCGTACGAACTAAGAGACGAAGAAGAATCATCAAGCAATCCGAACTTGAAAAACCAATTTGAGTCACCACTCACCGTACAAGATATCTGAGAGGCGCTGGAGAAGTAGAGTCTCTAGATATTATTGATGAAACAGCCAAGTCTCTTTCAAGCAAGCGCAATCGCAGAGGCAAATCAAGACCAGTGTAGCTCAAACAAGTGAGACACAAGAAAAGTGAAAGAGATGATGATGTGATGATCCTATCCCCACTTTATCCGGACATCCAAAATCGTGCGAGAGTGGAGGAAGTGGAAATTGAGTCGATCCAGGAACAGTTCCAACGGCATGAGTTTATCGAAGAAGAAGAGGAAGTGATGAACTTTCTTGGAGTGACCACTTTGTGGTCCAAGCATTAGATGAAGATAATCGCACGGATATCTTGCAGATCTTCAAGGACAAGGAGAAAGGAGAGACGAGAGGAAGCGAGGCACGTGAGAAGGCCAAGATCTCGCCCTATCACCGGCACACAGAACACACACATCATCTCCTTGACGTCTTATCGATAGTGATGAGGATCGGACCTGCTACGCGCCACGAAGAGTTGAAAATGCAGCAAGCAATGCTCGAATCGAGAATTCTTCATGAGAAAAGAATGATGGAGGGACCAGGAGAGTCCTCCAAAAACACGGTGAGTTGGACCCAATGGGAGTGGTGCAAAGCATATTGCCACATTTGTTCTTGCCACCACTTCCCGACTCACTCGGAAGAAGGAATTAAGGAACTAGCGATGAAACGGGTTAAGTGGGGACCCCGATCGAGCTAACCCCTAATGAAGGTGTCTTACCACCGCCCCAACGGCTGAACACTCGGTAGAAACAACGGGGAGTTTGGAGACGAGTGACCCCATTCCAAGTCACTCGGTGGTGCGCCCGGTGAGGGGAAACTCCCTCCACTGCGGCAAGGTCGGAGGATCTTTGCAGATGACTCCACAAGGAATCTAGGAGGCGAAGTGGAGAAAGTACAAACACAAAATACACAGCAAGTTGCCATCGAAGCTCGGACGATTGAGAGACTGTCTCGGTGAGGTGCCAAGCGCTCAATCGAACGAAGGCTAATGACGCTGGCGATGCGTCGAGGCACGAGGAAGGAACAGACCACGGGAGTTAACACTGCAGGCGATGAAAGTGCAATCCATGGGGTTGAGACTCAATGGATGCCACCACGAGAAGACCCTAAGATAGCCGACACTTTGTCGAAAGGGAGGTCAAGGCCTCATTGTAGTTGAGACTGCAGGAGGTAATGAAATGCCAACGGGAGGTTGAGACTTCCGGGGTAAAAAAGTCGAAGTAGAGAACATCGCTCCGCTATCATTGATCCATCGAAAAGGAGATTAGCGCACTTCACGACTCCCAGGATAATCCGATGTAACCTTTCCGGGATCGGAAGAAGGCGATGAAGCCGAGTCATCCCCTGTGGTCGATCTAAAAGACTCGGCTAAGGATGTTCCAACCACGAGCAAGTCGACCTCAAGACTACTCGTCAAACTTTCAATTTTGATGATGAGCCACCCATGGAAATCTCATCATTGTCCAATGACGCTTCTAATAAGGCCGAGGACAGTCAACTCAATTGGAAAAACCGGTGAGACCGTTAAGTGTTGAGATGTTGAGGCTCGGCAAGATAGGTCAACTTCACAAAAGACCCCGGTGAAATAGAGTCCATGCGCAGGCTCCCAAGCCGCAGCGAGGCTCGACTCCACGGGGAACTTCACGCGCACCACTCATCATTGAACAAATCCCGGTTGCCCGTGATGATTTCTTTGTAGAATCATTTCCCTTCTCTCTGGAGGTACCCGACCTCCCGAAGAGTCGAAAACGATCTCGCGCTTCACGCAGACTGAGATCCTGTCATTCCATCGATACCATCGTTCGGTGACTATGATTTTGACATCTTTGCTTGGCCATCACCGCAAGGAGGGAACAAGCGAAGTTCGGGAGGTGTTCAAGGCATTATTTGCGAAATTGAACGGATGGAGAGGCACCAGGCCTCGATGGACATGAGATGGATAATGAGAGATGCCAACCTTACTGGCGACTTGAGAGGCATAATAGTCGAATCCGGGAGTGGTGGCAACAACAAAGACAAACAATGCGCGTGGAACAAGCTAGATATTTCAAAACATTGTTCAACAAGTCTGATGCGGAGAGAGCTAAGAACGCCGATGCAAAGACGAAATTGAGAGAACACATTGAGCACATGCATGAATCTCACTTTCTTTGAGATAAAGCTGCTGCGTGAGCAAAATAAGAATGAGCTCTGCGTATGGAAGAAAACATGGATAGAAAATTCAGCCTTCTTATGGATGAGATGAAGTTGCTTAAAGTGAATCCAACGCTACTCGTTCGAGTTTCGTGCGGCAAAGATACACCACAATGGACTCGAAGCGAACTCGGCTATCCGAGACTTGACTTCCCGCTTGCTAGTATGTTTCGGGGTTCCTCTCTCCTTTGATGATGCAAAAAGGGGGAAGAGGAATACCTTAAAACGCTAAAGAGATCGAAGGCGAGAAGGAGGGAGGTTTGTGTGTGAAGGAAAGACAAGTGAGGAAGTTTCAAAGGAAAAGAAAGGAAAGTATGTTGAGGGGGAAGAATCGAGAGATGTGACCTTAATGATTGGACAAACCCCCAACAAGGTCTTGTCACACTGATATTATCGCTGACAAACTCCCAGTGACTCGCCACTCCAACACTCTGCTTTGTATCTATGGTTTGAAAAGAGAAAGACGATTGAAGCGGGGATGGAGGAAGTGGAAGGAAGGTTGAATGCCCGAGTTATGGACATCTTGAAACAACATGGAGGCATTCCAAAGAGACAGATACACTTATGCCATCTCGGATGTCGGGACCGAGCCAAGATCAGTTGATGAATTTAAAACGCTCGCATCCGAAGGATACTTCGCAAACATGTCTATGGCTCAAGCCGGGACTTATCTTGGGAAAAAGGTCTCACGTTATGTGAAGAAGGCGACAGCAACAGACTCAAGCAATCACTCTGGTCACTCCGGGTCACTCCGCCGGTCACTCATTTGGAAAGAAGAAGACCCCAAAGACAATACACACGCCGGAGGAAGAGGTAGAGAAGAAGCGTGGTGGAGGAAGAGGTTTGGACCCAGGGCCTCTGCCCAAAAACATTGAGTACATAGATCCGGCAAGAAAGGAGGATCTCATTGGGGCTGGTCTTGACCAAGTAGCCAATCTGCAAGTGGCTAAAAACAATGATGAGTATGTAAAAATAATCGAAGAAGAAAATAAAAGACAAACTTAGCTATGGGAGGAAAGACAAGAGAGATTAAGAAGAGATGAAGCTGCCAGGAAGGCATATGAAAAGAAGAAGAAGACGGATGAAGATGAGAAAAAAGAAGAAGACCGAGAAGATGACAGAATCAAGAAGAAGATGAAAGAAGGAAGCGCGAAGGAGATGAAGTGTTCTTTGTCCACCCCTTCATGTATTTTACTATGTAAATACATACTATGTAAGTCTTCCGTAATAAATCTGTAAATTCTCTATTTTTTTGCGTAGACATAGATGTTTGCTCGATACACCTTGTGTGATTGTGTAAAGGACAAGAATGTTATGATCAATAAAAGGATTGATTCTACGCATACATTCTCTGTGAATGCACTATCTATATGTATCTTTGCTATTTACATTTTGTTTTAAGTTTTGGCATCATCAAAAAGGGGGAAATTGTTGGGAAATTTATTGTTTAGATTTTGATGAATGCCATGTAAAACTTAGAATAGGAAGTTGGCACCCCATTTTTGTTGTAAGCGCATTGTAATAAATAGGGCTGGTCAAGCGAGTTAAGTCACTATGCCCAAACATGCAAGATGACAATCGGAGACTAGTAGGAAGACTCCGCAAAGAGGCAAGTGAGTTTGGCAAAAGAAGAGAAGATGGGAACTCGATGAAGGTGCGGTGAGATCTGGTGAGTAAAGCATCATCAAGTCAACTCAAAATAGTCAAGTCTCAAGTTGATGTGACGGAAGAGTCATTTAATGATTGGAAGTTGACTCTAAGTCACCTGGGAAAGCAAGGAAATGCGGTCAAGTTGAGATAATCGAAAGAGATCCGTTGTACGTAAATCAAGAGAATTACTTAAACAAGTAATACCTCCATGCTACCTTTCTCGAAGTGCTCGGTCGAAGCGTGCAAGGGGAATGAACAATGGGAAGCACTACACCGTGTCGAGTGCTCGAAAAAGTGAAGAATAATTAATACGAGGAAATGGCAATTCCAAGGACTGCAACAAGATAAGCCAACGACCACAAGTGACTTTAAAAAATAAGCCTATCTCTTCAACGGGCAGATTTTTGAAAGATCACTATAAAAGGCTGAGGAATGACTCTGAGAGAAGGTTACGTGAACCACGAATATTCAAGTATATTTTTGAACTATAACCTAAGATATTCTCAAATCATTCAAGATTAATCCTCAAGCCTACACTACGAAGAAAATCAATCCAACACTCACATGTGAAGGAAAGATAACTTCAATCAGTTGAAGAGGAAATTGTTAAAGAATCAAGGGGTCTACATTCCACGAAGGATTGTAGGAAGGTTCAAGGTCGAACCAGTCTCGAGCTTTTGGAGGGCTTCGTGATCAAATCCTAAGAGCTTGAGCAAGTGAGTCATGTAGTAGTAGCAAAGCGTTTGCCCTGTGAAGAAAGTTTCGAGTCGGACGAGAAGCTAGCTGAGTGACCAAGGCATCTCGGTGAGTCCCAAAGGATCAAGTCAAGTCATTTGTGTGATCAAGACTTGTATCCGGGACATTACCACTCTTTATCTTGATCAATACTTAGTGGATTCCTCCAGAGTTGGAGAAGAGAGGAGTAGAAGAATTACCCCATCTTGAACCTCTATAAAAACTTATCGTGTCATTTACATTTCAGCACTTTAATTCCTGCATTCTATTTGTTTAATTCTGCTGACATATTTGCTATCCAACTGATAATTTCTAAGTACTAAAACCAAATATTAAATCACAACTAAACCAAACTTAAGGGTGTTAAGTCTTCCGCTGAAAACAAACCACAGTTGAGCTAACAAGTTATTCTATCAACGGCTCGGTCAGTGTCGTTGAGTGACTAACTCTCTTGATTAACTAAATTGGTCTGTCCACCAAGGACACAGCTGTATAGTGTCAACTCTGAATTTTAAAAAGGACCAAAAGTAAAAAGTTGGTAAGGTTTATTCAACCCCCCTTCTAAACCTTACACTCACACCCCTTGGGACCTACAGACACGTTCGAGGCATGCTTCCACTAGGTTTAAATTTTGAATTTTCGTTCAAACACTCCTAGGGTGGTTTCCCATACTCATATTCGTGTTGCCGTTTTACGTAAAAGACAAACATATTTGATGCAACCTAATTGCACCCAATATCTCCCAATCATACATATTTGACTCGACTCATTCGAATCACATCTTCATAGTTCTCATCTCACGTCTCTTCTTTCATACAGGGAATAAGGCGTATGACCAAGCGAGAAAGTAAAGGTGAGGAGTATTATATTAAGTCATCACCAAACTAACATAACCCTACAACTCAATAACTCGCTATGTACCCCAAACCAAGTGGTCGCACTCAGTCAAGCATCTCTAGACCCCTTAATGAAATAAATAAAGCATGCTCGACTCACTCAAATATGTTTCTAGATTCTTGACTAGTCAAACACATTTCGACATAGTCGTCCAGGGCTATGAGTCATAGAGCATAAGTGCGTTACCAACTTAATTATTCCTCGGCCCCACATGCCAATTAGCTTGGTCTTGATAACTTTCCTAGACATGCTCCGACAGACCGAATCACACATAGCCATTGGATACATGCTAAAGTAGCATCATCAAGCTTACACCTCATGACATGGTCCAAAGTCCCAAAGGATACAAGAAAATAATATGGGCTCACACAATGACGAAGCAGGGACCCATTCAGTCACTTTCCCATAGGCGGTCGACTCGAAGCACATGTAGTATGAATACATGTTATGATGGAGCTCCCACTCAATTTAGGCATGTCACGCTCTAGACATCATACAAATTTTAGTCCAGTCGCTATTCAAGCGACTGACCTACGTACTACTCGTAGTTACTCCCAAAGTGTCATACGATAGTTCGCACATTCGGCTACAAATAGGCTTTTATGAAGTTAGGACATACTTCATAATCGATCAACTCGGATCTCATCTTAATCTCTAGTTAAGACGACTATTAATTATACTTAATAACATTCCTCACTTCTCTAGCGCGAAGGTGATCATTCACAAACCTTCTTATGCGACACAATCTTTTAAGTCTCATCCCGCTCGCTCTCTTAGCGCCAGGGCGATTGCCGTGTGAGAGGGCCAATCAAAGCCTGGTGACAACTCACAAATTCAGTACCAAACACATAATGAGAATCCAAAAATATCTCATTGATCACAATATGTTCTCATAGGCCACATGATCAATTCTATTTAATCCCTAGTGACTCACATGCCTTTGGAGCATTTCTCCAAACAAAGGCTCATAAAAAGGGATCAGCGCCCACACTGCTTGTAGAAGTATGCCTGAGAACAATTTAACTATGCGCAAAAGCTCTTAAGTGAAGTAAAGCCTCGAGTAAGTATGTTTGGCCTACCACCAATGTCCGACACCCAAACCATACACCAAAACAATTTTACTATCATAAATACAACAAAATACATCATGAATGTGTGCGCATGTCGGCATCGCAATAGCGTATGGATCACTTCGATATCCACTCACCAATCACACTGCATGACTTATTGAGTACGCACATCAAAAATTCGACAGTGCTTACATAAACTAGCTAGCATTTATTTTCTTCTTCTGAAGATATCATTTCTTGACTAAGAATATGATCTTTGACCATGGAGTGTAAAGACGGCCAACACTTTCCAATCATCACATTTTTGCCATATAAAGTGAGATACAACTCTTGACATATGTCCAGTGAATTAATTGACCATCGTAGGCCTATCAAAATGATAGCTCGATGAAATCAATGGTGATTCAAGTCAAGCTGGAGCTTCTTGATCAGCAATCAATGCGCTCTTACTCCACTTCTTGATTTCATCTGGTGATCCACATAGATCTCCTTATTCAACTTTCACTGAATTACGTCAACGTCAATCATCCAGGACAAACCTAGACGAAAGTTGCAATAATCGATAACATAATAGGCAAATTGAGGCAATCTCACCACTTAGGAAGAACATCTCAGAAAATTTTGCGCTCTTCTAGCGGGCGTAAATATTTCGTCCTTAGTCGAGCTACACACATGTTAATCAACCCATTTATATTGCACTTGACCTTCCAAAACCACATGTTTTAAATGGTCTTGCATCTAGAAAGAAGATTAACAAGCTCTTAGACTTTATTCTTAGTCATTCGACTCATCTTTTCATTCGCAACAACTATCCACTTAGCGCATCAAGTGAAGTCACATATTCTATTGACTCATCAAAGCATCCACAAAAGTAATTGAGAAGGATACCCAATCAATCTCATATTGATAATGGAGAATATTTTATATTCACTCCTTTTTACTCGTGGAATGTGAGAATCCTTTTCGTGTGAGACACTAGCTCCCACTGACTTAATGTCGCTCCCACTATCCCAGCGATTACTAGATGAGTATAAAATAAAACATCTTCGCTAGAGAAACGAGCGCCTCTTTCGGATCTTGTAACTCCATAGTTTTAAGATCTCTTTAGACTTCACATATGCTCAAGAAATCCCTTTGAGGGGAAACCTAAATCGTGCGACTTGATTCTCCACGTGAGAACACATATTCTCGAACTTACATAGGCACATACCTACTAATTTGGGCTTATTACCAAATTAAAGCTCATAAAAAGTTGAAGAATCATTTGGAAACACATATTTTATGATGTAAGCAACAACAAAATACACAAATCAATTTGCACCATCATAAATCTAACCATTTTGAAGTGATTGTCTCTTCTTCGCAAGCTCATATAGCTGCAAAGTATTTGGAACCATCATTCAACTTGCAACTTTATTTCCTTCAACTGTGTGTCCAAACTCATTAGACACACTATTCCCGATCCCTATTAGCACATCTCCATCTGTTAAGAATCGCTCAAAGCAATTTGGCGCTTCTAACTGATGAGAGTGAGAATATACTAACTTATAGCGTAAATAACATTGAAAGAAAATATAATGCGTTAATTTTGTGCCTCACACTCATAAGTCTGCACTCAATTTAGTGGACTTAGCTTTAAAGGAAAAATAGTCAGCTTTCATTCTTCCAGCAGGCTTATCCCGCTTGAAAACAATTATACAGAGGGAGATTGACCTTAGCGAGTTAGACAATAAATCCTCCTCGAGCTAATATAGTCGTCCTCCTAACCTCACGTACCACGATATCATTAGAAGATCTAAAAGAAATACTATCTAAAGCCAAGCACAAAAAATATAGACAAGTCTTCTCACTCAACAAATATTTTACAAGTGAATTTATCTAAATAAGACTACATTGACACATCAAGTTGCTCATACGAACTGTTGAGCTTGAGGTGACTCTCTTTAGCCTCCTCTTGTGCGCTTTTTAGCTGCACAACTCGATAATAGTCATAAACATTTGCTCAATCTCAACCGTATGCTAAGTCAACCAATATCTACGATCCACCCATGGATCAACCGTATGTGAAAAATAAGAGAGCATTTAAATAATCAAACTTTATCTCAGTACAATTACGAACGAAGTTACCAATCTCATAAGTGCACTTAATATTTGTTGATACTTAATTGCCTCATTCAATAAGGTGATACGACTTCTTGTCACTTTATTGATCAATTTGTAGTTCTAGTTTCAACTTTTGCTCTCGTCAAGCTACATTATGCTTGTTCCAACATTCACCCGAGTTGGTTTATGTCGGTCAGCACAAGCAACAAGTGCACTCACTTGTGTATTTCTTAACTTTTTATAATCAACCTCTATATAGGTGATTTTCATTAATAATAAACATAAGTTACTAATATCCTTAATTCAACTCAAATAGCGAATTTGGATAACTAGAGTATTTGCTTGGGAGTAAGCTCATATTCCATAAATAGTGCTTAAACTCTTTTATTAAATTTGCAGCTTAAATAAATTGAAGCGCAAAATTAATTCTTGATTCATAAGTATATCATTGGCATCTCAACTGCAATTATTTCAGGCAATTAAGTTCTTACATTTGCGGCTTAAACAAATAAAGCGCAAATACTTTCTTTAATCCACAAAAATATTGTCCGCATCTAAGTCGCGACAATACTGGATACTTTGTCTATTTTCATGCTAAATTGGCTAAACTAAATTTGGTGAGTTTGGTCTAAACATATTTCAACAAATTGTGCACACAATTTGGCACTGATCTAAAAATTTTATTCTGGATCCAAGTAATATTTATTATTTTCTTCAATTCAATGAGATCGAAAATTTGCCACCAAGACTAGTAATCATCTCTCACCGAATTGAAGATCACAATAAAAATTACTGATCTATGAATAAAATTATCGATGTCCAGAAATAAATCATGCATGCAACCATGCGATATAAGTAATTACAAAAAATATAGCCACCAAGGGAGCGACATTGACATATGGTGCATCATGTAGAGATAATTTAGACCTATGGTGGTAAAACAAAAAATATCCTCGTAAAATTGATGTTACATAGCCTCCAAAAATCAGCTCAATAAATACATGCCTCGAAAAAAGAATAATTTTTTTAATATATTTTCAAGGCCTACTACATCAATCTAAAAATAAGTAAAAAAACAAATGAGGATACCGAATTACCACCATTATCAAAAATTAATTCGCACAAATAATATTAATATAAAACAGTAAACATTCACATATATGAGCACCCGTATGTCAATGCCCATTCATTCCCAATACATGATAATTCATATCACATCAATAAAATTAATTGCAGAACAAAAAAAAATTGCATACACATAAGCAATTTATAAAGCATGCAACTCATAAATTTAAAACCACATAGAATATTTTGCTAGCACCTCAATGCGCAAAAATATAATTTTTTTACGCACCTTATGCGGAAAAATATTTTCCATGCACCAATGTTGTAGGTCCCAAGGGGTGTGAGTAAGGTTTAGAAGGGGGGGTTGAATAAACCTTACCAAATTTTCGATTTAGTCCTTTTAAAGAAATTACAGAGTTAACACAAACAACTAAGTCCTTGAAGGACAACTAAGTTAGTTATTCAGTGGAGTTAGCCACTCAACAAACTCAATGGAGCTGTTGATAGAATAACTCAGATTTAACCTGAAACTTAAATTGGCTGTGTTTGTTTTATCAGCGGAAAACTTAACACCATTTGATTTGTTTTAAACTTGTTTTAACACTTGATTTTAGCACTTAGTTATTAATCAGTTTGGATAGCAAATCAAGTTTATCAGCAGATATAAAATGGATATGCAGGAATGTAAATATGCTGAAAAATAAATGACACAGTTAATTTTATAGAGGTTCGAAGATGGGGTAATTCTTCTAGTCCTCTCTTCTCCAACTCCTGGAGGAATCCACTAAGTAATGATCAGTTCACAAAGTGGTTTTCAGTCTAGAGACAAGTCTTGATCACACATCTGACTTGCTCCTTTGACTCGATCTAGAGATGCCTTGGTCACTGGTGGCTTCTCTTCCGACTCAACTTCTTCACAGGCAATTTGCCTTGCTACTTGACTCACTTTCTCAAGCTTCTTGGATTTGATCACGAAGCCTTCCAATAACTTGATACTGGTTCGACCTTGAACCTTTCTACAATCCTCCTTGGAAAGTAGACCCCTTTTAATTCTTCAAAAGTTTCCTCTTCAACAGTTTGATGTTGTCTTTCCTTCACAACTTTGTGTTGGATTGATTTCCTTCGCGTTTTAGGCTTGAGGATTTGCTTGAATATCTTTGAGAATATTTGCAGGTTACAGTTTGAATGTTGCTTGCTTGTTCGTGGTTCAGGTAATCAAGGTAACATTTTCTCAATGAATTTCATCAGTCTTTTATAGTGAACTTTCAAAAATCTGCCCGTTGAAGAGATATGCTGATTTTCAAAAGACACTTGTGTGTTCGTTGGCTTGTCTTTTCTTGGTCTTCAATCTTGAGATGTAGACCTTTCCTCGTATTAAATGAATGTTCAACTTTTCAGGTTCTGACACGAGGTGCAGTGCTTCCCATTGGTTTATTCCTTTTGCACGCTTTTGGGATGAGCACTTTAAGACCTGGCAGCATGGAAGTATTACTTATTTAAGTAATGTTTTTGACTTCTGTGCAACGGATTCCTTTCAGTTGACTTCTCTTGGCTGCTGCCTATTTCCCCAGGTGACTTGAGTCTGCTCCAATCATTTGAAGACTCAACTGTCACTTTCAACTTGTGATTTGGCTTCTTGAGATGACTTTGACTGACACTTCACACAGCTGTTCCTCAGCTGATACATCTTCAGTCAAGTTCTTGATCTTCCTTTTTGGCCGTTCTCAGTTGTTCCACAGTGGAGTCTTCACTTTAGTCTTCAGTTGACTTCTTGTATTTTCTGGCATAGCTGACTTGACTCAGCTTTTCCAGCCCTATCTATTACAATGAAAATTACAAGGAAAATGGGGTGCCAACTTTCTATTTTAAGTTTGACATGGCATTCATCAAAATCTACAAAATAAATTTCCCAACAAATGTGCAAAAATAATTTTCGCATACATCACAATGCACAAAAAATATTAATTTGTTGCAGGTATCTTAATGCACAAAAATAATTTTTCTTTCATGCACCTAATGCGAAAGAAAAAAAAAATCACTGCTTCACATGTGCAAAAAATAATTCTTCATGCATCATATTGCACCATAATAATTTTGCAAGCATTCTTATGGGCAAAAATAATTTTTGCAAGCACAAAATTGCGCAAAATATTTTTACATGCATTAATACTATAACAAAAAAAAATGCACAAAAAATAATTTTGCAAGCGTCCCGACATGCAAAAATTAACTTGCTATCCAGCTTCTACATATATAGAAAATATGCTGGGATAATGATAAGAAATCCTCTAGGCTTAGTAGTGAGCATGTAAAAAATAAATCAAAAGGTCTAGGGTTGAAATCTATGTAAGACCAATAATCCTTTAATTTTTTTAATATAAAAGGGATACACCACTTAGGCAGCTACTCAGCGCCACGTCAACGCCCATGTGGCATGAGCTGGTGTCTCGTCATCAGTCGTGCCCCTTCACATGGCAGCCGTCGCGCCACGTTGGCGCCACTTGGCGGGTAACTCAGCGCCATGTCATCACCCATGGGGCATCCAAGCTGATGCTATGTCATCGGCCGCGTGGCAGCCATCGCGACACACCTTAATTGCTTGTTGCCTACATGGCAGCCAACATCTGCGCCACATCAGCCATAAACATGGCAATGTTGTTTTGTTTTTATTTTTTAATGTACAACACTAGGTTATCACTGTACAACCACCAAGCTGCCACTCACATGCCCAAAAACAGTAACTGAAGACCAAAAAGGTTTGTGCAAAACAAATGCACAAATATCAATGGCTATTTGGTTTTCCTCCAAAAACTTAAAATCACCATAACTTAATCGTTTCAAATCTATTTTACATTCATAATATATCAAATTAATCGTCTTCTCGAGATCTATAATTTGACACAATACTGCATATATAAAACAGAAGTACAGATTCAAATTTAAAAAAATCAAATCACATGTTTCATCAAACTCAAGTACATCACGTAGGCGAGATCGAGCTCTAATGGCTTTGATACCAGTGTTAGCAAATATGGGTTGAAACATAAATCACAAATCACATATTTGCACATATAAGGTGGATCGAGTATACCTATTTGCAGCGGAACTATCGATACTTGTAGCCAGGATTGAGCCCGTCTACAAGCCTCCTTTTGATCCATGATTAAGCCATCTACAAGCCTTCTCTTGATTAAACCCCGAACAATGAACGAACCCCATAGATTGGTTGAACCACGAACAGGATCAGGAACCGCCTTTCTCGTTGGTGTAAATAACTACTAGAGTTATTCACTTTGATGTGCACACATTAAACCCTTGGAGAACTTTGGTGAGGCTCCAAGAAGAAAATCGTAGAGAGAAATTTTAGGAGAGAGATTATTCTTTCTATGTGAGGGGACGATTTTTTCAATTAGACTGATATTTTAGGGAGATATATCAATATATATATATATATATATTGATCCTATATCTCAGTTAGAGTCCTAATGGGAGAGGTTTCTAGATAAACCTCATCTTAATAGGACCTCCTATTATCTCAAATATGGATGCAACCTAATTGCACCCAATATTGTTGGGATAATAACAAACACTTGCAAAATTATTTTTGCACAACTTGGATAGGGCCGTAGCTGGTATCCCACTTAATTTGGATAAGGCCGTAGCAATATCCCACTTCACTTGGATAGGGCCGTAGCTGGTATCCCACTTAATTTGGATAAGGCCGTAGCCAATATCCCACTTCACTTGGATAGGGCCGTAGCCATTATCCCACTTTAAATTTTCACTTTACTTTTCACTTTCATTCTCATTTTCACTTCCACTTATCATTTCACTTCACATTTCACGTTAAATTTCACTTCACTTCACATTTCACTTCAAATTTCACTTTACTTCACATTTCACTTCCACTTTACGTTTCACTTAATTCTTCACTTCAAGATTTCTCTTCCAAGTACTATCTTGCTCGTTCGAAAATTTGATAAAATCAGTTAGCAAGTCCAGGGTAATCTTGATCACACGATATCCGACATTTATTTCAAAAATAAAACTTGCGGTCTAGTTATCGGACGGATATTCTATCCGATTTTAATATTTGGTTCGGTGCATTATGTTCGAGCTTGATATTTTTATTAGTTAAGTACGAAAAAACATATCTTAAATTTTTTGTAAGGTAACCGAGTTAGAAAATATCAATTTCAAGGCCCTTAGCAAATTTTAAAATAAAAATTATTTTTACTAAGGAGAGTATTTTCATACCGGATTAAATTTGATAAGTTTCAATTCTGGAATGGGAAAAAGGTAAGGCCAGTTTAAAATTTTTCTAAATTCCCAGAGCGTTAAACTTTCCAAAGGCTCGGGACAGATTTTATAAAATTTGCAGATTTGTCCTCTAGTTTCCAAATTTTTTGATTTTTGACTTGATATTTTAAAATTTGGTAATTCTTAAACCGGGAAGGATTTTGAGGTGATTACAATTTTTAAATACTTCTTAGGACAGTAATAAATTGTGGTTAAAATAATTTTGATTCGAAAGTTAGGTACCTCATTTTTAAAAATTACAGTTTTGGTCCTTTAAGTTTTACAATTTTATATTTTAATATCAAACTTGTTCCTTATTGTATTTTCTTGCCCGGAAGGGGTCCCAATCTTTCAAGTCACTTCATATATGAAATTTACAGAGTCTTGGGTCTAATATTTTGAATTTTCAGATGTGGCCTTTATAGTTTTTTGTTTTTATACTTTTGGCCCCATATTTCACAATAATTATAAAAATAACCCAAGCTTTGATTTTTCTTGCACAAGTTACAAGTCTAGCATTCCAATAATATTTAAAAACTCATTTTAAATATTTCTAAAATATATTTGAACATTCATAGCATCATAAATAATAAAAGTATAATGATGAGCAATTTTATCAACATTTTATGCAAGAAAAATATCATACTCATCTTTTTATTTTCTCTAAATTTTATTAAAACATAAATCTCATAAATACTTGCTAAAATTCATAAAATATTATATTATCACATGATCATGTATTTTTGTGCACTAGTAGAAAGATTGATGCATTTTTGTAGAAATATTTTTTCACCCACCTTAACAATCTTCAAATTGGGTCCTTAAATTTGAAATTTCTTCTTCTTGCTTCCAATTTCACGGTCCTAGAACTTCAAGGTAGACTCTAAGTCCAAACATTTCAAAGTCATTGAGTCAAGATTTAAGTCCCAAGTTAAGAAACAAAAAGGAGTACTAAAACCAACAATTTTACCTTAATGTATTGATTATTGAAGTAACAAGTTGACTCCAATTTCTCCATCCAAAATCCCTTCGTCTCCACCTCTTGAAAACTTAAATCCACTGTCCCAAACTCAAAAGGGCAGCCCTTATTATGAACCAAAACAACATGGTCATCAATCAATCCAAATGGGAAAGAAAGCTTAAAAAAATTCCACTAGTCTTACCTTTTTGAAGTCTAAGGTATGTAGTTGCTTCTTCTTGCTATATTCACCCCCAAAACGACTATTTCCTTAACTCTTCAAGCTCATATTCGAAACTAGGATAAACTGATAAAATAAATGGGGCTTAGTGTTTGAAGGAGGAATTGTAAAAATACTTTAGGAGATGAATAAGTGAAGACAAAATATTACCTTTGTGTGTTGCAAATTTTTGGCCTTGTGCTTGAAAGAAGATGATTTGTTTTTGCTTATAATTTGTGAGGGTGTCTAATTGATAGGAAAATGTAGAGGTCAAAGTAAGAATTGGAAGATAAAAAAAATGAAACACTCTCTCATTCCCTTAGTGGTTCAAATTTAACACTAAACTTTCGCACACACTTGCACTTTTTTTTGTGTTAACATATGGGTTAGTGGGGAATAATTAGGGGATTTGTAGGACCCCAAAATTTCGACTACTTGTAACATATTAAATTTTGTGCAAGAATTTATTGATTTATTTTTTTATGATATTCATTAAATAATTTAGTGTAAGAATCTAACGTAATTAATTTTTTTAGGCTTGGATTGAAGATTAATATTTGTCCAAAATTTAACCTGTTACAAACAATTTTCGTAGGGGTAAATATATATATAATAAACAAATATAATTAATATATACATGTATCTAATAAAGATAAGATTGAATAACATACCTTTTAGCCGTGGAAGACTCCACTCTCGACACCACCTACCTCACCTTTACACTAAGTTGGTTTAGGAGCTAACCACGTATGTGAATATGGAAAAAAAAACTCTCAAATAAACAAAGATTTCTATTCCTTGCTTATCTTCATAAGAGATGTTGTGAGAGATAAACAAAAACAAAAAGCAGGAGAGAGAGAGAGAGAGAGAGAGAGAGAGAGAGAGAGAGAGAGAGAGAGAGAGAGAGAGAGAGAGAGAGAGAGAGAGTCCAACTACAAAGTTGTATCTCAAGCCAAAGGTGAGTGGTTTTGTACCCTTAAGTCTTTGATGTGTTTAAATCCTTTAATTGTTAGAAAAACTTTTACTGTGTAATAACAAGATTTAATTATGCCTTATTATGTGTAGAGAATCATCAGGAAACTTGCTTCACCAATGCATATAATGAGTATGATTAGTCCTATGCCAATAGTTAATGATATGAATTTAGATAGTTCCGAAATTTTAAAATTTAGGATCTACTAACATAAGATTCTTTATAATTGAGAAAGATTTTATGATTGAGAAAATCCTTTTTATAGGTAATTTGCAGGGGTGTTCCTAAAAATGCCTTGATTAATATATTAGATAATTTCTACTATATTAATTTACAAGTTAAGATATAAGTTATGAATAAATTGATAAATCTAAAGTATTTTTTTTATGTAGTTAAATAACTATTGTATAATCTGAATCTTGTAAAACTGACATTTTATTATTTATTTCATTTTAGAAATGGGATTAAGTAATTTTTCCACAAGATGGAGAATTTCTTTTAAGTTTGATATTAAGTAATATTATTTAATATCATTATCAATTATATCTATATGTTAAAATATAGAATACTGGGGACTATGGTTTTATGATGCTTCATTGTTTGACTTAATTACCATATTAGAGTGTAATTTAAAATTTACATATGTGAAATCAACTAGGCCACTATTCTTTCACTTTAGAGGATTTAATGCATTTCGTATATCTAAATTGTTACTCACTCTTAATTAGTTCATTACCAATTTTTATCATGGAACTAAAACTAAATTCCTATTACCTATTGAGGAATTTGGTAGAATTAAGCAATTTTATCACCTAGTAAAACAACTTTTGTCTAATAATTAAATAGGGTTTGTTCATATTATTTTGACAATCAACTTTTAAAAGTTGGCTCGGATGCAGAGACTAGTTACATTGTACTCTTAACTACTTCATTTAGTTATCATATTAAATTATAAATTAGAATGTAACATATGTAGTAAATAGGAAATTGTCTTTTAATTCAATGCATTATTTCACCTATCGAGGCATGATTTCAGTTGTGTGAGATGTATTGAATCGCAATTACATATCACACTTGTGTGTCTTATTTTTACGACCCAAGTATATTGTGTGTTATTCATTGGGTAAGTGTCGGGCCCTAGTGTGGTGTGGATAGGGCTAAGTTCGGCTGGTCAGGCACGGACCTGCGGTCTTAAAAGGTTCTTCGCTATCCACCACCAAATCCCACCACCTAAAGACGGAGTGTTCTAAGGGTGAAGTGGGTCGTAGGATCGATATATTCCGGAATATAATTTTTCCGGGCTTCACGAGCCCCAGTGTGGAGAGTCGAGCCGTAGTGTGGTGCAATAAGGGGGGTAAAGCTTTACGCCAACGCAATAAAGGAGTAATAAGGGAGAATGGGGTCACTTACCGTTAATAAACGGTCCCTCCGTTAATGTGACATTTGAATTAATTGTGTTACAGATTGATTGAGTGCATGTTGCTATTAAATTGAAAATGATTTCACTTATAAAAATTAACTGAATGTCTCTTAACATTAAATTTTTCCAAAAGGCCACACCTGCACACCTGCACCCACTCACTGAGGTTTCCCCTCACGTACATATTTTTCTAAAAAATATTTCAGGCGATAATCCAGGCGACAATGAAGAAGTTGAGGAATTTCCCTGAACTGATTAGCTAGTGCCAGGACAGAGGCGTTGTGCTATAGGCCTTGACGACATCCTTGTATACACACACACACATATATATATATATATATATGATGTGTTTTGGCTAGAATAGTGATTGTAACAATAGTTTTATTTATAGGAGTTGGGGACTTGGTCAGCTTATCTTCTTGCTTGTAATTTTGTTATGATGTACGTTTGGCTTGTAATAACTATACGAATAACATGCTCTTTTGTTAATAGATAATAGATTTTGATTATTATAGTATCGTAAGTTTGGGCGTGACAGAAGTGGTATCAGAGCGTAGGTTTGTAATACATTTTACACCTATGCCTACCAGGATAGGATCCTTGGATATTAGTTATGATAAGTGTAATTTAGTTATAACCTGATGACTTTAATACAATAATCTCTCTAACTTTTAAGATGAAAATTTTAGCAATTTGTTTGATTATTTTACTAACCAAGTTATAATGTATGTTAAGGTATGGCATCAGATCCCGAATCATCCACTAGAAACTCTGAATTTAGTTCAACCATTAACGATCAGCTGAGATGGGCTCGAGAGAAAACCTCTAGCCTGGAAGACATTGTGCGACTTTTGTTAGAAGATAATAAACATTTGTATCAGAGACGACATCAAATGGGAAGAACTCTCCTAAATCAGGAGGTGTTCGTGCAACAGCAGGGACAAGCGATTCAACATAGGGACGATCATATAAATATACTTCAACATCAAGTCGGCAACATTCAGGAGCAATTGGACCACATGACAGGGTTACGAGATTAGATCCTCCATCAAGCTAATGCGGATTGTGAGGCGTACCAGCATACCTTAGCTAATATACGAACACGGTATTTTGGTCTAGGAGATGAAATTCCAGGGGTTGCAATAGGACCTAATAACCAGTTAGACCAACCAACACCTCACAACATAGAACCAGAAGGAGACCTTGAAGAGGATCCTAAAGAGGACCCTGCGGACGGAATAGAGATCGAGGAAGGAATGGATGAAGTAGATGAGGATGAACCTAGTGATGTAACTAATGAATAGGTCCGTAGCGGGATAGGACTTATAAATTTTGTGTACAAATATCGGAGGGGTGAAATGTATGTATAGTAATTGTTAATGAATACAAGTAGTAGTACTATCTAGTTGTCGTGTGGTAGGATGTGTGGAATATTGTATATAACACTACCATCATGAATGTAATCGTCACATTTTGTGTATAAATGATGATTACCTGTGTCTATTTGATTTAGTTTAAATGTTGTGTTCTTACATTTTATTGCTTAATTATTAATTTTGCAATATAGATGGCCGATAGACGTGGTCGAGTAAGACCCCAATTGAATCATCAAGATGAACCTCAACGACATCGTGAGCGAACTCTTGCACGTGAAGAACCCCAAGCACAGCCACCGGCTACAGAAGACAACCTAACAGCACAAGCCTTGCAACAAATATTGCTATTTATGCAGCAACAAGCAAATCAGCCCCAACATCTAGACCCCCCTGAGCCAGTATTGGTTGCACATGATAAGATGTTAGAACGATTTTTAAGGTTTGACCCTCCTGAATTCCGTGGCGAGCCAGACGATATCAAGGCCGAGCATTGGTTAGAGAAAATGGAAAGCATATTCTCCGCGTTACAATATACAGAAGAGCAACAAGTTACCTTGGTTGTCTTTCGCCTAGAAGCCGCCGCTCGCAATTGGTGGAGAACAATTGAAGAGAAGTGGAATCGAGAGGGAACACAGAGAACCTAGAATAACTTTGTACGAGAATTCAAGGATCAATACATACCACCAGTGGTTAGAGAAGCTAGGAGGGATGAATTTTATCATTTGAAATAGGGAGGTATGACAGTGGCCCAATATGAGTCCGAATTCCATCGTCTGTCTAAATATGCGCCAAGCTTGGTCAATACGGAAGAGGATAAACTATACAAGTTTATACGTGGGTTGAAAATGGAGATCCAAGATAGACTATTATCAGTTGAACTAGATTCGTATACTGCTGCAGTTAGAGCAGCAGCTAGAGTTGAAAGTGGTATTAGTCGTCTTGGGTTACAAAAAAGGGCTGCCAGCAATTTTAAACCGTCCTCCTTTGATTGATCGACACGCAATCAAAAATTTCAGCGGGTTAGCTATGGAAGTACGAGTGGAAGTAAACAACAAATACGCCCAGAGATACAGGGAAAACCGTGTCCTCATTGTAACAAAATGGGTCATGATCCATCCCAATGTTGGCGGAAACTTGGAAGATGCCTCAAATGTGGAAGCACTCAACATCAGATAAAAGATTGTCCTATGATGGCACAAACAAGTGACAAGCAGAAACCCGCGCAAGGACCAGGAAATAAAAATGATCGTGGGAAAAATGGGCCAAGACCTAGGATTCCAGCACGCGTGTTTGCACTCGAAGGACAACAAGCACCAGAAGACACGAATGTAGTAAAAGGTACGATACTCGTATCTGAAGACTATGCCAGAGTTTTACTTGACCCAGGATCATCACATTCGTTTGTGGCCCCTCATTATGCACATAAATTGCGTTCACCTATAGAACAATTACCATATTGCCTAGAAGTTTCTTCATCGATGGGCACTAGTCAGGTGACTGACTCAATATATAAATCATGCGATGTTGTTATTGGCGAAAAACAATTTCCGGCTAACTTAGTTTTACTACCAATCCATGAGTATGACATCATATTAGGAATGGATTGGTTGTCCCAACATCACGCGCAAATGGATTGTCGTACCAAAACTATTAAGTTATGTGAACCGGGAGACGTGAAGTAGAATTGAGAGGAGCAGCTCGCGTTATCGTAGCTCCAATTATTTCAACAATTAAAACGAGGAAAGTGCTTTTCAAGGGAGCTCAAGGCTATCTTGCCTTTATCATCAATAAGCCGAAAGATAGGAAAAGTATAGATGAAATACCTATAGTATCTGAATATCCTACCGTGTTTCCGGAGGAACTCACTTCGCTACCTCCAAAAAGAGAAATTGAGTTCACCATCGACGTCTTACCATGAACATCTCCAATAGCCAAAACTCCATATCGAATGGCCCCAATTGAGTTGCAGGAACTGAAGTCTCAATTGCAAACATTATTGGATTTAGGATTTGTTCGACCCAGTACATCCCCGTGGGGAGCTCCAGTGTTGTTTGTCAAGAAGAAAGATGGGTCCCTGCGACTATGTATTGACTATCGAGGATTGAATAACGTCACCATCAAGAACAAGTTTTTTTGGGGGGAGGGATATGTCAATTTTTTTGTCCCATAATTTATCTTGTTGGGAGATACAAAATAGCAAAAGAAATAATAATAGAAAAGTTGAGTTAATTTCCCAATTTTTTGAAAATAAGACATAGGATGGTAAGATTTTTGTTTTCTTTTCTTTTATAAAATTTGAGAAAAATAAAATGTATAGATATTCATAAATAATTATTTAGAAGTTTAAAATTAAGCATGTGAAATAACAAAGGTGTATTTCCAAAAATAATAAATTGGAAGTTGGTTGGGAATGCATTATAGAATAAGGTGGAATATTTGTATAAGGATTGGAATGTACTCCTAAAATTTTAAGGGGCCCAATAATACTTAAAGTCATCTATAGTCGATCACGAATTAATACTTGAGGAAAAATATAACCGGTATGCTCGATATAGAGAAAGAGTAATCGTCGTTGGAAGAAATAAATAATTGAGTATCATATCTCATTTATAACAGATATTGTGACACTTAGCCAAGATTTTGTCACTATACGTCATCGTAGAATATATTGAAAAATCGGGGCCTCACAATTATAAACTATAAAAAATATCTTTAAATAAGATATTTTTGGTTGTGTGAATACGAATTGTATCTATTTATATAACATGTTTATCTATAACATAATAAAAATTTCAAAAGAGTTTTAACTGACCAATGTTGAGTTTTTTTTACTACCCCAATGCTGAATATTTAATAAATTGGATTTACAATCAATAATAAAGTCATTTAAAATTTCAATGTTTTTTGGGCTTTAGAAAGTTGAACAATTGTCCAAATTATTAGATGAATTAAACAAAAACCATGCTTTTATATTTATCAACACATTTTTAAGAGAAAATGAAACATTTCAAAAAAAAAAAAACTATTTTATTTTTATATATACACATATATCAAAAAAATATCAAACATAAAAATTCATATCTAATTCTAAATGTACAACTTTAAAACTTGAATATCAAAATACGTTGATAAATTTAATATTATTTCTATTAACATGAAAAGTGCGTTAATATAACAATAATTTTTTATTTATAAAATACTATTATGAATATAATTTCATATTAAATAAATTTTAATTTTCCTCTTACATAAATATATAATTATATGTATGGATATATATGATATATAAAATTTGTATACATATTTTGAGATATTTTTGTCAATTAAAATAAGTGTTTTTAATTGGATTTAATCAATTTAAATATAATTCTAATAAAAATATTAAAAAATAGGCTAAGCCCAAATAACAACCATACATATATCATAAATAGCCAAAATATATGAATGTACAAATTGATGTCCAATAGGCTGAACGCATAATTTTTAAAGCCCATTACAAATTACAAAATAATGAGAATATGTCTTATATTTATTTATTAGTTATTATTTTTATTTATATATGCAATATATGTGTCAAATTAAAGGTTATAAAAAATGATTAATTTGATTTATTATATGTCAAACACGGATCAAAATCCAAAAATGTTATTAATTTTTTTAAAAAAGAAAAAGACAAATACAATAATTAATGCAGTACACACATATATTTAGAAAACTAAGTTAACATAATTCTATGTTTTTATATTATTTTAAAAAGTGATTATTTAAATAAAGTTGACTACGACATACCAAATATTTATCACTTCTTATTTTTACACAGATTTTTATTACTTTATATAGTAAATCCAAATGGGCGGGAAATACTCAACATACTATCACCAACGAATTTTCTTTTTATATGTGTATATATAATGCTACATATGAATACATGTAATATAAATAATATTTGGATACATTATTTGAGACATATTCTTCAATTAAGATAAAATTTTTAATTAAATTTAATCAACTTAAATAAAATTCTATATAATTATAAAGAAATGGGCTAAGCCCAAATACAACCTATATATATATATTACAAATATCCAAAATACATGTATATACAAATTGATGTCCAATAGCCCGAACACATAATTTTTAAAGCTCATTATAAAACAAAATTTTGAGTAAATATATGTTATATTTTTTATTTTATAAACACAATATAGGTGTCAAAATGAAGATCTTAAAAAGACGATTAATTTGATATATTATGTCAAAAATGGATCAAAAACGAAAAAAATTATTAAATTTAAAAAAAGAAAAAGAAACGGATAAATATAATAATTAATGCAGTATACACATAGATTTGGAAAACTTATTTTTATATAATGTGTTGTTATTTTATATATGTCAAATGTGTTGTTATTTTATAGTAATTAATACAGTATACACATAGTTAGGATCAAATGTGGCAGGGGGTTTACAGTGTAGCAATGTAGATTAATCCAATCTATTAATTCAAAGGTTCAATTTTTTTCGATTTTTTATTTAGTTATTTAGTTTTTGCCCAATTAAGGGCATAACTGTCATTTTATTTGTAAAATAAAGCAGTTACTTTTGGTAACTGATCATGTAACACCATATTTTAATAATTTCTTATCTTAATTTATCTTTTGTAATAATTGATTTTAGATGATAATATATATGTATGTTTAGTGGAGTTAGCTTTTGTTAGACAAACCCCATTATTGTGCCACTATCCTTACTTTATACCACTACATCATTTTCTTTTTAGGCAAAAACTCATATAGGACCGTCTTACATGTCTAAATCCATAAGACGAATCCTATTGCCCAGCGGATCCTGTTGACCAGGTCCGCGGGTCAAAGCCACCTGCTCTCTTTTTTTTTTCTGTTTTTCGCCCTCAGTTAAAGTAACAGTTTTATGAGAAAAAGCATCTTTTTTTTTTTTAGATAAAGTATCATATTTTTTAATATAGCCACATATTATGATTACCTTACAGTGAAGGAAAAACAAATATAATAGAGTTAAAATAACACCTTTATGAGTAAATATATATATTTTTTGAGACAAAATATCAAGTTTTAAGAGTAAAAGTATTTGTTTTTTTAAATAAAGTATCATGTTTTTTAATATAGTCACATATTATGAATTCAATACAAAGAAAGATGAATAATAAATATGATAGAGTTAAAGTAATACTTTTATAAGTAAAAACATTTATTTTTTGAGATAAAGTAACATATTTTTAATATAGTCACAAATTATGAATATATTACAATAAAAAAATATATATAACAGAGTTAAAGTAACACTTTTATACGCTAAAATATTTATTTTTTGAGATAAAGTTTCATGTTTTTTAATATAGTCACAAATTAGGAATGAAGGAAAGAAGAAAAAATAAAAAATAAATATGATATAGTTAAAGTAACACTTTTATAAGTAAAAGTATCCGTTTTTTGAGATAAAGTATCATGTTCTTTAATACAATCACATATTAGGAATTCAGTACATCTAAGAAGGAAAAATATATTTGACAAGAGTTAAAGTAACATTTTTATGAGATAAAGTATCAGTATTTTGAGATAAAATATCATATTCTTTAGTACAGTGAAGAAGAAAAATAAATATGACGAGCTTTAAGAATTTGTAACAATTTATGAATGAGTTATATTCATTTTTTTTTTTGAAAGAAATGAGTTATATTCATGGTTATACTGAAATTGCGCAATAAGCACTAGTGGTCTAATAGTAGAATGATACTCTACAACATTATAGACCCGGGTTCGATTCCCAGGTAGCGCATCCAGAGCGCTTATGCATTTTTTTTAATTTACTGGTAGGTATGGATCCAGATCCGAATTGTAGGATCCGTCTTACGGATTAAGATCCATAAGACGATCCTACAAGAGAACTTCTCTTTTTTTTAATGCCACTTTCTCCATCTTTTTAACTTTATAGAAAACCTCCCATTTCACTTCTTTCAAGTTTCAACAAAAATATTTTAGAAAAAACTCTCAATTCCCTTAAACCACCACTTTATTTCCATCTGCTCCAATAATTATTTTCAGCATATCTTCTCAATCTAGAAAGTGTAACAGTAAGTCACCTCACCTTACTCCAACTCTTATCGCCTTTGTTCACGACCAGAGTGTAGTAGTTTGAAAAAAAAATGAAGAAGAAGTTGGTTTGCGTATGTTGTGTGCGTGTGTGAGAGTGATGTGTGTGTGTGAAATTTTTTGTTTGTGTATTATGTGCGTGTGTGTGCCTGTGCGTGCGTATAAAAATCTGTGTGTGTTATGTTGTGTGTGCGGTGTGTGTGTTTATGTGTAAAAATTTGTGTGAGTCTGTGTTTGTAATGGTGTGTGTGTGCGTGTGGTGTAATACGGAGTGTGTGTGTGTGTTTTAATTGTGTGTTATGTGAAGGTGTGTTTGTGTGTGTGATTTTAGAGAGAGAAGATGAAAATGAGTTTTGTGTTAGGGATTTATGTTTGAAAATTTGACAGAGAATTGAGTTTATTTGTAAATTTTGAAAATTTTCAAAGTAACCCACTTAAATTTCAATTAGGTCCCATCCCAAATCAAAGTTTCTGGATTATTTTCAATTTAACTCCAAGCAGTTTTAATTTAGTCCAAATGTTTATTTAATTTATCAGATTTTCAAAGTTAACCCCCATAATTTAGTTAGGTTTTCAGTAATTTTCAACTTTAACCCTAAAAGTTTTTAATTCAGTCTAAAAACTTAAATTGACTTCTGACTTCTTTCAATTTAGCCCCAAAAATTTATATTTTTAGTCAATTTTCATATAGTAAAAAGCCCTAGACTATTTTATACATATAATCATTTCAATTAGAAGTTACTACTAATTTTTTAGCCCTAAATCATGTTAAATTTATATTGTAGGTGACGAAGAACCGTACAATTACGACTTCTACTTTCAAGTAATTTGTGCATCTACTTTATTTTGCTGATTGAGGTAGGGATTCTGATCACATTTTATATGTATATTTCATTGTCATTGTTAAATGCTTAAACTGTTCAATTATGTGAATTACACATTCTCAATGGTTAAATGATATGCAAAATTATTTGATTTATATGTTTTCAATGTATTACATGATATGCATAATTATGTGAACTATATGCTTTTAATGTGCTATATGATATGATTAATGTTTATGAATTACATGTTTTTTTTTTTATTAAAATGTATGTCATATATATTTATGCCATGTGAAAGGAAAAATTTGACATTTATGCCATGGGAAAGGAAAATTTTTGGCATTTGTACCACAAAAGGAAATTTCAGGCCACGTGCCACGGGAAAGGAAAATATGACATTCATGCCATGGGAAAGGAAAATGTTTGGCCTCGTGCAATTGAAAGGAAAAAAAAATATGGCATTCGTGTCTACGGGAAAGGTTATGTGCTACCTGGCTTATGCCAATGGGAAAGGTTATGTGTTCATTTATGTGATTATGCAATTTTCGTATTTAGCTTGGACAATCCTTTATTCCTACTGAATATGAGATTACTCACCCCCTAAATTTAAATTCTTTTCATATCATACGGATGGATGCGTTGCAGATGTGGGAGAATAGCCGATGATTTCACTTTTAATTATTTCAATCTCAAGGACTATAAACTCGTTTTAAATTTGAACAATTGTGATGTACTATTTTCTTTTAATTTATTTTAAAGTGTTTTGAGTGGATTTTTAAATTTTGGCAAATATTCTATAATTATCTCTTAAGACTTAAAGTATTCTCATTATTGCTTCTGCTAAACTGTTCATCTATCTATTTACGTGTTTTCTCAAAATCAAGTAACGCTAAAAATAAATTTCAAAAAGTAGGGCGTTACAGTTCATCTCTGTTGGGAAATTATTTTGTAGATTTTGATGAATGCCATGTAAAACTTAGATTAGAATTTTGGCACCCCATTTTCCTTGTAATTCTCATTGTAATAGATAGGGCTGAATGAGCTGAGTCAAGTCAGCTATGCCTGGAAATACAATAAGTCAACTGAAGAAGTGAAGTGAAGACTCCGCTGAGGAACAACTGAGTATGGCCAAGATAGAGGACCAAGGACTCGACTGAAGACATAACAGCTGAGGGACAACTGTGTAAAGAGTTAGTTAAGTCAACTCAAAGAAGCCATGTCACAAGTTGAAGTGATAGATAAGTCTTTCAATGATTGGAGCAGACTCAAGTCACCTGGGGAAAAGGCAGCTGCAAAGAGGAGTTAACTGAAAAGAATCCGTTGCACAAAAGTCAAGAACATTACTTAAACAAGTAATACACCCATGCTGCCAGGTCTTAAAGTGCTCAGTCCCAGAAGCGTGCAAAAGGAATAAACCAATGGGAAGCACTACACCTCGTGTCAGAACTTGAAAGGCTGAACATTCATTTAATACGAGGAAAGGTCTACATCTTAAGATTGAAGACCAAGAAAAGACAAGCCAACGAACACAAGTGACTTTTGAAAATCAGCCTATCTCTTCAACGGGCAGATTTTTGAAAGTTCACTATAAAAGGCTGAGGAATTTCATTGAGAAAAGGTTACCTGAACCAAGAACAAGCAAGCATTATTCAAACTCTAACCTGCAAAATATTCTTAAGATATTCAAGCAAAATCCTCAAGCCTAAATCTCGAAGGAAATCGATCCAACACAAAGCTGTGAAGGAAAGACAACTTCAAACTGTTGAAGAGGAAACTTTTGAAGAATCAAAAGGGTCTACTTTCCAAGGAGGATTGTAGAAAGGTTCAAGGTCGAACCAGTCTTAAGTTATTGGAGGGCTTCGTGATCAAATCCAAGAAGCTTGAGAAAGTAAGTTTGAAGTAGCAAGCATACGCCTGTGAAGAAGTTGAGTCGGGACGAGAAGCCAATTTGTGTGACCAAGGCATCAAGGCATCTCTAGACGAGTCCAAGGAGCAAGTTAGTTTGCATGATCAAGACTTGTCTCTAGATCGATAACCACTTTGTGAATTGATCATTACTTAGTGGATTCCTCCAGGAGTTGGAGAAGAGAGGAGTAGAAGAATTACCCCATCTTCAAACCTCTATAAAAATTACTTGTGTCATTTACATTTTAGTATATTTACATTTATGCACAATCATCTTATTGTAGGTCCCAAGGGGTGTGAGTGTAAGGTTTAGAAGGGGGATAAACCTTACCAACTTTTCGATTTAGTCCTTTTAAAAATGTTCAGAGTTAATACATCATAGCTGAGTCCTTGATGGACAGCTAAGTTAGTTAATCAACAGAGTTAGTTAGTCACTCACGGACTCGAGCCGTTGATAGAATAACTCATTTGTTTTGACTAAAGACTTAACTTACGTGATAGTGAAGACTTAACACCCTTGAATTTGGTTAAGTTTGTTTTAATAATTGGTTTTAGCACTCAGTTGATTATCAATTGGATAGCAAATTTATTAGCAGGTACAAAAATAAGATGCAGAAATTAAAGTGCTAAAATGTAAATGACACAATAAGTTTTTATAGAGGTTCAAGATGGGGTAATTCTTCTACTCCTCTCTTCTCCAACTCCCTGGAGGAATCCACTAAGTATTGATCAATATACGAGTGGTTAACAATCCGATTCAAGTTTTGATCACACAACTAACTTGATCCTTTGGGACTCGATGCGGAGATGCCTTGGTCACACAAATTGGCTTCTCGCACGACTACCTTCTTCACAGGGCATTTGCTTGTTACTACAGCCCACTTGCTTAAGTTCCTTAGATTTGATCACGAAGCCCTCCAAATAGCTTAAGCCTGGTTCGACCTTGAACCTTTCTACAATCCTTTGTGGAATGTAGACCCCTTGATTCTTCAAATGTTTCCTCTTCAAGCGATTGAAGTTGTCTTTCCTTCACAGTGAGTGTTGGATTGATTTCCTTCGTAATGTAGGCTTGAGGATTGATCTTGAATGACTTGAGAGTATTCTTGGTTACGATTCAAATGTTAGCTTGAATGTTTGTGGTTAGGTCGGTAACCTTCTCTCGAGTGATCCTCGGCCTTTTATAGTGATCTTTCAAAAATCGCTCGTTGAAGAGATATGCTTATTTTTGAAAGTCACTGTGTGGTCGTTGGCTTGTCTTGTTGCGATCCTTGGAATTTACGTTTCCTCGTATGAACGATTCTTGACTTTTAGAGTTCGACACGGTGAGTGCTTCCCATTGGTTTATTCCTTTTGCATGCTTCGGGACCGAGCACTTCAAGAAAGGTAGTATGGAAGTATTACTTGTTTAAGTAATTCTCTTGATTTACGTGCAACGGATCTCTTTCGATTATCTCGACTTGACCGCATTTTCTTGCCTTCCCAGGTGACTTAGAGTCGACTTCCAATCATTGGATGACTCTTCTTGTCACTTCAACTTGAGACTTGGCTATCTTGAGTTGACTTGATCGATACTTCACTCATTTGCATCTTAGCCGCACCTTCAGTCGAGTTCCTGTCTTCTCTTCTTTGCCACACTCAGCTGCCTCACAGCGGAGTCTTCCTTTTAGTCGAGTTCTTTTAGGCATAGCTGACTTGACTTAGCTCTACCAGTCCTATCTATTACAATGCAATTTATAACAAGAATGGGGTGCCAACTTCCTATTCTAAGTTTTACATGACATTCATCAAAATCTACAAAATAATTTCCCAACAATTTCCCCCTTTTTGATGATGCCAAAACTTAAAACATTCATACAATAATTAAACAGCAAAGATACATACAGACAAATGTAGAATCACAGAATGTATGCTTAGAATCGATCTTTTATTGATCATAACATTCTTGTTCTTTACATAGCTGTTTAAAAAGTGTATCAGAGCTTGAACTAAAAGAAAATGTATCAGAGCTTAAATGGAACTTAAAGTAACCACGTTGTTCTATATCTACATAAGTATAGAAAATTGTACAATTTTATTCGATGTACAGAAGACTTACATAGAATGTATTTACATAGTAAAATACATGAAGGGGTGGACAACAACACTTCATCTCCTTCGCTGCCTCCTTCTTTCATCTCCTTGACTCTCATCATCTCGACCTCTTTCTCCTCTTCTCATCTTAGTGCCTTCTTTTTTCTCATACGCCTTCCGGCGAACTTCATCTCTTCTCGGTCTTTCTTGTCTTTCCTCCCATAATCGAGTTTGTCTCTTATTTTCCTCTTCAATTCTCTTCACATACTCAACATTATTCTTAGCCACTTGCGGGTTGGCTATTTCGTCAAATCCAAAGACAATAGATCCTCTCCTTTCTTTCCCGGATCTATATACTCAATGTTTTTGGGCGAGAGATCTAGGTCCGAAACCTCTTCCTCCACCATCGCTTCTTCTTCGCCTGCGGGCGTGTATTATCTTGGGGTCTTCTTTTTCCCAAGTGAGTGACTAGGAGAGTGACCAGCAGAGTGACCGCGATGAGTCCGTCTGCTGTCGCCTTCTTCTTCACATAGTTTGAGACCCTTTTCCCAATACAAATCCTAGGCTTGAGCCATGGACATGTTTGCGAAGTAACCTTGAGATGCGGCGTCTTGAATTCATCAATAGATCTTTGCTCGGTTGTTCCTCGCATACGAAATGGCATAGTGTGTCTGTCTGTTGGAATGCCTCCATGTTGTTTGAGAATATCCATAACTCGGGCATTCATCTTTCCTTCCACTTCCTTCATCCCTCGCTTCAATCGCCTTTCTCTTTTCAAACCATAGGATGCAGAGTGTTGGAGTTGTAGAGTCATCGGGAGTTTTTGATGATATCATTTGTGACAAGACCTTGTTGGGGGTTTTAGCAATCATCAAGGTCACATATTTTGAACCTTCCCCCTAAACAGATTTTCCTTTCTTCTCTCTTATTACTTCCTCAGCTGTCTTTCCCTTCACAACTGCGTCCTCCTTCTCAGTTTCAGATCCCTTAAGCGCCTTTAGGTATTCCTCTTCCCCCTTTTTGGCATCATCAAAGGAGAGAGGAACCCCTGGAAACAAGCTAGCAAGCAAGAAGTCTAGTCTCATCGATAGCCGAGTTCTCGCTTCGAATCTCTGCTGCAGTATCTATGCCGCACGGAACTCGTAGCGGGTGGCGTTGGATTCAATCGCTACCAACTTCATCTCAACCATGAGAAGACTGAATTTTTGATCCATGTTCTCTTCCACGCGCAGGAGCTCGTTCTTATTATGTTCACGCATCAGCTTTATCTTTGAGGTGTGAGATTCATGCATTTGTTCGATGTGCTCTTGCAATTTTGTCTTTGCATCGCATTCTCGGCCCCGAGACTAGCAACTTGTTGAACAATGTCTTGAAATATCGAGCTTGTTCCACACAGCATTGTCCGCTTTATTGCCACCATTCCGGATCCCGACTATTATGCCTCGCAAATCGCCAGTAAGGTTGGCGTGTACGTTATCCACCTCATGTCCGGTGAGGCCTGGTGCCTCTCCATCTTTTCTATCTCGGCAAATAAGGCTTTGAAGACTTCCCGAACTTCATTTGTGTCACCTCTGTTTTGGTGACGGCAAGCAGCGTCAAAGTCATAGTCATTTGGAACAATGGTGTCGATGGAATAACAGGATCAGTCGTGGAAGAGCTCGCGATCTCTAGTCGATTCTTCGGGAGGTCGTACCTCCGAGAAGGGAAATTATTCTACAAAAGGATCATCACGGGCAATCGGAATTGTTCAATGATAATTCTTTGCTCGTGAAGTCCCCTATGGAGTCGAACCCGCTGCATCTTGGGGAGCTGCGCGCGTGGACTCTGTTTGTGTGTTACATTGTGAGCCTGCGCGAGCCTGGACTATCTTAATGACCCGTCGGTCTCGTTGGTTTTTCCAAATGAGTTGATCGGTCTCGCCATATCGAAGCGTCATCGGACGATGATGAGATTCCCATGGGTGGCTCATCATCAAAGTTGAATGTTTGGTTAGTAGTCTTGAGGTCGACTTACTCGTGGTTAGAACATCCTCGATGAGTCTTTTGGATCCGCAATAGGGGATGACTAAACTTCATCTTCACCTTCGGATCCGAGAAAAGTTACATCAGGATATCCTGGGAATCGTGAAGAGCACTTATCTCCTTTTCTCGATGGATCAATGATAGTAGGAGGGATGTTACGTTGATCTCTTTACCCCAGGGAAGTCTCAACCTCCCGTTGGTCTTCATTACCCCCGCATGATCTCAAGCTGCCGAGGCCTTGCACATCCCTTTCGATGTGTCATTTTGTCTTGGGGTCTTTCGAGGTGGCATCCATTGGAGTCTCAACTCCATGGATTGCACTTTCATTGCCCAGTGTTAACTCCCGGCGTTCCTTCCTCGTGCCTCAACCGCATCGCGTAGCGTCATGGGCCGGCAGAGCGATTGGCACTTCACCGAGACAGTCTCAACTATCTCGAGCCTCGTTAGTGACAACTCTTTGTGTATTCATTGTTGTTGTTCCTTCTCCACTTCGCCTCCGAGATGCATTGTGGAGTCGGTGCAGCATCCTCCGACCTTACTACGGTGGAGGGAGTTTCCCCCGGTGGCACACCCGGTGAGTGACTTGGAATGGGTTCACTCGTCTCCGGACTCATTTGTTTCCACCGAGTATTCAGTTGGGGCGGTGGTAAGACACCTTCATTAGGGGTTGGCTCGATGGGGTCCCCACAATCCGGTTTCATCGCCAATTCCCTTAACACCTTCCTCCGAATGAGATGGGGAAGTGGTGGCGGCGACAAATGATGGCAATATCCGCACCACTCCCATAGGATCTATCTCCGGTGTGATTTGGATGACTCCCTGGTCTCTCCATCATTCTTTGCTCATGTAGGATTCTCGGATTCTTGCATTGCTTGCTGCATTTGCAACTCTTCTCGTGGCGGCAAAGAACAGGTCCAAATCCTCATCACTATCCGATAGAATGTCGAGGTGAGGATGTGTATGTTACGTGGTGCCGGTGAGAGGCGATCTTTGGTCTTCTCACGTGCCTCGACCTTCTCATGCCAATCTTTATTTCTCCTTCTCTTTAAAGATATTTAGAATGTCCAAACAATTTTCTTCATCAAGAGCTTGCACCACATTGGTCAATCCGAGGAAGTTCATCAGTTCATCTTCTTCTTCAATGAATTCGGTCTTTGGAACCATTTCCTGGATCGACTCGGCTTCCATTTCCTCCATTCTCGCAGACGATTTTGAATGTCCGGGTATGGTGGGGATAGGATCATCACATCATTATCCCTGTCATCATCTCCCTGCAGTCCCTCGAGCTCAGGGATTGAGGGTAGCAAACCTTGCTGCTCGACATCTTCAGTAGCCTCCGTTACAGGCGGAGACACAACCCTATCAATAGGTGATTCGGTTGTCTCGGCTATTCCTTGTTCCTCATTTATTCTTTCTCACAATTTGGGTCTTGAGTTGCCTCTCGCTGATCGGCCTCAAGCAGACTTAGCCGCTTCATTGATAACTTCTGGAGACTCTACTTCTCCGGCAGTCTCGGGTATCTTTTCGGTGAGTGGCGGACTCGGCCTGTCTTCTCAAGCTCGGAGAGCTTGGAAATTCTTCTTCTTCATTTTGTTTTTACCGGAGGAACATCCGGTTCCACTACCTCTGGTTCGTTGAAGGTAAATTCCTTCGTAGTTGTCTTAGAGGCAGCTGCCTTCCTTGTTGTGGCAGTCCTCTTCTTCTTGATCACTAGAGAAGGGATTAATGGTTCCTTCTCCACTGCGGTTGCAGGGGCAGGAGACACGGCTGCGGGGGCAGGTGACTCGGCTACAGGGGCAGGTGCGGATTTCTTTTTCTTTCCTGCAGGGGCAGTAGTTTTCTTAGCAGCAGTCTTCTTGGGAGGTGAGGAGGCATTTGAATCTTCTTGGTCGGTGATTCCCCCTCACTCGTATCGACCCTCTTGGCGTAAGCTCTCTTCTGTGCGCCAGAGAGGTTTGATCGAAACATCCTCTTGTTAACATGGAACGCCTTTCCATGCCGAAGAGGTACCCTTTTCACTTCCATCATCCGGCCAATCACCAGGCCGTATCCCAGGGAACCTCCAAACGTACCATCCTCCTTGAAGGATTTGTTCCCAATATTCTGGCAGAGTCTGCTGTATACAAACTCAGCCCAATTCACCTTCTTTTCTTCAATGATCGCAGCCATTACGATCAATTTAGCTTTGGACAACTGGTCAAAGATGCCAAATTTAATGTCTATGCATTTGGCAACAATGTCCAGTAATTTGTGGTAGTCTTCTTTCAGCAGCTTCTTATTAGCTGTATAGACCACTTTCGCAGCACAGTCGGACTTGGCTACTTCCTTCCAAGCAGCAGTCGGGTCAACATCAGCCTCATAAACTTCCAACACTCCTTCCACCGACAACAAGCAGTGTTCTTCTAGATCCTTGGTAGTAATGGTGAACTCCTTACCATGAACAGAGGACTTGATGCCCTCATCGTGAACCTCAGCGTTCACGTAGAACTGTGCGACCTCTTCTACGTAGGTCATTGGGAACTCCATCATCAAAAATGGTTTTAATCCAGATTTTTCCGGCTTCTCAGCAATCTTCTTCACGAGGGTGCCGTGGGACCCCCGTTTAACCATACCATCGAAATCCATAGTAGACCCAGTGTGGATTTGCTTTCCTAGCTTGACGAAATCATGAGTAGGTGCCATTTCTTAGTGTTTTACCGAACGAATCTTAGAAAATGATTTTGAGGAGTTGTAGGGTTTTGAGAGAAAGTTTCTTTCTTTTTCCTTGAGAGAGATGAACAATTTTGGTAAAGTGAGAGACAATCGGATGAAATGGTATAAGTATGGTTTATGAAAGGACGTGCGGGTGGTTTTTGAAATTTGATCAAAATCAACGACTTAGATCTTACACGCCGATTAGCATTTAAGTTCTCGCATTTAATGCGGCAGCATTTATATCCAATCATAAGCTTGGTGTGCAGCTTTTGACTGTACACGTCATAATTATGCTGACGTCATTCTTAAAAACATTCCCGCTTAGTAAAAACGACCGCGTTTTTGTCACTTTGCTCATAAATAACTCAGCTTACTCCTTAGCTGATTCAATCCTTCTTCTCACTTCTCTCCTTGTGACTCAGCTGTCAGCTAATTCGGTACAACTGACTTTCCGATACGGCTGATTCACTTAGCTGAATTAAGAGTTCAGCTCTTTTTCCTCTTTTCGTGTTTCATCTCTTTTCTTTGAGTCTTCTGAGTGTTAACTCAGCTCAATTAACCCTAACTCATGCTTGAGTTCTTCAAAACTTGATTCACATAATGGTTTTGTGAATATGTCGCCTAATCTTTATCGGTTGAGATATATTCCAAGGTGATGTCCTTCTTTTCAACATGGTCTCTTATGAAGTGATATCTGACATCGATGTGCTTTGTTCCTGAGTGCAACATAGGATTTCGAGTGATTGCAATTGCACTTGTATTGCCACACATAATAGGAATTTCCTTTTCTTCAACTTCATAGTCTCCCATTTCTTTGTCTCATCCATAAGACTTGGGCACAATGTTTGCCCTGCCCATGACTATGTATTCTCGCTTTTTGTAGAGGTGGCTATTGAATTTTGCTTCTTGCTAAACCAGAAATTAGCCTATTTCCAAGCATTTGACATGTGCCTCGAGGTGCTTTTCCTATCAACTATACATCCAACATAGTTAGAGTCCGAATAACCAATTAGCTTGAATCCACCTTCCTTAGGATACCACAAGCCAACTTCTTGGCTTCCTTTCAAATATCTCAATATCTCTTGGCTGCGATCATGTGGCTTTCTTTTGAGCGATTGAAATCTTGCACATACACCTACAACAAAGGTGATGTCCGGCCCGCTTGCTTGTGAGATAGAGCAATGATCCAATAAGTGCTCAGTATCTTGTTTGATCTACTGAGGCTTGCCATCCGCATCCATGTACATTTTGATTGATGTATTCATTGGTATTTTCACAGAAGACTTCTCTTCCATACCAAATTTCTTCATTAAATCTCTGGTGTATTTTGTCTGACTTATGAAGGTTCCATCCTTCAGCTGTTTCACTTGGAGTCCAAGGAAGAATGTCAGCTCTCCCATCATGCTCATTTCGAATTTGCTTTGCATGAGATTTGAGAATTTATCACACAACTCTTTGTTTGTGGATCCAAAGATGATGTCATCCACATATATTTGAACAAGCAGTATACTCTTCCCATCTTGAATTCTGAAGAGTGTTCTATCCACTTTGCCTTTTGTGAATCCGTTCTTAGTTAGGAATTGTGATAATGTATCATACCATGCTCTGGGTGCCTGTTTCAATCCATATAAAGCTTTCTTGAGTTTGTATACCTTGTCTCTAAGAGTTTTCTGCTCAAATCTTGGAGGTTGTTCAACATATACTTCTTCCTCCAACAAACCATTAAGGAATGCACCTTTACATCCATTTGATATACAATAAAGTTCTTGTGAGTGCATAGGCAAAACATCCTTATGGCTTCCAATCTTGCCACAGGGGCAAAAGTTTCATCAAAATCTATTCCTTCTTCTTGGCAATACCCTTTGGCTACCAATCTTGCTTTGTTTCTTACCACAGAGCCTTCCTCATTCATCTTGTTTCTGAACACCCATTTAGTGCCAATAACATTTTGATGGGTTGGCCTTTGAACCAATTCCCACACTTTGTTCCTTTCAAACTGATTTAGCTCTTCTTGCATGGCTTGGATCTAATGTGTGTGATCCAATGCTTGTGACACATCTTTTGGTTCTATTTGTGAGATGAAGCAAGTGAACATTGCTTCTTGTTGAGTTCGGATCTAGTTTTCACACCTTCTCTTACATTTCCAATGATTAGTTCGGTGGATGATCTCTCGGCCATCTTACATCAAAGTTGGAGTAAGTTAGTGGATTGATCGTCTTGCTTGACTATGTTATTTTGATCAGCTCTCTCATCATCACTTAGCCGCAGATTTTCCATTGTCTTTGAGACTCAAGCTATCTCATCTTCATCCGGATTGATAATTCCGGCTTGGCTTCAACATAGGGACTCTTCGCATGGTTGGTTGATTGACTTATCAACCGATTCTTCAATGTCTTCTCCATTTACATTTGGTTCATCAAACACCACATGGATGGATTATACGTAACCATTGTCCTCTTGTTGAGCACTCTGTGAGGCTTTGCTTTCAGTTGAGTATCCTAAGAAGATACCTTCATCAGCTTTAGCATCAAAAGCTTTTAAATTATCTTTGCCATTGTTATGGATGAAGCATTTGCATCCAAATATTTTGAAGTATGCAACATTTGGCTTTCTCCCTGTCCAAATCTCATAGGGAGTCTTTGTCAGCTGTCTGTTTATCATGCATCTATTTTTATCATGCATCTTTTAGGTCCTAACCGCTTCTTTGCTTCTTTGAGAGTTCTATTCTTCTTTCTCGCAACTCCATTTTTTGTGGAGTCCTTGCTGCAGATAATACATGACCAATACCATTTTCAATACAGTACTGAGTTATTATACCATTGACAAACTTAGTTCCTCTGTTAGATCTTATTTTGATAATGGTTTGACTCTTCTCATTTTGTATTCTCTTCATCAGTTGTGGTAGTTTCTGCAGAGTTTCTTTCTTTTTACACATGAATATTGTCCATGTATATCTTGAGTAGTCATCTACTACCACCAAGGTGTATTTCTTCCCACTTATGCTAGCTGGTTCCACTAGACCAAACAGATCCATATGTAGCAGGTGCAATATTCTTGTTGAAGATGGACATGTCTTTTCTTTGAATGATGATTTGGTTTGTTATCCCTTCTGACATGAATCACATATACTCTCCTTCTTGTATACTGAGTCTGGAAGTCCTTGCACAAGATTACTTCTTGCAAGTTTGTTAATAGTTTTAAAATTCAGGTGACTCAGCTTCTTGTAGCTTACTCTTTGATCTACTCTGAGCCTTTGCAGATTAGAGTCAGCTTTTCCCATATCTCACGAGCAGTCCTGCAAGATTTGACTTTATTAAACATAACTTTGTCGAGAGTTTTATAAATGATCTTGGCCACATTATCCAAGTTATAACTCTTTCGATCCTTGTTGGTCCATTCACTCCTTAGTTTTTCAACCACAACAGGCCTTTCAGCTGCAACCGCACCCTCTTCAGCAGCATCTCTCACAACTGTATTCACTTTTGTGATTTTTATGGCTCCATCTTCTATGACGAACCACATTTCATCGTGTAGTGCTAAGAGATGCGCCTGCATACGAATTTTCTAATCATCAAACTCTTCAACAGTGAAAATAGGAATGCGTGATATATTTGCTTGCATGATACTAACTTTATGAAAGAGAGTTTAAAAACAGTCAATTGTTGATCTTTGCAAAGATTGAGATCTAGTTCAGTAACCAGTGCGGAGGGTTCTTTGAACCAACCGCTCTAACACCACTTGTAGGTCCTAAGGGGTGTTTGTGTTAAGTCTAAAAGGGGGTTGAATAGACTTAACCATTTCAATTTTTTGATCTTTAAATCAGAGTTTTACAAAAGTACCAGCTTAGTCCTTTAAGACAGATTAGTTCACCCTCAAGAGGAGAGTTACACTCAACAAACTCGACCGAGTTATTGATAGACTAACTCATCTGAGTGAAGTGAGCTCTTTAAAAATTCAACTAACTTGGTTTTAACATTGGAAGTCTTACACCCTTTTGTTTAATGGTTTTGCAACACTTGTTTTGTTTAAGTTATTTTTAGTTGAGTCAAGCAAATGTATATCTATCAGCAGAAAAAAATGTGCAGTAATTAAAGTGGTGAAAATAAAAAGACACACGGCAATTTATAGTGGTTCGAGAATGGGGTAATTTCTCTACTCCAATCTTCTCCAACTCCCGGAGGTAATCCACTAATGCAACATCTGTTACAAGATGGATACAACAATCCAAGTAGGCCTTGATCACACAATTGGCTCTACTCCTGGGACTCATCTTCTTTGCAAGACAATTGTCTCACTACTTCAACTCTTTCAAACCCTTGGAATTGATCACAAAGCCCTCCAACGGATTCAAAGCTGGTTATAACTAGAACCTCAATGCACTTCCTTCACTCTTGGATGTGCATACCCCTTTGTTCTTTAAAACAACCTTTTTTCAACTTGTTGAAGCCTTTCTTCCTTCACTTTGTGTGTTGGATAGATACACTTCGAATGTACGCTCGAGGATTTAGAATGTATTGCTTGAGAGTGTTTTGCTTTCTTTGCTTTTCTCATATTTTCTCTTGTGTCATTCATACATTCTCTCATAAGTTCCTCAACCTTTTATAGTGATAGTTTGAAAAAGTGTCCATTGAAGAGATAGACATTTTTTCAAACTTCACTTATTGATCGTTGGCTTGTCTTGTTGTGCAGCAAATGATGTTGACCCAACCTTAATTTAATGTCCTGCAGGTTGTCTAAAATACTGCAGGTGTTCTGCGAACATCTTATTGGTTCCCAGCCTCTTGCACTCTTTCTGCAAGACAACTTTAAGGTTGTAGTTTGTTCCCTTTCCATATTGGGTAACTTTTTGACTTTTCATTCTAACGAACTTATTTAGCTTTCTTCGAGTCCTTTTGTTGCTTTACCCCTTTATTAAATGTTTTTCATACATAGGGGAAAGACTAAGTTGCTAGTCTGCTAACAAACACAACTTTTAGTACTTGACTAAATTTTCTCTTCGATACTCACCTGCAACTCAACTGATTCTTCACTGCATCCTCCAGTCAACTTCTGCGATCTTCAACTTGGCTGCTTCCATACTCAGCTTATAGATCCTATCTATTACACAGTTGAATTACAATAAAAAATTGGGTTCCAACTTTCTAATCTAAGTTTTACATGCATCATCAAAATCGTCAAGTCAACTCAAGAAGCAAAGTCTCAAAGTTGAAGTCACAAGTTGAGTTATCCAATGTCTGGAGCTGACTCAAGTCACCTGGGGTAAAGACAACAGTCTAGTAGAGACAACTGACTTAGATCCGTTGATTAAAGTCAAGAATATTACTCAATATAGTAATATGTCAAAGCTGTCAGGTCTAAAGTGTTAGTCCCAGAATTGTGCAAAAGGAATAAACCAATGGGAAACACTGCACCTTGTGTTAGGCACCTGCGATACTGCGAAGACATTTAATAAGAGGAAATGTCAACATCAAGGACTGCAACAAGACAAGCCAACGAACAAAAGTGACATTTAAAATTAGCCTATGTCTTCAATGGGCAAAATTTCAAATGTATACTATAAAAGGCTGAGGAAATTACTGAGAAGAGGTTACCTGAACCACGAACAAGCAAGCAATATTCAAGCAATTAACCTGCAATATTCTCAAGAACATTCAAGCAAATCCTCAAGCCTGAAACTCGAAGGAAATGGATCCAACACAAGCTGTGAAGGAAAGACGACTTCAAATCTGTTGAAGAGGAAACTTTTGAAGAATCAAAATGGGTCTACTTTCCAAGGAGGATTGTAGAAAGGTTCAAGGTCGAACCAGTATCAAGTTTGTTGGAGGGCTTCGTGATCAAATCCAAGAACTTGAGAAGTGAGCTAAAGTAGCAAGGCGGCGACGAGAAGAAGAAGTGAGTCGCAAGAGAAGCCGACTATGTGATCAAGACTGTCTCAGATCGTTTTCACCACTTTGTAATCGATTCATTACTTAGTGGATTCCTCCAGGGAGTTGGAGAAGAGAGGATTAGAAGAATTACTCCATCTTCGAACCCCTATAAAAATATTTGTGTCATTTACTTTCAGCACATTTATCTTCCTGCATATTTACATTATATCTGATGTTAGAATCATATCTGCTATCCAACTGATTAAATAACCAAGTGCTAAATATCGAGTGTTCAAGACAAGCTAAAATCTAATCAAAGGGTGTTAAGTCTTCCGCTGATAAAACCAAACAGCCAAGTTAGGTTTAGGTTAAACAACCAAGTTATTCTATCCAAACTCTATCGAGTTGAGTGGCTAACTTAGTTGAATAACCAACTTTGAGTCAAGGACACAATTGTTTGAGTTAACTCTGTTGTAATTTTAAAAGGACTAAAATCAAAAATTTGGTAAGGTTTATTCAACCCCCCCTCTTCAAAACCTTACTCACACCCCTTGGGACCTACAAGTGGTATCAGAGCGGTTGGTTCATTGAACCTTCCGCACTGGTTACTAAACTAGATCTCTATTTTTTCAAAAAGGTTTTTAAACACTTGTATTTTCAAAATCTTTCATTTTAAGCAAAGTTATTATCATGGAAGCAAATCTGACACGCATTCCTATGTTCACTATTGAAGAATTTGATGATTGGAAAATTCATATGCAGGCTCATCTATCTGCATTACATGATGAAATGTGGCTTGTGATAAAGGATGGGCCACTACAAATACTTAAAGTGAACATGACTGCAATAAGAGCAGCTGCAGAAGAAGGAGAAGAAGTTGCTGCTGAAGAAAGACCAGCCATGGTTGAAAAACCAAGGACTGAATGGACAAATGAAGATAGGAGGAGATACAACTTGGAAAATGTGGCCAATGACATACTCTACAAGACATTGGACAAAGCAATGTTCAATAAAGTCAAATCTTCCAAATCTGCAAAAGAAATCTAGAATAAACTAACTTTAATTTGTGAAGGATCAGAACAAATTAAAGAAAATAAAATGTTTGTTGTTGTTCAAAAGTTTGAAAATTTCAAAATGCTTGCATGTGAAACCATGGATCAACTGGATGCCAGATTCACTGAAATCACAAATGAGCTTTCAGCTCTTGGGAAGGAATATACACAAAAGGAAATGTGTATGAAGATCTTAAGAAGCCTCCCAGCTGAATGGGAAATGAAGACTATGGCCCTGAGACATTCAATGGACCTCTCGAGAAATCTAATCATGAGATATTCTCAGACCTCAAAGCCTTTGAGTTTGAGGTAAGAAGAAAAGAGCAAGAGGAGATAGATGTACCCAAGACAGCTGCACTAATGACCAAGGATGGAAAGAGAGCTGAACCCAAGGAAGCCATAGACCACAAGGAAATTGCCCTAATGGTTAAAAGATTCAACAAGTTCTTTAATAAGAACTGTAAAAGAAACAAGGGTGAAACCTCCAAGAGACATTCAACCCCTTTTAAATCAAGAGAAGACAGGCCACCCAAGAGAACTGAACATCAAAGCGTTGACTATCAGAGAGCTGATAATCCAAGAACAGAAAGAGCTGATTAAAGAGCTGAGAACCTGTGTTGGAACTGCAGACAACCAGGACATTTTGCAGTTGACTGTTCCTAACCACCAATCAACAAATATAGGAATGAGGAAGATAGAAAAGTCTTCAGAGAAAGAAGACAGGAAAATAAGAAAACCATGTTAGCTGTTGAGATCACAAAAAAGCTTGACCCAAGTCTAAAAGCGGCAGACTCGAGAGAGTTAGTGAAGTGACTACTCAAGTGACTCGAGGAAGAGGCTATGATTTGCCTTATGGCTAAAGAACAAGATCAACCGGATCAAGAAGATGAGGTACACTCTAACTCATCTCATTCTGATTCAAGTGATAGTGATTGTGATACACACACTTCATCACCCACTGATCTTTATGATTCATTAGGCAAAATGATGAAAGATTTTGAACACATAAAATCCTCACACACAATTATAAATGAGGAAAACATCCAGCTTTAAAGCCAAAACTCACAGCTGACTAAAGAGCTGAGTACTCTAAGTCACATAGTTGATGAGAACACTGAGCTGAAGGCTGAAAATACCAAGATCATAGCGGAGTTAGCTGCTATAGAAAAGAGGGAAAAAGATCTCAAAAATGTGATTGCCTCATTTACAAAGGCATCCAAATCATTGGATGATCTTATCATGAGTCAAAATGAATGTGGAGATAAGACCTGCATATGATTTAATTTCTTTGTGCACAGTCAAACTCCAAGAGTGATTTTGGAAAAAGGATCTTCAAGTAATGAAGCATCTCAAAAATCCAAAACACCAAATGTTGCACCCACATTCACTTCAAAGAACAATGGAATACAAAGGGAAAGGAAAACAACAATTGAGTATCTTTGAGAGGACAAGCGAGAAGAAATCCAATGAGTTCCTCCAAACTCCAAACTGAAAATACTATATGAAAAGCAAAGAGCTACCGAAACCCCTTAAATTTCATCGAAAAATACATATAATGGGAATGGTAGAAACTACCAAAACTATGTTGATTGGAATAATGTAAAATATCAGCAAAGACCAATGGAATACAAGCCTAGATGGCAAAGACCTAAAACTCAACAAAGGTCATTCCAAAGGCAAAATAGCTATTATCAGCACACATATGCACCCAAGCACTACACTCAGAAATTTCACAATTATCCTAAGAAAGCAATTGCTAAAACACACACACAGGCATACAGACAAAAGAGATAGCTCTATGAACCTAAAACCCCCAAGCAATTTGCTAATGTGCACTATGATTATGGCACTGATAGATGGCAACCTCTTATAGTCAAGTCCTTTGGCTATAGGTTGGTTGGATCATCTTATAGCACTAACCCCTCAAGACCCAGGCAAGTATGGGTACCTAAAAACTGATTTCCTTGATTGCAGGTTCAAGGAACAGCTGAGTGCCAAGGAACTTGATACATGGATACTGGTTGTTCCAGACATATGAAAAGAAACAAGAAAAACCTGTCAAGATTCAAGGAGATTGAAGGTGCAAAAGTCATATTTGGAGGAAATTAAGCTCCAGGGGAAATAAAAGGCACAGGATCCATCAAGTAGAATGGATTGGAAATCATAGATGTTGCTTATGTTGAAGTCTCAACTTCAATTTATTAAGCATCAGTCAACTCTATGATAAAGGCTACAATGTTGGATTCAACATGGGAGTGTGCCAGATCAAAGATGCTGAATCAAATGAAATAGTGCTGCAAGGATCGAGACAGAAGAATATGTATGTGGTAGATTAGTCTACTGCTACACTAAGCACTTGTCTGCTAGCTAAGAGTACGGCCGAATCAAGTTGGCTGTGGCACAAGAAGCTGAGTAATTTCAAGACAATCAACAAGCTGGCAAGGAGTCATCTTGTAGAAGGATTGCCAGATTCAGTGTACAAGAAAGAAGGTGTATGTGATGCATGCCAGATGGGAAAGCAAAAAAAATATTCATTCAAGGATAAGCCAAGTCCTTCTTCAACAACGATATTACATATGTTGCATATGGATTTATTTGGTCCAGTTGAGCCAGCCAACATAAGTGGAAAGAAATACACATTGGTAGTGGTAGATGACTACTCAAGATATACATGGACAATCTTCATGTGTAAAAAGAAGAAAACTTTGCAGAAGTTACCTTAGCTGATGAAAAGAGTTCAAAATGAAAAGAGCCCAACCATTATAAAGATAAGATCTGACAGAGGAACTGAGTTTGTTAATGGGATAATAACTTAGTATTGTGTTGAAAATGGAATTGCTCATGAATTATCAGCGGCAAGAACTCCACAACAGAATGGACTAGCTGAAAGAAGGAACATAACTCTCAAGGAAGCTGCAAAGACCATGTTATACTCAAAATAGATGCATGATCAACATGCAATTGACCAAGACTCCCTATGAGATTTGGACAGGGAGAAAGCCAAATGTTGGACATTTAAGGATATTTGGATTTAAATGTTTCATCCATAACAATGGCAAAGATAATTTAAAGGCTTTGATGCTAAAGCTGATGAAGGTATCTTTTTAGGATACTCAGCTGAGAGCAAATCCTACAAAGTGCTGAACAAGAGGACTATGGTTACAGAAGAGTCTATCCATGTGGTTTTTGATGAACCTAATGTAAATGGGGAAGACATTGAAGAGTTAACTGATAAGCTGAATCAGGCAACTATGCAGAAGAGTCCTTACGTTGAAGCTGAAGTAAGAGCATACAACCCAGATGAAGATGATATAGCTGAATCTCAAAGACAGCTGGAAAGTCTACAGTTGAATGAAGATAAAAGAGCTGTTCAAGACAACTTAGCTGTGAGATGGTTGAATCCAACATACTTACTTCAACCTGATGTGAGATGGCTGAGAGACCATCCACCAGAGTTAGTTATTGGAGATGTTAGAGATGGCATAAGAACCAGATCCAGAGCACAACATGAAGCAATGTTCACTTGTTTTATTTCCCGGATAGAGCATTAAGATGTGTCTCAAGCATTGGATGACACACATTGGATTCAAGCAATGCAAGAAGAGTTGAATCAGTTTGAAAGAAACAAAGTATGGGAATTGGTGCAGAGGCCAACCTATCAAAATGTAATTGGCACATGCAAGTCCCAAGGGGTGTGAGTGTAAGGTTTAGAAGGGGGGGTTGAATAAACCTTACCAACTTTTCGATTTAGTCTTTTTAAAAGTTCAGAGTTGATGCTACACACAATTTGTGTCCTTGGTGATGACTAATTTAGTTAATCGGTAGAGTTAGTCACTCACCGACTGATCGATTTGTTGATAGAATAACTCAGCTGTTAAGACTAAAGACTTAGCTCAGCTGTAGTTTGTTTTCAGCGGAAGACTTAACACCCTTAAATTTGTTTTGGTATTGATTTAATGCTTGGTTTAGTACTTAGAGATTATCAAATGTATAGCAAATTTATCAGAGTTAAGCAGATAAGATGCGAGAAATTAAAGTCTTTGAAATGTAAATGACATGAAAAGTTTTATAGAGGTTCGAAGATGGGGTAATTTCTTCTACTCCTCTCTTCTCCAACTCCTGGAGGAATCCACTAAGTATTGATCAAGTATACAAAGTGGTAATGAGTCCGGATACAAGTCTTGATCACACAATGACTTGACTTGATCCTTTGGGACTCGATCTGGAGATGCCTTGGTCACGCAGGTGGCTTCTCGTGCGACTCGGCTTCTTCAAAGGGCATTTGCCTTGCTACTACAACTCACTTGCTCAAGCTCTTTGGATTTGATCACGAAGCCCTCCAAAAACTCGAGACGGTTCGACCTTGAACCTTTCTACAATCCTCCTTGGAATGTAGACCCCTTTTCTTCAAAGGTTTCCTCTTCAACCGATTGAAGCTATCTTTCCTTCACGGTGAGTGTTGGATTGATTTTCTTCTTAGTGTAGGCTTGAGGATTAATCTTGAATGATTTGAGGATATTTTAGGTTACTGATTCAAAATGTTTTCTTGAAATGTTCGTGGTTTAGGTAGTCAAGGTAACCTTCTCTCGAGTCATTCCAACCTTTTATAGTGATCTTTCAAAAATCGCCAATTGAAGAGATAGGCTTATTTTTGAAAGTCACTTGTGGTCGTTGGCTTGTCTTGTTGCGATCCTTGAGTTGCCACTTCCTCGTATGAATTGTTCTTGACTTTTCGAGTTCGACACGGTGTAGTGCTTCCCATTGGTTCATTCCCCTTGCACGCTTCTCGGGACCGAGCACTTCGAGAAAGGTAGCATGGAGGTATTACTTGTTTAAGTAATTCTCTTGATTTACGTGCAACGGATCTCTTTCGATTATCTCGACTTGACCGCATTTCCTTGCTTTCCCAGGTGACTTAGAGTCAACTTCCAATCATTGGATGACTCTTGTCACATCAACTTGAGACTTGGCTATCTTGAGTTGACTTGATCGATACTTTACTCACCGCATCTCACCTTGCACCTTGATCGAGTTCCGTCTTCTCTTCTTTGCCCATCAATTTGTCTTGCGGTGAGTCTTCCTTCTAGTTTCAGTTGTCATCTTGCATGTTTAGGCATAGCTGACTTAACTCAGCTTGACCAGCCCTATTTGTTACAATGCAGTTTACAACAAAAATGGGGTGCCAACTTCCTATTCTAAGTTTTACATGGCATTCATCAAAATCTAAACAATAAATTTCCCAACAATTTCCCCCTTTTTGATGATGCCAAAACTTAAAACAAAAATGTAAATAGCATAGATACATATAGATAGTGTATTTACAGAGAATGTATGCGTAGAATCAATCCTTTTATTGATCATAACATTCTTGTCCTTTACAAAACTGTTTACAAGGTGTATCGAGCAAACATCTATGTCTACGTAAAAATAGAGAATTTCTGATTTATTACGAAGACTTACATAGTATGTATTTACATAGTAAAATACATGAAGGGGTGGACAACAACACTTCATCTCCTTCACCCTCCTTCTTTCATCTTCTTGATTCTGTCATCTTCTCGGTCTTCTTCTCTTTTTCTCATCTTCATCCGTCTTCTTCTTCTTTTCATATGCCTTCCGGCAGCGACTTCATCTCTTCTTAGTCTCTCTTGCCTTTCCTCCCATAGCTGAGTTTGTCTTTTATTTTCTTCTTCAATTATTTTCACATACTCATCATTGTTCTTAGCCACTTGCAGATTGACTACTTCGTCAAAACCGCCTTGATAGATCCCTCCTTTCTTGCCGGATCTATGTACTCAATGTTTTTGGGCGAGGCCAGGTCGAAACCTCTTCCTCCACCTTCGCTTCTTTCTCTACCTCTTCCTCTCGGGCGTGTATTATATTGGGGTCTTCTTCTTCGGTGAGTGACCAGTGAGTGACCAGCAGAGTGATTCGGTAGTCTTCGCTGTCGGCCTTCTTCACATAGCGTGAGACCCTTTTCCAAGACAAGTCCCGTGCTTGAGCCATGGACATGTTTGCGAAGTATCCTTGAGATGCGGCGTTTTAAATTCATCAACGGATCTTGGCTCGCCCCGGCATCCGAGATGGCATAAGTGTCTCATCTCTTTGGAATGCCTCCATGTTGTTTCAAGATATCCATAACTCGGGCATTCATCCTTCCTTCCACTTCCTCCATCCCTCGCTTCAATCGTCTTCTTTCTCTTTTGACCATAGACACAACAGAGTGTTGGAGTGGCGAGTCACTTTGGAGTTTTTGCCGATAATATCACCGTGTGACAAGACCTTGTTGGGGGTTTGTGCAATCATTAGGGTGACATCTCCGATCCTTCCCCCCTCAGCAGACTTTCCTTTCTTTGCTCTTGAGACCTCCTCAACTGTCTTTCCCTTTACTGTTTGCTCCCTCCTTCTCAACGTCAGGTCTCTTTCGCTTTAAGGTATTCCTCTTCCCCTTTTTGGCATCATCAAAGGAGAGAGGAACCCCTGGAAACATACTAGCAAGCGTAAAGTCGAGTCTGGCGATAGTCGAAGTTCGCTTCGAGTCTGGCTGAGTACGCATGAAACTCGTAACGAGTAGCGTTGGATTGACTTTAAGCAACTTTATCTCAACAATAAGAAGGTGAATTTTCGATCCATGTTTTCTTCCATACGTAGGAGCTCATTCTTATTTTGCTCACGCAGCAGCCTTGATCTCGGCGGTGTGAGATTCATGCAAGTGCTCAATGTGTTCTCTCAACTTTGTCTTTGCATCGGCATTCTCATTTCGCCATACCAACAACTTGTTGAACAATGTTATGAAATATCTAGCTTGTTCCACACGCATTGTTTCTTCTTTGTTGCCACCACTCCGGATTCGACTATTATGCATCTCAAGTCAGCAGTAAGGTTGGCATCTCTGTTATCTAGTCTCATGTCCAACGAGGCTTGGTGCCTCTCCATCCGTTCAATTTTAGCAAATAATGCTTTGAACACCTCCCGAACTTGGTTGTTCCTCTGTCGCGGTGACGGCCAAAGCGTCACAATCATAGTCAATTTGGAATGATGGTGTCGATGGAATGACAGGATCGCTCTATGGAAGCGCTCGAGATCTCTTTCTGATTCTTCAGGGAGGTCGGGTACCTCCAGAGAAAAGGGAAATGATTCTACGAAGGAGTGGTGCTCGTGAAGTTCCTTGTGGAGTCGAACCTGCTGCAGCTTGAGGAGCCTGCGCGATGGACTTTGTTTTGGGGGTCTGTTGTGAAGTTGTGTCAACAGCCTTCAACGGCTTCGTCGGTCTGTTGGTTTCTCCAATTGAGTTGTCCTCGACCTTATCAAAAGCGTCATCGGACGATGATGAGATTTCCATGGGTGGCTCATCATCAAAATTGAAAGTTTGACGAGTAGTCTTGAGGTCGACTTGCTCGTGGTTGGAACATCCTCATTTGAGTCTTTTGTATCGATCCACAGGGGATGACTCGGCTTCATCGTCTTCTTCCGATCCCAAAAAGGTTACATCGGGATTATCCTGGGAATCGTGAAGCGCGCTTATCTCCTTTTCGAGATGGATCAATGATAGTAGGAGGGATGTTATGTACTTGACTTCTTTACCCCGGAAGTCTCAACCTCCCGTTGGCCTTCATTACCTCCTGCAGTCTCAAGCTGCAGCAATGAGGCCTTGGACATCCCTTTCGACGGTGTCACTGTCTTAGGGTCTTCTGCGGTGGCATCCATTGGAGTCTCAACCCCATGGATTGCACTTTCATCGCCCAGTGTTAACTCCCGGGCTGTTCTTTCATGTGCCTCGATCGCATCGCAGTCGTCATTAGCCTTCAGAGCGGTTGGCACCTCACCGAGACAGTTTCAACTATCGAGCTTTGTTGATGACAACTTGTTTGTGTACTTTGTGGTTGTTCCTTCTCCACTTCGCCTCCTTGATTCATTGTGGAGTCATCTGCGCAAAGATCCTCCGACCTTGCTGCGGTGGAGGAGTTTCCCCCTCACTGGCGCACCGGATGAGTAACTTGGAATGGGGTCACTTGTCTCCAAACTCCCGGCTGTTTCTACTGAGTGTTCAGCCGTTGGGGCAGGTGGTAAGACACCTTCATTAGGGGTTGGCCCGACTGGGGTCCCCACTAACCCAGTTTCATCGCCAATTTGCTTATTTCCTTCTTCCGAGTGAGCTTGGGAAGTGGTGGCAGCAACAACGGTGGCAATATGCTGCACCACTCCCATTGGGTCTATCTCCAACTGTGTTTTGGAGGACTCTCCTGGTCCCTCCATCATTCTTTAGTCAAGAAGGATTCTGGATTCGTGCATTGCTTGCTGCATTTGCAACTCTTTGTGGCAAAGAAACAGGTCCAGATCCTCATCACCTGTCGATAGGACGTCAAAGGAGATGATGTGTATGTTCGTGGTGCGGTGATAGGCGAGATCTTTGGCCTTCTCACGTGCCTCGGCCTTTCCTCTCGCTCTGTCTCTCCTTCTCCTTGTCCTTGAATATCGCAAGATATTCGTGCGATTTTCTTCATCCGAGTGCTTGGACCACAAAGTGGTCACTCCAAGAAAATTCATCGTTCCTCTTCTTCTTCGATAAACTCGGGCCGTTGGAACTGTTCCCTGGATCGACTTAACTTCCACTTCCTCCACTCTCGCAGACGATTTTGGATGTCTGGATAAGGTGGGGATAGGATCATCACATCATCATCTCTATCAGCTTCTTCTTGATGTCCCTCATTCTCGGGGATAGAAGGTAGCAAGCTCACGGTGCTCCATCTTGTCGGTTGCGTGCATCATTGCGGGAGGGGATACGATCCTGTCCAACAAAGCGAGTTAGATTTCTCGGCTACTTCTTGTGTCTCATTGTTCGAACTACAACTGGTCTTGATTTGCCTCTGCTGATCGCCTTCACAGACTTGGTTGTTTCATCAATAATTTTCGGAGACTCTACTTCTCAAAGCGATCTCTGATATCTGTTTGGTGAGTGGCGACTCGGCCCGGTTTCTCAAGTTCGAACGCTTGAAGATTCTTCTTCTTCTCTTAGTTTGTACCGAGAGGATTTTCGGTTCGGAGAGAGTTTCTTCTAAGTCTTGGGCGGCGGGGGCGTGTCTTTGTTGTTTTCTTCTGAGGAGCTAGCCGTCTTGGCTTATCAGTTCTCCTCTTTTTGACGACCGAGGAGAAGGTATTTGAGATTTCTTCTCGGCCGCGGCTATCGGGGGGGAGACACACGGCTACGGGGGGTGACTTGGGCTGCGAGGGCGGGGAGCAGATTTGGTTTTCTTTCTTTGCAGGGGCAGCAATTCTCTTAGCAGCTGCAGGGGCATCTTTCTTCTTTGGTGGAGAGGAAACAACTGTATCTTCAGGGTCAGCTGATTTCCCCTCACTTGTATCAACTCTCTTGGCGTAGGCTCTCTTCTGTGCGCCAGAGAGGTTTGATTTTAACATCCTCTTGTTTACATGGAACACCTTTCCATGTCGAAGAGGGACTCCTTTTACCTCCATCAGCCGGCCAATCACCAGGCCGTATCCCAGGGATCCTCCAAATGCTACATTCTCCTTGAAGGATTTGTTCCCTACATTCTGGCAAAGTCTGCTGTAGACAAACTCAGCCCAATTCACTTTCTTTTCTTCAATGATCGCAACCATCACGATCAATTTCGCTTTGGACAGTTGGTCAAAGCTGCCAAACTTGATGTCTATGCATTTGGCAACTATGTCCAACAGTTTGTGGTAATCCTTCTTCAACAACCTCTTGTTGGCTGCGTAGACTATCTTATCAGCATAGTCGTTCTTGGCTACTTCCTTCCAAGCAGCTGCCAAGTCAACATCAGCTTCATTTATTTCTGGTGCTCCTTCCGCCGGTAATGAGCAGTGTTCTGCCAAATCCTTTGTAGTGATAATAAACTCCTTCCCGTGAACAGAGGATTTGATCCCCTCATCGTGAATCTCAGCGTTCACGTAGAACTGTGCGACCTCTTCCACATAGGTCATCGGGAGCTCCATCGTCAGAAATGGTTTTAGCCCGGACTTTTGAGCTTTTCAGCGATTTTCTTTATGAGGGCGTCATCGGACCCCTGTTTGACCATACCCTCGAAATCCACAGTAGACCCAGTGTGGATTTGCTTTCCTAGCTTGACAAAATCATAAGTCGATGCCATTTTTCAGTATTTCACCGAAAGAAACTTAGAAGTTGATTTGAAGATTGATAGGGTTTTGAGAGAGTTTTGCCTTTGCTTCTGAGAGAGAAATGAACAGTTTTGGTAATGTGTGAGAGAAACGGACGAAAAAAGGTTTAAGTATGGTTCATGAAAGGACGTGCGGGTGGTTTTTGAAATGTGATCAAAATCAACGGCTTAGATTTTGCACGCCCATTTAGCATTTAATGTCTCATATTTAATGCGGCAAAGCATTTATATCCAATCATAAGCTTGGTGTGCGGCTTTTGCCTGTACATCGCGTCATAATTATCTTCGACGTCATTCTTAAAAACATTCTCGCTTAGTAAAAACGACTGCGTTTTTGTCACTTTGCTCATAAATGACTCAGCTTATCCCTTAGTTGTTTTAACTCTTCTTCTCACAGTTCTCATAGTGACTCAAATTTGTCACCTAATTCGGTATATTTGTTTCTTTCCGATCGATCGATTCATTTAGTGATTTTGAGAATTGACTATTTTTCCTTTTTGTGTTTCATTTCTTTTCTTTGAGTCTTCGAAAGTGTCGAGTGTCACCAACTCAATTAAACCTAACTCATGCTTGAGTTCTTCAAATCTTGACTCACATAATGGTTTTGTCAATATGTCACCAACCCCATTTGTTTATCGGTTGAAATATATTCCAAGGTGATGTCCTTCTTTTCAACATGATCTCTTATGAAGTGATATCGACATCGATATGCTTTGTTCTTGAGTGCAAACACGAGATTTCGAGTGATTGCAATTGCACTTGTGTTATCACACATGATTGGAATTTCCTTTTCTTCAACTTCATAGTCTCTCATTCTTTGTCTCATCCATATGACTTGGGCAACTTGTTTGCCTGCAGCCTATGTATTATACCTTCGTCATTTGTAGAGGTGGCTATTGAATTTTGCTTTTTGCTAAACCAGGAAATTAGTCTGTTTCCAAGCATTTGACATGTGCCTCGAGGTGCTTTTCCGTCAACTCGCATCCAAAGATAGTCGAGTCCGAATAGCCAATTAGCTTGAATCCACCTTCCTTTGGATACCATAATCCAACTTCTTGGCTTCCTTTCAAATATCTCAAAATTCTCTTGGTTGTAGTCATATGGCTTTCTTTTGGAGCAGATTGAAATCTTGCACATACACCTACAACAAAGGTGATATCCGCCCGCTTCTTTGTGAGATAAAGCAATGATCCAATAAGTGCTCGTATCTTGTTTGATCTACAGGCTTGCCATCTGCATCCATGTCCATTTTGAGTGATGTATTCATTGGAATTTTCATAGAAGACTTCTCTTCCATACCAAATGTTTTCATTAAATCTCTGGTGTATTTTGTCTGACTTATGAAGGTTCCATCCTTCAGCTGTTTCACTTGGAGTCCAAGGAAGAATGTCAGCTCTCCCATCATGCTCATTTTGAATTTGCTTTGCATGAGGTTTGAAAATTTATCACACAGCTCTTTGTTTGTGGATCCAAAAATAATGTCATCCACATATATTTGAACAAGCAGTATGCTTTTCCTGTCTTGAATTCTTAAGAGTGTTCTATCCACTTTTCCTTTTGTGAATCCATTTTTAGTCAGGAATTGTGACAAAGTATCATACCATGCTCTGGGTGCCTGTTTCAATCTATATAGAGCTTTCTTGAGTTTGTATACCTTATCTCTAAGAGTCTTCTGCTCAAATCTTGGAGGTTGTTCAACATACACTTCTTCTTCCAATACACCATTTAGGAATGCACTCTTTACATCCATTTGATATACAATAAAATTCTTGTGAGCTGCATAGGCAAGAAACATCCTAATAGCTTCCAATCTTGCTACAGGGGCAAATGTTTCATCAAAATCTATCCCTTCTTCTTGGCAATATCTTTTGGCTACTAATCTTGCTTTGTTTCTTACCACAGAACCTTCCTCGTTCATCTTGTTTCTGAACACCCATTTAGTGCCAATAACATTTTGATGGGTGGGTCTTTGAACTAACTCCCATACTTTATTTCTTTCAAACTGATTCAGCTCTTTTGCATAGCTTGAATCCAATGTGTGTCATCCAATGCTTGTGACACATCTTTGGGCTCTATTTGTGAGATAAAGCATGTGAACATAGCTTCTTGTTGAGTTCTGGATCTTGTTTTGACACCTTCTCTTATATCTCCAATGACAAGTTCGGTGGATGGTCTCTCAGCCATCTTACATCAGGTTGGAGTAAGTTAGCTGGATTCAGTCGTCTTGCGGTTGTGTTGCTTTGATCAGCTCTCTCGTCATCACTTAGCTGCAGATTTTCCAACTGTTTTTGAGACTCAGCTGTCTCATCTACATCTGAGTTTATAATTCCGGCTTCAACTTCAACATAGGGACTCTTCGCATGGTTGGTTGATTCAAACTTATCGGTGATTCTTCAATGTCTTCTCCATTTACATTTGGCTCATCGAACACCACGTGAATGGATTCCTCGGTAACCATAGTCCTCTTGTTGAGTACTCTGTAGGCTTTGCTTTAATTTGAGTATCCCAAGAAGATACCTTCTCGACTTTAGCATCAAAAGCCTTTAGATTATCTTTGCCATTGTTATGGATGAAGCATTTACATCCAAATATTTTAAAATATGCAACACTTGGTTTTCTCCTGTCCAAATCTCATATGGAGTCTTTGTTGTCTTTTATCATGCATCTATTTTGAGTGTAGCATCTTTGTGTTTATTGCTTGACCCAAAATCTTTTTGGTAACCCGCTTAGGCTAACATGGTCCTTGCTGCTTCTTTGAGAGTTCTATTCCTTCTTTCTGCAACTCCATTCTGCTGTGGAGTCCTTGCTGCAGATAATTCATGACCAATACCATTTTCAATACAATATTGAGTTATTATGCCATTTACAAACTCAGTTCCTCTGTCAGATCTTATTTTGATATGGTTTGACTCTTCTCATTCTAAATCCTCTTCATCAGCTGTGGTAGTTTCTGTAGAGTTTCTTTCTTCTTACACATGAATATTGTCCATGTATATCTTGAGTAGTCATCTACTACCACCAAGGTGTATTTCTTCCCACTTATGCTAGCTGGTTCAACTGGACCAAATAGATCCATATGTAGCAGATGCAATATTCTTGTTGAAGATGGACATGCCTTTTCTTTGAATGATGATTTGATTTGTTTTCCATTCTGACATGCGTCACATATATTCTCCTTTTTGTATACTGAGTCTGGAAGTCCTTCCACAAGATTGCTTCTGGCAAGCTTGTTAATTGTTTTGAAATTCAGGTGACTCAGCTTTTTGTGCCACAACCAACTTGATTCAGCTGTGCTCCTTGCTAATAGACAGGTGCTGGGTGTTGCAGTTGACCAATCCACGATATACATGTTATTTTGTCTGCATCCTTGCAACACAACTTCATTTGATTCTGTATCCTTGATTTGGCATATACCCATGTTAAATCCAACATTATAACCCTTGTCACAGAGTTGGCTGATGCTTAGCAAGTTGAAGTTGAGTCCTTCAACATATGCAACATCTGTGATTTCTAATCCATTTTTCTTGATGGATCCAATGCCTCTTATTTCTCCTGGAGCTTCATTTCCTCCAAATATGACTTTTGCTCCTTTAACTTCCTTGAATTTTGACAGATTTTTCTTGTTTCCTGTCATATGTCTGGAACAACCACTATCCATGTACCAGGTTCCTTGGCACTTTGTTCTTGAAACCGCAAACAAGGAAATTAAGTTTTAGGTACCCATACTTATGCAGGTCCGAGGGGTTAGTATTGTAAGATGATCCAACCAACCTATAGCCAAATGATTTGGCTCTAAGGGGTTGCCATCTATCGAGTGCCATAATCATAATTAATTTTGGCAAATTGCTTGGGGATTCTAGGTTCATACATTTTGTCTCTTTTGTCCGTATGCATGTATATGTGTTTTAGCAATTGCCTTCTTTGGGTAGTTGTGGTGTCTCGAGTGTAGTGCCTAGGTGCATATGTGTCTTTGATGAAAGCTCTTATACCTTTGGAATGGCCTTTCTTTGAGTTCTAGGCCTTTGCCATTTGGGCTTATATTCCATAGGTCTTCACGATAGTTTACATCATTCCAATCGGCTTGGCTTGGATATTTTCTACCATTCCCATCAAATGTGTTTTTTTATAGAACTTATGGGGTTTTTGGTAGCTCTGTTTCTTCTTTACTGAGCATTTCTGTTTGGAGTTCTTTGAGGAACTCATTTGGATTTCTTCTCATTGTCCTCTCAAAGACACTCAACTCGGTTGTTTTCCTTTTCCTTTATAACCAATGCCGGTTTGCTTGTAATTGTGCTTTGGAATAAATGTGTGTGCACCATTTGGAGTTTTGGATTTTTGAGATACTTCATTGCTTGAAGATCCTTTTTCCAAAATCACTTTTGGAGCTTGACATAGCACGAGAGGAATTAAATCCTAAGCTGTCTTGTCTCCACATTCTCTTTGGCTCATGATAAGATCATCCAATGATTTAGATGCCTTAGTGAATGAGGCAATCACATTTTGAGGCCATTCTCCCTCTTTTCTATGGCGGCTATTTACGCTATTAGCTTGGCATTTTCGGTCTTTAAACTTTTATTCTCATCGGCTATTTGACTTAGAGTACTCGGCTCCTTAGTCATTTTGTGAGTTTTGACTCTTGAGTATTTGTTTTCCTCATTTAGTAGTGTGTGTGAGGATTTAATGTGTTCAAAATCTTTCATCATTTTGCCTAATGAATCATAAAGATCGAGTGGGTGATGAAGTGTGTGTGTCACGATCACTATTACTAGAATCGAGTGTGATGAGTCGAGTGTACCTCATCTTCTTGGTCGGGTTGGTCTTGTTCCTTGGCCATCAAACGGATCAAGGCTTCTTCTTGAGTCACTTGAGTAGTCAGCTTTACTACTCTCTCGAATCGGCCTATGTCTCTTGACTTGGTTGTCTCGGCGATCTCTGCACCAACATTGCCTTTTTCTTTTCTTGTCTTCTTTCTCGAAGACCTTTCTTTCTTCTTCATTCTGTATTTGTTGACTACAGGATATGGGCAATCAATGGCATAGTGACCCGGTTGCCTACGGTTCAAAGATAGATATTCAACCTTTTGATCAGCTCTTTCCATTCTTGGATTGTCGGCCCTTTGATATTAAGCTTTTTGATGATCTGTTCTCTTGGTTGGCCTATCTTCCCTTGACTTGGAGGGAGCCGAGTGTCTTCGGGAGGATTCGCCCTTGCCTCTCTTGTAGTTCTTATTGAAGAACTTGTTGAACCTTTTAACCATCGGGCTATTTCCTGGGTCAATGACTTCTTTGACCTCGGCTCTCTTGCCATCCTTAACAATTAGAGCAATTTGTTTTTGGGTCTTGCTTTGTCTCTTCCTGGTCTTTTCTTCTCGGCTCAAATTCGTAGGCTTTGAGATCCGAGAATAGCTCATGGTTGGATGTCTTTGATAGGTCCATGGAATGTCTTAGTGCCATGACCTTCATTTCCATTTCATTGGTGGGAGACTTTTTAGGATCTTCATACACATTTCCTTCTATGTATATTCTTTTCCAAGAAGCGAGATAGCTCGTTGGTAATTTCGTGAACCGAGCATCCAGTTGATCCAGGTTCTCTCCTGCGATCATTTTGAAATTCTCAAATTTCTCAGACATCCACCGATAATTTATTTTCCTTGATTTGCTCTCGAGCCTTCACAAATCAATGTTAGCTTGTCCCATATTTCTTTAGCCATTTTGCATGATTTGACTTTATTGAACATGGCTTTGTCAAGGTTTTGTAAAGAATATCCTTGGTCACATTGTCCAGGTTGTATCTTTTTTGTCATCATTTGTCCATTCAACTCTTGGTTTTTCAACCATAGCCATTTGGTCTAGGAGCGACATCCTCTTCACCTTCACCTTGCGGCTCTCCTTACATACCAGTGTGTTCACTTTTAAAATTTGTAGTGGCCCATCCTCTATCACTATCCACATCTCATAATGTAATCTTTGATAGATGAGCTCGTGCATACGAATTTTCCAATCATCAAATTCTTCAATTGTGAACATAGGGATGCGTGTCAAATTTGCTTCCATGATAATAACTTTTGATAATAAAAAGAGTTTTGAAAACTTAAGTACTAAAACAGACTTTGAAAAATTTGGAGATCTAGTTCAGTAACCAGTGCGGAAGGCTCAATGAACCAACCGCTCTGATACCACTTGTAGGTCCCAAGGGGTGTGAGTGTAAGGTTTAGAAGGGGGGGTTGAATAAACCTTACCAACTTTTCGATTTAGTCCTTTTAAAAGTTCAGAGTTGATGCTACACAGTTGTGTCCTTGGTGGACATCTAATTTAGTTAATCATTAGAGTTAGTCACTCAATAGACTCGACTAAGCTGTTGATAGAATAACTCAGCTGTTAAGACTAAAGACTTAGCTCAGTTGTAGTTTGTTTTCAGCGGAAGACTTAACACCCTTAAATTTGTTTTGGTATTGATTTAATGCTTGGTTTAGTACTTAGAGATTATCAAATGGATAGCAAATTTATCAGCAGAGTTAAACAGATAAGATGCAGAAATTAAAGTGTTGAAATGTAAATGACACGAAAAGTTTTATAGAGGTTCGAAGATGGGGTAATTCTTCTACTCCTCTCTTCTCCAACTCCTGGAGGAATCCACTAAGTATTGATCAATATACAAAGTGGTAACAGTCCAGATACAAGTCTTGATCACACGGTGACTTGATCCTTTGGGACTCGGCCGGAGATGCCTTGGTCACGCGGTGGCTTCTCGACGACTCGGCTTCTTCTTCACAGGCGGTTTGCCTTGCTACTACAACTCACTTGCTCAAGCTCTTTGGATTTGATCACGAAGCCCTCCAAAAATTCGAGACTGGTTCGACCTTGAACCTTTCTACAATCCTCCTTGGAATGTAGACCCCTTTTCTTCAAAGGTTTCCTCTTCAACTGATTGAAGCTATCTTTCCTTCACAGGTGAGTGTTGGATTGATTTTCTTCGTAGTGTATGCTTGAGGATTAATCTTGAATGATTTGAGGATATTTTAGGTTACAGTTCAAAATGTTTTCTTGAAATGTTCGTGGTTCAAGTAGTCAAGGTAACCTTCTCTCAGAGTCATTCCTCAGCCTTTTATAGTGATCTTTCAAAAATCTGCCCGTTGAAGAGATAGCTTATTTTTGAAAGTCACTTGTGGTCGTTGGCTTGTCTTGTTGCGATCCTTGGAGTTGCCACTTCCTCATATGAATTGTTCTTTGACTTTTCGAGTTCGACACGGTGTAGTGATTCCCATTGGTTCATTCCCTTGCACGCTTCTCGGGATCGAGCACTTCGAGAATAGCATGGAGGTATTACTTGTTTAAGTAATTCTCTTGATTTTACGCGGCAACGGATCTCTTTCGATTATCTCGACTTGATTTGCATTTCCTTGTTTTCCCAGGTGACTTAGAGTCGACTTCCAATCATTGGATGACTCTTTATCACTTCAACTTGAGACTTGGCTATCTTGAGTTGACTTGATCGATACTTTACTGTTGCATCTCATTTGCACCTTGATCGAGTTCCGTCTTCTCTTCTTTGCCATACTCAATTTGTCTTGCAATGAGTCTTCCTTCTAGTTTCTAGTTGCCATCTTGCATGTTTAGGCATAGCTGACTTAACTCAGCTTGACCAACCCTATTTGTTACAATGCAGTTTACAACAAAAATGGGGTGCCAACTTCCTATTCTAAGTTTTACATGGCATTCATCAAAATCTAAACAATAAATTTCCCAACAGCACAAAATGGGTTTTCAGAAACAAGATGAATGAGGAAGGATCTATTGAAAGGAACAAAGCAAGATTGGTAGCAAAGGGTATTGCCAAGAAGAGGGAATAGATATTGATGAAACCTTTGCTCCTGTTGCAAGATTGGAAGCAATAAGGATATTTCTTGCTTATGTTGCACATAAGAACTTCACTGTGTATCAAATGGATGTGAAAAGTGTATTTCTAAAAGGACTGTTAGAGGAAGAAGTCTATGTTGAACAACCTCCACGTTTTGAGCAGAAAACTATTGGAGATAAGGTATATAAGCTCAAGAAAGCATTATATGGATTGAAACAAACACCAAGAGCATGGTATGAAACATTGTCTCAATTTCTAACTGACAATGGATGCACCAAAGGCAAAGTTGATAGAACACTCTTTAGAATTCAAGATGAAGAGAGTATACTACTTGTTCAAATATATGTGGATGACATCATTTTTGGATCCACAAATAAGGAGCTGTGTGACAAGTTCTCAAACCTCATGCATGGTAAATTTGAGATGAGCATGATGGGAGAGCTGACTTTCTTCCTAGGACTTCAAGTCGAGTGTTAGGAAATTTATTAAGTAGATTTTGATGATACCATGTAAAACTTAAACTAGGAAGTTGACACCCCATCTTCCTTGTAATTTGTATTGTAATAGATAGGGCTGGAAAAGCTAAGTCAAGCCAGCCATGCCAAGGGATACAAGAAGTCAACTGCGGACTGGATTGAAGACTCTACTGTGTGTCAGCTGAGTTTGTCCAAGAAAGAAGTCAAGGACTCGACTTAAGGAGTGTCAGCTGAGGAACAACTGTAAGAAGTGTCAGTCAAGTTATCTCAAGAAGCAAGTCTCAAAGTTGAAGTGACAGTTGAGTCATCCACGATGGAAGTCGACTCAAGTCACCTGGGGTAAAGATAGCAGTCTAGTCAAGACAACTGACTTAGATCCGTTGATTAAAGTCAAAAATGTTACTCAGAATAGTAACATGTCAAAGCTGTCAGGTCTAAAGTGTTAGTCCCAAAATTGTGCAAAAGGAATAAACCAGTGGGAAACACTGCACCTTGTGTCAGGGACCTGCGATGCTGCGAAGACATTTAATACGAGGAAATGTCAACATCAAGGACTGCAGACAAGACAGGCAAATGAACAAAAGTGACATTTAAAATTAGCCTATCTCTTCAACGGACAAAATTTCAAATGTACACTATAAAAGGCTGAGGAAGTTATTGAGAAGAGGTTACCTTGAAAACCTGAACTACGAACAAGCAAGCAATATTCAAGCATTTAACCTACAATATTCTCAAGTACATTCAAGCAGATCCTCAAGCCTGAAACTCGAAGGAAATCGATCCAACACAAGCTGTGAAGGAAAGACAACTTCAAATCTGTTGAAGAGGAAACTTTTGAAGAATAAAAAGGGACTACTTTCCAAGAAGGATTGTAGGAAGGTTCAAAGTCGAACTAGTATCAAGTTTGTTGGAGGGCTTCGTGATCAAATCTAAGAACTTGAGAAGTGAGCTGAAGTAGCAAGGTAGTTGCCCTGTGAAGAAGCTGAGTCGCAAGAGAAGCCAGTTGTATGATCAAGGTTGTCTCCAGACTGTTCACCACTTTGTAAACTGATCTATTACTTAGTGGATTCCTCCAAGAGTTGGAGAAGAGAGGATTAGAAGAATTACCCCATCTTCGAACCTCTATAAAAATATTTGTGTCATTTACTTTCAGCACATTTACTTTCTTGCACATTTACATCATAACTGTTGTTAGAATCATATTTGCTATCCAATTGATTAATAAATAAGTGCTAAAAATCAAGTGTGTTAAAACAAGCTAAAATCTAATCAAAGGGTGTTAAATCTTCCGCTGATAAAACCAAACCAGCCAAGTTATATTTAGGTTAAATAGTCAAGTTATTCTATCAACAGCTCTATCGAGTCTGTTGAGTGGCTAACTTAGCTGTCCCTCAAGGACACAGTTGTTTAAGTCAACTATGTTGTAATTTTAAAAGGACTAAAATCGAAAATTTGGTAAGGTTTATTCAACCCTCCCTTCTAAACCTTACTCACACCCCTTGGGACCTACAAGTGGTATCAGAGCGGTTGATTCATTGAGCCTTCCACAATGGTTACTCAACTAGATCTCTATCTTTTCAAAAAGGTTTTAAACACTTGTATTTTCAAAATCTATCATTTTAAGCAAAGTTATTATCATGGAAGCAAATCTTACACGCATTCCTATGTTCACTGTTGAAGAATTTGATGATTGGAAAATTCGTATGCAGGCTCATCTATTTGCATTACATGATGAAATATGGCTTATGATAGAGGATGGACAACTGCAAATACTTAAAGTGAAACATTTTGCAATAATAAGAAGCGCAATTGTGAAGGAGAAAAAGTTCTTCTTTGAGGAAAGACCAGCCATGGTTGAAAAACCAAAGGCTGAGTAGACAAATGAAGATATTAAGAGATACAACTTGGACAATGTGGCCAAGGACATACTCTACAAGACATTGGACAAAGCCATGTTCAATAAAGTCAAATCTTGCAAATTTGCAAAAGAAATATGGAATAAATTAATTTTAATTTGTGAAGGATCAGAACAAATTAAAGAAAATAAACTGTATGTTGTTGTTCAAAAATTTGAAAATTTCAAAATGCTTGCAGTTGAAACCATGGATCAACTGGATGCTAGATTCACTGAGATTACAAATGAGCTTTCAACTCTTGGGAAGGAATACACACAAAAGGAGATATGTATGAAGATCTTAAGGAGCCTCCCAGCTGAATGGGAAATGAAGACTATGGCCCTGAGACATTCAATGGACCTCTCAAGAACATCTAACCATGAGCTATTCTCAGACCTCAAATCCTATGAGTTTGAGCTGAGAAGAAAATAGCAAGAGGAGACAGTTGTACCCAAGACAACTGCACTAATGGCCAAGGTTGGAAAGAGAGCGGAACCCAAGGAAGCCATAGACCAGGAGGAAATTACCCTAATGGTTAAAAGATTCAACAAGTTCTTCAATAAGAACTATAAAAGAAATAAGGGTGAAACCTCCAGGAGACATTCAGATCCTTCCAAGTCAAGGGAAGATAGGCCACCCACGAGAGTTGAGCATCAAAGGGTTGAATATCAGAGTGTTGATAATCCAAGAACAAAAATAGTTGATCAAAGAGCTGAGAACCTGTGTTGGAACTGCAATCAACCAAGATATTTTGCAGTTGATTGCTCCTATCCACCAGTTAACAAATATAGGAATGAAGAGGAAAGCAAAGTCTTCACGGAAAGAAGACAAGAAAAGAAGAAAGCCATGTTTGGCTGAGTCTAAAGAAGCTCTCGAGAGAGAGAGTGACTACTCAAGTCTAAAGAAGAGACTTTGATTTGCCTCTGGCTAAAGAACAAGAGTCAAGAAGATGAGGTACACTCTAACTCATCTCATTCAGATTCAAGTGATAGACTACTCAAGTGATTCAGAGGAAGAGACTTTGATTTGCCTCATGGCTAAAGAACAAGATCAACCAGATCAAGAAGATGAGGTACACTCTAACTCATCTCATTCAGATTCAAGTGATGGGGACTGTGATGCACACACTTCATCACCCACTGATCTTTATGATTCATTAGGCAAAATGATGAAATATTTTGAACATATAAAATCCTCACATACAATTCTAAATGAGGAAAACGGCCAGCTTAAAAGCCAAAACTCACAGCTGACTAAAGAGCTGAGTACTATAAGTCACATAGCTGATGAGAACACTAAGCTGAAGGTTGAAAATACCAAGATAATAACAGAGTTAGCTGCTATAGAAAATAGGGAAAAATATCTCAAAAAATGTGATTGCCTCATTTACAAAGGCATCCAAATCATTGGATGATCTTATCATGAGTCAAAAAGAATGAGGAGATAAGACAGGCATATGATTTAATTCCTTTGTGCACAGTCAAACTCCAAGAGAGATTTTGGAAAAAGGATCTTCAAGTAATGAAGCATCTCAAAAATCCAAAACACCTAATGTTGCACCCACATTCCCTCCAAAGCACAATCACAAACAAGCTGGCCTTGGATACAAAGGGAAAGGAAAACAACCTGTTGAGTATGCTGAGAGGACACTGCGAAGAAATCCAGCCGAGCTTCTCAGCAAACTCCAAAAAGGAAATACTCTGTGAAAAGCAAACAGAGCTACCAAAAACCCCAGAAATTTCATTAGAGAAACACACATGAAGGGAATGGTAGAAACTATCCAAACTATGCTGATTGGAATAATGTGAAACATCAGCAAAGATCTATGGAATATAAACCTAGATGGCAAAGACCTAAAACTCATCAAAGGTCATTCCAAAGGCAAAAGAGCTATTATCAGCACACATATGCACCCAAGCACTACACTCAGAAATATCACAACTATCCTAAGAAAGTAATTGCTAAAACACAAACACAGGCATACAGACAAAAGAGACAGCTGTATGAACCTAAATCCCCCAAGCAATTTGCTAATGTGCACTATGATTATGGCACTAATAGAAGGCAACCTGTTAGAGTCAAGTTCTTTGGCTATAGGTTGGTTGGATCAACAAACAGCACTAACCCCTCAGGACCCAGGCAAGTATGTGTACCTAAAAACTGATTTCCTTGATTGCAGGTTCAAGGAACAACTGAGTGCGAAGGAACCTGGTACATGGATAGTGGCTGTTCCAGACATATGACAGGAAACAAGAAAAACCTATCAATATTCAAGGAGATTAGAGATGCAAAAGTCATATTTGGAAATCACAGATGTTGCTTATGTTGAAGGCTTCAACTTCAACTTGTTAAGCATCAGCCAACTCTATGATAAAGGCTACAAGGTTGGATTCAACATGGGAGTGTGCCAGATCAAAGATGCTGAATCAAATGAAATAGTGTTGCAAGGATCAAGACAGAAGAATATGTATGTGGTAGATTGCTCTACTACTACACCAAGCACTTGTCTTCTAGCAAAGAGCACAGCCGAATCAAGTTGGCTGTGGTATGAAAAGCTGAGTCATCTGAATTTCAAGACAATCAACAAGTTTGCAAGAAGTCATCTTGTAGAAGGATTTCCAGACTCAGTGTACAAGAGAGTGTATGTGATGCATGCCAGGCGGGAAAGTAAATAAAATATTCATTTAAGGATAAGCCAAGTCCTTCTTCAACAAGGATATTACATCTATTGCATATGGATTTATTTGGTCCAGTTGAGCCAGCCAACATAAGTGGAAAGAAATACACCTTGGTAGTGGTAGATGACTACTCAAGATATACATGGACAATCTTCATGTGTAAAAAGAAAAAAACTTTGCAAAAGTTACCTCATCTGATGAAAAGAGTTCAAAATGAAAAGAGCCAAACCATTATTAAGATAAGATCTGATAGAGGAACTGAGTTTGTCAATGCGGATAATAACTCAGTATTGTGTTGAAAATGGAATTGCTCATGAATTATCAGCAGCAAGAACTCCATAGCATAATGGAGTGGCTGAAAGAAGGAACAAAACTCTTAAGGAAGCTACAAGGACCATGTTAGCTGAAGCTGGATTGCCTAAGAAATTTTGGGCTGAAGCCATTAACACAGCATGATATTCTCAAAATAGATGCATGATCAACAAGCAATTGACCAAGACTCCCTATGAGATTTGGACAGGGAGAAAGCCAAATGTTGGATATTTCAGAATATTTGGATGTAAATGTTTCATCCATAACAATGGCAAAGATAATTTAAAGGCTTTTGATGCTAAAGCTGATGAAGGTATTTTTTTGGGATACTCAACTGAGAGTAAAACCTTAAGAGTGATGAACAAGAGGACTAGGGTTACAGAAGAGTCTATCCATGTGGTTTTTTATGAACCAAACGTAAATGGAGAAGACATTGAAGAGCTAGCTGAAAAGCTGAATCAGCCAACTATGCAGAAGAGTCCTTATGTTGAAGCTGAAGTAAGAGCAGTCAACCCAGATGAAGATGAGATAGCTGAATCTCAAAGACAGCTGGAAAGTCTACAGATTGAATGAAGATGAAAGAGCAGTTCAAGACAACTTAGCTGGGAGGCGGCTGAATCCAACAAACTTACTTCAACCTGATATGAGATGGCTGAGAGACCATACACCAGAGTTAGTTATTGGAGATGTTAGAGATGGCATAAGAACCAGATCCAGAGCACATCATGAAGCTATGTTCAGTTATTTTATTTCCCAAATAGAGCCTAAATATGTGTCTCAAGTATTGGATGACACGCATTAGATCCAAGCCATGCAAGAAGAGCTGAATCAGTTTGAAAGAAACAAAGTATGGGAATTGGTGCAGAGGCCAACCCATCAGAATGTAATTGGTACAAAATGGGTTTTTAGAAACAAGATGAATGAGGAAGGATCTGTTGTAAGAAACAAAGCAAGATTGGTAGCAATAAGGATGTTTCTTACCTATGCTACACATAAAAACTTCATTGTGTATCAAATGGATGTGAAGAGTGCATTTCTGAATGGACTGTTAGAGGAAGAAGTCTATCTTGAACAACCTCCAGGTTTTGAGCAGAAAACTAATGGAGATAAGGTATATAAGCTCAAGAAAGCATTATATGGATTGAAGCAAGCACCAAGAGCATGGTATGATACATTGTATCAATTTCTAACTGACAATGGATACACCAAAGGCAAAGTTGATAGAACACTCTTCAGAATTCAAGATGGAGAGAGTATACTGCTTGTTCAAATATATGTGGATGACATCATTTTGGATCCACAAATAAAGAGCTGTGTGACAAGTTCTCAAACCTCATGCAAGGTAAATTTGAGATGAGCATGATGGGAGAGATGACTTTCTTCCTTGGACTTCAAGTCAAGCAATTGAAAGATGGAACCTTCATAAGTCAAACAAAATATACCAAAGATTTGATGAAGAAATTTGGTATGGAAGAGAAGTCTTCTGTGAAAATTCAATGAACACATCAGTCAAGATGGACATGGATGCAGATGGCAAAGCTATAGATCAAACCAGATATATAGCTCTCATAGGATCATTGCTCTATTTAACAGCCAGCAGGCTAGACATCACCTTTGCAGTAGGTGTATGTGCAAGATTTCAATCTGCACTAAAGGAGAGCCACATGACTGCAGCTAAGAGAATCCTAAGATATTTGAAGGGATGCCAGGAAGTTGGCTTATGGTATCCAAATGAAGGTGGATTCAAGCTTATTAGTTACTTATACTCAGACTATGTTGGATGTAGGGTTGACAGGAAAAGTACTTCAGGTACATGTCAAATGCTTGGAAATAGATTGGTTTCTTGGTTTAGTAAGAAACAAAACTCAATAGCCACATCTACAGCTGAGTAGAGTACATAGCTGCGGGCAGTTGTTGTGCCCAAGTCTTATAGATGAGACAAAAGCTGAGAGATTATGATATTGAAGAAAAAGAAATCCCAATTATGTGTGATAACACTAGTGCTATTGCAATCACTCAGAATCATGTGTTGCATTCAAGAACAAAAGCACATTGATGTCAGATATCATTTCATAAGAGATCATGTTGAAAAGAAAGAGATCACCTTGGAATACATCTCAACTGATAAACAGTTAGCTGATATATTCACAAAGCCTCTATGTGAATCAAGATTTCAAGAATGAGTTGGGGTTAATTGAGTTGAGTTGAAACTCAGAAGACTCAATCAACAGAGAAAGAAGATGAGAAAATCAAAGCAGAGCAAGTTTCACACTTCAGCCAAGTGAAACAGCCTTGTCGGGAAGTCAGCTGTATCAAGTTAGCTGACAGCTGAGTTACTTCACAAGAAGAGAGAAGCAGAGTTAAGTCACATTGATATAAACTGAATCATTTATGAGCTAAGTGACAAGAACGCAGTAGTTTTAATTGAGCGGGAATATTTTTAAGGATGACGTCAGCGTAATAATGATGGTCACAGTAAAAGCTGCACAGTAAGTCATATGATTGGATATAAATGTTGTTGCATTTAATGCGGGGAATTAACTGCGATTTTGACGTTGTAATCTTAGCCGTTGATTTGGATCAAAAATTTTAAAATCCGAAATGTCTCCTTTCACGACCTTTATATACGGACTTTGGCTTTTCTCTCACCTTACGCGAACTGTTCATCTTCAAGCAAAGAAGCTTTTTTTTCTCTCTGAAACCCTAAGTTCTTTCAAAGCAAGTTTCTCGTTTTTTGATCGGTAAAAATCTCTGAAAATGGCTTCAAAGTTTGATTATGTGAAGCTTTCGAAGCAAATCCACACCGGTTCTTTAGTGGAATTTGATGGGATGATCAAACAGGGTGTTGATGAAACCCTGGTTCTGAAAATAGCTGAAATGTTTGAGAAGTCCGGTCTCAAGGCTTTTCTGACGATGGAATTCTCTCATACCTACCTTGAAGAGGTAGCTATGTTCTACATAAACGCTGAAGTGTAGGACGATGAAATCAAATCTTCCGTCCACAACAAGGTCATAAAACTCAGTGCAAAAGACCTTGATGAGCACTGTTTGTTGCCAGCGGAGGGCTTGAAGGACATCTCGGAGGCAGATGTCGACTTAGCTGCGGCTTGGAGCAAAGTGGCCAAGCCAGAGTGTGCTACGAAAGTGGTTTACACAACAACCAAGAAGTTGCTGAAGGACGACTATCACAAGCTTATGGACGTCGTCTCGAAATGTGTCGACATGAAGTTTGGAAGCTTCAATCAGTTGTCCAAAACTAAGTTGATCGTCATGGATACGATCATGCAAGCAAAGAAGGTCAATTGGGCTAAGTTTGTTTACAGCAGACTCTACCAGAATGTGCTGAACAGGACCTACAAGAACGACGGGTCCTCTGGATGTTCTTTGGGCTATGGCCTTGTGATTGGCCATATCATGGAGGTGAAGGGCATTGCTCTTCGTCATGGCAAACCCTTTCACGTGAACAAGAAGATGTTCAGGGCAAACCTCTCCGGTGCCCAGAAGAGAGCTCATGCAAAGAAAGCTGATACGAGTGAGGGGGAATCACTTGACCCCGAAGACACAACTGAGACACCTCCCCCGAAGAAGAGAGCTGTAGCATCCAAGCCTACTCCTGACCCTGCAGCCAAGCCAAAGAAAGCACACGCCCCTACGGCCCCAGGTCACCCGCCCCGAGCAAGCCGAGACGAGACCCCGCCCCCTTGAGCCGAGATAGAGGAGGAACACCGCATTTCCTCCCCTATCGTAAAGAAGAAGAGGACTGCCAAGTCAAGAAAGGCAATTGCTTCTAAGAAAAATCAAAAGCTTTTACCTTTGAGGAACTAGAGGATGTTGAACCAGAAGTTCCTCTGCTCCTATCAAAGAAAAGAGAAGGTTGTTCAGGTGATCCAAACTTGAAAAGAAAACAGCTGAATCTGCTACTCAGCTGGAGAAAGAATCCGAGACTGCTGGTGATCACGAAGTGCAGTCTCCTGAAGTTATTGATGAATCTGCGAAGTCTGCTGATGATGATTAGCAGATATCAATCGAAGACCCAGCTGTGAGGAAGACAGCTGAGGAGAGTGAAGCAGCTCAGACAACTGAACCTGATGTTGAAAAGGTTGTCTCTCTTCCTATAACTAATGTTGCTGCATCCGAGGAAGAGCAAGGTCTCCTACCTCCCATTCCGGAAACTGGAGGAGAAGGTGAAGATGATGATGATGATGTAATCATTTATTCTCTAGTCTATCTAGATATTCAACGACGCTTGAGGGAATGGAGAGCATGGAAGCTAGATCACTCAAGGGTACAGCTCACTCACCTTGAGTTTATTGAAGAAGAATAATAGCTTCTCTGATTCCTCTGCGTAAATGACGTTCAATTTTCCCTAGATGAAGACAACTGCATGGATATCCTCCATATCTTGAAAGAAGACAAAAAGGAGAAAGCAACTGAGCAAGCCCGAGCATTGGACAAATCTAAGATGAGCAAATTTATAGGCCTCTAGAGCATACTCACTCACATCTTGATTTTCTCTCAGAAAGTGATGAAGACATGGATCCCGCTGCTGCAGCCGAGAAGTCAGATATGCAGCAGACTTTGAGGGAATCCAGAGCCATGCACGAGCCAATGAAGCTGCCGCAGCTGAGGCACACGGAGCTGAGTCATCACAGGCACAAAATCAATAAAATATTCCATATGTGCGTGATGATGTCTTTCAAGACATGTTCATTTCTCCCACAAACTGCCTGAATTAGAAGAAGAGACAGCTGCTGAACAAAGGAGGTACATTGTACGAGAAGATCCCATCATTCCCACCGACACAATTGTTCCAGCAGACTTTAATTTCGACGCAGAATGGCCGGTAGCTAAATCGGGCGGGACAGATGAGATTCGTGAAGTCTTCAAGAAGATTTGTGAGGAGATTGAGAAGATCGAATGACATTAGCCTCATTAGATTTACGTCTGGACAATCGTGATGCCACTCTCATAGCTGACTTGAGAGGGATCATGGTACGAATTAGGAATAGACTCAGCAGCAGACTGTAATGAGAATCGAGCAAGTCCATTATTTCAAAGCCTTATATGGAAGAATGCTCTTATGGAGTGCTGATAACTCCATGACCAGGCAAAGGATGAAGGAGTATATTGAAAGGTTAAACTAGTCTCACAAGACAGATATGGAGCTGCTGCAATAATTTCATAAGAATGAAATTCTAAGACTCGAGAATGCCATGAAAGACAAATTCAACCTTCTCATTTGCTGAAATGAAGCTAGTCTCAGCCGATTCTAAGGCAACTCGCTCAGAGTTTTGGGCCGCATATGATACAACAGACTCCAAGCACAACTCCACGATTAGCAGACTGGATTCTATCCTAAGTGGAATGTTCCCTGGGGTTCTCTCTCTTTTGATGATGCCCAAAAGGGGGAAGAGGAGCTCGTCAAGGAATTAAAAGAAGAGAAGCTGAAGAAAAATGCAAGCTGAGAAGAAAGATACAGTTGAGAGGGAAGGAAGTTCAAAGCAATTGCAATTGATGTACGCTGAAACCCCTCAGCAAGGTCATATTACTGCCTCCATCCTCAGCAAACTCCCTGTGACCCTACCAATCGAGCACGTTGTTGTATCAATGGCAGACAAAATAAAGATCATTGAAGTAGGGTTTGAGGAGTTAACTCAAAAGCAGGATGCTCGCGTTGAAGAAATCATGAAACAATACGGTTGTCTTCCAGCTGGAAAAGATTAGGATGTGATACCTGATAATGGATCTGAGCCTAGATAGATTGAAGAGTTCAAGACACTTGAATCAGAAGGCTACTTTCAATGAATGGCTCTGGCTCAAGCCTGGGATTTGTACTGGGAGAAAAGACTGGATGTGATTAAATCAGCTAAAAAGAAGCAGTCTTCCAGCAGTCACTCAGATGGAAAGCAGAAGACTCCAGTACACACTCCAAGAGGTAGAAGAGCTGAGTCAGGAAGAGGAAGAAGTGGTGGTGGAAGAGGTTCTCTTCCTTGACCAAAACCCAAGGATGTAGAATATGTAGATCCTAACAAGAAAGGCTTGATCTATTGGGTTGGATATGATCACCTTGCCAACCATGAGGTGGCAAGAAAGAATGCTGAGGCAGTAAGAAGACAAGAAGAAGAGAATGAAAGGCAAAACAAAGAATGGATCGCGAGGAAGCAAAGGGATGACATTCCAAACGGGCCTATGAAAAGAAGAAAAAGAGGGAAGAAGAAGAGAAAAAGAGGAAGAGAGCTGATGACGATGAAGAGCGCAAGAGAGCTGAAGAAGAAAGAGGAAGGAAGCAACAAAGGCGTTGAAGTGTTTCTGCAAACCCCTTCATGTCTTACTATTGTAAATACATTAATGTAAGTTTTCTGTAATAAACATAGTGAATTTACCTGTAATTCTTCACTCTGAATGTATCCCTGTATCTTAGCTTAGATATACTATATTTTGACATGTATACTTGTATATTGCTCTGATACCAAATGTAAACAGTTGTGTAAAAGACAAGAATGCTATGATCAATAAAAGATCTATTTTAAGCATACATTCTTTGTTATTGCATTGCTTGTATGTATCTTTGCTATTTACTTTCTTTGATTGTTTTGGCATCATCAAAAAGGGGGAAATTGTTAGGAAATTTATTGAGTAGATTTTGATGATCCCATGTAAAACTTAAACTAGGAAGTTGGCACCCCATTTTCCTTGTAATTTGTATTGTAATAGATAGGGTTGAAAAAGCTGAGTCAAGATAGTTATGCCAAGAAATACAAGAAGTCAACTGCGGACTGGATTGAAGACTCTGCTGTGTGTCAGCTGAGTATGGCCAAGAAGGAAGTCAAGGACTCGACTGAAGGAGTGTCAACTGAGGAACAACTACGAGAAGTGTCAGTCAAGTCAACTCAAGAAGCCAAGTCTCAAAGTTGAAGTGACAAGTTGAGTTATCCAATGACTGGAGCTCACTCAAGTCACCTGGGGTAAAGACAGCAGTCTAGTCGAGACAACTGACTTAGATCCGTTGATTAAAGTCAAGAATATTACTCAATATAGTAATATGTCAAAGTTGTCAGGTCTAAAGTGTTAGTCCCAGAATTGTGCAAAAGGAATAAACCAATGGGAAACACTGCACCTTGTGTCAAGCACCTGCGATGCTGCGAAGACATTTAATACGAGGAAATGTCAACATCAAGGACTGAAACAAGACAAGCCAACGAACAAAAGTGACATTTGAAATAGCCTATCTCTTCAACGGGCAAAATTTCCAATGTACACTATAAAAGGCTGAGGAAATTACAGAGAAGAGGTTACCTGAACCACGAACAAGAAAGCAATATTCAAGCAATTAACCTGCAATATTCTCAAGAACATTCAAGCAAATCCTCAAGCCTGAAACTCGAAGGAAATCGATCCAACACAAGCTATGAAGGAAAGACGACGTTAAATCTGTTGAAGAGGAAACTTTTGAAGAATCAAAAGGGGTCTACTTTCCAAAGAGGATTGTAGGAAGGTTCAAGGTCGAACCAGTATCAAGTTTGTTGGAGTGCTTTGTGATCAAATCCAAGAACTTAGGAAATGAGTTGAAGTAGCAAGATAGATGCCTTGTGAAGAAGCTGAGTCGCAAGAGAAGCCAGCTATGTGATCAAGGCTGTCTTCAGATTGTTCACCACTTTGTAAACTGATCTGTTACTTAGTGGATTCCTCTAGGAGTTGGAGAAGAGAGGATTAGAAGAATTACCCCATCTTCGAACCTCTATAAAAATATTTGTGTCATTTACTTTCAACACATTTATCTTCCTGCATATTTACATTATATCTGTTGTTAGGATCATATCTGCTATCCGATTGATTAAATAACCAAGTGCTAAAAATCGAGTGTTTAAAACAAGCTAAAATCTAATCAAAGGGTGTTAAGTCTTCCGCTGATAAAACCAAACCAGCCAAGTTACGTTTAGGTTAAACAGCTAGTTATTCTTTCAATGGCTCTAAGGAGTTGGAGCTAAAAAGAATAACCAACTTAGTTGTCCCCCAAGGACACATCTGTTTGAGTCAACTCTGTTGTAATTTTAAAAGGACTAAAATAATAAATTTGGTAAGGTTTATTCAACCCCTCCCTTCTAAACCTTACTCACACTCCATGGGACCTACAGAAAATAAAATGTCATCTCGAAAAAATTTCATAAGTATATATGTCACTACACTTTTAAAGAAAATCTCTCCAAAATCACTGGTTTCCCAAAAAAATGCTTTACGTCATCTCGCTATCTTTTCACGTCATAACTTTAACATACTAACCTAATACTAACACTCAACCATCAACTTTTCAAAAAGTCTTCCCTTGGTTTGTGTGAAAAGTATTTCCACTTTCACATCACGTTTACGTCAAATCAGAAAATTTTTCTTACGCACCCTTTTGACACTCAACCACCTATCCTACCAACCTATTTACTCATTCTTCCTCACCATGGCAGCCCCTTAGGAGCCACCACCACCACCACCACTGTTGGTGGTGCCACCACCATCTCTGTGTTTGATACATGTTTTTATCTTAATTTTGATGATTTTATTTTATCACCAAAACAATGTTTTTAAAGGTTGTCCAAATACTCCTAAATGATTTAAAATGATTTTAATATTTTAAGGAGTATTTTCTCAAAGTTTATTTTCGTCTAAATTGGACAACGCTTTTAATGATTTTACGAAGTTTTACTCTCAAAAGATGTTTCTAAATGTTGTCCTAATACTTCCACCAGGTTTAAAATGTTTTTACTAAATTTTGGAGTATTTCTTGAGTTTTATTTTCGACTAAAATTGACAATATTTTTTAAATAGGACTAAGATGATTTTAAAAAGAAAATGAGACGTAAAAAAAAAACAAGCAGTTGTCATGCAGGCGTCGGCCGGTCGGTCGGCCGCCGCAGGTTTAGTGTGTTTCAACCCGTTTTATCCTTGCAAAATCCATAACCGGTTGGGGTGACCTTGTGTTACTGTGTATTTTTTCCAACTCCATCGGACCTATGTATTGAAAAGCAAAAAATGTCATCATTTCTTAAAATTGATTTCTTGATTTTAATTGTATAGATTTTCAATATATGATCAATCATCTCTTTTAAAAGAAAATCTCTCCAAAATACAACACAACAAGATTTCAAGCAAAAAAATGTCTTTACGTCATTATTCTTGTTGTAAAATTGCCTAGCTTATCTTTTCACATCAGGTCTAGGCTATTTAACATACTATATTATCAATTATCTAGTTGTAATCTTGAACCATTCAAAACAAGATTTTCAAAAAGTCTTAAGAACACCTTGGGTGAACTAGGTTTGTGTGAAAAGATTGTGGTAATCTTCTTGTTCACATCACGTTCAAGGGTGAAGATTCAAATCTTCACAAATTTTTCTTAGTGAGATTGTGGTAATCTCAAAGGTGGTTTGAATTCAACCACCTGAATTTGTATTAATTGTGGTAATTTACTCATTCTTCCCACCATGGCAGCCCTAGGTAGGAGCCACCACCACCACGCACCTTCATTATTTTGTTTGAGCATTGGTTTGGCGATGGAGATAACCACCATCTCTGGTGGCCGCCCCCGGGAGGCGTATTTTGCCGTTTTTCCCTCTTTGTTTGATTCTTTTGATTCTCTAACTGTAAAAACTACAATTTACCACTTTTTCCTCAAATAACCTTTAAAAACCGACTTTGATCATGAAAAAATCATCAACAAGGTTCTAAGATTTTAGTTTCAAAAATTGGTTAATCAAAGACACCAAAAATTAGTAACTTTTAAAGTTCATCTACTACCATGAATATTTCACTAATAACAACTTACAATTTCTCAAAATATATTCTTAAACCATTACAATCATGCTTAAAACATCATAAATTACATAAATCTTAAAATCGAAAATAAAGTCTAGAATCATCACATTAAACCCTTAAACAATACTTAATCGGGCTCAAATTAAATAAAATATCAACCTAAAATTATCACTTTTTGGCCGTCCACTTCAAGGCATAGTAAGGGGTATTTTTCATTTCTTAAATAAGATTACAACATATAATCATGCTCCTATTAATTACATATAACACAATCTAAGAACAAAAAGTGAAACAAAAGTCATTTATACAAAATACTTAAGGGACAAAAATTATAAGCTCAAAATAGGGGTTTTAAACTTCATGTTTTCATCATAAAATTTTATTTCTATGGTTGGTTTTAGCATAGGATCATCCTCCTAAAAAATTTAATGAAAAGACAAAATTAAAGAAAAAGATGAAGAATGTTTACCTCTTGAAGCTTTTTTGAAGAAAGTATGAGGGTGTGAGAGTGAAGTGAGGGTTTTGGGTGTTTTTATGAAGTTGCAAGAGGGGTTGGGGGTGCAAAATCCACTTTTATCATTTTTCTAAATATCTTGTAAAAATGGGTTTTTAAAATCCTGAAAGTAAGATTTTAATTTTTTAAAAATCCCAAAAGATAATTAAAACTCATTTTTCATAAATAAGATGGTCACTAATAATAACAAGATGTGAGGTAATAATTAAGTCTCTAATTCCCAAACTATAAATAAGCACTTTGGTGAAAATCTCTGAAAACTCACTTAATCGGTCTAAAATTCCGATCCTAAGACTTTAAGTTCGAGATTCCATAATAATGTCTATAATATGTCATCAGGATATCCATTTATATCCTCATAACTAGGGGCACAATTGGTTTCTGGATGCTAAAAAATATAAAATGCATAAAGTGAGTAAATCGCACATTTAAATGTAAACTTGATATTTGATGCAACATTATTCATGAAAATTTAATTAAAAACTCGAGTAATTGAAAAGGGTTGGGTCGTCACACAAAATGCCTTTGAATCGATCCACCCCTTAGATCTTCACCTTCTTTACCGAAGAATGTATATGTGATGATTATCCAGTCACGAAGGATCCGGGCGACACCAAATGCAAGCTATCTCGAGTTTTTGAAGACTATGTAATTGAGTTGTTGAGTTCTTGTATTTGTTTATCATAGATTAGATGTTAATTTCCATTGTTTTGAGTCATTTTAGTGGCCAAGTTGATGTTAGCGGCCAAGTATATTGAATCTAGAGTCATGTTAGGTAATCATGGGTCGAAGGAAGCATTGACGATCGAAGAACAAAGATTGCGTTCAAAAACGTCCAAGCGCGTCAACAGTTTTCAACAGTGGCAGGGTTTAGTATTTTAGCCATAACTTTCTCTTCAAAATTGATATTGAGCTGATTCAAGATGCTACGGAATGCTAAGCGAAAGGGCTACAACTTTCACAAAGACCCCAGGAGCTATTTCGGACTCAAACGGACGAAACAGAGGCCAACACGGTCTATCCGTGTTCACAAGCATGGCCGTGATCGGCAACACGGCCATGTTGCAGGATTGGGTTTGGCTCCGAATTACATCGAGGAACACGGCCTGGCCGTGTCCCACGACATGGCTGTGTTTGGGAGCCGCGTTTTTTAGTTTTGACCAATTTTTATTTCCTTTTCTGATTTTTAAGTTGTTTCCTAGTTGGTTTAAGGTTTGTTTTGGTTTAGGGTTTGTTTTGAGTCGGCTATATAAGGCAAACACTTGTTTAATTTTTAGAAGAACTTTGATATTGAATATTGAATTGAGATTATTCTCTCCAACCCTTTGGGTTTTTCCAAGAGTTTCAAGATTGTTCATCTTGTTGCGAATTTCGACTTATCAAACAAACTTCCGCATTTATTTGTGGCGTCTACGCATGCCTAGGTTCTTGCTTTGCTAAGCAACTGGTCGAGGTTTCCACCATCTTTAACCGAACTAGTGAAGATCTTGGGTTAACAACATATTGTTGTTGGGTCGTATGCACAATCGTTGATGCGGTTCACATCAGTTGGTAATCAGAGCCATCTAGCAAGGTTAAGTCTATCATTGTTCTTTATTTTTGTTATTTTCCATAATTTCTTGTAAACCCTAGTTCTTCAAGGGTTACCAAAAAAAAAAAAAAGAAATAAAAGAAAAATATCGAAACTCAAAAAAAGAAAAATACTAGGAAGTTGATTTTGTGATTTCTTGGGAGCGTGAGATTTTTTTGGGATTGTTGTTGGTATTGTTGCACTTGTTTATACATCATGTTTGTGGAAACGTGACATCCACTAAATCTGAGCAACAAAGATTATATGGAAGAATTGGCAAGAGTTTTGGCAACGGTGATGGTTGATGTTTGTCGAAAACCATGTGATAGAAGGAGGACTCATGTTGGTTGGAAGGGTACAAAAGTTGAGCAACTGCTCAAGAGGAGGGGTGTCACAAAGAAAACCTCCAATATTAGTACCAACGCTTGGGATTTTGTTGTCAACGATCCGCGTTTTGCGACGATTTTGAAAACCACAGAGAACCCTTCAGTAGAAGTAATCAAGTCGGAGTTTTCAGAAAGTTCCAGAAGTCTCACAATCTCCATGGCGTAAGTTTGGGCGTATTGGTACATGTTGTAGGTCATTTTCACAGGCAACGAATGTGCAGATTTTGTTAATCGATCAATTACAACCCAAACAACCTGATTTCTTTTTGTTGACCGAGGTAGTCCTGTCACAAATCCCATTGATATATTCCCACTTCCATTTTGGGATATCCAATGGTTTAAGAAGTCCTGATGGTCGTTGGTGTTCAATCTTAACTTGTTGGCATGTAAAACGTTTCTCAACAAAAATTCATATGCTCCTCTTCATACTCGCCACCAAAAGATCTCTTTTAAGTCTCGGTACATTTTTGTTCCTCCTGGGTGAGCAGTATATGGAGTACAATGGGCTTTTTCTAGTATTTCTTTCCTCAATTCCTCATTCTTTGGCACTCATAATCTATCCTCATAGGTTAATCCACCATCGGCAGCAATTGAAAACCCCTTAATGCTCCCATCAATGACCTGACTCCTCATCTTGCCCAAAAACACATCCTTGGCTTGGGTTTCCTTTATCCTTTCTCAAAGGATTGGTTGTATTACCATCGGTGCCAATATTTCCTCAGTTCCTCCAGGCGATGTCACAACTTCGATTATCAGCTCAGCAAATTCCTTTACTAATTGTTCATGCGGAGTGAGTAGACTAGCTAGTTCTCCTCTTTGTTTTCTACTCAAAGCGTCAGCAACAACATTTGCTTTACCATGGTGATAGTGAATGGTGCAATAATAGCCTTTCACCAATTCCAACCACCTTCTATGTCTCATATTCAAATCTTTTTGAGTAAAAAAATATTTTAGGCTCTTATGATCTGTATAGATCTCACACTTTCCTCTATATAGATAGTGTCGCTAAATCTTTAAGGCATGAAATATTGCGACTAATTCTAGTTCATGGGTAGGATAATTCAACTTATGTTGCTTCAATTGTCTTGAGGCATAAGCAACACCCTTACCATGTTGCATTAAGACGCAACCCAACCCTTGCTTCGATGCGTCACTATAGATGATGAATCCTTCGGACACTTCTGGAATAGTCAGCATGGGTGCCAAGGTTAGTTTCTGTTTTATCTCTTGGAAACTTTCCTCACACTTTTCTGACCACTGAAACTTCTCGCCCTTCCTTGTAAATTTGGTCATAGGTGCTGCAATCTTTGCGAATTCTTCAATAAACCTCCTGTAATAACCTGCTAAGCCTAGAAAACTACGAACTTCATTAGCATTCGTAGGAACCTTCCAGTCATTTACAGCTTCAACCTTAGTTGGGTCAACTTCTGTTCTGTTTGATGCAACAACATGGCCCAAAAATACAACTCGATCTAAACAAAACTCGCATTTGTTGAACTTTGCATATAACTTGTCCCTACGAAGTGTTTCTAGTATAATACTCAAATGTTCTTCGTGTTGTTTCTTATTCTTTGAGCATACCAGTATGTCATCAATGAACACTATAACGAAATGGTCCAAGTATGGATGGAGAACCCAATTTATGAGATCCATGAACACAACTGGTGCATTACTCCAACCAAATAGCATTACAACGAACTCGTAATGTCCATATCGAGTCCTGAACGCAGTCTTAGGTATATAAATTTCTTTGATCTTCAATTGGTGATAATAGAATCTTAAATTGATTTTGGAAAAGATACTTGCTCCTCTTGACTGATGAAATAGGTCCTATATTCTAGGTAATGGGTACTTATTCTTGATTACGAGTTGATTAAGTTCTGTGTAATTGATGCACATCCTCATTGACTCGTCTTTCTTTTTAACAAATAATATTGGCGCTCCCAGAATAAATTTTGTATCCAATAACTCTTGTAGTTGCACACTCAACTCTTGTAACTCTTTTGGTCCCATCATGTAGGGTGATTTTGATATAGGTGTTGCTCCTAGTACTAAGTCTATTGTGAATTCCACTTGTCTATCTGGTGGAATTCCTGGAAGGTCTTCTGGAAAGACGTCACCATAGTCCCTAACAATTGGAACATCTTTGAAATTCAATTATGTAGGTTTGGAGCCTACTATTCTCACCCAGTAGCCCTGACCATTTTCGTTCCTTAATATTTTTAGTACCTTCATAGTCGACACCACTCTAAGTGTAGTGTTAGACTTCGCTCCATAAAATGTAAATTCATCTTCTCCTGGTAGACGAAATATTATCTATCTTTTATGACATTCAATACTTGCTCGATTTTTTCTGAGCCAGTCCATTCCTAATATTACATCAAAATCCTTCATGTTTATGATGTGTAAATCTATTACTAAGTTTCTTCCACAAATTTCAAATTTCACGTCCTTAGGCAATTCATTAATCACTAGCGTTCTTCCTGAAGGTATGCTAACTTCTAGGGGAATGTTTATTGTAACACTCTTATTCTTAATTTTGTTATGAACGCAGTAGATATGAATGAGTTTGTAGCACCAGTGTTAAACAATACAAGTGCGGGAACATCAAATACCATCATCATACATGTCATAGTGTTTAGTTCTTGATCAGCCTCTTGTTGCATTAGAGCAAACACTCATCCTTTCCCTATGGGAACCTGAATGTTCTTTCATGAGTTCTCTCCAAGGTATGCAGGGCAACTGTGTGCTTGGTGCCCTTGTTGTTTGCATCTGTAGCATCTCTCTTATCTGAATAGACACTCTCCCCTATGATTTCTTCCACATTCAACACAAAGTGTCACGCCCCAAACGGGACGCGACGACGATCCACAACTTAAATACAAATAACCAAACAGTCTAGATGAATATCATCGAGAACCCAATGAAACAGAGTCAATAGCAACGGAATAAAGAACAAGTACAAATTACAACTTACAGTCCACAATATCCATAATCCAAATTACATACCCGATATGATCTAAAGATAACAACTTAAAAGTCAAAGGGTCTTACGCCCTTCAGTTACAAACCGGAATGGAAAGAAATACAAGAGTCCAACAATAAACACAAGAAAAGAGTCCAACAACAATTAATAGTAACAAGTCCAGGGACATCAACAACATAAGATAGTAAATGCAACAAGCGGAGTACAAGGGCTCATTCAGTGGTCGGTTCAGCATCTTCAACGAAGTCCTCATCTAAGGTTAGAAAACAGGTGGGGATGAGACAGAAATCTCAGTGGATGGGGTGATCGTGTGCAAGTGTGGCGATATATATAGTTAATGCAAGAAAACAGTTATATGAAAACGCGTGAGTATGATGCATGAAGTCACACACAGTCCACAAGCGTCGTGATAAATATTTTTAAGTAATATATTTATACAGTTCAAGAAAACAGTTCGTGGTCACACAGGCACTATGTGATTCAGGCAAGATAGGTAGAATTGCGTACGGAATGTAACGTCAATCCCATGCAAGACAGATAGTGGTTGCGTCGGATTTGTAGCGCCAACCAATGCAAAACAAGTAGCGGTTGCGTACGGATTTGTAGCGCCAACCAAACGGGTCCGATAAATCCGGAATCGTGTGGATCAGACAACGATTCCTTCGTTCTTCCTTGTAACTCCCTGAGCAAGATGGTCCAAGACCTGTCACCTTATCGCTCCGTAGGCAAAGACAAAATCCACAAAGCGGTGGAGCTTGCAAGGCTCGGATTTGTCATAATCATGATTATACCTCAAGTACTACGACCCGACCCGCTTCCTGGACAACTCCGTCCCTCGATTTGCGGGATTTGGGACGATGGGGCGGAAGAGTGGAATAGCAGCCGAGCCGGTTCCATCCCCGACGTATCCATTCCGATCGTGAGCTCGATACACCAAGTTGACTCAGCGGGGAAGGTAAATACAAGTACAGCGATCAACAACCAGCAATCAGTATGATTGATTCGGGAAGCAGTTCAGGAAAATTTTTGAAAATTCACGAGTAGCAAATATGGCGTTGGTGGAGTTATTTGGATGAAGATGATTATCGGAAGGATGAGCAATCTTCGATATCTTGAAAGATTAGGTGGAATATAAGTCCCGTTATAGATTCAAAACCGCAAGACGAGGAAGTCACCCCGCGATCGGGTATTAATCGGTCGAATCGGTTTGATAGGTCAAGGGTATTTGAGAAAATAAGATACTTTAATTAAATCTCCAAGTCAGAAGGTCAGGGCTATTTTAGTAAAAGGGAAAATAATTTGAGTTAGGTCCTTTATAAAAGAAAAATTACAATTTAGCCCCATTTTGTAAAAACCAAAACTTTTGGGGTTAAAAATTAAATAAATAAATATCCCGACCTTGAAAAATTATGAGGTCAGTTCCTAAATTCTCCAAATTGTCCAGATATTCAGGTTTTTAAAGTTATGAGGTTGAGTTTTTATAAAATTCTCACATTGGCCCCAAATTTGTTGAAATTGCCAATCGGACCTTAAGTTTAAAATAATCGGAACTCACAAACCGGAAGGGCTTTTAATGTGATTCCAGTTGGAAAATGACACTACAGTTTTTAAAATAAATAAGTGTAGGTCCTTTAACTTTTAAAAATATCATTTTTGTCCCATTTTGAAATAATTGCCTTTAAGGCTTTTAGGGGTCCAATTGTTATGAAATTTGAACCTTGGGTCCAAAATATAATTAAGTTACAGTTAAGTTAGTATTTCCAGGTGCATGGGCTGCATAAGTCCTGGAAATTTCATTTGGGTCCTCAAGTTTAGTCTTTTACACTTTAGTCCCCAATTTTTAGAAAAATTACTTTCCAAGCTCTAAACACTTGGATTTTTGGAATACATTTAAAATATGTCATTTCCAGTACCTTAAGAGTAAAAATTTGAAATTTTAAAATTAAGGTCTGGTACAGTTTCAAAATTTGCAAAGTAGCCCTTAAACTTTCAAAATTTTACAATCTAGTCCTTGGGCTTTTAAAGGTTGATTTTATTTATCTTAAAACTCTTAAAACTTTATTAAAATGTCTAAAAGTCATTTTTGAACCTGAGTACAGTCCCAAAATTCGAAATTTGCAGAGGGGTCCTTTAACTTTCATTTTCTTGCAATTTAGTCCACCAATTTTCCATTTTTGCATTTTTAAGTCCAAAATTGAAATTTAATCAATTATGCTCGACTTGTCCAGGTTATAAGTCATCCAAAACATGGATTTCAAAGATCATACACATGCATGTCCAAATCATACAAGAATTCATCAAATAGAACATTAAATTGTACATGCATGCACCTAAAATTCAATAAATAGCAATTTTGAGCAACTCTTGAGAATTTTGATGATTTGATACATAAAATTGACATGCAATACATAGATTATATATCTCAAGGGCTCATGATCAAAATTCTACATGCAATTTAATAAAAACACCTAGAAGTTGGAAAGTATTTTTCCACCCACCTTAAAATTGGAAAATTATGAAATAAAATGATAAATTTCACAACTTTGGATGAGGTCACTTAGGTCAGCCCCTAAGTCAAGAAATATCAAAAATTTGGAGTTATAAAAATGAGAGAAAAATTAAGGAGAAAAAGAAGGAGATAAGGAAATTGGAAAGACTACACTTTGCCTTGTGTAGTAGGTGATTTGAAACTAGTTGAAGCTTCAAATTTGGAAATTTTGGTTCAACTCCAAAATCACCTAAGGTCAGCCCCTATTTCGCAAAAATGAAAAAGGGGTGTTAAAATTTGAAAAAAAAATAGAAAGAAGAAGAAAAACACACTAGAGTCCATTATCTTACCTTATAGTCTAAATCTTCAAAATTTCCTTCAAGTCTTGAAATCCTCTTCAAGGGGATGTCAAGCTCTAGTCTTCAAAGTCTTCTAAATGTACCTCCAAAAGTTAAATTTGAGCTTAAGTTAAGAGGTGAAAAGAGGTAGCTAGAGGTTATCAAGATGAATTGGAGAACAACATTTCTTACCTTGTGAAGGGGGTGTTCGAATTTTGATGGAGTATAAGGAGAGTTGTCTTGAAAAATTTCTAAGTGTTGAAGGAGAAGTAAGAAAAAAGAGTAGAGAGAGGTAGGAGGTTTAGAGAGGAGGAGGAGTAGAGGCTTGAGAGATAAATGTGTTAGATGAAAAAAATGAGATGAATTTTTGTGTAATAAGGCCATTTTGGCCGTCCACCATGGTAGAGAGGGGGAGAAATTTTTGATTAATTTTGTGTCTTGCAAATTGTCTCTTGCATGGAGACAATTAGACTAGTCAAAGTATGAGCAAGGTATGGAAAGAGAAAGAATGTTGGGAAGACTCCAACATGTTGGGAAAAATAGTAATAAAGAATTGATGTATGAGGTGATGTGTATAATGTTTGAATTAATGGTATAATTATACACAAGATGACTAATATAAGGTGTAAGTGTATAAGAGTTGGATGATATTTCTACTCCAAAAATCATCACCATGGCCGTCCACTATAGGGGTATTATGGTAATTCCATATATTTTTTGTCTCAAATTTGATGATAATAGATGAATAATATCAATCTCCAAAATAATTAGTGATTTCCTTGATCATTTATAAGTCTCATGATCACTTAATCTAAATCAAAATCTTAATTCTATAAGGTAAAAGTCTCTAAAATAAATAGTCTCTTAAAATTCTAAGGTGACTAATAAATACAAAAATAGTAATAATGATCAATCAAGTGATCATAAATGTGAAATAGAATTAATGATGATCATGATCACAAGTAATTAAATAAAATGAAATAAAATACAAAATATATATATATATGATAATTACCCGTCAAAGTGACGCGGTAAAATAGTCGATCAAATACATAGATGACAATAAGAATCAATCATAAGCTCGGAAAAATTGGGGGTTTCACATCCTCCCCTCCTTAAAAGAATTTGGTCCCCAAATTCTCTTCAGAATAGTTCTGGATATTGATTCCTCATGTCTTCTTCCATCTCCCACGTTGCGTCTTCGTCTCGGTTGTGGTTCTGCCACACTACTTTAACCATCGGAATTTCTCTCTTATGCAACTGTCGTATCTACTGATCAATGATCCAGATCGGCCTCTCGGTGTAGGATAGATTTTCCATAAGAGGAGGAGTATCACGAGTGATGATGTGTTCGGGATCTGGTTGATACTTCTTCAATCTCGATACGTGGAATACATCGTGCATTCCCGCATATGGTGCTGGTAACTCGAGTCGGTAGGCTAACTTTTCGATCCTTTGTAAAATCTTGTAAGGTCCAACATATCTCGGACTCAACTTGCCTCATTTCTTCGGGTTTATTAATCCTTTCCGTGGTGAGAGTCTGAGAAATACTTCATCTCCGACTTCAAATTCCAAATCCTTTCTTCTCTTGTCCGCGTAACTCTTTTGGCGGCTCCGAGTATCGTGCGAATCCGCTCTTTGATCAGCTTGACCTTCTCCATGGCCTCTCGAACTAAGTCGACCTTTGGAATCGAGGCGACTTTCGTTTCTCTTTCGGAGTCCATTGGTCATCAATCTCCCGGTGTAGTGGGGATCTACATTTTCGCCCATATAATGCCTCGTAGGGTGCCATCCCAATCGTGGCACGATAAGCTGTTATTGTAGGCGAACTCGGCTAATGGTAAGTGTGAATCCCAACTTCCTTGAAATCCAATGTGCGGGCTCGCAAAGATATCTTCAAGGGTTTGTATTGTTCGCTCGGATCCGTCCATCGGTTTGTGGATGTCTTTGTTGTCTTTGAAACTTAGCGAGGTACCCAATTCCTCGTGCAAGCACTTCCAAAATCTGGAGACAAACCTCGGGTCTCTGTCGGATACTATGTCGACTGGTACTCCATGCAGTCGAATGATTTCTCGGATATAAATTTGTGCAAGTTTTTGCAAGCTATCAGTTTTCTTGATGGGTAAAAAGTGTGCAGATTTCATGAGTCGGTCTACAACTACCCAAATAGCATCATGGCCTCCTCTGGTCCTTGGTAGATCTGTCACTAAGTCCATCGTTATGTGTTCCCATTTCCACTCGGGAATTCTCAATGGTTGTAGTAAACCAGATGGTCGTTGGTGTTCTGCTTTTACTCGTTGACAAGTCAAACATCTCGCAACGAATTCCGCTACCTGGTTCTTCATGTTTACCCACCAATAACTCCGTTTCAAATCCTTATACATCTTGTTTCCTCCAGGATGTATAGTGTATTTCGAACGGTGTGCCTCTGCTAGGATTCTATTCCTAATCTTTTCGTTATTCGGTACACACACTCGATTCTGGAATCTGATAACCCCATCTTCGTGTACCGAGAATTCTGATCTCTCTCCTTTAAGTATCTTCTCCTTCAGTTTTTGAAGATGTGCATCTTTCTCTTATGCTTCTTTGATCTCTTTCAGCAGATCGGGTTTTACCGAAATGTTAGCACATGAAATCTGAGTATTGGTCCTCGTCAGATTCCAATTGCTCAGCTCTTCTAATGATTCCCATTCTCGAATCATAAGTCTGGCTAAGCTCGTCTTTCTGCTCAAAGCGTCAACTACTACATTAGCTTTCCCGGGATGGTATTGAATATCAAAGTGATAGTCCTCAATCAACTCCATCCATCTCCATTGCCTCAGATTGAGGTCTTTTTGGGAGAATAGATACTTCAAGCTCTTATGATCCGTGAAAACTGTGAATGTTGCTCCGTAAAGATAGTGTCTCCATTTTGTTAACGCGAACACTATTGCTGCCAATTCCAGGTCATGCGTTGGATAATTGGCTTCATACGACTTGAGCTTTCGTGATGCATAAGCGATAACTTTTCCTTCCTACATGAGCACTCCTGGTCCTTTTTTTGATGCATCACTGTAGACGACAAAGTTTTCGGTTCCCTTTGGAAGGGCTAAGACGGAGTTGTAGTAAGTCGTTTCTTGACTCTTGAAACTCGCCTCGCATTTGTCATTCCACTCAAACTTGACTTGCTTTGCGGGTTAGTTGAGTGAGCGGTCCGGCTATCTTGGAGAAGTCCTGGATAAATCTTCGATATTCCGGCTAGTCCCAAGAAACTCCTCGATTTCGCTATTCTGACTCGGGTTGTTTCCATTCAACCTTTGCCTATACCTTCGAAGGATCTACGGTGATTCCGGTGCGGATACTATGTGTCCCAAGAACACGACTTCACTAAGCCAAAATTCCCACTTGCTGAATTTGGCCTTATGCTCGTAGTGTCTCCAAAACGATTTTTGGATGCGTTCATGCTCTTCTCTAGACTTAGAGTATACGAGTATGTCATCAATGAATATCACTACGAATTGATCAAATAAGGTTGAAAGACTCGATGCATCGGTCCATAAATGTTGTCGGTGCATTCGTCGGGATCAAAGGCATCACTACAAACTCGTAGTGTCCATATTGGGTTTGAAATGCATTTTGGAAATGTCTTCTTCGCGGATCTTGATTGGTAATATCCTTGTTATAAATCAAACTTGAGTACACCGTCGCTCCTTGAAGTTGATCAAATAGTTCATCTATCCTCGGGGGGATATTGTTCTTGATGGTCACGCTCTTAAGACTACGATAATCTATACACAGTCTTAATGTGCCATCTTTCTTTTTGACAAACAAAGACAGCGCTCCCCACGAGACGCAACTCGGTTGGAAAATCCCACATCCATCGATTTCGTAATTGCGTCTTCAACTCTTGTAATTCAAGAGGAGCCATTCTATACGGTGTTCGGCAATCGGGACGGTCCCCCGGTAACACTCGATGGTGAACTCGACTTCCCTATATGGAGGGACAGTGGTGAGTTCTTGTGGAAATACATCCGTGTATTCTGATACTATAGGTACTTGGTTAATTTTTGTCTCAACCGTGGGTTTGTTAATTACAAACGCCAAATACCCTCGAGCCCCTCTAGTGATCGCCTTCCTCGCTTTCATTGCTGAAATAATTGGGGCAATCTTAACTCGTGCCCTTCCCGAAATTTCCACTTTGGGTTTTCCGGGTTCACATAGCTTAATGGACTTGTTATGGCAGTCCATTTGTGCATGGTGTGCAGATAACCAGTTCATTCCCAATATCACGTCGTATTCGGATATATGTAATAAGATCAAATCGGCAGGAAAGTTTATCTCATCAATCTTAACTCCGCATGCATTATAGATAATATATGTTATCTGACTTGCACCCATAGGAGTTGACACTTCTAGACATATAGGCATATGTTCCATGCTTGCATGCAGTTTGTGTACAAAATACGGTGCAATAAATGAATGCGTTGATCCAGGGTCGAACAATATTTTAGCGTAGTGGTTAGATACTAGAAGCGTACCTTCCACCACGTCTGTTGCCTCCGGAGCCTCCTGTCCGGCTAGTGCAAATGCTCGAGCGGGCATCCTTGCCCGATTACCCTGGCCATTTCTTGGCTTCTGCGGCTGCGTCTGTTTGGTTCGGTCATCGTACTTTGGGCAATCTTTCGGTGGTCCGATTACTACAGCGCAAACACCTTTCTTGTTTACGCCAACACCCATTGGCAAGTATGTCCCGGTTTTCGGCAATGTGCACACACTTGACCCGCTTTCCTTATCTTGGTCCTTTTCCTTATCTGTCTTATTAATGGTCCCTTCAAACTTAGCGGCGGTTTTCCCACAGTTGTCCTCTTAAGATCGTTCGATGGCCTACTCTATTGAATCTATCCAATACGGTTGATCCCGACTCAATGCGGAGAGATGCCTTTACCGCGGCCGAGTAGGTTATCGATTCAACAATCAATTGTTTCGAAGTTCAGTTTCAATCCTCGAGTGAACTTGTAAAGCTTATCCTCTTGATCGATTGTCCCCAGAGCATACTTGGACAATCGATGAAAGTCGGACTCGTAATGAGCTACGATCATGTTCCCCGCCTCAACTGTGGAATTCATCTCAGACGCGCCTCTTTCACAACCTCGTGGAATGTACTTCATTGAACTCGGCTAAGAAATTCCCCATAAGCTACCCGGTCCTATTCCCACCTTCTTTCAACTGCCCTCCACCAGTCTCTAGCAGCCGATTCCAGACGAAATACGGCGAGTGTGACTTTCTGCTCATCTGAGTATTGGAGAGCATTGAAGATATTCTCCAGTTTTTCTATCCATTCTTCTGCCTTCAAATCATCCGGCTCTCCTAAGAAGGCTGGTGGGTTGAATCAGTAGAAATCGCTCCAACATGCGATTGTTCGCCTCTCGGCGGGGTTTGGGGGCATGGTGTTGAGGCTCGCTTGTTGCCTCATGAAAACCAAGATTTGTTGTAAATCAAACTTGGTGGAGGAGGCGGTGGTAATTCACGGGGAGGGTACCCGGTCCCAGGTACATCGTCATCCCCTCGGGAACGCGCGCGAGGTCTCCCACGTCCTCGATGTTCGGCCATTCTCAGATATCTTGAAGTGTTAGTTGCGATTCACGAGTAGATGATACAATAATTATTCGCGTAAAGCAAGTTATATCATAGGGAAAGTAACAACAAACACAAGACACTGAATAAATAGCAGAAGGCATATCCATTAATGTAAAACTTGAATACACCCATAGTACAACAATAGTAACACCGAGTCAAAGATACATCCGAACCAAAAATTCAACGGAATCTAATACAATAGAAAGTAAGGTACAACATGGAATAAGCGTCTACAACAACGAAAGTAGTACAAACCGACAATCAAGCTAACTAATCAATGAGATCGCCATCATCGTCACTCACTATGTCCATAATCGGGGCATGGTCGGTGAGGTGGCGCCTCGACCTCGGCCAATCAACGAAATCCAACCACCGCTCGAATCCCTGTGCATCATCAAGTGGAGCAGCCTCAAGTGCCTCAAGCTCTCGACCTCGATGGATCCTCCTCAGGATCCTCCTCGGGTCCTCCAGGGTCCTCCTCGGTGTCGGGTATGGGCTCCATCTCGGGTGGTGGCAATGGTCGTGCATTAGCCGCGCCGGGCAGCCTCCGGCGCGGCGTCTCTCGAGCTAAGTGGCTGTGTAAGGTCCTCTATCATCTTGTCATCCGCTTGATGAGGGTCTCCTCCAAGTGCTCAACGGTGTCACGGGATAGGCGGGCGTCAATCTCCCATTTTCGGCGGCCGTCACTTTCCTCTTCATCTTCTCTCGTATGTTATCCAGGCACTCCTGGATATTCTGTATCTGATCCTCCCACGCTCGTATGGTGTTGTCGCGGTCCTTGATGATAGTGGTCAACTCGCTCTTTTCATCTTGGCTCCTTGCCAGCGCGTGTCAGTCTCTATTACGCGGGCGCTCCTCGGATAGCTCGAGGTCGCCGATCACTCTCCGGTGCGGTGAATCATCGGTGCCGGTAGTACTCCTTTCGCCAAAGACGGCATGAAAAACGTCCCACCAAGAAGGTGGCGCCGGCTCCATCCTGATCAAACAAAACTAAGGCGGATCAGTCAAAGGCAAAGGAAAGATAAGGAGGGAATAAGGAAAGAATGAATAAAGGAAATCAGTCAAGAATAAATTAAGTCAAGACAAGTATGACTATAGAATCTCCAAATATGCGTTCTAACTTAGTTCAAACATCAATAAGGCGGTTCTATGCCAATTTGAAATCAATTTCACACTTAATTGGTCAAGTCGCGGTACTACCCAAAACACAGACCGAGGGTCCTATCCTGGGTCAGCTCGGTGTAAGTTTCCATGTTACTAACCGAGCTCTGATACCACTCTAATTGTCACGCCCCAAACGCGACGCGACGACGATCCACAACTTAAATACGAATAACCAAATAGTCTAGACGAATATCATCGAGAACCCAATGAAACAGAGTCAATAGCAGCGGAATAAAGAACAAGTACAAATTACAACTTACAGTCCACAATATCCATAATCCAAATTACATACCCGATATGATCTAAAGATAACAACTTAAAAGTCAAAGGGTCTTACGCCCTTCAGTTACAAACCGGAATGGAAAGAAATACAAGAGTCCAACAACAAACACAAGAAAAGAGTCCAACAACAATTAATAGTAACAAGTCCAGCGACATCAACAACATAAGATAGTAAATCCAACAAGCGGAGTACAAGGGCTCAATCCGTGGTCGGTTCAGCATCTTCAACGAAGTCCTCATCTATGGTTAGAAAACAGGTGGGGATGAGATAGAAATCTCAGTGGATGGGGTGATCGTGTGCAAGTGTGGCGATATATATAGTTAATGCGAGAAAACTTGATTATATGAAAACGCGCGTGAGTATGATGCATGAAGTCACACACATCCACAAGCATCGTGATAAATATATTTAAGTAATATACTTATACGATTCAAGAAAAACGATTCGTGGTCACACATGCACTATGTGATTCAAGCAAGACAGGTATAATTGCATACGGAATGTAACGTCAATCTCATGCAAGACAGATAATGGTTGCGTACGGATTTGTAGCGCCAACCAATGCAAAACAAGTAGCGGTTGCGCATGATTTGTAGCGCCAACCAAATGGGTCCGATAACTCCGGAATCGTGTGGATCGACAGCGATTCCTTCGTTCTTCCTTGTAACTCCCGGGTAAGATGGTCCAAGACTGTCACCTTATCGCTCCATAGGCAAAGACAAAATCCACAAAGAGAGCTTGCAAGGCTCGGATTTGTCATAATCATGATTATACCTCAAGTACTACGACCCGCTTCCCATGGACAACTCTGTCCCTCAGTTGCGGAATTAGGACGATGGGGCCGGAAGAGTGAAATAGTAGCCGAGCTGCCCGGTTCCATCCCCGACGTATCCATTCCGATCGTGAGCTCGACACACCAAGTTGACTCGGAAGAAGGTAAATACAAGTACAGTGATCATCAACCAGGCAGTCGAGTATGATTGATTCAGGGAAGCAGTTCAGGAAAATTTTTGAAAATTAACGAGTAGCAAATATGGCGTTGGTGGAGTTATTTGGATGAAGATGATTATCAGAAGGATGAGCAATCTTTGATATCTTGAAAGATTAGGTGGAACATAAGTCCCTTTATAGATTCAAAATCGCAAGACGAGGAAGTCGCCCCGCGATCGGGTATTAATTGGTCGAATCGGTCCGATAGGTCAAGGGTTTTTGAGAAAACAAGATACTTTAATTAAATCTCCAAGTCAGAGGGTCCAGGGCTATTTTAGTAAAAGGGAAAATAATTTGAGTTAGGTCATTTATAAAAGAAAAATTACAATTTAGCCTCGTTTTGTAAAAACCAAAAGTGTTGGGGTTAATAATTGAATAAATAAATATCCCGACCTTGAAAAATTATGAGGTCAGTTCCTAAACTCTCCAAATTGTCCAGAGATTTAGGTTTTTAAAGTTATGAGGTCGAGTGTTTATAAAATTCTCACATTGGCCCCAAATTTGTTGAAATTGCCAATTCGGACCTTAAGTTTAAAATAATCGGAACTCACAAACCGGAAGGGATTTTAATGTGATTCCAGTTGGAAAATGACTCTACGGTTAGTAGGATATTGGGACAAAAGCAGTTTTTAAAATAAATAAGTGTAGGTCCTTTAACTTTTAAAAATATCATTTTTGTCCCATTTTGAAATAATTGCCTTTAAGGCTTTTAGGGGTCCAATTGTTATGAAATTTGAACCTTGGGTCCAAAATATAATTAAGTTACAGTTAAGTTAGTATTTCCAGGTGCATGGGCGGCATAAGTCCTGGAAATTTCATTTGGGTCCTCAAGTTTAGTCTTTTACACTTTAGTCCCCAATTTTTAGAAAAATTACTTTCCAAGCTCTAAACACTTGGATTTTTGGAATACATTTAAAATATGTCATTTCCAGTACCTTAAGAGTAAAAATTTGAAATTTTAAAATTAAGGTCTGGTACAGTTTCAAAATTTGCAAAGTAGCCCTTAAACTTTCAAAATTTTACAATCTAGTCCTTGGGCTTTTAAAGGTTGATTTTATTTATCTTAAAACTCTTAAAACTTTATTAAAATGTCCAAAAGTCATTTTTGAACCTGAGTACAGTCCCAAAATTTGAAATTTGCAGAGGGGTCCTTTAACTTTTATTTTCTTGCAATTTAGTCCACCAATTTTCCATTTTTGCATTTTTAAGTCCAAAATTGAAATTTAATCAATTATGGTCGACTTGTCCAGGTTATAAGTCATCCAAAACACGGATTTCAAATATCATACACATGCATGTCCAAATCATACAAGAATTCATCAAATAGAACATTAAATTATACATGCATGCACCTAAAATTCAATAAATAGCAATTTTGAGCAACTCTTGAGAATTTTCATGATTTGATACAAAATATTGACATGCAATACATAGATTATTTATCTTAAGGGCTCATGATCAAAATTCTACATGCAATTTAATAAAAACACCTAGAAGTTGGATAGTATTTTTCCACCCACCTTAAAATTGGAAAATTGTGAAATAAAAGGATAAATTTCACAACTTTGGATGAGGTCACTTAGGTCAGCCCCTAAGTCAAGAAATATCAAAAATTTAGAGTTAGAAAAATGAGAGAAAAATTAAGGAGAAAAAGAAGGAGATAAGGAAATTGGAAAGACTACACTTTGCCTTGTGTAGTAGGTGATTTGAAACTAGTTGAAGCTTCAAATTTGGAAATTTTGGTTCAACTCCAAAATCACCTAAGGTCAGCCCCTATTTCTCAAAAATGAAAAAGGGGTGTTAAAATTTGAAAAAAAAAATAGGAAGAAGAAGAAAATACACTAGAGTCCATTATCTTACCTTATAGTCTAAATCTTCAAAATTTCCTTCAAGTCTTGAAATCCTCTTAAAGGTGATGTCAAGCTCTAGTCTTCAAAGTCTTCTAAATGTACCTCCAAAAGTTAAATTTGAGCTTAAGTTAAGAGGTGAAAAGAGGTAGCTAGAGGTTATCAAGATGAATTGGAGAACAACATTTCTTACCTTGTGAAGGGGGTGTTCGAATTTTGATGGAGTATAAGGAGAATTGTCTTGAAAAATTTCTAAGTGTTGAAGGAGAAGTAAGAAGAAAGAGTAGAGAGAGGTAGGAGGTTTAGAGAGAAGGAGGAGTAGAGGCTTGAGAGATAAATGTGTTAGATGAAAAAAATGAGATGAATTTTTGTGTAATAAGGCCATTTTGGTCGTCCACCATGGTAGAGAGGAGGAGAAATTTTTGATTAATTTTGTGTCTTGCAAATTGTCTCTTGCATGGAGACAATTAGACTAGTCAAAGTATGGGCAAAGTATGGAAAGAGAAGGAATGTTGGGAAGACTCCAACATGTTGGGAAAAATAGTAATAAAGAATTGATGTATGAGTTGATGTGCATAATGTTTGAATTAATGATATAATTATACACAAGATGACTAATATAAGGTGTAAGTGTACAAGAGTTGGATGATATTTCTACTCCAAAAATCCTCACCATGGCCGTCCACTATAGGGGTATTATGGTAATTCCATATATTTTTTTGTCTCAAATTTGATGATAATAGATGAATAATATCAATCTCCAAAATAATTAGTGATTTCCTTGATCACTTATAAGTCTCATGATCACTTAATCTAAATCAAAATCTTAATTCTATAAGGTAAAAGTCTCTAAAATAAATAGTCTCTTAAAATTCTAAGGTGACTAATAAATACAAAAATAGTAATAATGATCAATCAAGTGATCATAAATGTGAAATAGAATTAAAGATGATCATGATCACAAGTAATTAAATAAAATACAAAATATATATATATGATAATTACCCGTCAAAGTGACGCGGTAAAATAGTCGATCAAATACATAGACGACAATAAGAATCAATCATAAGCTCGAAAAAATTGGGGGCTTCACACAAAGCGGTTTATCCATTTGGCCACTAGGACATCTGTTCACATTTTGCTTGGTTTCTTTATTCTAAATATTGCCTTTAAATTGTATGGGGGACTCCCATTTTCTCTTTCCTTGAACCTCCATAGGCTTCCGATTTCCCCATCCATGTTCATACGAGTAACTACTGCTTGTGCTCGTTCTATGACATCAGAATAAGTAATTCCTCCTTGACCTGCGAGTATACCTCCAACCTCAGGGCGCAAACCCTTCTCGAACCTTCGTGCTTTTGTTTGATCAGTTTCCACAAGATGTGTGGCATAACGGGACAATTGGTTAAATTTTCGCTCATATTCAACCACCGACAGTCCTCCTTGCTTGAGCTTTAAGAATTATACCTCCTTACGATCTCGATAAGATTGTGGAAAATACGTGTTCATTAACACTTCCTTAAACTATGCCCATGATCAGCATCCTCAGTGAATTCAAACACAACGCATGATATTCGTTGTGCATCAGTGCAATATCATCATCCAATGAACTCAGGTCATCTACTCCCCCTTTTTGACCAAAAGTAGACAAAGAAAAACCCCTACAACTTCCCCCTCATTTTGATAAAAAGAAGCATTCATACATGCGTCATTTATGGAAGTTTCTCTCTTATTGGATCGTCTATATTGGAAATTCAAATTTTAGCAATATCTCAATAAGTCCGCACAGATTTTTGAACATATTCCACTAATATTCAACCCCATGAAATAAGGAATTTCATATAGAAACAAATTGTAACCCCAATATAGTATCATAATCAAATCAAATTTGCAGATATTTTTGCAAAGGTTGAAAGAAAAACATTATCCTAGTGAATGCTTATTTCTGACAAAAACTGAAAACACACAAGGCTGACTGAAACTTTGAGTGATAGAACTCACTATTGTAACACTTTTTCACAATATAAATGGATCAAAATTCTATTCCTAATAAAAAATCTTTTAAGTGAAAGAAAATAGCAAGAGAATATAAACCAGTCAGTAGCTTTCAAACAAAATCATGGACAACTCTTTCTCATAAGATCATCACATTTTTCATGCATATATAAAGAGTGCTAGAATAGCTCACAACTGATTAGCTTCACACTCAATATTTCGGCAATTTTTTCCGTCAAAGGCCTCCAAAAATAAAATACATCATTCACTTAGGGAGAATAATTTTGTTTGCAATTCAATCCACAAGTGATTTAGCCAGTCAAAGACCAATAGGATACTTTACTGAGAACTATAACTCCTGTAAAATCAGCCAATGAAATAATATAGAAATGCACAATGTCTAATGCAAAAATAACGAGTAAGATCAAAATGCATTGCAACATATTCAAATTAAGAAATGATGTACATGGTGTCGAGCATTAAAACCAGCACTATTCAAAGCACATAAACACCTAAGGAATGTTTCAAAGAATTTAAGCGTTAATGAAAATATCATTCTCAGTATTAACATAATGATTGGATACAATTTCCGTCTCAACAAAATCCCTTATAAAGTGGTACCTTATATAAATGTGTTTTGTTCTAATGATAGACTTTTTGAGATATTTATGTCACTTGAATTGTCCCGAATGATAGTTAAAGACTTTTATGTTGCCAACTGACAGGGACCACACACACTGTTATGTTCTTTATTTAGTTTAGAAATACCAACAATAGCTCTTATCTTGAGATTATGCATCCCATGAAAGTTCAGGTGGCCCATCTTCAGATGCCATAATTGACTCGCTCACTTAATGGTCATGTTGTAAAACTAAAGTTGTTCCTGCAACAAATAATAGTTATGAGAAGGTCTATTTTCTTTCAAAAAAACATTTGTTGGATTTGTCAAAGATTTTGCATTTTTATTAAACTTGACAAATAGATAGTCATCACATAACTGACTGATGCTAATGAGATTATCTTTCAAACCTTCAACATACAAGACATTATTCAAATGTGGTAGTCCTAAAACATTTAATATTCATTTTTCCTAATCTTTACCTCTCGCACCATGAGGTAAAGATTAAAATCAATGAGTTTTTGTAGATCACCGGTCATGTGACGAGAAAACCAATTGTCAAAGCACCACGATTCAATAACATTAACCTTAAGGGAATTATAAACAACAGAGCAAGACAAGTTAGCCTTTCTAATCCAGATCGTCCTAGGTTTATTTGATAAATCAATTTTAACCTTTGGAGTGTTTCTTTGTTGTTGTTGTGACACATAAGGCAACATTTTTCCTACTTAAAATATTTCAGAAAACATCTAGGTCTAATGTGACCAGGATGATTGCAGTAATGATATACAGGAAAGAATAATGTATTACTCTTACCAGCTGAGAAAGAGGGGTTACCTTGTTTCACAAAAAACAATTTTAGATTTCTCATCTTTCTGGGCAGTATTATTGTTCTTATTAAGATAAGAGTAACCAATACTTGTATGATCTTAATGAAACTTTCTTTGAGAAAAAATTTCATCATGTCTACCCTTTCTAGTATCCAATTTCTTTACTTAAGCCATGGTATTATTGAGCTTTTATTTTAACTTTCGTCAACTCATCTTTTCTCTTAGTTGCCAATTTTTCAAATTTAATTACTTATCCTTTAAGGGAGTATTTTCAGTAGTCAAGATGGCGACTTTCTTCTCCAAACCTTCATTCACATTGTAAACAACCACCCATTTATCAAACATCTTTTGATATACCTTCTTGCGACATCCTCACTCTTTTCCTGTTCTTCTCCAAAGTTACCCTCAGAGTCTACATCACTTGAATCATTTTTCTCTGCACAAGATACAATGTTTATACATGTTTCAACAAATGGAAAACTAGATTCATACATTCTCAGTGTTGTAACACCATAAATGGCCCTGGGGTGTGTTTTGTTACAACCAACCATTTTAATCTTCTCTAAAGAAGTTGATGTGATGCCACATGATTGCTCACTTTTTATTCCTCATCATTCTCATTTTCTTATGGTTCTTCATCACTCCCTGGAGTGAAGGATTTTCTATTCTTAATGGTGTTTGCACTCTCACCTTGAATGTGTCCAAATCCACCACACTTTTTGCACTTATTTATTTTTCCTTTCTTGGGTTCAGCTGTGTCAGGTTGTTTCTTTTGGAATCCTGTCACCTTTCCTGACATAGTGAATTCGTTATTTTTTTAATTTTTGAGATATTTACCAAAATTCTTGGTAAAAAGTGCAAGTGATTCATAAAGATCTTCACCAAGTTCTATTCCGGGTTCCTTGGTTGTTTCAGCTTGAAAGGCGATCACCTTACTTTTCTCCTTCTTGATTTGACTGAGATTCATTTCAAAGGTCCAAAGTGACCCCATGAGTTCATCCAACTTCATATATGTAAGATCTTTAGATTTCCCAATTTTTTGTAGGAAAACATTTCTAGAAGATATCTCAAAACTTTCGTAACAAGCATAAAATTAGAATACTTTTCTCCTAGAGCAAAAGATTCATTAGCAATATCATAGATTCTAGCAGTAAAGTTACTAATGGTTTCACTTTCATTCATACGAAGATTTTCAAATTTGGATGTAAGCAGTTGAGGTTTAGACATTCTTACTACTTTGATTCCTTCATAAGCAACCGAAGAATCTCTCATGCCTCCTTTGCAGATTCAGATGTTAAGATCCTTTTAAACCGATTCTCACCAACAACACTGAAAATAGCATTAAGTGCCTTAGAGTTAGAGTTTGCTAATTGATCTTTAGTGGACCATTCAGTTTCTTTCTTTAGGATTTTCTTTTCATCAATATGGATTTCCAGGCACATTCATTAACGGTTGGATGAAGGCTCGTATTCTGACTTTTTAGTAGGAGAAGTTGGATCCAATAAGTAGTGGTGATCGAGAAATTGAACTTTTTTCATGAAAATTGTACATACTAGCAACAGATGAACTACCAGAATATCACAATTACGAATTGTGTAAGGCTCTTGATGCCAATTGAAAGAATCTATTACCTGGTTTTCTTAAGTTTTAATTAAAATAATTTGGTGTCAGACAATGGTGTTATAACACTTAATACATGCACAGTAAAATCAAAATAACACCATGATTTTTAAAGTGCTTAGATTCCTCAATCGTAATGCATGTGGCCATGCCAGATAGAAAACAATCCAATAATTATAAATAACTAGTTATTACAAATACAAATATGGTTTTACTGAATTTAAAGACTCCTTTTTTAAATTAACACCATTCTTTGTATTCAACTAATTCTCCAAAATTTTTGCTCCAGAAACTTAGCATTGTTGAAATCCCTTCAACTCCAAATGCCTATGAATGACCTAGTTGATCTCAGTGTAGATCTTCATGATACGTGTAAAATATTTGTGCATTTTGGGGGTTATTTTGATACATATTCGATACATTTGCATGTATATTTAGAGTACTTTAGTTAGTTTTCTTTGTTAGGCGTGATACTGCGTATTCTTGTAATTTTTACAGGAAACGGAACTAAAATAGAAAGATATTAGTAGGATGGGCCTAGAAAAGAATTCCGAATGCGAAGAAACGATCAAATACGCGAAGAAAACAACTCAAGACAAAGTACATGGTCAGACCGTGTAATATTACATGACCATGTAAATGGTTTTTGTGTGATTTTACACATCCGTGCGACTTGGTCAAGGGAAGAATTTCAGAGACGGATTACACGACTAGACCATGTATTAGTACATGGTCGAGTACTTTTTTCGAGGCCAAAACAGAGATTGAAACGCAATACACGGTCAGACCGTGTAGAAATGCATGACCGTGTATTTTGTTTGGCGGCTGATTTTGTTTCCTAATTCCGTCAGGACTCTACCAGTGATCTCTCAAAGCATCTATAAAAAGAAGACCAAGATTTGGACCAAAGATACATCATCATAAACGAAAATACACTTGGGAATAAACAAATTTACATACTTTTAAGAGGAAAACGCAAATCAATGAAGAACACCACAAGACCTTTCACATCTACGAAAGCACAAGGGTTCAAGACTTTGAAGAATGATCCACCCTGACAAGAAGGGTTTTATCCTCGTAGTTTAGATCTCTTGTTTGTACTGAATTCGATATCAAACTATTTGACTTCAAGTTTGTCTATGAATTTGTTGTCAAATATGTTAGGCTAATCATTCTGATCCTAGGGCATAATCGAAGTTGTAGATTCATGTTACTTATAATTTGATTGTTTTTCTTAATTGGTTTTTGTATTTTATTTATAAACTTGAGTGCTTGTTTCTTGTAGATTATCTGATCAATAATTTGCATGTTTTATTTGTCGGGTTGAAATTCGAGAGATGATATCTAACTTACAAAAAATGAGTTCATAACGTAAATAGGAATTGAGTTGGGAGAACTATAATTGTTTGTGGGGAGTACTTTAATTCTATGATCTTTTGAGAGTTAATATTAATTGATTGAGTAGGGATACCTTCAATTATTATTAATCAACTGTATATGCGCCACCCGGGAGGGAAAATAAACTACTTTAGGAATTGAAACCATAGTTACACAGAAACTGGTTTTGATGAAACACTATTTGGCATTAATATTGAAGAAGCATATTGAGATTATGTGCCTAGGATTGCTTTCGTATTGGTTGAAAACTTGTGGAGTTCTGGTCTTTTAACAATTTTAGACATTTTATTTGATAATTTAGGATTTGTTTAGATAAACAACTTTTGATTTTCGACCACTTCAATAAAATTGAAATACGATATTTAATGTACTCTATTTGTTTCATATTCAATCCCTGAGGAATACAACCTTGCTCGCTGCTATCTGCTAGCTACACTATACACTAGCAATTTAGTGAAAAGATTTTCATGATCAAGCTTTTGGCGCCATTTCCGAGGATCGAAAGATTCTACAGAGATATGTAATAAGTAGTTCAATTTTAATTGAAGAAATATTTTTTTTATTTTTTTATTCTTTTTTATTTTTGCATGTTTTAGTTCTAACATTGTTTTTGTTGAGTGCAGGTAGTGCATGATCACATCCAGATCTATCCAAATGATACCCATTGACCTAGAGATAAAAAAGACGGCAAAACAGATTAAGGAAATGACCAAAAACATTGGCGGAAGGGAACGATAGGGACGGTGTGAACAAGAGAAATAACGAGGAGCACCCACCGGTGGCGATTAAGCAAAACCAGATTGAGGAGAGGTCCGTGAGAAGAGCAGTTAGGGATTACTTCCAGCCGGAAGTCAATCAAAGGTATGGGGGTGTGGCCCGTCTATCTATCAACGCAAATAATTTTGAACTAAAACCTGCGTTGATCCAGATGGTGTCGCAAAACCAGTTTGGGGGGAGAGCCGTAGAGGATCTGAATGCGAATCTAGCACAATTATTAGAAATTTGCGATACTGTAAAGATGAATGGTGTTTCTGAGGATATCATTCGATGATGTCTTTTCGCATTCTCTTTACACGATAAGGCTAAGGGATGGTTATCTTATTTGACACCACCCGCAACAGATTGGGCTAAACTAAGTCAAAGGTTTCTGGTTAAATATTTTCCCAAGTAAGAGACAGCAATTGAAAAGTGAAATCGCTCAGTTTAGGCAACAAGATGCAGAGCCACTATATGAATCATGGGACAGGTTTAGAGAACTATTGAGAAAGTTCCCTCAACACGGATGTCCCGACTACCAACATCTACAATATTTTTATAATGGTTTGAGTGGAAACACGAGAACTATTATAGATGTTGCATCTAGAGGTGCACTACTAAGGAAATGTCCGGATGAGGCACTAGAGTTACTTGAGGAGATGGCAAATAATAGTTACCAGTGACTATCCAAGAGATTCGATGTTAGACGTGTGGCGGATGTCCAGGATGAGGATAAGACTGACATGTTCACCTAGCAGATATCCATGCTAAGTATGAACCTAAATGAGATACAGCAAGCGACCTCGAAAAAGCCAGCAGTTGTTGTAGAAGAGGCGAATTTTGTGGGACAGCAGAATTACAACAGCAACTACAGAAATAATCAATCACCTAGAAATCATAATCCGAGGCTACAGAACCATGAAAAATTTTATTATAAATACAATAGAAATAGTTCGCAGCCACATTTGGATTTTAATATGGGTAATCGAGGCAGAACAAAGTTGAAGGAATAAAACCATCTTTGAGGGGTATGTTAGCCTCATTCATCGGGGAAACACGTGCTTGACTAAATAAGAATGAGGCTAAGATAGACAGAATTGAGAATCAAGTTACTCAGCTAAAGACCAATATGAATGCGAGACTGAAATCTTTGGAAACACTGGTGGGGTAGATAGCCACAACAGTAGGCAGCCAATATCAGAAAGGCAAACTCCCGAATGATACAGATGTAAATTCAGGAGAACAGTGCAAATCCATTCATCTGAGGAGTGGAACAGGATATAAGGGTCGAAGATGCCGGTTGAGCGGGAGAATGAGATCAAAAAGGAAGTAATTAATAAATAAGAAGAGGTAGTGGAATCTGAGCCAAAACCAGTTGAAACACCAAGGGCAGTTTCTACTCTGACAATTCCAAAAACTAAGGTACCTATCCTTTCGCGCAAAGGTTTCAGAAAAAGAAATTAGATGAATAATTGGCTAAATTTCTAGAAATTTTTAAGATAATTCAAATTAATATACCTTTTGCAGACATTTTAGAACAAATGCCAAATAATGCTAATTTTTTCATGATATTATGGCAAAGAAAAGGAAATTTTCGGAATATGAAATGGTAAAATTAACAGAGGAGTGTAGTGCAATTATTCAAAGGAAGTTACCCCCAAAAGCTTAAAGATCCCAGGAGTTTCTTAATTTCTTGTGTAGTTGGGGGTACAACCTTTAATAAAGCACTATGTGACTTAGGGGCTACCATAAACTTAATAACATTATCAGTATTTCGGAAATTGGCGGATCAGTCGGTAATTTATCCAAAATGAGTGATTGATGATATTTTGGTTAAGGTAGATAAATTCATCTTTCCTGTGTGTTGGGAAATTTATTGTTTAGATTTTGATGAATGCCATGTAAAACTTAGACTAGAAAGTTGGCACCCCATTTTCTTTGTAATTTGCTTTATAATAGATAGGGTTGCACATGCTGAGTCAAGTCAGCTATGCCTGGATATGCAAGAAATCAACTGAAGGCTAAAATGAAGACTCCGCTGTGAAGCAGCTGAGTATGGCAAGGAGGAGAAGTCAACAACTCGACTGAAGGAGTAACAACTATGATACAGCTGTGAGAAGTGTCAGTCAAAAATGATCTCAAAAATGTGATTGCTTCATTCACAAAGGCATCTAAATCATTGGATGACCTTATAATGAGCCAAAAGGAATGTGGAGACATGACATGCATAGGATTCAATTCCTTTGTGCATAGTCAAACTCCAAGAGTGATCTTGGAAAAAGGATCTTCAAGTAATGAAGCATCTCAAAAATCCAAAACACCAAATATTGCACACACATTCACTCCTAAGCACAATCACAAACAACCTGGCCTAGGATATAAAGGGAAAGGAAAAACCGATTGAGTATCTTTGAGAGGACGGTGAGAAGAAATCCAGTAGAGTTACTCAGCAAACTCCAAACAGAAAGTACTCTGTGAAGAAGAAACAGAGCTACCAGAATCCCCAGAAGTTCTATCAAAGGAAAACAAATGATGGGAATGGTAGAAACTACCCAAGTCAAGCTGATTGGAATAATGTAAAATATCATCCAAGACCTATGGAATACAAGCCTAAATGGCAAAGACCTAGAACTCAGCAAAGGTCATTCCAAAGGCAACAAAGCCATTATCAGCACACATATGCACCCAAGCACTACACTCAGAGATATCAAAATTACCCAAAGAAAGCAATTGCTAAAACACACACACAGGCATATAGATAAAAGAGACAGTTGTATGAACCTAAAGCCCCCAAGCAATTTGCCAAAGTGAATTATGATTATGGCACAGATAGATGGCAACCCCTTAGAGTCAAATCATTTGGCTATAGGTTGGTTGGTTCATCTTACAGCACTAACCCCTCAGGACCACGACAAGTATGGGTACCTAAAAACTAATTTCCTTGATTGCAGGTTCAAGGAACAGTTGAGTGTCAAGGAACCTGGTACATGGATAGTGGCTGTTCCAGACACATTACAGGAAACAAGAAAAATCTGTCAAAGTTCAAGGAGATTGGAGGCGCAAAAGTTATATTTGGAGGAAATGAAGCTCCAGGGGAAATAAGAGGCACTGGATCCATCAAGAAAAATAGATTAGAAATCATAGATGTTGCATATGTTGAAGGCCTAAATTTCAACTTACTAAGCATCAGCCAACTCTGTGACAAGGGCTATAATGTTGGATTCAATATGGGAGTGTGCCAAATCAAAGACACTGAATCAAATGAAGTAGTGTTGCAAGGATCCAGACAAAAGAACATGTATGTGGTAGACTGGTCGACTGCCACACCAAGCACTTGTTTATTAGCAAAGAGTACAGCCGAATCAAGTTGGTTGTGGCACAAGAAGCTGAGTCACCTGAATTTCAAGACAATTAACAATCTTGCAAGGAGTAATCTTGTAGAAGGACTCCCAGACTCAGTATACAAGAAGGAAAGTGTTTGTGATGCATGCCAGATGGGAAAGCAGATTAAATCATCATTTAAAGAGAAGTCAAGTCCATCTTCAACAAGGATATTGCATCTACTGTATATGGATCTATTTGGTCCTGTTGAGCCACCAAGCCAAAGATATAAGTGGAAAGAAATACACTCTAGTAGTGGTGGATGATTATTCAAGATATACGTGGACAATCTTCATGTGTAAAAAGAAAGAAACCTTGCAGAAGTTACCACAGCTGATGAAAAGAGTTCAAAATGAGAAGAGTCAAACCATTATAAAGATAAGATCGATGAGAGGAACCGAGTTTGTAAATGGAATAATAACTCAAGATTGTGTTGAAAATGGTATTGCTCATGAACTATCTCATGACTAGAACTCCGCAGTGAGAATGGAGTTGCGAAAGAAGGAACATAACTCTCAAGGAAGCTGCAAGGACCATGTTAGTCAAGCAGGGCTGCTAAAAGATTTTGGTGAAGCTATAAACACGCATGTTATACTCAAAATAGATGCATGATAAGCAGACGGTGACAAAGACTCCTATGAAACTGGACAGGGGAGAAAGCCAAATGTTGCATACTTTAAAATATTTGGTTGTAAATGCTTCATCCACAACAATGGGAAGAATAATCTAAAGGCATTTGATGCTAAAGTCGATGAAGGTATCTTCTTGGGATACTCGGTGAAAGCAAAGCTATAGAGTGTTGAACAAAAGGACTATGGTCACAGAAGAATCTATCCATGTGGTTTTTGATGAACCTAATGTAAATAGAGAAGACATTGAAGAGTTAGCTGATAAACTGAATCAGCCAACTATACAGAAGAGTCCCTATGTTGAAGTTTCGAAATGGAGTAATTAATCAAGGTGAAGATGAGATAGTGAATCTCAAAGAATTTGGAAAATCATGACTAAGTGATGATGAGAGAGCTGCTCAAGATAACACAGCTGCAAGACGACTGAACCCAGCTAACCTACTCCAACCAGATGTGAGATGGCTAAGAGACCATCCACCAGAACTAGTCATTGGAGATGTAAGAGACGGTGTAAGAACCAGATCCAGAGCTCAACAAGAAGCAATGTTCACTTGCTTTATTTCCCAAATAGAGCCAAAAGACGTGTCCCAAGCATTGGATGATACACACTGGATTCAGGCCATGCAAGAAGAGCTAAATCGGTTTGAAAGAAACAAAGTATGGGAATTGGTTCAAAGACCAACTCATCAAAATGTTATTGGCACAAAATGGGTTTCCAAAAACAAAATAAATGAAGAAGGTTCTGTGGTAAGAAACAAAGCAAGATTGGTAGCCAAAGGGTATTGCCAAGAAGAAGGAATAGATTTTGATGAAACCTTTGCCCCTGTTGCAAGATTAGAAACAATAAGGATGTTGCTTGCCTATGTTGCACACAAGACTTCATTGTATATCAAATGGATGTAAAAAGTGCATTCTTGAATGGATTATTGGAAGAAGAAGTCTATGTTGAACAACCTCCAGGATTTGAGCAGAAGACTCTTGGAGATAAGGTGTACAAGCTCAAGAAAGCTCTTTATGGATTGAAACAGGCACCAAGAGCATGGTATGATACATTATCTCAATTCCTAACAGATAATGGATTCACCAAAGGCAAAGTGGACAGAACACTCTTCAGAATTCAAGATGGAGAGAGTATACTGCTTGTTCAAATATATGTGGATGACATCATTTTTGGATCCACAAACAAAGAGCTGTGTGATAAATTCTCAAACCTCATGCAAGGAAAATTTGAGATGAGTATGATGGGAGAGCTGACATTCTTTCTAGGACTTCAAGTTAAACAGCTGAAGGATGGAACCTTCATAAGTCAAACAAAGTACACCAGAGATTTAATGAAGAAATTTGGTATGGAAGAGAAGTCTTCTGTGAAAATACCAATGAATACATCAGTCAAGATGGATATGGATGCAGATGGCAAGCATGTGGATCAAACAAGATACAGAGTACTTATTGGTTCACTGCTCTATCTCACAGCAAGTAGGCCAAACATCACCTTTGTTGTAGGTGTATGTGCAAGATTTCAATTTGCACCAAAAGAAAGCCATATGACTGCAGCTAAGAGAATCCTAAGGTATTTGAAGGGATGCCATGAAGTCGGCTTATGGTATCCAAAGGAAGGAGGATTCAAGCTTATTGGTTACTCAGACTCTGACTATGCTGGATGTAGAGTGGACAGGAAGAGCACTTCAGGCACATGTCAGATGCTTGGAAACAGACTAGTTTCCTGGTTTAGCAAGAAGCAAAATTCAATAGCCACATCCACAGCTGAAGCTGAGTACATAGCTGCGGGCAGCTATTGTGCCCAAGTCTTATGGATGAGACAACAGCTGAGAGACTATGATGTTGAAGAAAAAGAGATTCCAATTATGTGTTATAACACAAGTGCTATTGAAATCACTCAAAATCCTGTGTTGCACTTAAGAACAAAGCACATTGATGTCAGATATCACTTCATAAGAGATCATGTTGAAAAGAAGGACATCACCTTGGAATATATTTCAACTGATAAACAGTTAGCTGACGTATTCACAAAGCTATTATGTGAATCAAGATTTGAAGAACTCAAGCATGAGCTAGGGTTGATTGAGCTGAGTTAACACTCAGAAGACTCAAAGAGATGAAACGAGAAAAGATAAAAATGAAGCTGAGTTTATAAATCAGCTAAGTAAGACAGCCGTATCAGAAAATCAGCTGCATCAAGTTAGCTGACAGTTGAGTACCTATGTGAAAAGAGAGAAGAGTTGAATCAGCTAAGGAGTAAGCTGAGTTATTTATGAGCTAAGTGACAAAAACGCAGTCGTTTTTACTAAGCGGGAATGTTTTCAAGAATGACATCAGCGCAATAATGATAGATACAGTCAAAAGCTGCACGACCAAGCCTATAATTGGATATAAACGCTACCGCATTAAATACGAGAAATTAAATGCTAATCGGCATGCTAAATCTGAGCCGTTGATCTCGATCAAATTTCAAAAACCATCCGCACGTCCTTTCATAATCCATACATATACCATTTCGTCCGTTCTTCTCTCACTTTACACAAACTGTTCATCTCTCCCAAAAGCAAAGAAAGAAATTTCTCTCTCAAAACCCTACAGATTTTCAAAGCACATTTTCAAAGTTTCGTTTGGTAAAACGTCAAGTAATGGCATCCACTTACGATTTTGTTAAGTTGGGAAAGCAAATCCACGCTGGCTCTACTGTGGATTTTGAAGGTATGATCAAACAGGGGTTGGATGAAACCTTTGTGAAGAAGATTGCTGAGAAAGTGGAGAAATCTGGGCTAAAACCCTTTCTCACTATGGAGTTTCAGATGACTTATGTTGAAGAAGTCGCTCAGTTCTACGTGAATGCTAAAGTTCACGATGAGGGCATCAAGTCCTCTATTCACGGAAAAGAGTTTACGATCACTGCTAAGGATCTAGCGAAGCACCTTGTTTGCTTCCGTCGGAAGAAAGCCGGAGATATTGGAGGCTGATGTAAACTTGGCTGCTGCATGGAAGGAAGTGGCCAAACCTGACTATGCTGCAAAGGTGGTTTACACAGCTGATAAGAAGATGCTGAAGGAAGAGTTACCACAAATTACTGGATATTGTTGCCAAGTGCGTAGACATCAAATTTGGAAGCTTTAACCAGCTATCCAAAACTAAGCTGATCGTGATGGCTGCGATCATGCAGGAGAAGAAAGTAAATTGGGCTGAGTTTGTATACAGCAGACTCTGCCAAAATGTTGGAAATAAGTCTTTCAAGGAAGACGAATCGTTCGGAGGATCCTTAGAGTATGGCCTTGTGATTGGCCGATTGATGGATGTGAAGGGAGTTCTACTCCGACATGGAAAGGCGTTCCATGTCAATAAGAAAATGTTCCGATCAAATCTCTCAGGAGCTCAGAAGAGAGCTTATGCCAAGAGGGTGGGCACTGGTGAGGGGGAATCAGCTGACCCTAAGGAAACAACTGTTGTCTCCCCTCCAAAGAAGAAAGCTTCCCATGCGGTGGAAAAGAAGATCGCGCCCCAAAGATGGCGAAGAAAACAAAAGATGCACCTACCCCTGCGGTAGAGAGCCACCGCCCTGCAGCCGCATGGAGAAGAAACCTCAAATACCTTCTCCGGTTGTCAAGAAAAAAGAGGACCGACAAGCCAAGAAAGCCGACTCCTCGAGAAAAAGAAAGAAGCACGCGCCCCCGCCGCCAGGACTCAGAGGAAAGCGCATCCGAACTAGAAATTCCCCGGTAAGGACCAAAAGGAGAAGACTCTTCAAGCGATCGAGCTTGAGAAAACAAAGTGAGTCGCCACTCGGTGGAACAGATCGCTGAAACCATTTGGAGGAGTAAAGTCTCCAGAGATTATTGATGAAACCGCCAAGAGCCGAGGCCGATCAGAGAGGCAAGTCAAAGACCCGGCTATGGATAGGGACGGATGTGGAGCAAGAAGCGGTGAGCAAGTGAATCTCCTGTCGACAGGACTGCATCCCCACCTGCGACAGACGCTGCTGAGGGTGAAGAGCAGCAAGCTCTACTACCCTCCATTTCTGAGAAAGAAGTTCAGCATGAAGATGATGATGATGATGATGTGATCATGCTATCTCCACCATATCCAGACATCCAAAATCGTCTGCTAGAATGGATGAAGTGGAAGCTGAGTCGATTGAGGGAACAGTTCCAAAGACCTGAGTTTATTGAAGAAGAAGAAGAACTGATGGATTTTCTCGGTTTGACCCGCGATGGTCAGGCATTGGATGAGGAGAATCGCATAGATATTTTGAATATCTTCAAAGAAAAGGAGAAGGAGCGATTAGCGGAGGAAGTCAAGCCCGAGAGAAGGCCAATATTTGTCCCTTCACTTTGGAACCATCGATCACACTCATCCCCACCTCGATGTTCTCTCGGGAAGTGATGAGGATTTGGACCCTGCTGCTGCTACAGAAGAGATGGAAATGCAGCAAGCCATGCGGGAATCCAGAGTGATGCATGAGCAACAACTGATGGAAGGACCTGGAGAGTCTTCCAAGTCACAGCTGGAGATTCACTATGGGAGTGGTGCAGCAGATTACAACTGTTGTTGCTGCGACCACTTCCCCAGCTCACTCTGAGGAAGGTGATAAGGGTATTGGCGATGAAACTGGGAACTTGGGTACCCAAGTCAAGCCAACCCCTACTGAAGGTGTCTTACCACCTGCCCCAATGGCTGAACACTCAAACGAAACAACCGGGAGTCTGGAGAAGAGTGACCCCATTCCAAGTCACTCAGCTGGTGTGCCGGCTGAGGGGAAAACTCCCTCCACTGCTAGGTCGGAGAATGCTGCAGCAAACTCCACCCTGAATCTAGGAGGCAAAGTGGAGAAAGAACAAGAAAAAGATACACAGCAAGTTGTCACTGACGAAGCTCGGATAGTTGAGATTGTCTCAGCTGAAGTGGCAACTGCTCTGCAGGCTGAGGACGCTGCTAATGCAGTCGAGGCACAAGATGGATCTGCCTTAGGAGTTAACACTCTAGGCAATGAAAGTGCAATCCACGGAGTTGAGACTCCTGTGGATGCCACCGTCGAAGACCCTAAGACAACTGAGTCTGTCGAAGGGAATGTCCAAGGCCTTGCTGCAGTTGAGACTGCAGGAGGTACTGAAGGCCTATGGGAGGTTGAGACTTCCCGAAGTAAAGAGGCAGAAGCATAGAACATCCCTCCAGTTATCATCGATGCATCTGAGAAGGAGATAAGTGCCCTTCACGATTCCTAAGACAATCCTGATGTAACATTTCTGGGATCTTAAGGAGAAGATGAGGCTGTGTCATCCCCTGTTGCAAGTCCAACCAACTCAGCTGAGGATGCTCTTCCCAGTACGAGTAAGCCAGAATTCAAGGCTGCTCGTCAAAAGTTCAATTTTGATGATGAGCCACCTCTACAAGTCTCATCATCGTCCGATGACGCTACTGATACGGCCGAGGACCAGACAACTCATATGGAAAAACCATTTGAGACCAACAACGGTCATTAAGGCTGAGAGGCTCGGTCACCGGGTCAATACCACAACAGACCCCAGCTGAATCATAGTCAACTACGCAGGTTCCCAAAGCTGTAGCAGAATCGACTCAACCAGGCACATCACGGCCGCAAGTCACAGTTGAATAGATTCCCTATGTCCATGTTGATGCGTTTGAACAAACTTTCCCTTTCACACTGAAGCTGCCTGATCTTGATGAAGAATCAGCTAGAGATCAACGACGTTTCCATAAACCTGATCCAGTCATTTCCACTGATACCATCGTCCCAGCAGATTTTGATTTCGATGTTGCTTGGCCGCCGGCTGAGACAGAGGTGACAGCTGAGGTTTGAGAAGTCTTTAAGGCAATATTTGCGGAGATAGAGAAGATGGAAAGGCACCAGGCCTCATTAGATATGCGGCTGGATAACAGAGATGTTAATCTTACGGCCGATCTGCGTGGAATAATAGTCAGGATCCGTGAATGGTGGCAACAGCAGCAGACAATGCGCGTGGAACAAGTTCGATACTTCAAAGCATTGTACAATAAGATGCTAATCGGGAGCGGCGATAATCTTGACATGAAGAAGAGGATGCAAGAAAACATTGATAGAATGCATACTTCTCATACCACGAAATGGAAGCTGCGCGAATTTCATCGAAAAAGAACTTATGCACGTAGGGAGAACATGAATGAAAAATTCAGCCCTTCTTATGGCTGAAATGAAGTTGGTGACAGCCATTGAATCCAACGCCACTCGCTCGAATTTCGAGTAGCATACTCCGTGAGAATCAGCGAGAACTCGGCTATCGATCGCCTAGATTTCATGCTTGCTTTGGCATGTTTCAGGGGTTCCTCTCTCCTTTGATGATGCCAAAAAGGGGGAAGAGGAATACCTAAAGATGTTGAAAGGATCCGTAGCTGAGAAGAAGGACGCAGCTGTGAAGGAGAAGACAATGAAGAGCAGAAGAAAAATAAAAGGGAAAAACAGTTGAGGGGGAAGGTTCGAAAGACATGACTCTAATGGTTGCTAGAACCCCTCAACAAGGACTTGTCACAGCTGACATAATCAACAAACTTCCAGTGACTCTGACGCTCCAACACTCTGCTATGCCCATGTCCGAGAAGAGGAAAATAGTTGAAGCAGAGATGACGGAGATTGAAAGAAAAATGGATGCCCGTGCGATGGATATACTGAAACAATACGGAGGCATTCCGGCAGGAAGAGACACTGATGCCATTTCAGATGTCAGAACCGAGCCAAGATCTATTGATGAATTCAAGACGCTCGCATCCGAGGGATACTTCGAGAACATGACCATGGCCCAAGCCTGGGACTTGTATTGGGAAAAAGGCCTCAAGTTGTGCGAAGAAGGCGATAAGCGGCCAGACTCGAGCGATCACTCTGCTGGTCACTCTCTTGGAAAGAAGAAGGCCCCAGTACAATATACACCTAGAGGAAGAGGTAGGAGCAGTGGAGGAAGAGGTTTCAAACCTAGACCTCTACCCAAAAACATCGAATATATAGATCCAGGAAGAAAGGAGGGATCTATTGGGCTGGGTTTGACGAAGTAGCCAACTTGCAAGTGGCCAAGAACAATGCTGAGTATGTAAGGAGAATCGAAGAAGAAAATAAAAGACAAACTCAGCTGTGGGAAGAGAGACAAGAAAGAAAAAGAAGAGATGAAGCTTCCAGATAAGCCTATGAGAAAAAGAAAGCAGCTGAAGAAGAGAAGAAGAGAAAAAGGTCAGAACACGACAGAGCTGATGAAGAAAGAAGGAGGCAACGAAGGAGATGAAGTGTTGTTGTCCACCCTTTCATGTAATTTACTATTGTAAATGCATAATTATGTAAGTCGTTTGTACATTGAATAAGTAATCTGTAATTTCTCTATTTTTTTTGCGTAGACACAGATGTTTGCTTTGATACACCTTGTAAACAGTTGTGTAAAGGACAAGAATGTTATGATCAATAAAAGATTGATTCTATGCATACATTCTCTATTACTGCACTACCTGTATGTATCTTTGATGCTTACACTTTTGCATGTATATTTTAAGTTTTGGCATCATCAAAAAGGGGGAAATTGTTGGGAAATTTATTGTTTAGATTTTGATGAATGCCATGTAAAACTTAGACTAGAAATTTGGCACCCCATTTTCTTTGTAATTTGCTTTGTAATAGATAGGGCCATACGAGCTGAGTCAAGTCAGCTATGCCTGGATATGCAAGAAATCAACTGAAGGCTAAAATGAAGACTCTACTGTGAAGCAGCTGAGTATGGCAAGGAAGAGAAGTCAAGAACTCGATTGAAGGAGTAGCATCTATGATACAACTGTAAGAAGTGTTAGTCAAGTCAACTCAAGACAGCCAAGTCAAGTTGAAGTGACAGAAGAGTCTTCTAGTGATTAGGAGCTGACTCGAAGTCACCTGGGGAAGTCAAGGAACTGCAGTCAAGTCAAGACAACTGAAACAAGTTCGTTGTACAGAAGTCAAGAAAGTTACTTAAATAAGTAATACTTCCATGCTGCAATATTCTAAAGTGTTATGTCCCAGAAGCGTGCAAAAGGAATAAACCAATGGGAAGCACTGCACCTGTGTCAGGCTCTGAAAAGCTGAAGGTTCATTTAATACGAGGTAATGTCAATTTCAAGGACTGCAACAAGACAAGCCAACGACCACTAGTGTCTTTTGAAAATCAGTTTATCTCTTCAACGGGCAGATTTTTGAAAGAGCACTATAAAAGGCAGAGGATTCAATTTGAGAAGAGGTTACCTTGCATACCTGAACCACGAACTTTCAAGTTATTATTCGAGCTGTAACCTGCAAAAATATTCTCAAGTTATTCAAGCAAATCCTCAAGCCTAAACTTCGAAGGAAATCAATCCAACACCAAGTTGTGAAGGAAAGACAACTTCATACAGTTGAAGAGGAAATGTTTTGAAGAATCAAAAGGGTCTACATTCCAAAGAGGATTGTAGAAAGGTTCAAGGTCGAGCCAGTCTCAAGTTATTGGAGGGCTTCGTGATCAAATCCAAGAAGCTTGAGCAAGTGAGCTACGATAGCAAAAACCGCCCTGTGAAGAAGGCCGAGTCGGACGAGAAGCCGGTTGTGTGACCAAGGTATCTCCAGACTGAGTCCCAAAGGATCAAGTCAGTTGTGTGATCAAGACTTGTATCTTGACTGATAACCACTTTGTACTCTGATCAATACTTAGTGGATTCCTCCAGGAGTTGGAGAAGAGAGGATTAGAAGAATTACCCCATCTTCGAACCTCTATAAAATTTATTGTGTCATTTACATTTCAGCATTTACTTACTGCATATCATTTAATATGTGTTGATAAATTGCATTCCAATTGATATTTAACAAAGTGCTAAAATCAAGTGTTAAAACAAACTTAAACCAAATTCAAGGGTGTTAAGTCTTCCGCTGAAAATCTTATCACGGACCAAGTTAAGTATTAGACTAAACAAATTTGAGTTATTCTATCAACAGCTTAGTCGAGTCAGTTGAGTGGCTAACTCTGCTGGTTAACTAACTTAGATGTCCATCAAGGACTTAGCTGTGAAATTAACTCTGAATAATTTTAAAAGGACTAAAATCAAAAAGTTGGTAAGGTTTATTCAACCCCCCCTTCTAAACCTTACACTCACACCCCTTGGGACCTACACTGTCCGTTGATTTTAGGAAGACTGTTTTTAGCTACAAGTAGAGCGCTGATTGATGTACAAAAAGGTGGTTAACATTGAGAGTAAATGATGAACACGTGCTATTTTCGATCTACAAAGCAATGCAATTCCATGAAAACGTTCGAACATTACAATATGATTGATGTGCTAATACCATGCATGGAAACTCAGTTTGAAAAGTTTTGATGAATTATTCCTTGGAATGGTGCTTGAGCCACTCGCAGGAATCAAAAGGTATGTGTTTTGATATTACTAACAATGAAATTCTCGATTATGTGATTGCCCTAGATTCAGCAAAAGAGCAAATACCAGAAAAAAATGCACAGAACCAAATACATGATCGTGTATTCTTACACGGTGAAACCATGCAAAATGTTGCAGTAGGAGAAGACAGAGTACATGGTCGTGTACTTTTACACCACCCAACTGTGTATTCCATCTCTGAAATTGAACTATCCCACTTACACGGTCATGTACTTTCACACAACCCGATCATGTTTTCTGTCTCTTCAGCTCTAGGTTTGACGGACGAGTTCCCGGCTTCACCTGAACGTAAACCTCTTTTGGACCATATTCAATATGCATTCTTGGGCGAAAATGAGACCTATCCGGTAATAGTTTCTTCTTCTCTTACCACAAATCAATTGGATAAACAACTTAGAGTCTTAAGGGAACATAAAAATGTGATTGGTTGGTCCATTTCTGATTTAAAAGGTATAAGCCCATCGATTTGCATGCATAAAATTAGAATGGAAGATGATTGTAAACCCTCTGTTCAACATCAACGTAGACTTAACCAAATTATGCAAGAGGTCATTAAGAAAGAAGTTCTTAAATGGTTAGATAATGGAATCATATTAGTTATATAGCATAGCAATTGGGTTAGTCCAGTATAAGTCGTGCCTAAGAAATGGGGGATGATAATAGTAAAAAGTGAATCTGAGGAGATCATAGCCACTAAGGATGTAACGGGTTGGCAAATTTGCATTGATTATAGAAAGTTAAACACTGCAACTCGTAAAGATCATTTTCCGCTCCCCTTTATGGATCAAATGTTAGATCGCCTTGCAGGTTATGAGTATTATTACTTCCTGGATGGTTACTCGGGATATAACCAAATTGTGATTGTTCCTGAGGACCAAGAAAAGACAGTATTTACATGCCCTTATGGTATTTTTGCATTCCGTAGATTACCATTTGGGTTATGTAATGCGCTTGAAACTTTCAAAGGTGTATGATGGCGGTATTCCATGACATGATTGAGAATATAATGGAAGTCTTTATGGATGACTTCTCGGTTTTTGGTAGTTCGTTTGATCATTGCTTGCATAATATAACCCTTGTTTTGCAAAGGTGCGAGGAGACGAACTTAGTTTTGAATTGGGGAAAGTGTCATTTTATGGTACGAGATGGTATTATACTCGGTCATCATGATTCTTTTGTAGGTTTAGAAGTTGATCGAGTGAATGTGGTAACAATCGAGAAGCTTCCACCTCCGAAGAATGAGAAAGCAGTAAGGAGTTTTTTTGGGACATGTCAGATTTTAATACTTTATAGGCATTTTATTCGTGATTTTTGAAAAATAACTAAACCCCTTTCCCATTTGCTTGAAAAATATGTACCTTTTCCTTTCACCCCTGATTATTTACAGGCTTTCGAAATACTGAAAAAGGTTCTGGTGAGTGCACAAATTTTGATCACATCCGATTGGAGTCAGCCATTTGAAATAATATGTGATGTGAGTGACTATGCAGTAGGAGCAGAATTGGGAGAGAAATACGATAATCACTTTCTTGTAAAATACTATGCAAGCTGCACATTGGATCCAGCATAGCAAAATTACACCACAACTAAAAAAACATTACTTGCAGTAGTGTTTGCTTTTGATGAATTTCAGGCATATTTGACTGTGACAAAGACAATAGCCCACACGGACCATGAGGCGGTCAAATACATATTCGCAAAGAAGGATGCTAAACCAAGGCTCATTCGATGGATACTCTTGCTATAAGAGTTTGGCGTCGAAATTTGGGATCGAAAAAGATGTGAGAATGTGGTGGCAAACCATCTCTCACGACTTCAGCCAACAGACATAACCATCAAAGAAATATTTCTAGATGAGTTAATCTTAATGGAAAAACTACTATTCCCCGGTACACTGATATTGTGATTTATTTAGTAAGTGGGTTCTACCACCGGATATCACGTATCATGAAAAGAAGAAATTTCTTCATAATGTGAGATATTTTTTGTGGGATGAACCTCTATTACTTAAAAGATGTGCATATTCAGTTATTAGGAGGTGTGTACCCCAAGAAGAGTGGGCAAGCATTTTAGAACAGTGTTATTCATCGCCATGTGGGGGTCACGTTGGCCCAAAGCGTACAGAGGCTAAGGTATTACGGTCCGGTTTATTCTGGCCTTCTATTTTTATAGATTGTTATAAGGTTTTTTTTTGCAGTGCGATAGGTGTTAATGTATGGGAAACATTTCAAGGCAACACGGGATGCCATTAACTAACATAATCGAACTGGAGTTGTTTGATGTTTGGGATATAGATTTCATGGGACCATTTCCATTTTTAAATGGGTACATGTACATTCTGCTTGTCGTAGATTATGTATCCAAATGGGTAGAAGCAATCCATACTAAAATAAATGATGCTAGAATTGTGTTGAAATTCTTGCAAAAGAATATCTACACAAGGTTTGGCACTCCACAAGCTCTTTTTAGTGATGGGGGGGTCTCACTTTTGTAATAAATTGTTCAATAATATGATAAAAAATATGGAGTGAAGCATTGAGTTGCCGCCGCCTATCATCCGCAGTCAAATGGGCTATTCGAAGTTTTGACTAGGGAGATTAAACAGATTTTAGAAAAGACGATTAGTATAAATCGAGAAAATTGGGATTTAAATCTTGATGATGCTTTATGGGCTTATCATACGGCATACAAAACACCTCTTGATATGTCACCGTATCGATTAGTCTTGGGGAAATCATTCCACCTTCCGGTGAAATTAGAACATAAGTCATTTTGGGCAGTGAAAAGGTTTAACTTTGATATGACAGCAGTAGGTGAGAAAAGAAAATGGCAAATAAGCGAGTTAGAAGAATTTCTCCAAGATGCATATGAAAATACCCAGATTTATAAAGATCGCACAAAAAGATGGCTTGACAAGAGAACTTTGAGAAGAGAGTTTCTACCTGGACAAGTGGCACTTTTGTATAATTCTAGATTGAGACTTTTTCTGGGTAAACTCAAATTAAATTGGTTAGGTCCATCTGTAATAAAAAAGGTATTATCACCGTAAGCTATACTATTGTCAAAGGATGGTCGAAGTTTTGTAGTGAATGGGCAAAGAGTTCAACTCTATTATGTGCAAGAAATGCAGCACGAGATTTTGACTAACTACTTGACCGATCAATGAGACAATCAGATGTCTGGATGAAGACATAAAACTTCGCACGTTTTGGGAGGCAACCCAAGTTATGAGCTATGTAAGTACTTATCATGCATTTCCTCTTTCTCATATATTCGTGACGAAGCATGATTTGAGTTTGGGTGGTTGTCAAGAATGCGTGAGTTTGAACTTTTACATGTTTGCATTGCATTTAGGTTGCACATAGAAGCATATAAAATTTGCGTAAAAATTTTAAAAAATATTTTTCAATTTTTTTATTTTGTTTTTAGTACGTTTATTGCTTCAGCACGTTATTGCTTTTGTGTGAGTAAGGTTTAGAAAGTCAAATAAGTACAAAAACTTTTGTATGATTTTACTATGAGCGTTTGGTTTCATGAGAAGAAGTACTTGGTGAATGTGTGTTGAATTTTTGAAAAAATGTCTTTTGCATGTTTGGTATTGATTGAGAAAATTGGGTATTTGAGCATGATGCGAAAAATAAGCATGTGAGCTTTCATGCCTTAAACTGTTTTTATCTAATACAATCTTATTTTTGTTGAGTGTGTCATCCATGTTATTAGAACTCTAGAACTTGCAGTAGTATCTTTATTGAAACCACATGTGTGTGTGCAATTTTAGAAGATGATTTAAGGCTTTTGTTTAACCTACTTAGCCTAAAAAGTCTACCTATGAACACGTGATTCCTTAGTTAGCCACTTTGAGCCTTAACTTTATTTATTGTTGGCCACATTTTGAGCTTCAAACATAAAATATTTTATTCCTAAAATTTGAGCTTATAGAGTTGTTTATTTTGAGGGAGATATGGTTTAATGTTGAAAAAGAATGGTTGGCAAAAGAGGGATGAGAAGTGAATAGGTAAATGACTATTGAAGCTCGAAAAGAAATTGGAATCAAAGAAAAGAATGAGAAAAAATCTAGCAAGAAAAGAAGAAGAAAAAGAAAGAAAAGAAATTCTGAAAAAAAGTGAGAGAAAAATTGAGAGCTTAAGGCAAAAAAAAGAAGGCAAGGGCCTAAGAATTGAAAAAAAAAAAGAAATGGGTGGAAGAAGAGTTGAAAAAGAAAATAATTTAAAAGAATGTTTCTTGTGATGAAACTGGGTTGGTGAGTTGAAAGTCTGTGTGCTTTAAATTCTATTTGCTCAAGTCAAGTCACTTAATACATATTTTTCCTACCCTTACCAAAGATCCTACATTACAACCAAATAAAAAGTCCTTTTCGATTCTTAAATTGTTCACACTTGAGCGATAGAGATGTTAGATGATTTACAAGCATATGGTAGTTCTACTTCATTGAATTAATTTGAGCGTATACACTTTCCATTTACTTTGAGGGTTGAGTGATACACTATTTCTTATGAGTCACGATGTCGAATACCCGGATGAGTATTGATTGGGCTGAATTTGCAATTGATGACTTTTTGATGATGAGTTACTTATTTACTAAAGTGTTGATTTGATTGAGATTGTGTGTTTATAGTGTTCTTGTGTTGTTCTATTTACCCCATTGCATGTGATTATTTTTCATTGTTTGATCGAGGACGAGGAATGGTTTAAGTTTGGGAGAATTTGATACATGTAAAATATACATGTATTTAGGGGGGTTATTTTGATACATATTCGATACATTTGCATGTGTATTCAACGAAAGATATCAGCAGGATGGCTTGGACAAGAATGCCACATGTGAAGAGACAATCAAATACGCGAAAAAAATGACGAAAGACAAAGTACACGATCAGACCATGTAATATTACACGATCGTGTAAATGTTTTCAGTGTGATTTTACATGTCTTGTACGACTTTGTTCAAGGGAAGAATTTCAGAGACGGATTACATGACCAGACCGTGTATTAGCACATGGTCATGTACTTTGTCGAGGCTAAAACATAGACTAAAACGCAATACATGGTCGGACTGTGTAGAAATACACAACCGTGTATTTTGTTTGGCAGCTGATTTTGTTTCCTAATTCTATCGGGACTCTACCAGTGATCTCTCAAAGTATCTATAAAAGGAAGACCAAGATTTGGACAAAAGATACATTACCATACACAAAAATACACTTGGGAATACACAAATTTACACACTTCTAAGAGGAAAATGCAAATCAATGAAGAACACCACAAGACCTTTCATGTCTGCGAAAGCACAAGGGTCTAAGACTTCAAACAAGGATATTGGGAAATTTATTTATAAAAATCAGGATTTTATCTATACAATCTACTTTTTCGGAAAATCAGAGATTATGTCTATACATATTATTATAATCTAAACGGTAACAAATAATAAAAAATTAAAGATTCTATCTATATAATCTTCTTTTATTTTTTCATAAATCTAATTTATTAATAATAAATTTGTTTGTTGCTTACTAAATACCACATAAATTTATTCGAAAAGATTTTATCTAGCTACGTCATTGTTCATTCGTTTGCAAAGCTAAATAAATAGGAAAAATATTTTTTTAGTCCTCTAATTGGACCGATTTGGAGATTTATTCGTCACTTGTTCCGATTCTGACATTTAGTTTGTTAAGTATGCATTTTTTTAGTAATTTAGTCATGTGACCTGCTATAACAGGTAAAAGTAACCTGTTGGACTGATATGGAATTTAATATAATTTTGAAGTCAAAAATAGTAGGTTGACTTCTCATTTTTTTTTCTTTTTATATTCTAAATTTTCCTTCACTAGTTATCTAAAATATAAAATTTAAAACATATCTATTTTATTGTATATAAAATTTGATATATGTATATTTAATTTTAAAATAGTTTTTTTGTTAATGTTATTTAAATTTATGATAAATATAATATACTTTTAATAAATTAAATATATTGAAAAATATAATCTTGTGATAAATTATTTGTATTATTGAAATAAAGATATTTAGAAAATACATAATAATTTGTATTATTTTAAATTTTTTTCAAACTATACTTTTTTCAAACTATAGTTTTTTTATCAAATTTTTATTTATGTTTAGATTAGTTTTATTTTACTTAATTTTTGAATGTTTGAATTATAAATATAATATTCTATTGATGTTATTTAAATGGATTTTCAATAAAATATAATTTTTGAGAATTAAAGATATTTAAAAATTTATTCTTACGATAAATATATTTTCTATAAATAATTTATTAATTTTCTAAAATAATTTAAATTATATTTAGTTATAAATATAATTTTTAACACTATATTTTCAACTTTTATAAATAATTAATTTTTTTGGAAATTTCAAATTATTAAGATTGTAAACTATTTTGTTTTATTTATACATTAAATATTTTTTATGTTTAAATATGATTTTTAAGTACTTCTATTCCCTTCATTTTCACCCCAAAAATGAAGGAAACAATAAGCTTCATTCAGCCAAAAATGAATGAAACAATAAGCTTTTTTTGTTTTAAATTCTACATGAACACACCATGTAACTTTCACCTGCTATAGCAGGTCACATGACTAACTAGCTGGAAAAAGTACACTTAAAGGACTAAATATCAAAATCGAAATAATTAAAGACTAAATCTCTGAAGCGGTCCACTTTAAAGACTAAACAGATAATTTTGCCTAAATAAATAGCATTTGTCTATCTATTTATTGTTTATTGAATTTTTTTCAAAAAATAAAATATATTTTATTCGATACTTTTGATTAATAAAATTAACATAATTAAATAAGTGGTTCTTTAAATGTTAAAAAATAGAATATATTTTATTCGATACTTTTAATTAATAAAATTAACATAATTAAATAAGTGGTTCTTTAAACGCCAAAACACAATGACAACACACTTGAAATTTTTATTGACTATGATTTACAAAGAAATTTTTCAAGATTTAAAGTGAACGATTTGTATGATATTCTTCTAAATTTTAATTTTTTAATATTTCTAAGTATTTTGAATATTCTATAACTATCACAAATAAATTTTGATAACAAAACTTTATCTTCTGACAATCCTGTATAATACACGTGTGTTGTTCTAGTAAAGATAAATAATCAAACAAACAAAAAATTGCTATGTCTACATTTTTGTAGAGTAAATGGTCCTTGCAATTTATTTTATTTAAATCTATAGTGAAACACAAGTACAAGGCAGAAAAAGATTGTAATAAATATGACCACAGTTAGACCATCATATTATTTTGTCCCCACAAAAATAAAAAATTAAAAAAATAATACGAGAAAAAAATAAATATGCCACATGTCATCACCGCATTACTTTGAGACATGTGGCAACTCCTCATTCTTTCATATCCACGTGTGGACTTCACATTTATCAATGTGGCAACCATAAATATACATTTTTCATATTTTTCATAATCTAAAAGATAACAATTAATCTAAACATCAATTATTCTATCTATACAATCTATTTTTTTGGAAAATCAGAGATTCTGTCTATACAGGTTATTATAATCTAAAAATAACAAATAAAAAAATAAAGATACTATCGATACAATTTCTTTTTTTTTCGTCAACCGAATTTATTAATCATAAAATTTGTTAGTTGCTTACCAAATATCATGCAATTTTCAAGATTTTACCTAGCTACGTGATTGTTCATTTGTTTGCAAAGCTAAATAAATAGTATTTGTCTATCTATTTAAATATTATACAAATTTAAAAAAATATATATTTTATTTGCTAATTTTGATTAATAAAATTAACATAATTAAATAAGTTATTTTCTAAACGCCGATATACAATGATAACACACTTGATATTTTTATTGATTATGATTTACAAAGAAGTTTTTTAAGATTTAAAAAAAATAGAATGTATTTATTGGATACGTTTTATTAAAAAAATTAACATAATTAAATAAGTTGTTTTTTATACGCCGAAATACAATGACAATACAATATTTTTATTGATTATGATTTACAAAGAAGTTTTTCAAGATTTAAAGTGAACGATTTGTATATTCTTCTAAATTTTAAATTTCTTTTTTTAATATTTCTAAGTATTTTGGATATTCTAGAACTATCACAAACAAATTTGTCATTGCAACACTATGTCTTCTGATATTTCCATGAAACACACTATTGTTGTTCTAGTAAAGAATAAATAAATTAGCAAACAAAGAATTGCTAAGTCTACATTTTTGGAGAGTAAATGGGCCTTGCAATTTATTTTATTGAAATATATAGTGAAACACAAGCAGAAGGCCAGGAAAGATTGTAATAAATATGACCACAGTTAGACCATCACACATTATTTTGTCCCCACAAAAATAAAAAATAAAAAAAATTAATACGAGGAGAAAAAAAAAACTGTATTCACATACATGACGCTGAATATTGATAGCTAACTTCCATCCCATCCCATGGGTCTTCTCCTGAAAATCTGGTGATTGCTGCCTCACAAAACTCTCACTCTCCTCTGCAGTCACACATTACACATACACACTCTAATACACACTCCTTAGCTGTAATTTCACAGGAATTATAAAGGGTTGGAGGGATGACGTCACTTTCTTGCGTCGCCTCCATTTCCCCAGTTTCGTCGCAATCTTGCAGAACCCTCTTTGCCTCCTTTTCTGGGAGCCCGCGCTTTCTCAAATTCGCTTACCCTCGGTTGGTTTTCTTTTTCGGTTTCGGTTTCGTTTTTTTTTTTTTTTTTTCAGAATTTGTAATCCAATTTTATTTGTTTTGTGCGTAAGACAGTAGTAAAGTAGAGGTGGGATTGGAGGAGGGTGTTTTGGTTTTTCTTGGTTTTTGGACTGAGTAGATGTATCAATTGTTTGTTTCTTTCTATTTGCTTCAATGTTGCTAAATTCCAAAATGCGAAGAAAATGAAGTTGGATCAGTTGCTATATTTTTTTGTTCACCTAATTTTCGTTGTTATTATGTTGCTTGCTGATATTGGCTGAGTTGTGGCGTGTGTGCTACATAAGGGACACAAAAACCTGAGTTTAATCACACATATTGGTTTCCAAAAGCTAAATATTGTTTGTTGGTATATGCATCTTTTTAAGTTTAAGTACTGCTGTTGGAGTAATAGTGAACTGGTTTTGTTAGTCATTTTGAAAGACAGAGAAATTATAGCAAGCAGTTGTTGTTTTTTGTTACCTTAAGTGAGTATGAGATTACACCCTTCGAGAGACACTTCATTATCCGGCCTTATGGCAGCTGAATTGAACTTTCTTCGCTTAAACTTCAAGAGGTGAGCTGTTGATTAATTTGGCAGATCACTTTAGATATTCTCATCAGCTGTGCTAAATCTGTTGTGATAATTAAGGTACTATGCCTCTTTTGAAAAATTCAAGGTTTCAGGTTGAATTGGTTTTATCTTTGCTTTTAACTCTACAGCTCCTATCTTCATTTATGACAAGCATGTTAGTTTCATATACTGCAATAGCTGTTTTAGTATAATTGCAATCATGTTGTATTATTGTACTCATGAAGTTGGCATAACGAAATTATGATATTCTCCTGATGAATATGTATGTGTGCATCATCTTTCTTGTTTCTTTGTCTTTTTCTGGGAGTAAATCTCAAGCATACACCATATTGATTGGCGTCAGATGCAATAGGACATCTCTTCAAATTCCTTGTGGATATTCCACCATATGGAGAGATGTGACCCGAGCCTACTCATGAACTAGCGTATCAAACAGCTGTAGACAACTAAAATATAATTGCGATGTGTTGGTAAATGCCGTACGGTAACAAGATGTGGCTAATGGTTCACTAGTGGATTTTGCAGATAAGCCACTTCCAAAAACCAATCTGCCTATTCATTTAAATGCTGATCTGTAACCGACCAATTTGTTGAAATTGCCAGTATAACGTAGAACATTGAGGACTTATGATAAAACCTAGAGGGGGCAAGTGTGTTTTCATAGCAACTTCACAAATATATACCTAGCATTTGCCAGTTTTGTAATGTCATTGTCTATTTCAATTACGGATCGTTGACGGTTTCTGTTGTACTGGTTGGCATTATTGTGGTGACATGATGATGAGAGCAAGTAATATTCATCATTTTTCTTTTCATCATTTAAAGTTGCTTTCTTTAATTTTTGCTTCTTGTAGATCATGCAAGGTTGGTGTCAGGTGCAGCTACACTGATCCTGGCATTAGGGAGAATTTTGATGTCGGTACAATTGATGTTGTGGCTGAGGTTAAGACTGAGCGAGTAAGACCTTGTGATTGATCTCATTGCTCTACTTCAGATTAAAGCATGCATCTCTCATAATTTTGTATAGTAACCGTTATTTACCTGTTTTATTACCAGATTGTGGTATTAGGAGGTAGTGGCTTTGTGGGTTCTGCAATATGCAAGGCTGCAGTATCAAAGGGTATAGAGGTCATTAGTCTTAGCAGGTGCAAAAAATTCTCTGTTATTATGACAGTCAATTCTTATTCATTACAAAACGAATCCTTGTAATATGACTGATGGCATCAGAAGTGAAGTCACAGATTTCTCTGTGATGATATCCGTTGATAGATTCGGAACTTCATCTGTTAACAGGTCAGGGAGGCCTTCTTACTCGGGCTCATGGGTAGATCAGGTCACTTGGCTGACAGGCAGGTTTTTTCCATGTTAATCATTCAAAACACTAACCCATTCATATATGCTCTGGGTAAAACCATTGTGCACTACCAATAACCCAAAAGCCGTCCCTTATTACCTTCCATTGGAATAATCAAAGTGATTTTTTGTCTTGCAGGAGATGTTTTTTATGCAAATTGGGACGAAGTGCTTGCTGGGGCTACAGCAGTTGTTTCCACACTTGGAGGTTTTGGCAGTGAGGAGCAGATGCAAAGGATCAATGGCGAGGCTAATGTTGTGGCTGTAAATGCTGCTAAAGAATTTGGTGAGAATTTTTTCATTTTCAGGATCATCGAAGAAGCAACCTTTCTGCCATTTCCTTGTTGCCATGATTTAACCGAAAATGGAAAACTTATAGGTCTTATTCAATGTTCATTTCGGTATGTGTTACATGTTATTTATCGCCTGATATTCTTCTAATTTTGGAAGATAATGCTGCCTAAAGGAGTTCCATTGCCACAAAGTCTCTAGTTATAGAGTGGCTGCAGGGAAGTGTGTTGAATTGAAACATAGCTATATGAGATGGGATACAGCCGTATTTGACCTTTGAATTCAACTTTTTTTAAGCATCTGGCACTATGTGACTAGCTTGGGAGATGAAGAAAATATAAATTGTTTATGTTACTTATTGACACCAAAATCTTTAAAATATAGCAATGAAGATGGTGGATTTGACGTGTATGAGTGTTCATTATAGTCTCTTGGGGTTAGACACAAACATTATTAAGAGGAGAGGTTATATTACAGTACTTATTTATGAAACCTATTAATGCCCCATTGTGATGATGTTAATCCTATCAGACATTGACTTATTCTTTCATTGGTAGTAAATTTTCTATAATCATATCAGAGTTTATCAACCTTTTGCTTGACTTTATTAGTTGATTCAGCTATACATTTATTTTATCCCAAGAAAACTTGTATGTTGCCATCTTGTCTGTGTTTGGGTTTGAGTTCTTGTAAAATATTACTGTTTCACATTATTTACGTCAACCTAGTTGTAACGGAGCCATATTTTCAGTAACAAATGCTGCAATTGTTTTTCCTTTTCTTTAATGTTTGTATCTTGAGAGTTGGGGACATGGATTAGTTTCCCCTGATTTCTGGTGAAGCTTAAGAGAAAAAAGTTCAATCTGAAAGGTCGTGTATTTAGTTGTTAAGCTAGCATGTTAGCCAAGTGAAGATCTTTTAATTTTTCTTGGCATCAATTTTCCTTTTTGTGCATGGACTTCTGACCTACATGGCTTATGCCACAATCAATTATTTCTTTTCATTCTTCTGCAGGTATTCCCAAGTTCATATTAATCTCAGTTCATGATTATAATCTGCCATCATTTCTACTCTCGACGGGTTACTTCACAGGAAAAAGGAAAGCTGAATCTGAGGTTCTATCAAAATATCCCATGTCAGGTACTTGGTAGCTATGTTGTTTGTTTATTTCGATTTGGCATAACGAGAACTCAAGCAACTTGCAAGGATATGCTAAGTAAGGGTGGGAACATAAACCTGAATATTCAGTTTGATGATAAATGCTAATTATTTGATTATTTTTTTTTTGTTCTATTTTCCGTGCGTGTGTATATGATTTGGTAGGTTTGTTTGGGTGAGGGGGAGCCAGAATACATGTATGCAAAAATTATGGGATGTTCGATTTGGTCATCTTCATACTGATTATATTTGCTATTTTTTCGAGTGTTAGTAATAAACTGTGTTGCTTTGGAGTCATGTCCTTGATCTTTATTAGATGTTATTGATCTATTTTCAGTACCTGTTACTGGAGCACTTTAAAATCCAAATTATCCAGTTTGGACCTTTAGGCTCCATTTGGATTGATGGATTTGGATTTGAGGGAGGATTTGTGGAAATGATTTCAAATAACTCCAAATGAGATGATGGATTTGAAATCCACCACAATTACTCAATAAATAACTCAACAATAGATCCATTATAAAATGATATTATCCAAACAAGCTCAATGGATTTGTTATTATGGATTTGATTTGAAATCCATAGCTCCAAATTCATTAATCCAAATGGAGCCTTAGTTTCTTCTCTTTAACATGCAATTCGTTTTTGTGTTATGACGTTGATGGTTTTACGGTTCTACTTTTCAACAGGTGTTGTCTTCAGGCCAGGTTTTATATATGGGAAAAGAAAGGTTGATGGATTTGAGATCCCTCTGGACTTGATAGGTGAACCCATAGAGAAATTTCTGAATGCTGTTGAGAATTTCACCAAGCCTTTGAACTCTCTGCCTGCGTCCGACTTACTTTTGGCCCCTCCGGTGAGCGTAGACGATCTTGCATTTGCCGTCATAAATGCCATCACTGATGATGATTTATTTGGTGTTTTCACAATTGAGCAAATTAAGGAGGCTGCATTAGCAGTAAAGGTGTGAAAAGTATTTTTTTTTGTAGGTTAATGAATCCAACTAGCTTGAGGAGACTTCCTTTCTTGTCTATTTAGGTCCTGTTATATAACCTCAAGTTTTATGTTAATTTTGAATATATGAATTATACCAATTTGACTAATTGACTAAGAATCAAAACTGAGTACTGTTGTGATGGTTGTAATTGTTGTATGGTTATTTTACATTTATATTGCGGATGCACGTGGATAGCCATTTTTTTTTTTTTTGAGGGGATGGATAGCCATTTTTAAATCAAATTAAATCTCATCTTTTGCTTATTATCAATATAATTAGATAACCTATAAAAACATTCTGCATGCTTCTTTTTTGAAGTAATTTGATATAAAAGCATACTACACCTGTAGGGCTGCAAACGAGCCGAACCGAGCCGAACAGGAACAGGCTCGAGTTCGGTTCGTTTATTTTTGGATCGGCTCGAGTTCGATTCGAGCTTTCATAACTGAGTTCGAGCTCGGCTCGTAAAAAGCTCTTTAATATATTCAACGAGCTTAGCTCGAGTTCGGTTCGTAAAAGACTCGTTTAAGCTTCAATGAGCTTAGCTCGAGCTCGGTTCGCGAAAGTCTTATTTAAACTTTAACGAGCTTAGCTCGAGTTTGGCTCGTAAAAGGCTCGTTATATGCTCGAATAGCTCCTCAAAGCAAACTTGAGTTCGTCAAAGATCGAGATCGAGTGCGAGTTTAAGTTCGCGAGCCGAGTTCGAATATAGGCTCATGAGCCTATAAACGAACATGTTCGCGAACTTTCGTGCCGAATATCTGTAAGCTCGAGTTCGGCTTGTTTAAAAGTTCGAGCTCGAATTTTAGGCTCGAGTTCAGCTCGTTAAGCTCGACAAACAATCTCGAACGAATATTTTTCCGAACCGAGACCTGAATAGCTCATGAAATGAGCTTTGGTTCATTGCGATCTATACACCTGGTACTATTCAATAGAGAGAGGAGATATAATAAATATTTATTAAATTATATTTTTTTTTCTATTCTTTTGGATGAAGTTTGGAGTTGCACCAGGAGTAAAGAAAATTTTAACCCAAATTTTTTTTTGTAGCTCTATTTTTAGTTTCATGGTTTTTCGAAAGCAAGCAACAGTAGGTGGACATAATTATTAAGGAGTTCATGAACCAAAGTTACAATATTTCTTCTAAAAAACAAAATGTAGGATCTAGTGTAACAAATAGGGTTAATTAGAAACACTACTCGGTTCAGCCTAATTACAAAAATCCAGTTATTTTTCAAAATTACAAACCCTATTGATTTTGTTTCATTTTTACAAATTGCACCTGAGGGGAATATTTGTTAGAAAAATACAAACCTCATCGATTTTTTCCCACACATTTTCAATTACTATAAAAATAATAATAATTTGTACAATAAATAAATGTTGATCATTTTAAAAATGCATGTTTTAATAGTCAACGTGGCCTCACAATTGCTCTTTAATTTCTACAATTTTGATTTTCTGTGTTTTCCATATACTCCTAATTTAAATTATACATTGTTGATTTCCTGGAAATTACATTTATTATTACTTGCAAAAATCATTTATATTTTCAAAGAATTTGTAAAACAAATAAACGTAGATTGCTTTTAATATGTCATGTTTTAATAGTCAACATTAAAGGTCTCATAATCGCTCTTTAATTTCTATAATTTTGATTTTATGCGTTTTTCATACTTTTTAAATTTAAATTATATATTGTGGATTAACAGAAAATTAAAATAACTATTATTTTATGAATATTTTTATATTTTTCCAATGAATTGTATATATAATAATTGAAGATCTATATATTGATACAACAAGATTTTCGTTCTAGTATAGGAAGGTTTCGGGAAAAAAAATACCTTTTTTTGTTTTTGCTACTAATACCTTATTAGTTTTGCATTATAGTTTTTATTGTTTGATTTCATGCTTGTCATTTTAAATAATATAATACTGATATATTAAGTAGTTGATACCACAATAATCATGGTTAAATACAAAATTAGAATATGAAAATACACAAATAATTTTTAAAATAGCGTATAAGTTAAAATCGATACAATATCAAAAACACAATTAATGATATTTTTCTAATTTAATCTATCTATTATAGATTTACAGGAAATTACATTAACTCTTACTTGACAAAAAAATTAAACTTTCAGGGAATCATATAGAAAATAATTGCAGAATCTAAGTACTTATACAATAGGATCTTCGTTCTAATGTTGGAAGGTATTGAAAAATGCACGGACGTATTTAGTTTGCGTTCTAATATTGGAGTTTTTTTGATAAAAATATATGTAATAAACATTATATGCTTTTTGGTTAAATATAAATTAATAATGAATAATAATTAATTACTATAAAAACTTATACAATAATAATCGTGGTTATATGCAAAAAATCTTAAAATTAAAATACACAATCTTTATAATTGTGGTTAAATTAAAACTGATACAACAATAAAAACACAATCATTCAAATATAGAAATATATTAAATGAAATAAAAGAAATTATAAGCATTCAACTAGTATATAAAACTAATTCTATAAATATTCCCTATGATTGTGTTATATATATGTGTTGATATGACTCATATTCATTTTTACACAATTCACTTTTATAGAAATCATCTTAGTTACGAGCAATTAGCTTTCAAATTCCAACAAAAAAAATTGCTCTCATATTGACTCTAATCAAAGACTTGAACACGACAAAAAATACAGTGGGCTATAAAACTTTACCTTATGTAGCTTTGTGAGAAGCCATCCTACAACGACAAAATACAAATTCACACGATGCACGGTCCTCAACAAATATTGTTCAAATACTTCACTACTTAAATGTCTTATTTAAGATGCATAAGTGAAATTAGTTACATACCCCATTTGTTGCAACGATAGAAATACCAACAAGGTGAGTTTCAAATTCTCAGACGAATTCAAATATCAGTACAAAAGATTTTAACAGAAATACATCAATATAAAAGTCAACAAATTCTTCTTTATTTGGAGCTGGATGAACATTCATCTTCTCAAACCTGCACAACATTTTGTACCAATAATCAATAAATAAACAATTCTGAGAAGTTTAAAAACACACACAAGTAAGTACTCACCATAATCTAATATATCACACGGTATATTATGAATGTTGCGACGTCGTTCAAGGACCGGAAAGTTTTATTGACCCTTTCATGGAAATAAAACTGAAATTAAAAATTTCTTGTTAGGAACTTGTTGCAAGGTAAATTATGTTCTTCAAAACATAAACTACATATTAGAACTATTTTCAATTAGTAAATAGATTTTTATGAAATAGATCTACATCTATATCAAGGAAAATAGTATGACAATGTAGATCATAATTGCAGATCTATTTTTTGTGCTATATTACTGATCTACTACTTATTTAAGACACCTATATTACCATATTTTGCTAATTACTCCTTAATAGTTAAGTAACGTACCTTCTCAGTCTTGGTTTTTATGGTGCGTTCTCTAACCTCGACTGTCCATCTCCCCTCCAGTCGCTCCTTCAGTGTTAAATTATACTTACTCTCTACATCGGGGAATATTTCTTCAGTTACGGGGAACACCATTTTCTGCCCCAGAAGAACTTCTTTGGCTTCCATTTTCTTTTTTCCTAAACTGTCGTAAGGTGATAAAGCATAGAAGGTTGTCTTTCCTGTTGTAACCTATAATGCAAGAAAAAAAGCCTACGATATCAAACTATGTTGTGTAAATGATCGTTTAATTTCAATAATAAGTATGGTAACATCATATAAGAAGAACATTAGTGGTTAAATTAGTTTTTCATAATGTATACAATTAAGAAATTCCTATCTCGCGTAATAAAAATAATACTCTAAGCCACTATAAAAGGGGGAAATAGCTAGCGATTAAATATCAATGAGGAATGGCTTGCACAAAGTTATACTTACCTACGAGAAACTTATCTCAAAGTTTTATAATTTCATTTTCATTTTTAATTTTTGGTGACAAAAATTTCAAATTTTAAAGCTATGTGAATTAACTTTGTGTTCTCTTTTTAAAGTTTTAGCGACGAAAACAAGAATCCGTCGCTAAATAAATGTTTTTATAAAATGTTACCGACGAATAACTAAGGTTTTTTGTCTTTTCAAAGCTTAGCGACGAAAACAAGAATACATGCTAAATAAATGTTTTTTTTAAAATGTTACCAACGAACTAAGTTCGTTGGTAAGTTTTGCGAGTTCATTTTCACTTTTAATAAAGCAACGAAATGTTTTTTTACCTTTTTTTACTGTTTTTAAATTTTCGTGACGAGATTACATATCCATCACAAAGAAGGTAAATGTTTTCTAAATGATGGTGATGAATTTTCTAAGTTTCATCACTAGCTTTTGTAAGTTCATTTTGTCTTAGCGACAAAGTCCAGTAATTCTTCGCTAATTGAATTTCATCTTCTATTTTAAATACTCTCGACAAAAGAACACTTTCTTCACTAAGTATGTTTTTTTTTTTAAAAAACGCCGCGACCTATATAATTGTTACACTTTGCCACCAATGGAAGGCGAATACATAAAAAGAGAGTTTTTTCTCTCTTAGGAATGGAGTGAAACTAATAAGTTGTTTCGTCGTTAAGTTGATCCGGGAATAAAGAGAAAAACTTAATTAACAACAATATTACCAAATGTCTTTGCAAAGTATTGTCATGTCATGCTTTTATATTTGAGATTCACAATATAAGTATCAAGTCCTTCATTATTTCTTATCACTTATCCCTTTATACCTGCTTTCTAACATATTTTTTTTTTTTTGTAGTAGAGATTAAAACCAAGTGTGAATTTATAAAGAGTTAAGATATATAATTAACCTCATTCATCTCCAAAATATATTCATAATCTTGTTCGCATCTCAAAAGCTTTAAGGAAAATGCCTTTGTCTCCAAAATTCGAGATCCAGTTAGATCTCGTTTCTTTCTTTGGTTGCTTGACTGTCCTTGCTCCTGCAACAAATAGATCTAAAATTTTAGTTGAATGTAACAAAAAAATTATTTCTCTAATTATTAGATAGGCACAATAAGAAATGATAATTATAATCTGTAATTCAAGTGTTAGGGTAAAGAACTAAAAGGAGTAAAGACACTTAATTAGGGTTTGAATTGATGATAAATCTTTTATATACACTTTTATCAGTCTTTAATTTGGTTTTATAACAATAGATTTCCTCTTAGTTCTTTTTAATGTGTATGTATAAGCAATTAAGCATTGACGGAAAGGAGACACATCGAATTATATCAAGAGCGATTCTTTATCGATAGCCTCTACATAAGAAATCCATTTTGATACCTTAAAACATAAAAATTATAATAAAATAATTTAAAATAAACTCATTTGAGGAAGTTGAATTAAAGGCCATGATTATGTTTTTAATTTCAACATTGAGCACTCTGCTTAATAATGTTTTTTTATATTTCTAGCAAGTTTGTATTTCTTGATACAACTGAAAAAAAAAAAAAAAAAAATCAACAATAACAAAAAAAACAAGTTAACAAAAAAAAAAAAGAAAAATGTCCACACTCACACAAATTTTTATTTGATTTTTATATAAACTTAGAACATGAAAGGGAAACACAAACACAAACAAAGTAAAAAAGAATTAGCATGCCTGTGGTGGTGGTGGAGGAGATGCCAAAGGCATATAACTGATTGGATCAGGAGAGAGTATACCATTCACTCGAATACATTCATAAAAGTGATCCATCTCTATTACTGGTTTATCATCAGTTCTTGGTTCCATCTACAAGGTGAAAAATCCGGATACATTAGAATAGTAAAAGAACAATTAAAGAAACTCTCAAATTAAATATATCTGCAAAAGTTGATGCAACTCATAAACATATTTACATTGTTTCCATCATTGGATACATTGTGCGCCATTGATAACGTACAGTACTGCAAATGTGTGCGTGTGTGTTTGTGAGCGAGAGAGATAAATGAGACAGGAGGCAATTATTGTATATATGTGTGAGTGTGTGTGTGTATATATATATGAAAAAAGAAAAAGGTGATAATGGTTTGTGTTCAATAACACAGTGTGTGAATTAATAAACCTTAAAAAGCTGAATTATATATGTTATCAGCGTGCAATTAGTAAAGAAACAAACACTATCTGCAAAAAGAATAAGAGATGAACACAAATTAAATATGTATTTATGACACACATTGGTCCAAATTCAAGCCATTTCCCGCATTTAAACAATATGAATCACACAATCCAACTAGATTGAGAAATAATCTAGGTTTTAATGTACAAAATCCACCATAGAGATATATGAAGCATACCTATTTAGTCACCTACCATGTATATTTAAATTACACATGATGACTAGCAGATTTTGTAATCACTGAAAAATATTGTAGTAATATACATGAAAAAGCATATATATACAGTACTCTATACATATGAATTATGATGCCCCATCAAAATGATAGATATATTACTTTTCGTCGAGATATACTGAAATCATATTATAGTAATATGATTGTTTAGTGTAATTCTTTTTCTATACTGTTGTAAAATAAAATTTAATTTTTATAACATAATAATCCTATATTAATAATTTATTTATAAATAAACGAAATTCAAAGGTAAAAAAAGAGGAAAAAGTATTAAATTATTACATATATATTTCTCTTTACACAAAAGCTCATGTCAGACCGTTTAACTGGTCTTTTCCGTTAGACGGGTCCAACCCGACACGGGTTTCTTCGTAATTTCATGCACCAGTGGCATGTTTGTAATATTTTGGAACAGTGCATCCGAAAAGTATTAGTAGTTTCTCGAAAAAGTATTAGTAGTTCCTTGGAGAGTATTTTATATAGTAGTTCTCATCCTGAATATAATTACCGAAAAGTATTAGCAGTTCCTCAAAAAAATATTAGTAGTAATGATGAAATGTATTAGTAATCTGCTTGAACAGTTTTTTCAGTAATACTCTTGAAAATATTTATTTTTTCCATCAAGAGTATTAGTATTCCTACTAAAACGTATTAGTAGTCTTATTTAAAAATATTTAAGTTTTCTGATTAATTAAATGTATTTTAGTATTCCTCTTGAAAAATAATAGTTTTTCTCATAAAAGGTATCAATGGTTCCCCATAAAAATATTAGTTCTTCCCCCAAAAAGTATCAGTAGTTGAAAAATATTTGGTAGCACCCCTAAAAATGTTAGTTTTAATTCCCTCCAGAAAGTATTAGTAGTCCTCCTAAAATGTATTAGCAACTCTCCTAAAATATATTAGCAAATGCACCACCGGATGTGGTATTGGTACTTTGGGTCAGTGTTGGTGGGTTGACGAGTTGGATATTTGGATCCGTCTAACGAATTAGATATGTTAGACCGTCTGACAGGAGACTAACCCATTTACACAAAAACTCATGTTAGACCGTCTAACGGGTCTTTTCCATTAGACGGGTCCAACCCAACCCGATTTTTTTGTAATTTCATGCACCGATGTGGCATGTTTGTAATATTTTGTAACAAAGGCATCCGAAAAATATTAGTAGTTTCGAAAAAGTATTAGTAGTTCTTGGAGAATATTTTAGTAGTTCTGATCCTGAATATAATTACCGAAAAGTATTAGTAGTTCCTCAAAAAATTATTAGTACTAATGATGAAATGTATTAATAATCTCCTTGAACAATTTTCTCAAGAATCCTTTTGAAAAATATTTATTTTTTCCATCAAGAGTGTTAGTATTCCGACTTAAACGTATTAGTAGTCTTATTTAAAAGTATTATGTTTTCTGATTAATTAAATGTATTTTAGTATCCCTTATGAAAAATAATAGTTTTTCTCATAAAAGGTATCAATAGTTCCCCATAAAAATATTAGTTCTTCCCCAAAAAGTATCGTAGTCATTTTGAAAAATATTTGGTAGCACCCCTAAAACTGTTAGTTTTAATTCCCTCCAAAAAGTATTAGTAGTCCTCCTAAAATGTATTAGCAACTCTCCAAAAATATATTAGCAGTGGCCACCGGATGTGGTATTGGTACTTGCGCGGGCTGTTGGTGGGCTGACGGGTCAAATATTTGGATTCGTCTAACGAATTACATATGTTAGACCGTTTGACAGGAGACTAACCCCTTTACACAAAAACTCATGTCAGACAATCTATCGGGTCTTTTCTGTTAGACGGGTCCAACCCGACTCGGGTTTTGTTCGTAATTTCATGCACCATTGGCATGTTTGTAATATTTTGGAATAGTGCCTCCGAAAAATATTAGTAGTTTCTCCAAAAATTATTAGTAGTTCCTTGTAAAGTATTTTATATAGTAGTTCTGATCCTGAATATAATTACTGAAAAGTATTAGCAGTTCCTCAAAAAAGTATTAGTAGTAATGATGAAATGTATTAATAATCTGCATGAACAGTTTTTTTCAGTAATCCTCTTGAAAAATATTTATTTTTTTCATCTAGAGTATTAGTATTCCTACTAAAACGTATTAGAAGTCTTATTTAAAAGTATTCTGTTTTCTGATTAATTAAATGTATTTTAGTATTCCTCTTGAAAGTAATAGTTTTTCTCATAAGAGGTATCAGTAGTTCCCCGTAAAAAAATTAGTTCTTCCCCCAAAAAGTATCAGTAATTATTCTGAAAAATATTTGGTAGCACCCCTAAAAATGTTAGTTTTAATTCCCTCCGTAAAGTATTAGTAGTCCTCCTAAAATGTGCTAGCAACTCTCCTAAATATATTAGCAGTGGCCAGCGGATGTGGTATTGGTCCTTGCGCGGGCTATTGGTGGGCTAACGAGTCGGATATTTGGATTCGTTAGATCGTCTGACAGGAGACTAACCCCTTTACACAAAAACTCATGTTAGATCGTCTAACGGGTCTTTTCCGTTAGATGGGTCCAACCTGACCCGAGTGTTTTCGTAATTTCATGCACTAGTGGCATGTTTGAAATATTTTGGAACAGTGCATCCGAAAAATATTAGTAGTTTCTCCAAAAAGTATTAGTAGTTCCTTGGAAAGTATTTTATATAGTAGTTCTGATCCTGAATATAATTACTGAAAAATATTAGCAGTTCCTCAAAAAAGTATTAGTAGTAATGATGAAATGTATTAATAATCTGCTTGAATAGTTTTTTTCAGTAATCCTATTGAAAAATATTTATTTTTCCCATCAAGAGTATTAGTATTCCTACTAAAACGTATTAGAAGTCTTATTTAAAAGTATTATGTTTTCTGATTAATTAAATGTATTTTAGTATTCCTCTTGAAAATAATAGTTTTCCTCATAAAAGGTATCAGTAGTTCCCCATAAAAATATTAGTTCTTCCCCCCAAAAGTATTAGTAGTCATTCTGAAAAATATTTGGTAGCACCCTAAAAATAATAGTTTTAATTCCCTCCGGAAAGTATTAGAAGTCCTCCTAAAATGTATTAGCAACTCTCCTAAAATATATTAGCAAATGTGGATTTGGTATTTGGTATCGTACTTGCGCTGGGGTGTTGGTTGGTGGCCGACGGGTCAAATATTTGGATCCGTCTAACGAATTACATATGTTAGACCGTCTGACAGGAGACTAACCCCTTACACAAAAACTCATGTCAGACCGTCTAACGGGTCTTTTCCGTTAGACGGGTCCAACCCGACCCGGGTTTTTTCCGTAATCTCATGCTCCAGTGGCATGTTTGTAATATTTTGGAACAGTGCATCCAAAAAGTATTAATAATTTCTCGAAAAAGTATTAGTAATTCCTTGGAAAGTATTTTATATAGTAGTTCTGATCCTGAATATAATTACCGAAAAGTATTAGCAGTTCCTCAAAAAAGTATTAGTAGTAATGATGAAATATATTAGTAATATGCTTGAACAGTTTTTTCAGTAATCCTCTTGAAAAATTTTTATTTTTTCCATCAAGAGTATTAGTATTCCTACTAAAACGTATTAGAAGTCGTATTTAAAAGTATTATGTTTTCTGATTAATTAAATGTATTTTAGTATTCTTCTTGAAAAATAACATTTTTTCTCATAAAAGGTATCAGTAGTTCCCCATAAAAATATTAGTTCATCCCCCAAAAAGTATCAGTAGTCATTCTAAAAAATATTTGATAGCACCCCTAAAAATATTAATTTTAATTCCCTCCGGAAAGTATTAGTAGTCCTCCTAAAATGTATTAGCAACTCTCCTAAAATATATAATTAGCAGCGGCCAGCGGATATGGTATTGGTACTTGCGCGGGCTGTTGGTGGGCTGACGGGTCGGATATTCGAATCCGTCTAACGAATTAGATCTGTTAGACCGTCTGACAGGAGACTAACCCCTTTACACAAAAACTCATGTCAGACCGTCTAACGGGTCTTCCATTATACGGGTCCAACCCGACCCGGATTTTTTTGTAATTTCATACTCCAGTGGCACGTTTGTAATATTTTGGAACAGTGCATCCAAAAGTATTAATAGTTTCTCGAAAAAATATTAGTAATTTCTTGGAGAGTATTTTAGTATGTCTGATCCTGAATATAATTACCGAAAAGTATTAGCAGTTCCTAAAAAAAGTATTAGTAGTAATGATGGAATGTATTAGTAATATGCTTGAACAGTTTTTTCAGTAATCCTCTTGAAAAATATTTATTTTTTCCATCAAGAGTATTAGTATTCCTACTAAAACATATTAGTAGTTTTATTTAAAAGTATTATGTTTTTTGATTAATTAAATGTATTTTAGTATTTCTCTTGAAAAATAATAGTTTTCCTCATAAAAGGTATCAGTAGTTCCCCATAAAAAATATTAGTTCTTTCCCCAAAAAGTATCAGTAGTCATGCATTCTGAAAAATATTTGGTAGCACCCTTAAAAATGTTAGTTTTAATTCCCTCCGTAAATTATGAATAGTCCTCCTAAAATGTATTAACAACTCTTCTAAAATATATTAGCAGCGGCAAGCGGATGTGGTATTGGTACTTGCGCGGTCTGATGGTGGGCTGAGGGTCGGATATTTGGATCCATCTAATGAATTAGATCTGTTAGACCGTCTGACACGAGACTAACCCTTCTCATTATAGTCATCAACATTAATTTACATTGACACATGGAATTGTATAGTTTAGCTATGGTACATCGAACATGATCGAATACGTATATACAATCGTACTACAATTGTACGGATTATAAATTATTAAATTCATTCATACATCGACATACATTTTCTTCATGTAAAAGAATTTCAACTATCATGAACACAACCTAACATGAAGAAATGTATTCACAACCTTGGCATATATCAAGGTGGCTTGGAGGCTTCCAGATATTGGTTGGTCCAAACTCAATACAGACGGAGCGTCTCGTGTAAACCCGAGTTTTGCTGGGTTCGAGACTTTCTTGGATGTTGCTTCTAACGTTTAATTAGGCCGAGCTATATATGCATATGGACTGGAATTATGCCATTCGCTTAATTCATCTTGATAATATATGGTTTGAGACAGATTCTATGACTTCTATTGCTATAGATAATTGTTTAGATTCAATTTTTGGTAACGTTTCTTTCCCAAAACAGACAATATATTGTTTAGATTCAATTTTTGGTAACGTTGCTTTCCCAAAACAGACAATATAAGTTGTTATATCGTTCCGAATTATGTAATTTCGACATGTTCTGGTCCTAAGGTTTTAATTTAATGGTTCCAACCACTCACCTAATGTTTTATTAGCTAGGTAGTTTCAGAAAAAAAATTCTACTATTGATATTTTTTGCTATTGTTATTGTTTTGAGCTAACAAAAAAATATAGTAGAACATCGATAATTTAATACTCGATTAATTAATAATCTGCTAAAATAATATTTTTGTCCGGTCCCGACTAGAGGACAACATGCTAAATTAATAATTCCCTAAATTTATAAAATAATACATATACGAGAGTTTATATAGGTCTCATGCTATATATAAATTAATAATTCCGTAATATATAATACACTTATAATTAACATTTTGAAAATTTCATAAAAAGACTTCAATTTTATTTGTTTCTTGTTGAAATTAATGTCACGTTAAATCTCATTTCTGACTTTAACTAAGCTAACTTTTAGTGTAGTTTTATATCGTTACTCAACAAAAGAGAAAATTTATTCAATGTCATTGTTGTTGAGATAACTTTCGAGAAGGGGGGTATACAATATAATTATTATCTTCAACTTCACAATTTGTATATTACTCTAGATTGTCCAGACCGTCAACAACTTTGCAGTTTCAACATCTCTTCAATTGAGTAATACCAATATTACAATGTTGAATCTTTTGATGTTTTGTTTGGTGGTTATAAAAACAATTCAGTATTTTGTAACCTTCACTAGTTTTTAGATGATCATCATGACAATTATCCATAAGTAAAAAGCTTTTTGACAAACGTACTCTATAAATTAACAGATTATTAATTTATCGATTATTTAACATATCGCTTAACTAATAGATTTTAGCAGTTTTAAGGTTATTAATTTATAGAGGTTTAACTGTAATATATATATATATATATATATAGGGATTGGTTCAAATGATGTCAATCCCTTTAGGTTAGTCCATAAGACCTCATATAGGCCCTTGATTTAAAACTTTTAATGGTGCAGATTAATTTTTATTAGTTTTGGAATATAAGGGTAGTATAGTATTTTTACATATAATCAGTTTGAAGATTAAGACGATAATTGCTTGTTTTTAGGAAAAAATAATCTTTCCTTTTATCACTTACCAGATTTTTAGGAGCCAATATCCCACTTGTGTCTTTTTGAAATCCAACTGCTCTTTAGTCTCTTTTCAGTATCAAAATCTCTTTCGTGTCTTTTCAAAACCAAACTCCTATTTTGTATCAAGAAATCAAACCCTATATCTCAAAATAAAACCATATATCTCATACCCATCAAAAATCGCCCGTCTTCTCCCCTGAAATCAGAGGTCTGCAAATACTCGTCATTCGGTGCTCGTCTCTTCAAGTTTTACAAGTATGTAGGAAGTCGATTTTTGAGGAAGATAGTAGGTTAGGGATTTCGTTTTTGTTTATGGACTATTTTTTTTTTCATTTTCAGTTAATTTTCCAATTTTTCCCACATTACGATTGTTCCTGTTGCGGCCAAGTATTTTTTGGCGGTTGAAGGTGCTCGTTCCCGTGGAGAAGAGTTAGGGTTGGGTTCCGACGCATTTGTTGTTGTGGCTTGAAGGTAACCCTTCTTTTTTTTCTGTTTTTTGCGTCTATTTATTTTCAAATTTTTACTAGGTGTTGAATTTTTTTCGCAATTTTTACCTGAATCTTTTGAATTTGTTCATTGGTTGATTTTTGTAGTTTTTTGAATTTTTTTGAAAAAAAAATTAAAATTCGTTTGTTCATATATACTTAGTGTACATATATGTCATGTGAAATATAATTTTTTTAGGGTAATGTAGACTGGAAAATGTATAAATTTTAGATATGTATAGTGTGTTTTTTTTTTGGTTTTGTTGTGTATTTTATCTATACAGATTTGTTACATTAATTATACAGGTTAAGTGAAATGTGAACTGAAAGTTGTATACAGTTGATGTATAGTAAGTAAACACATATGTCATGTCAAACATACATCATTTAGTGGAATCTAAACAGGAAATTGTATAAATTTTAGAGATGTGTTTTTTTATGAGGGGTTGATGGTGTATATCATTTATACATATTTGTTATACTTAACATACAAGATTAAGTGCAATGTAAACAGAAAGTTGTATAAAGTTTTCATATATGGATGGTGTGGATTTTTTATGTTGGTTTTTTTGGTGTATTCCAAGTATTTGGATAAGTTGTGCTAAAAATACATCATTTTAGTGGAACACCAAGTGTACATATTATATATGGAATTGGTCTTTTTTATATGGGGATCGTGCTAAATACTAAGTATACACATATTCTAAGTTAAATATACAATGTTTAGTGGGATGTAAATAGGTTGATGCATAAAGTTTCTGACAGCTTAATTGTTGTTTTTTTTTATGCATGCAGGAGTTCTGGTTTATAAAAAATGTCAAGTGAAGAAGAGGAAAGAGAGTATGGTAGTGGTGAGGAGGAGAGTTCAGGAGATGAGCAGCCTAAAAAGAGGCAAAGGATCGATCAGGATTACCCTGGAACGCAAATAAGGGCGAAACCCAAGGTTATTGTAGATGCTCTTCGTGCTCTTAAACCCGCACAGAAGTCTGCAGTCATTGAGATGGGATTTGGTAGTCTGTTTGATTTGAAAATTAATGATTTTAATAAAAATCTTACATATTGGCTAGTTGAAAATTTCAATGCATTAAGTAGTGAACTGATTTTTGAGGATGGTAGGCGTATTTACATTGAAAGGGAAGATGTTGGTAGGGTTATGGGGTTTCCTGATGGTGATGTTGTTATTGAGAAAAAGAAAAAATCTGGGAAATGTGCTCTGTACGACGAGTGGAAAATAATGTTTCCAAATTTCCAAAGAGTGACTGCGGGTGATTTGGCTGTTAGGATGATGCAGTGTGTAGATGGTGGTGACTGGTTTCGTAGGCATTTTGTGACGCTTGTTGATAGCGTACTTGTTGGGAATTTACAAAGTGGATACATCAATCCACTTATTCTCAATTGCCTTGACGATGTTTCAAAGATACAGGAGTTTAATTGGTAGGATTATACTTTGAACACCCTTATATCCAAAAGAGTTAAATGGGGTGAGACGAACAAGTACGACTTTAATGGCCCGGTGTTGTTGTTAACGGTAATTTTATCTAGTATTGCCTTGTTATAATTTATTAATGTGCTTTTGTAACGTTTTATTGTTTTGTTACTTACACAATGTTGTTTGAGTTTTCAGGTATTTTACTTGGATAGAGTCAGTGTATTAGGCAAAGATGTGCCGAGGACATTGCTGGCCTTTGCTTCATGGACAATGGAAAAGGTCAAGAAAAGAATCTATAGAGATTTCCAACACGGTGGATTTTGGCAGGGATACGTGGAGCCACCTAATATTGGTGGGGCTCCAGTGCAACATCAGTTGGAGGGATTGGTCGTTGGTCAAGGGAAATAGTCGTCTCTTCCGGGGACTTCGTCGGCAGGCGGTGGTGGGCAGGTATATAAATGTCATTACCAAGTTTAGTGTTTTGTGTTTTGGGCAAATTCTGTATATATATGTCATTTTGTATGTACACTTAGTGTACATTTGTTGTATTTTTTGTGTATATATATTTTCATTTGAATATTTAAATGTTTGTGTGGATAGCTCAGTATGTTTGTATACATAGGTTACATAGTACAACTATATACTAATTAGTTTAACTGTATGCTGATTTGAATATTTGTTTTTTGTATGGATAGTTCAGTTTTTTTTTGTATACATAGATTACATATGTTGTATATGTATTGATATGTGTTGCAGTTCTGTAGCTCATAGCACAGGAGTCTGTATATTTAATTGATACATGTTGTATACTTAGTTTGAGATGTTGTATACTTGTTGTTATGTATATATAGTTTATTTGTTTTGCATAAGTATGTTTCACATGTTATATGTGTAGTTTATTTTATAGTATTTAATATAGTTTATGAGTAATATACACATTGTGTAAATTTGTTGTATAGTTAGTTGAACTAGATATCGATTTTCATAGTTTGATTGGGGTAAGATTAGACATATTACATGTGTAGTTGTATGCCTGGCATATTCATTATTTACACCCTAGTTTTTTTGTTTAATTAGTTCATACATGTTGTATATTTAGTTTACAGATTCTGTATACATGGCTTTATGTATAGAGTATTTATATTTTTTTCTTCATTTTTTTTATTTTACACTTCCTATATAAAATAGTAATATTTGTTCATCATTTTTGATGTGTTATACTTGTGTATTGGTAGGAATACATTGCGAAGATTAAGTCAAGGATAGCTTGTCTTGCTTCCGACGTTGTGGAAATTATTTCTTTGATTCGGGATGCTCCGTCTGAGGTGGCGGTGGTGCCCGAATTTTCTGAAATTGGCGTTGTTGCTAAAAAATTGATATGTTACAAGGCGGTACAAGTTGAGGGCACACGTGGTGGAGATGACATAGTTGGAAGTGAGAGTCAGCAGACGGAAGCATTCTGGAGCAATCCTGAAAATATTGCTCTGCTTGAGAAGATGGAAGCAGCTCTATGTAAGCGGGATGAGTTTGAGAAATGGAGTGGGGATAAGCCGGACAAGCCTGATAAGCCAAGTTTCAGTCTTGGGTTAACCCAAGAACAAAACTCTGATAAATGGGAAAAGGTTGTTGAGACTTCTCGATTTTACGAAAAGGGTGTGGATGCAGGTACATTGGACGAGCAGGTTGGGCAGGAGGAGGAGGATTTGGATGTAGGTGATGTTGGGGTAATATTTTTGCTCATTTTCTCTACATGTTTATTTTTGTTTTTTTGATTGTATATGTTTACTATTAGTTTATTTAGTGTAGTGGATTTGTATAGTTTTTAATATTGAAATGTATAGTTAATTAACTATTCTTGTTAGTCTTAACTATTGGTGTGCATGTTTTTTTGTTGTGTTTAATTGTTTTGTTATTAGTGTGAATCTGTTTAAATAGCTCAGTTGTTTTGTATTCATCTCAATGGCCAAAATCATAGTTAGTTTATTTTGTTTTTTGTAGGAACAGAGTAATCTGAATGTTGACGATGGTTTGGACGTGGGGTTGGGTAGGAATGAGTTACCAAAAAGGAAGAGCGAGAAGATGCCGGTATATCGGCGAAATGAACCTCGAAAGAAAAACAAAACTGAGAAATTGGCGTCCCCATTTGTTGAGAGACGGGTTGATGTGTTGGCTAAGTTAAACGAGCAGCAAAATATGATTGTGAAGTGGTTGTTCGAGAACCCAGAAGCTGAAAAGTAATTTTTCTATTTCACGCTAAAATATATTATATTTTTTCTTTATAATTACTGATTATTTTTTTTTGTTGATCATTATTTTATAGGGACGAGACAATTTTCAAGGCTGGCGACATGATCATAACAAGGGAAGACTTTATGACTATGCGCGCTGGAAGTTATCTGAGTGTATCGCTGATTGATGCGTGGACAAAGATTTTGAATGCAAAAGAGTCGTTAAGGAGCAAGAGTTCGCCTTATCGATTTTTTGCTACCATGTATTCAACGGTACGCGCATTTTTAGCTTTCATTAAATTTCAATATACGCAGTCAGAAAATAGTTTGAACGCGCATGATTGTATTTTTTTTGGACGGTTTTCTCCAGCCTTTATATGTTTGATTGTGTGTTTATTCAGTTAAAATTGTTTAATTTGACATGTCAATTTGTGTAGTTAATTCAAATGTTTTTTTTTCAATCAGTTCAGTGTTTTTTTATTCAGGTGGGTATGTGTTTTTTAGCTGTGTTAAATGTATTGTTAGTACAGTTAAGCTGTTTATTCAGCTCAGGTAATTTGTATACTTAGAAATGGCCAAATATATAGTTAGGTCAATATATTTGTTTATTTAGTGTAGTGGATTTGTATAGTTTCAATATGGAAATGTATAGATAATTAACTATTATTGTTTGTCTTAACTGATGGTGTGCATGTTTTTTAGTTGTGTTTAATTGTTTTGTTATTATTGTGAATCTGTTTAAATAGCTTAGTTATTTTGTATTCATTTGAATGGCCAAAATCATAGTTAGTTTAGTGTGTTGTTTATGTAGTTTAGTGTATTTGTATAGTTATTCATATTGAAATGTATCGTTACGGAACTAGTTTTGTATGAGGTAATTTGATGGATGTGTATGTTTTTGCCATATTTCATGCAACTGTATTCGATTGTCACGAGCACAGATTCAAATGTTGACAGTAGATCATTTGCCTTATTTTGTCAAAGTCTTGATGCTGAGATCGGTGATGCCAGTGCAACGAAGCTGCAGGCGTTTGAGATGGTATATATATTTTTTTTCAATTTGTTTTTTTTATGATAGTATGTTAGATTTACGGATGGTATTTTTTTTCTTATCCAGTTTTTCTTTTCGATTTGTAAGAGCGAACACCTTTTTGTTGTCGTGTTCGACATGAAGAGGAAGAATATGCAGATATTGGATAATTCTTCGGTCGGGGTTACCAAGTGTGACAAGTATGAAGATGTGCCTGCGAAGTTGGTGAGATTTGTATTTTTAGTAATGATTAATTGTATAGTTAGCTGAATGCAGTTGTTTATTTTAGTTTAGTTGGTCTGAATAATTACCAATGTTTAATGTTTAATTAGTTCGATAGATATGTGTGTGTAGTTCAGTGGAGTTGTGTAAATAGGAATGTTTAAATGCCTAGTAAATCAGTTTAATTGTTTACATGCATTAATTATGTGTTTTCTTATGTTTTAGGAACGTTTCTTCTCCCAGTACTTGATGAGCAGAGGCTGTGAGCAGATGGGACAGGAGATATCGCAGCTTAGTCCATCAAGAGTAGGTATGTCGTGGAGAGATGCACGAAACAAGGTTGATTGTGGAATCTTTGCAATGCAGCATATGGAAACGTACATGGGGGGAGGTCTGAGAGGTTGGTCACCTGGGTTACAGAAGGACAATGCTAATCTTATGTGTACTTTTCGCTCCAAGTACACTGGTGCTATTTTCTTAGATGACATGAATGAGCTAAGAAACAAGAACTTGGTTGAATGCAAGAAGCATTGGACTGGCAAGAAGCCAATGTAGAAGTTTTTTTCGTTTTTCAATGATGGAATAGTTTGGTATTTTTATTTTAGTCTATGGGAAATAGTATTTATGGTACTGACAGACAAGTTGTTCGTGTTTTTTGTTTTGTTAATGTTTCGGTGCTTTGGAAGTGTTGATACATTTTTGAAGGTATTTTGAACTCGTGTTTTTCTCGATGGAATATTGTTTTAGCATGGGGTAACTTTGTATCACTTTCCTTTTTAATATTTAGTTTATGTAGGTTTTTGATGGTATTGTTTTTTTAAGTCCAGTGCTTGTTTTCATATTGGATTGATACAGGTATAATTTTAATGGACTTGCATCTATGTTTTTGGGCAGTTGTAGGTGACATGTATGAATAGGTATGTAGAATTGTATTTTTAAAACAATATGACTGTTTAAATAAAATAGTTGAAATGTACATGTAGATATATATGTAATTTTTTAAGAGCGGAGTTGTTTAATTAGATACGTTTAGTTGCTTTTTTGGTCATTGGATTGTATATTAAGAACAACCTTGTGTAAATGGATCAGTTCATCTGTAGGCACTAGACATTTGTTTATTATTTGCTTAAGTAGACAAGTATAGTTGTATCTTTGGTAATTGAAATTGTATACTTAGTTAAATATCTTTTAGTTAGTTACGTCCGATTGTTTTTTGGCCGTTGGAGTTGTATATTTTATACACTGGGCGTATATCTTTGTATAGTAGACGTTTTGTTTAAGTAGACATGTAGAGTTGTATATTTGGTAATTGAAGTTGTATACTTAGTTAAATAGGTTTTTCAAGATAATTTTTATGCCAAACTTAATTGAGAAGAGAAAATTAATCTAAAAGATAAATCATCATGTAACATATTGTTTTTAACATAAACGATAAACCCCAACTGACATATTGTTCACCCAACACTTTTTTCAATAAAAAAAAATTATACTATGGCGTGCTGTTGCGTTTTGGACACGTTCTGCTGTTATGTGTTCCGATCTCACCACAAGTTCCACATCTTCTTTTGATTTTTGTGCTTGCTTTGATGGATTTCTCTCTTTGGCTTTGAATTCTACTCCTCACATTACTACCGCTCCCCTTGTTTTTTGCTTGTTTCGGTGGTAATACAGAAATATCAAGATGTGAGGTTGAGCCACAATATGTTTCCATTACCGACTGTTTGCTTCCCATAGATGGTGTATGTTGCTGATCTTTTAATAATTTACCTTTTCTTCCGACACAATACGTGATAAATTTGATAGTTTATCAATATTTCCTTGCGATAGCCCAATGCAGCTGTGAAAATCAGACCAAAGGTTGTTTAGTGTTAACGCGGCTTCGTCTCCTCCGGCGAATTGACAAATCTGGCCAGTTTTTGTGTGCGCTATGAATGATGCAGACTTCATCCATCACCGAGCCAAAAATTCCCTAGGAATCTCCGGATAGTCCTTTAGGATCACAAAAGCATGACAACACAGTAGGCCCATTTGTTCAAACTGTTTGCAGCTACATTTAACCAATGTCTCCGTCTTATATTTCACGGCATCAAATATGGTATCTATTTTGTCTTTAATTTCGTAGGAACACCTGGTGGCATCATCAGTTATCTCTGTAATTGTGCAATCATAGCAGAACGCTTCAATTTCTGTGCTAACATCCGAAAATATTGTGTGCGTGTACACTGAAGATGTATGCTTCTCTATGGCTAGTCGTGTCTTGCACTCTGGAAAAGCTGTTTGGCACGTGTGGTCTAATTTATCGGTTGTGTGGCGTTGGGACTCTATCGCGCTTTGAAAGTGCATGAAAAACTCAACCAAATTCGAACCAGGATTTGTAAAATTTCCAAACCAGCTATTGGTGCTCTCTGATCGTGATGTAGTTTTCATCAAACCACTCATTGGCACATCTTTAAAATATCTTTGGTGTCCGATTCTTTTTCTTAGCTCATACATGTGTGTGAACCATGTATGTGACGTTAGACCGAAGTCAGACATAATATCATTCCATTGAGTCTCAAACTGTGTTGGTGAAATGTTTGTATCCCACACGATTGAATTCAGTCGATTTCTGAAATTGGTATCCTTGAACAGAGTGTGACCGACCTTAACATTAACTTTTTCCATTTTATGCCACATACACAACCCGTGTATCATTTGTTTTGAACACGTGATTGAATGGCATTCTTCATTGCCAGATCTTGGTCTGTCACTATGTAGTAAGGTTTGCGACCAATAGCTTCTAAGAACTTTTTGAACAACCAAGTATAGGATTCTTCGTCCTCCTTTAATATAAGACCAGCTCCAAACGTGACACACCGGCGATGGTTATCTACTCCGGTAAATGGAGCAAAAACCATTTTGTACCTACACATGTATGTATAGTAAGTATACGAATATAATAGTTGCTCTAATGTTTTGATAATACACAACAATGACGTTTTCTTAATTTCATTTTCACACGTAAGTTCTATCTATTATATAATCAATTCAACTAAATTATCTATACAATTTGCAAATGAATAAACTATATGATCATATTGCATCAAATATACAGTAAAACTTAACTAAGTGTACAATTCCAATCCAATATGTATACAGATCCCATCAACTAAGTAAACATGATTGTTTTGTAAAAATAAAAGCTATTTTATGTATTAATAATACACTGTAATCACATTTTGATAAATTTAACTTGGCATGCAATGACACTCAATTATATGAACAATTCAACTAAAATAAGTATACAATACTGAAGGGAAAAATTATATATCCCATTGTATTAAATATACAGTAAAACATCCCAATGTGTACATATCGGAACAAAAAATTATACAAATCACATCAACTAAGTAAACATTATATTTTTGTAATTTTTTTCAACATTTGCACTTACAATCAGCTTAGTATACTTATTTTTTCAACTAAGTATACATGGTACTTTGCAAATTTTCACAAGTGTACAATTCTAGCAAATTTCCACAAGTGTACAATTCTATTCAGATAAGTATACATATCATTTCAATTAATTATACATGCTACTGCATAAATAGAAGGAAACCACAATACTTTACCTGTTAGTATTGTATGTAGCATCGAACGAAACTGCATCTCCAAATGTAGCGTAGTTCCTTATGGATTTTTGGTCTGCCCAAAATAGACGTGTCAGTTGTTCATCCTCGTCCACTGCGTATTCGAAAGCCATCCCTTGATTTATTTCTTTTTCTTTAAATAATTTGTCTATCACCAACTGTGCATCTGCACCACAAATGTAGGCTTTCAAGTCACGTTTGAAGTTTTTAAAATCAATCTTGAGTGCTCCGACATGCAAAAATCCGCCAACCATCTCCCTGAATAATTCATGTTGTTTTGAACTCCCTATATTAGCCTTTGTTCAATTCATAATAAATTGCTGGTGACCAAAGTTCAGATTTCTATTAACCTTTAGAAATTGCTTGAATGTATCGATTGCCATTGGGTGAGTGTGGCGTTCTTCAAAACTTCGTATTTTATATGCGCCTGCGCTGGTGTACTCGAATATACAGCGTGCGTTGCGCCCAACACGGTTTAAAGTCCTCTTTCGTGACCCATGGGGAGGGTTGTTTTCGGCTTCATCTGTAGGCTCTATAGGTATGTTATTTTTTGTGTGTTTGAAGCTTTCTCTATTGCAGAGAACATAATGCAAACGAATTACTTCGTTTTTGAACCGCTTTGTCGTGCTCCTTCTGATGTCAAATCCGCTAATTGCTCCATACTCCTTGTAAAATTTTATACCGGTTTCCAACGTAGCGAAATGCATTCCCACTCGTGGTATCTTTTCTTGTTCGACCTCTGGTATCCAATATTTAGTTGAGCCTGAAAAATTTTGAGCCGTTGACGTCCATTGAAATTGTTCGCTGGTTCTGTAATGTTTGACATCAAACAGGACAGAGCATTATAAAAACCAAATGGATGTATTTTATATACAACATGAAACCATATTCATACACATTATTATTATTAGTAAGTATGTTCATATACACATCCATACAATATTTAGGACTAGTGTATACAAGTTTAATATTAAAATAAACATGCAAAACAGTTGCGAACCTCTACTCAATCTCCAGATTAGTTGTCAATATTTAATAAATAAATATATAAATACAAGATATCTATACTAAATATACTAAAATTTTTCTCTGCATATGCAGTAACTAATATGACAATACATGCATGTTTATATTATAAATATACAACACTCATGAGTATTGTATACAAGTTAAATATGATAAATAAACACGTAGAAGAGTTGCGAACGACTATGCAATCTCCAAATTAATTGTAAATATTTAAGAAATAAATCTACAAATACAAGACCTATTTACTACATATACAAAATAATAAGAAATATACAATATATAGTCAATTCCCAATATGAAAAAAAAATAAACTATGTATACAATTCTTGTACGCTGAATATACAACTTATGTATACTATACATACAAATTACCAACCAAAACATACAATTGGTTCGATTAGACGTGCATTGTTGTTTAGTGTTTTCTCCTAATTTTTTTAACAAATATCTCGTAAGGAATTACCTTGGAAACTTTCATCAATCGTTGTGGGCGGAAGATCTTCTGCCATTGTACAATTCATTTGCTTCGATGGATGACAAATATTCGATATTTAACGAAATACAATCCTGTTGTTTTGCGTCTGTAATTTGTATATTGTATAATGTTTCCAGGTTGAAGATTTTGATCTGTTAATGGAGGTAGAGGATGTCGTGGTGAAGAAGGTGTGTTAATTCTGGAAGATATGCACTGATTATGGGACGTGATCACCTCAAGATAACGTCCCTATTTTTTCGCAATCAGTTACCAAATGGTTTCGACTGATTACTATTTTACCCTCTTATTTGTATAGTTTCTTATGTAGTGTTGTATAGATTCATTTAGATCCTGGCCATTGATTTATGTTTTTGATGGTCTGGATTTGGTCTTATGAACTTACCTAGGAGGGCGGTCTCACAGGATCCCCTCCCATATATATATATATATATATATATATATATATATATAGGATTTGGTTCAAATGAGACCACCCTCCCTAGGTGAGACAGTGTGGACTCATCTTACCGATTGATCTTAAAAATAAAGGGATGTGATTAATTCAGTTATTTTAATTATTTCCTAATTTTTGCTGATTTTAAGGGTAAGTGTAATTTTGTAATTCAAATTAGTGGTCCCAGCGGGTTTTATGAGCTGAGATTGGAACTGCCGGATTTTGTGGCGTAATTTAAGGAAAATGTTTTCTTTCCAAATATTTTTATTTTACAGTATAGTTAGGGTTCTTCTACTGCATAATTAGACATCAAATAATTCATATTTAGTTATTTTGTTGGCATTGTTTTACGAAAACAAGACATAATTGAATATAACGTAATGCATATTTAGTTATTCTACACTGCATAAATAGGTTCAATATAATGTATATTTAATTATGAAAATGAGATGTTGCTTTTGGAAATTATAAAAATGGGATGTTACATAATGTCATCGCATATTTACTTATTCCACATCGCATAGATAGATTCTAGATAATGCATAGTTAGTTGATTTTGTTGCATAGTTTATGACGTCTTGCATAGTTGGATATGTTGTACTACATATTAGTTTTTTTTTTTGTATAGATAGTTTTGGATAATGCATATTTAGTTGATTTTTGTTGCATATTTTCAAATATGTAATATCCTACAGATATATGCATCATTTCATAAGTATCTATGCAACATTTCATAAGTATTTATACATCATTTCATAAGTATCTATGCATCGTCTTATTCGTGAAAATTACAGTTTTTTAAGAGTTGATATTAATGGCTAGTTTCGAGTTCTCCATCGATGTCTACAACTTTGTTATCATTAATCAGAAAGGAATTGATCCTCCATCATTGGATATTCTTGCTAGAGCTAGAGTAAGTTGCATGTACCTTTTAGATGCGTGCACTGAAATTTATCACCACCATCAGTAAACTTCTGCATTCTGTTCTAATTCTTGTACACTTTGATTTGGTTTATTCAATTTTTTTGAAGTTTGTTCTAACGTCTCTTAATGTATATCTTCTACTTCATATTTTGTTTGGGACCAGTCAGTTTTGATGATAATTCAAGGGAATTTGATCTTTCTGTGAATTAGTTGAGGATTCCCCATCCCCCGCCTCCCTCCAAAAGTTAAAAAAGAAAAAGGAAAAAAGGAAAAGAAGAAGGAAGAAGACAAAAGTGATTACAATTTGTATCTGTGGAACGAAAACATTGTTTACTGCTATATCACTTGTAATATCCGGATTTTTTTTTTATTTTTATTTTATTTTTATAATTATTGTTAATATTAATTGTTGTTAATTTTAATTATTATTAATATTATTATTATTATTATTATTATTATCAAATCATTACTACAATTATTTTTTTTATTATTATTCTCATTAATATTATTTTTGATAACAACCAAGAGCAATAATTATCCAGTTTCAATTTAAAATGTTGATTTCTCAAATTCATTACGCCCAAAATTTTTCCCCCATCTTTAAAAGCCCAAGTCAAATATGATTCTTTAACAAACCCTAGTCATCCAAACTCCAAAAATTCACCCTATAAATATATAACATTATCCTGCGTTTTTTTTCCTTTCTTCATCAGAGTGAAACGATTGGGTCAGGTATTACACCTATTTATTTTACTTTCTTTTATTCATGTCTTTACCGTCCATCCAAATTTGTGGCCAAAGAAAAACCCAATTTCATAGTAACCCCTTCCCACGATCTGCCGGAAAAAAAAATAGATATATAGAAAGGGAGATGAGAGGAGATGACGAGGACAAAGGGGTTGAAAGAGTTTTGGTATTATTTAAGGGTGATGTTGCTGGGTTGTTTCAAAAAAAAAAAGAAAAGAGAAAGAAAAGATGCTGGAGTTTAGAGAAGAAGTCTCGGAAGGGGCAGGAAAGTGTCGAGATAAAGAAAAAAAAATAGAATAGAGAGTTTTGTGAGTATGGGGCTGAATTGCAGAGAATTGAGTTTGGGAAAAAGGAAATAACGATGAGGAAGAAGAAAGATAGAGATATATATAATATACATATATTTATATACATGGAGTGTTGGCAGATAGCATGGCATAGAATGAATTTGGGTTAATTGGATTTGGTGTTTATATGGATTGACCATTGACGTGTAGCTTTTGATTTGGAATTGCAATTGGGACTTGCAGTGGACTAGTGGAGATATATGATTTAAAATTTAGGATTTGGGTTTCTAAATTAGGGAACTCTAATTGAGGGGTTAATTAAGGACTTTGATTAGGATGTGACCCGTTAGTTGATCTGTCAATCAACAACTCTTCTCAAACCAATTCAATTACCTTATTCAATTTTAGTCTTCAATTTTCTGTTATCCATCCTAATTTATTATATTACGTATTAATTATATTTTATAATTTATTGTAGACAACGAAGAAAACGAGGAGTAGGATTTACCGCATTATTGCATTCTTCGCACAAATATCTGTGTTTATTCGAGGTGGGGATATTCTATTCACTTATTGTTTGTCATTATTAAACGCCGTATATGTGTAATTGTTTATGTGCAAATGTGAAAATAAATTATGTTAGCCTGGGGTCGTAAGAAGGTCCGGATCAAAAGTATCCCGGGGTGAACCCGCAGTGTTATATTAGTCCTGGGGGCCGTAAGAAGGTCAGGGATCGAAAAGTATCCTCGGGGTGAACCCGCAGATTTAGTCTTGGGTCGTAAGAAGGTCAGGGATCGGATGTATCCTCGGGGTGAACCGCATGATCTATAAAATAACGGCGGTCAAATAAATAAAAGTTAAATTACATGTTGAATGTTTACGATTATGCCTATTGTTGTATTTAATCTTGACAAACCTGGCGAGTTGAAAGTTCACCCCATATTTATTAATATTTTCCAGGTTAAGGAGTCCAGGCGAGGATTGGAGGCGGTGGATGCGAAAGAAATGTTTTTATTTATTTTACAAAATTTAGGAATATTTTATTTTGTTAACAAATTTTAGTTACCAATTTATTTTTGAATGACTGTCTTGTGGGTTCGAATTAAAGGTACTATTGTTTATTTGGATGCAAGTTTTTAATCATGTGTTTTTTTTTCTTAAAATTGTGTTCTTTTATTTAAGCTTATTGCAGTACTTGTTAAAAATTTTGTACTGTTAGAGAATTTGGGTCGTTACATCTCTTCACACCAGCTTACAAGTGAATGCTAATAACATTGACTCAGTTGTACTCCCATTTCAGGAAACTAGCTTTCAAAGAATCGATGGTTGGAATATTAACGGTGGGGATATGAACAGTAGAGTTGGGTTTTTTATGAACTCGCTGGAAGTTTCACAACAGGGACTGTTTTCTCAAGGGCACTCCAATTTAGCATTCAATCCCTGGAATCACATAGGGCATTAGCTTCCACAGATCATCAGAGTCGTGCCCGCCAATCTAATTTGGATTTCGAAAGCCCTTTGGAGTTGCCATTTCCTGTTCCAGCTCCAATTGATTATGGAAAAGAAGAGCCTTCAGATACTTATCGCTCAATAACTAGTCAATTGGGTATCTTTTTTAACCAAAAATTAATCATCTTTAATGTTATGAATATCCAGTTCCTTGTACTTATATAATTGGTTTCATTTTGCATGTTAATTCTGATCGATGATTTTTGTTCAACATGATGTTTAGAAGGTCGATGTTTCATGAATCCAACTAATTGCGTGGCGTGAAGGGAAAAAAGTCATCTGGTTCTTGCCAAAAGAATTTTATTTTTGCAAATTAAGTTATAATGTTGATTTGCTTTGATTTCTGTTGGACCTAATCTGCAATTTCAGATACCTCTTCATTCCTCACTGTTTTATTGCTTGGATATTTGTTAAATCAAAATGTTTTCTCCATTTTCCTGTTTAGAAACTGGTTTCTGCATTATCTCAAGGAATTTGGTTTTCTTCATAATCTTTATTATATGGTATCTGTATTACCTAACTTTTAGAATTTTGTTACTTTTTTATTTATTCTGTTGGATTTATAATTATATTATGTTTCAAATCTTTTAGTGTATCCTAATTCTCTTTTTAGTCTCAAATTTTTTATTATGAGAAAATTTATAGATAATTGCCCTGGAAGCCGTGGACAGTTAGCCGACTTGGTCGCCACTATGAGGGATATGCTCACACAGTTGCATCTGAACATGCCCCTGCCAGTTATCTCGCCTCGATCAACCCCTGCTTCTGGTGCAAGTGCTCCTTCGTCGTCGATATCTTTTGGAGATGATGAAGCTAAGGATTAAGATGATTAGACTTAGATAAGACAATATCTTGCTTGTATATGTTGTTGATAATTGTTATTTTGGATAGATTTGTGTTTGTGTGTGTTGAAATATAATATATATTTAGTTTCCTTATTTAAGTGTAGTCCTTTTATGGCTAGGATTTTAGTTCTTTTAGGGTTAGGTTTTCTATTTGCCTATATAAGGTTCCCCTTTGTTTCTTTGTAATTCACTTTTGATTTTGCATAATAAGAATACAAGTACTTTATGGCTTCTTTGATTTCAACAGTGTGGATGGTTAGTTTGATATTTAACATGATGTTCATACTTATTTTTTGTGTTTGGTCGATATCATTGGTTAAATGAATGCATTGGTGTTGGGTAATGTTGATATTGTTGTTATATCAATACAAGTTTAAAAATGGGATAATAAAAAATAAAAAAATATTTAGTAAAAGGGGGTTTTTGCGACAACAAAAGTCGTCACAAATAAACTTTCAAGACAAAAGCTTTTGAGACAACAAGTATCGTCATAAAAGATCTTAAATTACTTGTGTCAACAATGTCGTCACAAATAAGGCTGACGAAAATGCCCCTGACGAAAAAACTGGTGGACATTGTTGATGACTTATTTGTGACAACGCCGTCGGTCATAAATAACTTATTTGTCGCAAGGTTTGTCGCCGCAAAAAAAAAATTTGTTACGACATTCAGCCTTTTGTGACAACTTTTTGTCGTCACAAAAACCTCTTTTTCTAGTAGTCTGGCTAGTGTAATATAAAGTTCTACGTTAAACATTTTCTTCATATATTAATGATTGATAAATGAAAGGGAAAATTACAAATTTAGTCCCATAAGTTATGTACATTCGCAATTTAACCCTGTAACTTTATAAAGTAGCAGTTTAGTTCTTGAATGTTTTAGTAAAAAATAGCATTTTATACACGTAACTTTTAGAAGTAAGCAATCATAGTCCCATATTTTTCTGAAGGTGGCAATTTCGACCCATTGCACAAATTAGGCTAAAAGGCCAAATATATACAATAACCATATGAGAAATCACAACTAGATCCAACACATCTGTAGTATTAGAGCTGTCAAAATCCAACTCGCTCCATGGGCCGCCCCGACCGCCTCGGAATTTGGACTGGGTTGGGCTGCAATTTTCGAGGCTCGAGAAAATTCGAGTCTATTTGGTCCGACATGATCGACCCGTGGACCCGACTTGGCCTGACCCGACAATATTCATGCATTTCCCATAGTGATGGCAATGGGGCGGGACAGGACGGGTAACTAAAGACCCAGACCTGCCTCGTCCTTCGAACGAGGCGGGGTAGGGAATTAAATTAACTTAAATAGGAAAAAAATATTTATTTTTAATATATTTATAAAATATTCTTTACAAAATTTACGTTGTTATTTACAATTTATAAATGCTAGATATAATATTAAAAGATAAAAATATATTATAATATATAGTGTATATGTAAAATATATTAAAAAAATAGACGGGACGTGGCGGGTATCCGCCCCAGACCCGCCTCCCATGCCCATTTTTGAGTGAATTAGCCAAATAAGTCCTTTGAACAAATATGGGTATTTTGGGCATTATGAAAGTATAAAGTGGCCCCTGGGAACCAAAATTGCAACTACTAGGAATTTATAGAACTAAACTGCACTATACTAAAACTCATGGGTCCAAAGTACAAAAATGGCCACAAACATATGGAATCAAGACAGAAATTTCAAAAATCATGGAACTTAAATGCGAATGGCTATAACTTAAGTGACTATTTTTGCAATTTTTCCCTAATGAAATTCAACTTACAAAAAGAAAAATTGTCAAATTAGTATATGTTCTTTCATGCCTAACGTCTTTATAGTCATAATTAATTTTATCTAAGTACAACCAACTATACTTTAGTTATGTACAAACATCGGGACACGTATATTAAGGGATAATTAAAAAAAAACCCAAGGTTTGGGCTAATTACAAACAAACCAAGAGATTTTTGAAAATTACAAAACCCCCTAAAGGTTTGATTAGGTATTTAAAGATTAAAGAGTTAACTATAATATTTTGATAAATGTAAGGAAAGTTTTTGAAATATTTTTTGTATGAAGAAGAAAAATCTAAGACGGAAATCTAAAGGGATTTTTTGTAATTTTTGAAAATCTTAGAATTTTTTTTGTAATTAGATCGAACCTAGGTTTTCATTTTTCTTTTCTTTTTCTTTTTCTGTAATTATCCCCATATATTAATTACGACAATCGTGAAAACTATTACTAGTTTAATTTATGCATGCTTGAAGCATGCACTTTCTTGGCGTATGAGAATCAACATGCACTACAAGAATTTCGATTTTTAATGACCAAAACTTAATAAGGGTATATAAAAATCGTCACTAAAAGCTTGATTTATTAGGTTTTTATGAGGGTAAGAAAAATTAATTGTAGTTAAAAAGTTGAATTATTTGTGAGGAGTTTCTAATTTCCTAGTTACTAGTAACTAATTCCCTCACTATTTGTAGGGAAAAGGGCAAATGGTGAAAATTACCCACTTGGGATAGGTGAGAGGGTTTTTTGACATGTAGGATAAAAAACATAGTTTTCTACCCACTTTTGGGGTTCTTTTACCACAATACCCTTGAGGCTTTAAATACAAACCTTTAAAGTAGGTAGGTGTGTATTTGCAAGTAAATACGCCCATACATACGTTTGCCCTTCTATTTTGCTCTTTATTTTTTCTCTCTCTTCTTCTTCTTCTTCACAAAATATCAAGAAGTTCTTTTTGTGGTCTTTCGTAACAAAAATCGTACCAAAAATCGAATAACAAGGTAATGTTGCTTCTCCTCTTAGTTACTTAACCTTGTTTAAATTGTTCAAGACCAATATATTTACAAAATATGTGAAATATATCGTGCAAGGGAAAATTTTCGAATAGATGCATTGTGCACGATATATCGTATGCGTGCCTAATATGGACACGATATCGTGCTCGCTTATTATGCACGACACGATATCGTGCTCTCGCCCATTATAGCGATATATCGTACAAATATTAATAAGGCGCGATATATCATGCATAATATTGTCACGATATATCGCCAAATATTAATGAGGCACGATATATCGTGACAAATTTAATGAACACATTAGCGTGCACGATATATGATATATCGTGCCACATTAGTATTTTGGCACGCCATATATATGATATATCGTGCCATATTAGCATTTTGGCATGACATGTCATGCATATATATATATATATATATATATAATAGAGAGCACGATATGTATATATATTTATGTAATTGCATGCATGTGCACGATATCCATATGCACGATATGCATGTATATTTATGTAAATGTGCACGATATACATATAAATTTATGTAATTGCATGCATGTGCACAATATGCATATATATTTATGCTTTTGCATGCATATGATATGCATATATATTTATGCATGTGCACGATATGCATATATAGTTATGCAAATGCATGCATGTGCACGATATGCATATATATTTATGTATTTGCATGCATGTGATATGCGGATATATATTGGCACGATATGCGACATGAAAATAAGGCGGCATGATATGTGGCACGAAAGATGGCACAAGTATAAAATGACACGATATAAGACACGAAATAAATATATGGCACGATATGCGGCACGATATGTGTGTATAATGGCATACGGTTTCTATACGGTTTTAATGAGTGTAATGATGGCATCAATTTCAAAATTCAAAAAACACCAACTTAAAAGAAGGGCAATTTTGCCAATTTGGGTATAAAAGAATTTTATTATCTTGGTGGATAGAAAAGAGTGTTCACTATCCATAGTGGGTACTTTAAAAATTCCCCCAAAAAAATTCCCCTCATTATAATTACAAAATTTTAGATACCATATATATTCCACCAATTAAAATATAATTTTCATGATTTAAAAATAGAAAAATTGATTTTATTAAATATGAAAACCTTTAAAATTGTATTATTAAAAAGATCAGAATAAACAAATTTTTAACATTTTGTTCGTCAGTTTGTGTATTTCCAGCCTAAAGTGTCGTCTCCATCTCTATCGCGTCTCACTCTCTCTTCATTCTCCATGTATCTCGCTCCTCGGCTGCAACAAGAGAAAGGCCAAAGCCCCAATTTTGTCTGCGACAACCACCATCGTTGTTCTTACGCTCAACTAATTTTTTAAGGTAAAATCCCTAATTTCAATTTCGAAATACATTAGATTCTAGTTTTGATGTTGAAAAGTAGTAATTACTTTCATGGCTTGGAGTTGGGTTTTTAAAGAATTCTATTAGAATTTCCTCTGTCAAAAATTCATTGTGTTTCATGGCTTACGCGTTTGTGTGTCTGAATTGGAGACTATTGAATTTAAGTGATACTGATTCAGTGATAGTATATTACATATTGTTTGCTTAATCTAATAATCTCAAAAGTCTATGTTGCCTTGTGCGAACCATACCCAATTTAAACCTAATTTTATGCATATGTAATTATATTTGTTTTCTATATTTAATTACTTCCAACATATATTGGTAGAACATAGATATCTAACTTGATGCAAAATTAGTATTGTTCTTTTTGTTCCCTTTTACCGATGTTGCACCGTCAGTGTTTAAATAGCATTTTTACCAACTATATATACTGGTTCCATGTTGTGCCCATCTGTTTGAAATTTTATCTACTTGTATGAAGTTTTTTCTCATTTGGTCTAGAACATTGTACATGAATGCAAATATCCTATTAAGGAATAATGAATGCACTTCATACCATCTGCAGAGATGAAAGTTTTCTCGGAGTGTGCAAAGTTCTTGGACTGTACAAAAGACTTGGAGCAACATCATTGGTATTTTTGTACTATTTTTTTAATCAAGTGTTCTGTAACCTTGACACATTCTATTCAATGATTTTATTTTGTTTTATTTTCTTTTTTCGTGGTTGCAGGGCGTGACCCTGTATAGCTATAAGTTTTCCAATTTATGAGAGTTAGAGATTTTTTTGGCATTCTCAAAGGTGAAAGAAACTCTAACTTGACTATATTTGATAGTTTGCCATGTCCTCTTTTTCATTTATGTGCTTAAGAATATTTGGTTTTTTGTTAGGCCCAATGATTCTAAAGTATTGGTCAACCTTGTCTATGGTAGTCTTTATGGCATTGCCCCGTCAACAGGTGTGTATGTTATAGCTACTGCCAGATATTTTTACAATTTTGTAACTCAAATGTGATCTTTATTATTGAAACGTATCCATGATGTTAGTTTAAACTAATTGTTTTATTATGGTACCAGGAGTGTAGTTCACCATTAGAACATGATAATAATGTCGGGACTCTGGTAAAGCAAACTTTAAGCTCAATGTTATTGTATAATCCTCCTTTTTCTCAAATTCAAGGTACCATTTGTTTAGGAAAAAAAAGGTTGGCCCTGATTTGCAGTTTCTAAGATATCATGTTTTGTTGTTTGTGGTAATTTGGACAGTGATTTATCTCATATTTAAAATATCGACCAATACACACCAAGTGTAGTTGACCAGCTAAGTGTATTACAACATGAATGAGAGTTGAAAAAAAGAAAAAAAAGGGCATGGTAAACAAGGAAAATTACCTTAATCTTTCCAATATGAACATTTGCAGAATGTTTCATCTATTCAATTATAGAGTTGACTATTGATTCTTTTTTAAATACCAACACCACTGGGAAGTATTATATGCATTTTTAAGTTTTAACTACACATCAATGAACTGAAATCTGTAATGACAGCTAGCAATATTGCTGAAAATTGCAATTCTGCATGTTTCTGTTATCCGATGGCATGATATAGAAGTTAATGTAAACTTTTGGTGATGTGGCATATAGTTTGGTTGTTATGGATAGATGCCCTTGCAAAATATTGTAGTTCAATATTAAAGAAGTCATGTCATATAGCAGTGTGTCGGAATAAGCATCATTTATTAAATAAGCCATGGAAGTGTGTTTTTGTATTATATATTTATGTATATTATGAGTCATCAATCATTTTTTTGAAGCAAAAGGAAATCAAGAGTAGTTGTATGAACAACTGTTTGTGACATATAGAGATTTTCAATGGAAAAAAGGTTGACAATGTTGGTACTTTGGGTTAATGGTATATTGCAAGTTGAAAACTTAGTAATGTAGTAGTTTGTCATGAATAAATGTCAAAAGGTTTTTTTTTATATATTATAACAGACAAGGAAAACTGAAACTGGTAATTGTTTTTTGTGTATACTTGAAGAAAACTACTCAGTTGACAGTAACTTAGTAGTTAATTCTTTAGTCTGATTTCTTACATGGTGTATTTCCTCTCTTTAGTTGGTGAAGTTCTGACTAATACGATAAAGGGGTTACAAATGTTTCTTGTTTAGTGTATTACAAGGTAAGATATTGTCAAACTCAAACGGCTTTTAGTACTAAATTTGATGGATCAAGAAGGATGTCGGCTGCATTAGTATAAGGTAACAAATTCATTTGTTTCCTAATTTATGCGGTCTGCACAAATTTTAATTCCACTGCATGTTGTGCTTTTCATTATTTAAATGGTTGAACCATCAATTACACTAGAGGTGTTTTTCTGGATATAGTAGTAGTAATTTGGATAAAATAGAGACAAACGCGTGAATGCGGGAATATGCGCGTTAGAGTTCACCATGATTTTGATAGTGAGGTATGATTTTTCTTGGATGGTCATGCATTTGGGTTTTATTTCTTAAATTTTTTTATGTTAATTTATTTTTATGTTAATTTATTTGTTATTTGCGGTCTTATGGGTTAACCGTATTTGCATCCAGTATTTACAAATAGTGTGACCCCATTATAATCCTAGAATATGCTTTGTTCGTTATATTTCCTTACATTTTTAGTCACATAATGTTATTGTTTGATGTTGGGATTGATGGTACTTTTCATTTTTGAATTTCTTGTAGGTTGATCCATAAGGAAGAATTCAAGCATGGATTAGGGAATTGGTACACGATATTTTGGAGCAAGAAAACAATTCACTTTTATGGTGCTCAAATATTTTTGTACTTCATGGAGTAAATATTAGAGATTTGTTTAGCTATGTGTCGAGATGATACGCATATGTTGGAACAAATTCTTGTATATATTGAGTAAGTGAAAGTATATATGGATGCAGTTTTGTATATTAATAATTCATGTCAAGAACGTTCTTTATTTGAACATTAAGCAATATTAACTTTTATTAGTAATTGTGTGTTTTATGCAATGATCAGTTCATATGAAATATTGATTTTAAATTTTAATAAAAATAAATTTTAATTAGGGTAATTATTGATTTGAGGGATAATTTAAATTAACTTTTAGTGACGAGGTAATAACAAATAATGACCGTAAATTTTAGCAATAAAAATATATATAGTGAGGGGCAAATGACTATCCAATGAGGAGATATTTTGTCACTAAAGTATTATTTAGTGAGGGACAAATGATAGTATTACTATTGAGAATTCTCATCATTGAAATTGATTTTTAATAACGGTATAATCTCGTCATTAAATATATTAATGCAATAATGACGGGATCTATTTCCTGTCATTATTTACTTTTACCTAGGAGGGCAATAATGAGGGGTTCATGACGGGAAATTCCTGTCATTAAAAGTCTTTAATGACGGATTTTTGACATGTAATGATGAAAATTTCCGTCATTAAAAATCGATTTTCTTGTAGTGATGCTTGCACATGTAGTCCCTTTTTTTTCGAACGATAGTATTTTATTAGAACAACTCAAAAAACTGGAATTACAACTACAAATGTAGTCAATCGGCATGAGCCGACTTGACTAAATCAAAGTTGCCGGGGAATTGGCAAGACCAAGGATCCACTTCACAAACTAAAAACTACACACCTAAAACTAGACCACTCTCACGCTGTGAGACTTCAACACTCCTTAATGGAGACTGTAACACACTAAAAAATCAAAATCGGGCACGAGCAACCATTACATACTACATAACAAATAAAATTGATCCGCCTACGAGTTTCGCAAATCAACCGGGAAAAGAAAAGACAAACAAAATAAGAAAACTACAACAATATAAAGCTAAAAAACGAGAGAAAAAAACACAAAAAGAAAAAGAAAAATATCTCTCCTCACCCAAATCATTGTTGCCGCCATCGTCTTTGGGCTCCAAAATACCTTCGTGAAGCTCCGACCCGCTTCCCGGAACGAAAATTTCGGCCATTTTGATCACAAGGGATCACCATCGTTGGCCCTCAGCCAAGCATGGAGGGGGAAGGGGGGAGGGAGGGAGGGAGGAGGGGGGGAGAAGAGAGGGTGGCGGCTAGATGGGGAGAGGGGGGAAAAGGAATTTGGAGAAGGGAGAGAAAAAAAAGGTTAGAGAGATAAATGGCTTTTGGTGAAAACGCTATTGCACATGTAGTTCCTTCACATACAGAATCGTCAATATTTTCATGTATTCCATATACAAACATAATCGTTTGCGTGTAGAGATACCTATTGTATTAGTAAAATATAGGGATAGTTATAAAAAGTATCCCTGAGGTTTGACCTAATTACAAAAAAACCCAACTAACTTTAAAACTTACAAAAAGTATCCCCCGAGGTTTGATGTAGTGTTAAAATTAAGGGTAATCTGCAATGATTTTACAAATATGAAGGGGGATTTTGAAATATATTTCAAACCTCAGGGGTACTTTTTGTAAGTTTTAAAGTTAGCTGGGTTTTTTTGTAATTAGGTCAAACCTCAGGGGTACTTTTTGTAATCATCCCTAAAATATATTTAAAGTGCAGCTCTTATTTTTTTCTCATTTGAGAAAGTGGATGGAGACCGCGGAGATTAAACAGATGATAAGCCATCATTATTAAAGAATGCAAATAAGTCTTCTCTAAAATATTGATTTTGGCTTTTGTCACGCTCAAACGGGACTATAACGCGATCAATAACTTAAACAAGTTGGTACGCCAAATGAATCAAACCGATAAAGGATTTACACAACATTAATACTTAAATGGTCAACCATACATTAAAACATTCAAAATCAGAGTCTAACGTAGCAACGGAAATTTTTAAGTTACAGTCCGAATAAAATTCAACATTCATTCACCCCAATGAATTGTCTAACAAGACTAAATAGGTAATTATCATTCTACTGGACGACCAGGGCACGACGTCACTTTGTCTCTTGATCATCCTCGTTCACGTCCTCAATGTGTAGTTCACCATCTGGTCGTTTGAAAAGGCAGGGATGAGACAAAAAATCTCAGTGGATGGGTATTCATGTGTAAGCGTGGCTTATATCGATGTAGGACAACAGTTATATGAAGAATGCATGGTTCATGATGCGTGCGTCACACACGATTCACAAGCAACGTGCTATATCAAAATAATATAGTAATATATAACTTGTTGAAAACAGTTCGTGAACATTCAGGCACCATGAATGATATTCAAGCGAGTCAAGTAGTGGTTGTGTATGGAATTGTAACGCCAACCTAAACAAGCAATACGGTCCAAGTAATTCCAGAATTGTGTGGATCAAACAGCGATTCATTCGTTCTTCCTTGTAACTCCCCGAGAAAGTTGGCACAAGGCCCAATCATCTTATCGCTCCTAGGCACGATAAATCCACAATGAGACTAATTAGGTCCCGATTGTCATAATCATGATTAGACCTCAAGTCTACGACCCACTTCTCCCGTTGGACACTCCATCCTCCAAGGGTGGGATTAGGATAATGAGGCCGTGAAATGAAATAGCAGCTAATCTGTCTGGTTCCATTCCCCAACTGGTCCACTCCACCTGTGAGCTCGACACACCAAGTTGACTCAAGCAAGTAGATTCACGCAGTTATAATATGTCAACAAGACAGTCGAGTATAATATGCAATTTAAACAAAAGCAATACAAGTGTAAGTATGTGAAAATTATATACACGAGTGTTTATCGATATTGACGGTGTAGTTATATTAAATGAAGGTAATTTCAGGAAAATAACTAATCTTTGATAGATTCGGTATATTATGCGGGAGATTTTACCTCGTTGAAAGTTCAAATAGTTATAAGGCGACGAAGTCGCCGCGCGTAATGCGTAAAATTAGGTAAGGAGTCCGTTAATGTACGAGAATTTTTAAGAAAATTAAAATTTTATAATTAAATATATAAGTCAGTAAATTCCAAGGTTATAACATGGCAAATAATTAATTTGAGGTCCCGTTTTGGAAAAACTAGCATTTCACGGGTTTGAAATCAAATAAGTTTTGATCTCGACCTCGGAAAACTGTAAGGTCAGTTCATAAATTCTTCAAATTGTACAGAGAATCAGTTTTTCAAAGATTTTGGGGTCGAGTTTTTGATAAATTCCATTTTGGTCCCCTCTTTGTCAAAATTGCCATTTCTGGCCCCGGACTTTCAATATTTGGATCTCACAAATCGGAAGGGCTTTTGATGTGATTCTAACTTTAAAATATCACATATAATAGAGGGTTATTGGGATAAAAGCAGTTTTAAAAAGTGTTAGTTTAAGTCCCTTAACTTTTGAAAATTCTATTTCTAGTCCAATTTTTGATTTTTTGCGCTTAAGACTTATTTGGGGTCTATTTGTTCTGAATTTTGAACCATGGGTCCAAAATATTTAAAAATTAAGATTAAGTGATTTTTCCAGATACATGGTGGTAGCAGCAAGGAAGCTAAAGCCTTATTTTCAATCTCACCAAATCATCGTCTTAACAAATCAACCTTTGAGGCAAATTTTAAAGAGGCAAATTTTAGGAAGTTGTCGGTCGCTTAGTTAAATGGGCGGTGGAATTGGGAGAATTTGATATCAAGTATCAATGTAAATCGGCAATTAAAGCCCAAGTTCTAGCCGACATGGTCGCGCGAGTGGAATTAGAATTTGAGGCAATCGTAGAAGAGCCGGACGACCCGAGGCGAGGTCGCGCGTGGCTTTTACATGTGGATGGTTCGTCGGTGGCAATTGGAGGTGGAGCTGGAATTTTGTTATAAGGACCTGACTCTTTTGAAGTTGAAGTAGCTCTAAAGTTGGATTTCGAGGTTACAAATAATGAGGCAGAGTATGAAGCCCTAATTGCTGGGATGAAGTTAGCACACAAATGCAATGTAAGAAGGCTCATTATTTGGTTCAAATTCAGGAAGCTAAGGGAAGAATGCGAGCAGTGTATGATAAAAGGGTGAATGAGAGAAATTTTCAAGTAGGGGACCTAGTTGTGAAAAAAGTTGAAGTATCTAAGCATGTGGGAAAACTGGAGGCTAATTGGGAAGGTCCTTTCAAGGTGATTAAGATCCTCAAGAGATGAACATATCGTTTGGAAGCATGGATGGAAAAGAGCTTCCTAGGCCATGGAACATCCACAATTTACGCAAGTTTTATACTTAGGTGAACTACTTAGGTGAACTATTGTAATTATTGACTTGTTGTGATTGAATATATATGAAATTATTGGGAGGGGAAATACCCCCCTTATTTTGAGAGATAATTATCAAGCTCCAATTAAGAGCGACCCATGAGGTCAGCTCCAAATAAAAGCGACCCACGAGGTCAGCTTCAAATAAAAGCGACCCATGAGGTCAGCTCCAAGTAAAAGCGACCCACGAGGTCAGCTCCAAGTAAGAGCGATCCATGAGGTCAGCTTCAAATAAAAGCAACCCACAAGGTCAGATCCAAATAAAAGAGCGACCCATGAGGACAGCTCCAAATAAAAGCGACCCACGAGGTCAGCTCCAAGTAAGAGCGACCCTTGAGGTCAGCTCCAAATAAAAGAGCGACCCATGAGGACAGCTCCAAATAAAAGCGACCCACGAGGTCAGCCATTAAGCGATCTGAAAAATATCATGGCAATTAAAAAGCGACCCGCGAGGTCAGCTCCAAGCAAGAGCCATAAAGTGATCTGAGAAAGATCATGGCCTGAATAAACGACCTAACGCGGTTTGAATTCGAAAAATAGAGTGAAAATATTGACAAGCAAATATCGTTGCAATAGCTAAAAATTATAAAGATTAAACAACAGTGATAAAGAGAAGTCGGAGACAACCAAAATATTTTCATTTAACAACATACATAGCGAAGTCGTAGACTTAACCAAAATATCTTCATCAAAGCATGCAGGATGATTGTTCACATTATGTTAGCAAAAAATATGATGTTTGAAGATTTGCTTTACATAGAGCGTCGAGCTCATTTACAAAAGAAGGAAGCAAAAACGGGGGTCAATCGTCTTCATCTTCGTCATCCTCATTAGCAAATAGGGAGGGAGGTGGTTCAGTAGAGGCAATATGTGAGTGCATGAGGTCAGACCACTCGTCTGTTTCCTCTACCTCGTCCACATCGTGGGTAACATTGAGGCCTTCTTCTTCGCCCACTTCGCCCTCGTCTGCCCTTTCTAGATCATCAGTCCGAAAGCAGTCAAGTTTCTCTTGTATAGCCTGGTCTCGACATCGCTCGAACCCCTCAAACAGGTAGACTGCAGCTCGTCGGGCCACCAGGGTCTTGTAGGAGTGCGAAGTCAGGAAAGACTTGACGCCATCCTCGCGAGCCTTCTGGATCGCGGAAATATACTCCTACGAGGTCTAGAAATCCTGGTAGCCTTCTTTGCGACCGTAGCATTTGTCTCATTCAGCTCATTTTCACGGGATTCCTTCTGGTCATTTAGTTCCTGGCGAGCATAGCAGAACATCCTTTCTCCACTTGAACTCGAGATTACGAGTGAGGTGTTTTCCTTGGCAAGTTGTTCTTTGACAGCTTCTGCCTCGCTCAGGGCCTTGGAAAGTCTGTTGACCTCGACCTCGTGAACATCAAGAGTCCGCTTCCAGTTCGCAGCTCGGAGGGAGATGTGGTGCAAGAGAGCATTATTCTGGAAAATAAAGTATAAAATTAGAGAAGCAAGAAACTAAAAGGATTATTTATTAGGAAAGTAAGATAGCGAAGTAACAGACTTACGGTAAAATTGTTGTGGGCTATTAGCTCCTCCAAACGAGTGAACTCGAAGGGAATTAGGGCAAACTGATCAGGGCCGAGAAGGGTATGTTTATAAAGCTCAAACGAACCCTCCCAGCGTGTGTATCGAGCACGCAGCTTAGCCTATTAATTTCCCAGTTCGAGACCAGACGAGGCATCGAGGCATTGAAAGATGATGAAATTTGAGGAGGGGTCCTTTGCCTTTCCATGTCTCGCATTTCTGCGAGTTGTTTCTCACACAATGAAAGCCATTTATTTTGGGCCTCCATTTCCGGGTTGCTGTAGGTCTCATCGTCGACCTCGGGTTGTTTTCTGGAAGATCCCACGATTGGGCCGAGATGAAGTTTTTTAGCAGTCGGCTCCTCGTGAACATCACGGTCCCTATTATCAGAGTCCCGGCTGCGCGACTTGTGGGACTTGTCTTTATGGGCTTTTTCCTTGTGAGCTTTGCCTCGCGAGCCCGAGGCTTTGTCTTGGCCCCCAGAACCACTAGAGGGATGCTGAGGGGTTAGGCGAGCCAGGGTGGTGCGAGATGCTCGCATAGTATCACCGTCGCTTGGCACCTCGATAGGGGTAGTAAGATGATCATGCCCTGAAGCTGGAGGGGCGCTACCTGATCCCGAGGCAGTATGAGCTCCAGTGGACTTTGGGACAGGAGGGGGTCGCTCCTTATGACGAGCCAGAAAGGTCTTTTTCTGATCCTTTAGCTGTTTTGCCAATATAGAACCCTTGACAGACATCTCTGAAGTAGAAGATAGAAATGATAAGAATGATTTGAAAGTTGACTTGCAATTTAAGTATAAGCGGTAAAAATTACCCAAACTTAAGTAAGCTGGCTTCGGGGCGGGGCTAAGGTCGGCGAGGGAAAGAACCTCCTCGGTTAAAAGCTTTTCCGATAGAAACCAACTCGTGCATAACACGTCTTGAACAAAGGTATCCTCCCAAGTGACCGAGGCGAGGTCACGAGGGTGAGGACGAGTGACTCTCCATTCAAAAGGAACCTCCCAAGGGGTCTCAATGGGAGCTCGGATGTAAAGAAATTTTTCCTTCCAAGGCCATACGGAAGAAGGGAGGTTATGGATGAGCTTGCGATTAGGTCGCGGGGAGAGATAGAAAAAACCTTTTTCACTTGTGGTGGAGGAAGAGTTAATGGAATAAAGGGCCCAAAATACTTTATTATGATCACAAAACCTCAAAATACTTCATTATGATCGCAAAACCTAGGATATGGCGGTAAGCGTTCGGAATGAGTTGGGCAGGGCACACTCCCAAACCATTTAAAATATTTACAACGGGGCAAGATAAGGGAAAACATAAGCCCGCCTCGAGGCTTGGGAGGTGAAAAGACATACAACGGGGAGGAGGCTTATCAATACGATCGTTCCTCCCCGGAATTATTATCTGAAAATTACTAGGAATAAAAAATTGCTCCATAAATTCGGCTACCGATTCCTATTTACTATGGAGTGAAGTAAGGCCCAAGGGGGTCAGAATGCTAAGTTCGGATCACAGACGCATCCTCCCTCGGACGCGCCGCTAGGATCTAAGTCGAGGATAGGGTCTCCTAGGGAGCTATGGCTCTAATAGGGCTAGCATGCAAAATACGAGCTTGGGGAAGGGGACCAAGGTCGGAGCTAGATTTCCGAGGTGGAACCCGAGCTCGAACTCGAACCACTCGAGCTCGAATCATTGGAACCTAGGGTACGGTCGGAAGGCATAGCAAGAAGAAAGAAAAATAAATGAAATAAAAAAAATTACGCGAAGCGAAGCTAAAGGCTACCTCGAAATGAAATCTGACTACGTGAAGATCTTTGAATGGAGGCTTCGAGCTCGCTGCGAACCAAAGAAATTTTCACCGCACTTGTCTAAAGTAAAAATGACAAACTTAAAAGCTCCTTATATATATATATATATATATATATATATATATATATATATATAGGGGTGGGCAGGAAGATCAAGCGGTTGAGATTGAAGGGACTTTTCAAATTCTACGGCCCAGATTAATGAGTTACCTTAGTAATTAATTACTAAAGTAACTGGGGGAGTAATGATATGTATATATCCGAAATTACTTATTTACCCTCACCTAATAGAAGAAATAACATAAGAAGCCCAGGGTCTACAAATTATTGAGGATCGGGTCGCCTTATCCGAACCAAAACAATCGGGTCCGGTCGCCTACCTAGGACCGAGTAGTTTCGAGGGGATGGCATGAAGAGGTTAGGATCCATAGGTTATTTAGGGTCGTGGAGCGACCCTATCCGGTCATGATTCGGGTCGCCTACTCGACCCGACCAAGCCCATAGATTACTAAATAGTGAAGCGGGGGGTCGGGTCGCCTACTTGACCCAATTGCGAGGTGGCGGTCCAGATCGCCTACTTGACCTAATGGCGAGGTGGCGGTGCGGGTCGCCTTCTTGACCTAATGGCAAGGTCACTCAAGGTCGCCCTACTTGACCCGACACGGGCGGAAAACATGGATCTAGACGGGTGGACCAATGCAAGGCCGCCACGTAGACGAGGTTGTACGGCTCCATACAACTCGACACGACACGCATTACGACCTAAGACGGGGGTGAATCGACACCTATAAATACATCACTATTCATTTGCTATAAGTATCACATTTATTGCTATTCACCTCGCTTTACATTTACTAGCGACCTTACACCTGTACTGACTTAAGCATCGGAGGGTCTTAGTTGGGAACCCTCCCGGCTAGCCTAACGTTTATTTGTTTTATAGGACCTGAACCGAAAGTACCTAGACTCGAGACGAACCGACCCGACCCGAAGTACATCTGATTTGCTCACACCCAAATCAGTGTTAAAATTTGAATCCAAAATGACAAACTTAAAGTAGAAATTTTCACCACACTTGTTTAAAGTAAAAATGACAAACTTAAAAGCTTCCTTATATATATATATATATATATAGGTGGGCAGGAAGATCAACCGGTTGAGATTGAAGGGACTTGTCAAATTCTATGGCCCAGATTAATGAGTTACCTTAGTAATTAATTACTAAAGTAACTGGGGGAGTAATGATATGTATATATCCGAAATTACTTATTTACCCTCACCTATAGAAGAAATAACATAAGAAGCCCAGTGGTCTACAAATTATTGAGGATCGGTCGCCTTATCCGAACCAAGACAATAAGTCCGGTCGCCACCGGACTCTTAGCAGTAGGCTCGAGGGGATGGCATGAAGAGGTTAGGATCCATAGGTTATTTAGGGTCGTGGGCGACCCTATCCGGTCATGATTCGGGTCGCCTACTCGACCCGACCAAGCCCATAGATTATTAAATAGCGCGCGGGCGTGGTCGCTACTGACCCGGTGCGAGGTGGCGGCACGGACGCCTACTTGACCCAATTGCGAGGTGGCGGTCCGGATCGCTACTTGACCTAATGGCGGTGGCGGTGCCGGGTCGCCTTCTCGACCTAATGGCAAGGTCACTCAAGGTCGCCTACTTGACCCGACACACGGGCGGAAAAACATGGATACAGACGGGTGGACCAATGCAAGGCCGCCACGCAGACGAGGTTGTGCGGCTCCATACAACCCGATACGACACCGTATGACCTAGTAAGACGGCTAGGGAATCGACACCTATAAATACATCACTATTCCTTTGCTATAAGTATCACATTTATTGCTATTCACCTCGCTTTACATTTACTAGCGACCTAACACCTATACTAGCTTAAGCATCGGAGGGTCTTAGCTGTGAACCCTCCCGGCTAGCCTAACGTTTATTTATCTTACAGGACCCGAACCAAAAATACCTAGGCTCGAGACGAACTGACCCGACCCGAAGTACATCTGATTTGCTCACACCCAAATCAGTGTTAAAATTTGAAACCAAAAGAGGGAAAAGAAAAAGGTGGTAATAAACCTCAATTTTTACCTTCTTGTCTTGTTTCTACAAATGGCTTGAAGGTCCTCTTCAAGCTAATGATCAAATCTTGTTTTCCTCAAGTCCTTCAAGATGTGAGCTTCTAAGTGTACCTCAAAATTGAAAAAAAAAATCATCAAATTCGCAAATGAAGGAGATAGGCTTATAAATTTGGGGGATAGATTGAAGATGAAAGAAGAAATTTTCTTACCTTGTTGTAATGTGGTTCGAATTTGATGAGAGAAATGGGAGGAATTCTTGTATTTTTGACTAAGTATTAGAAGAAGAAGGTGTTGGAAGTGTCGAGAGAGTTTGAGAGAGGAGTGAAGCATGAAATGAATGGAATTATTCCCCTTTGGTAAGCATATGGCCGATCCATTGAGAGACAGTGAGGGGAGAATTTTTGTTTTGTATCTTGTAAAATATAGGTTGTAATCGGAGACATGAATGGGTCAAAGATATGGGGTTAAGCTTAGTTCAAATGGGTATCTTGTGGGAAATGGGAGAAGTATGGGTTGTTGGGGAATTTTTAAAAGGATGTTTGCTTGAGTGGGATTTTAAGAAATTATAAACAATTTGAGGCTTCCATTTTGTCCAAATTGGTGATAATTTGTGTTAAATATCAAATCAAAAAATCACTTATCAATCCCACAATCATTTTTCAATTTCACAATCACTTATCATAAGTCAAGCTCCTATTCTATAGACTATATATCACTTATGTAATAAATCATCTAAGTTATAAGGTGTCTAATAATTCCCAAGTGTTGTATCATCACATATTATCTAAGGTACTAAATAAAATTAAAATCAATGGTACAAGTAAAAATATCAATCAAGCAATTAATTAAATTATAATATTATTTTGAAACATATAAATATTAATTTCAAAAATTACAAAATATATAAATGAATATTTTACTACAAGAAAATTAATAGCTAGTCGTTAAGAAAAGAAATATAATCCAATTGGTCAATGTAACACATTAAAAGTTGAAAGAAATCGACAATCGTTAAAGAAGTAAAATAGGTATTATTAACATACACCATAAAATAAAAATATTTTAATTGTAAATGAAGTATCTACTAGTTGAATCAAGTAGTAAGTAAATCAATAAAATCAAAAAAATAAAATGAGACTTTGTTATTTTCAATAAAAAGAATTGGATTTTTATAGAATAAATCTAAAGTACTATTCTTTTGAAAATATAAATTTTGTACTAAATGAGCTTTCAAGATAAATGTATTGTATTTTCTTAAATACTAATTTAATAGTAGATAGTTTTCAAAGATCATAAAGATGAAAAAGTTTGTTCATAAGGGATGAAATCATATTTCTTCGAAATAGTTTTAAGCACTATTATAATATGCTAAGAATTTTAAGATTTTATAATACAGATTTGAAAAATCAAGATAATAGAATTTTGAGTAAAGGTATTGAGTTCATCCTATAGAATATTTTCAAATTGTATTTTTATTTCAAAATCTCAAAAATTTAATAGTAAGTTTGTTTAAATCAAAATAGTTTTGCATAAAGAATGGACTTTTAATAATATATTTTCTTACGAAATTAAGTTGAAATAGATAACCGATGCTAAATAACATAATACGAACCGTAAAATAAATAGTAAATAAATTATCGGAATATTAATTATTGTATCGGGAAAAAAAATCCGTGATCGTGTCGTCTACGGTTGAAAAATCTGGGTCTCACAACTTTCGATAAAAAAAAATACTGGGAATTTGTTAGCAATTATATATGAAAGAATATAAACAAGTCTTCTCTGCAATATTGAATTTAATAAAATACAAGGAATTTGTTAGCAATTATATATGAAAGAATGTTAATAAGTCCTCTCTAAAATATTGAATTTAGCTTTTGATAAAAATAATACAGGGAATTCGTTGGCAATTATATACGTATTACAAACTTGAATTCCTGATTGGTTAATATAACAAGACGGTGCTCAGTCATCAAGTTGTCGAAGCTAGTTTGACTTTTCTCAAATTCTTTCACTAGCCTTAAAATCAACAATTAAGTTGGAATTGAACATATAAGTCACATTTTCATTTCTGATTGTGTCACAAGGATTGTTGATACCAAATGAACTATAGATGTCTGATATAATCTAAGAAAAAGTAATATTATGTAAGATTTAATTAGAATATTAATGAATAATTTAGGAAACATTTGAACTCAACTTACAAAAAACAAAAGTGTCATGCATGCATAATCATTACATACTCCTTACACGAGCATTCGTCCTTCAGTCATGCACATATATACAAATTTATATATTTATATGCATGACTATAAATTTATATACATACTGATACAAGTATATGTTGAATAAGTACATGACTTAAGCATATTTTTAAGTATAAATTTTTTTGTGGCCAAAATGTTACAAATAAGTCATGCATATCTAGAATAAAGCCAGAAGCAAAATTAAAGCACCCTCCACTTGCTTCAACTTTTAACTAGATTTTAGAAGTAGAAGCACAACTAGACATTTGCAAACTCTAAAATGTTCCTTTTTCCAGCTACAAAATTGAGAAGCACTATTTTTTTGTGTTTGCAACCATTCCCTACATCTATAGCTAGAAAAGTTGTGTATTACCATTTTTTTTTTTTTTTTGAGGAGTGTACTACCATTATTTGATCACTATTTATTGAAATTGATCGTTATTTGAATCTTACAGTCGTAAAAAGTAATGAAACTTCAAAGTACGTTTTTGTTTTATTTATAAAATTTCAGATAAATTTCACAAAATAACTTTGAGCCAACCTTATAAACCATTTTTAGTGAAGCTTATGAAGCAACAAAACTCTGGAGATTGAAATTAGTAATCCGTGAACACATGCATAGCTGACAAATAAAAATCATTCTGCAAGCTGCTTTCTTTAAGTAATTTTCAACTAATTTGATATAATTTCATCAACTAATATTTATCCAAAAAACAAAATGTAAGATCCAGTATCACATATACCATTCAAACACTTCACCACTTTGCTGGTTCTATACATCTCATCCCATCATGAACCATAAAAATGATTGGACTGCAGAGCAAAACAACAGACTTACGAGATCACAGTTCCCCATTCTCGTGTCTATTGCACGAACATGATTATATTTCTTCAATTGAATCATATTTCCTTGATTTGCCTAGAGAAAATATCAAGCTCTTTGTTAAATGGGCTTGGGTAGAACTCATCCCCAAAAGCTAGCTCAAAGGGAGAGGGTGCCCAACCCACATTTATACATAATAACAGCCCAGTAAATAGGCGATGTGAAACACAAACTCTAACACTCTTCATTGTATGTACACATGTGGTGCCTGTTTCTGTAACATATTTCCCCAGAGACCACTGTGCGTCTGCTTAACGTTGAAGGCTCAAAGGCCTTGACCTTTTTCATTCTTTTCCAAAGACTGCTCAGAAAGATACCTAGATTACAACGCAAACAAAGATCATGTAAATTTTGGTAAAGATACAAGAAACATTAAGTGAAATTGACAAAACGCCATGGGAACAGCATTTTTCAGGACAATTAACACCAGGGGAGAATGTTACTGTACACAAAAGATCAACAATTATCAGAATCAAATTATGATATCAATAGCAGCACTCATTGCGGATACAACAAACATGGATATGTGCATAGAGCATCGTATAACAGACAAGTAAGAATTTAAACAGAGAGTAGAAGAGGCATTAACTACTGTACTCTGAATTTAAAAAGTACACAAATCAGACCCAATATTTAACTACCTCACTTAAACAGTTGTTTAGTGAGCAAAGAAGGAAAAGCATTTCAAAATAAATCTTGGGAATATTGAGAGTAGTGATACTCACTTTCCAGTATAAAAGCCCGCAGAATACCAAGCCTTCAGAACCACATCAAGATCCGTAGAAGACTTGGTGCTTTCAGCAAAATTGCCTGTTTCCATCACAAGCTCTTTGTCCTTCACTGATATCACCAAAGAGAACAAAGTACACAGCTTAGAGATCATATAACAAGCTTAAAAGAATTTCCTATTCGTACCATTATTAGTGTGTGTGCATGTCTGTGTGTGTTGTGTTTTTCCCCCGCCAGGATAAAAAAACCAATAATACATGCAGCTCAGAGGAAAATGTCAATTAGTTCAATAGCAGAAGAAATTCGGTTGATAAGGAGAAAGTCGCATCCTGAATAACCTGGGCATGTCTATCTATAACAATTAGTAATAAGACAGCATGAATTTCTCCACAATACGATCCCCACGTCTTGCATACCTCGAGCTGGATTTCTAACCAGTATCACAGTGGCATGATACAACATATAAAAAAATTACTTGCATGCATAATTCGTATTTTAATGTTGAGTTATACAATATCTGAGAAGCTCAAGAGAAGGATGGAAATAAAAATAGTCGTTCTGTTATTGTTTCAACTGCCTCCTGCAGGGATATGTGTGGTTTAAATGCTGGAAATGTAGATTAATAAGCTTAAGGTATCGAGAACTTATATCTGAGTCCTTATCAACCCAAACAATTAGTAATTTGATAAGCCATTAACAGTCTTTTGAATGCAGTAAACTAAGTCTACAATCCACTAAATTTTGTGGGCTGCAGTCTACAATCCACTAAATTTTGTGGGCTGCAGAGTATGACAAAACAAAAAATCAACATCCAAGGCCAATATGAATACAAAAACAGAAAAATAACTTTTGCAGGTTCTATTTTTTTTTAAAAAAAAAACACTATTGCAGTCAACTTCAAGAAGACTATTGCCATGCCATGATTTTGACAAATCATCCTAATCAACTAAAAGAATACAATAACACATATAGATCCAACAGTTTAATTTTTAACTTAATACAAAAGTAAGAATAGACTGCAAAATTTAAAAATATGATGGAGATACAATAAAGAGCAAAGAGCTAAAAGAAAATCTTCATCCTCATTTCCAGTTTGAATAACAAAAAAGAATGAATGACATTGCATATCTCCCTAATCCGTTGTAAGATTGCATTGGGGATTTATACTAAATTCTCAAACCTGATTAGAACAATTAATAATATATAATCCACAACTTCTAAGGACAAACTTCTATAATCTCTTTCTCTTGAGCTTATTACTGATGGTTGAAATGATTTCACACATGCAGTTGGAGTAGCATTTTTCTACGGATCAAAAAATGCCTAACCAAGCTATGGTATATCGATGATATAAGGTTGGTCACATATCATTAAGAGAAAACGCTATAGGTGATACCTTTTAGGTAACGGATAAAGTCATTTGCTATTGTTAGGGTGAAGTTCTCATCCATAAGAAATAGCAACAGCTACTCACTTTCTCTATCATTTATTTGGATTTTCTTTTACCAGCTTTTCTATTGGAACTGAATAACTGGTATCCGCTTCAATGCGTTGTCATGAGGTAAAAGAAAACATCATTTTTAAATTTTCTCCTTAAAAAGACATTCATGCAATAATATTTTAAAAGGATAATCTGCCCGCAGACAACAGTGGAGCTTAGTTTCATCTATAGTGCTCCTGAAACGTTAGGTCTTGGACCAAATAGTTATGTACATTTCCCTCATTATACTATTGAATTTGATATATACATGAAATGCTTAAACTAGAATCTACTTTAAACATAAGATACTATTAATGAGAGTAGCTTGTTGTTTAACAGAGAGGAGTTTTGCCACTTCCCCATTACTCTATATCCAAACTCCTATAACTTGCACATATCAAACTTGGTCTTTGCTCTGTGAAAGTAATTCTTTTAATACTCTATTACTCCACGTTTTATAAGTTTCAACCCATGCCCCAAAAATTACACCCAAAGAATGACAAAAATTTGCACTAAACCTGGATAGACATCTTACCTCCATTTGCTTCTTTCATTAATGAAGCCAGTGCTCGTTCAGCAGCAACCATTGCTGTTTTAACAAAATCAGGATCTTCAGAAGACATGGAGTTTCCAGACTGAGATTCTTTCGAAATAGCATTACAGCTTTTACCAATACAAGTACCACCTGAATAAGAACCAGGTAATGAATTGATAGGAACAACCCAATTTTGACAGCCATATGGACAGTAACATGTAACAGTGTCATAAGGTTGAGGAACAGATGCTTGATACTCATCAGAAGTAGGAGTATTAGATATGGGATTTTGATAATTCCAGTTGTTGTATTGGTTAAGTTGCTGGAGAACCTGCTGCCTCTGACCCTCAAGCTCATAATATTTGTTCAACAACTGGCTATATTCTTCTGGAGCATTTGAATACCATGCTGCCTCATTTTGACTTTGTGCATCAGATGAAATCAAACATTTCCCTGGGGATCCTGATTCTGCAGCAGGATCTCCATTGATGGGTGGAAGGTTACCATTTTGAATATCCGAAGACCCTAAAGATTTTGTAGACGAATCTAACTCCAAAGGAGGATTTTCCTTTATTTGCAAAAGCTCAGCATTCTCTCCAATTTTTGCAGTGGTTTCCAGCTCCACGTAAAGGTTATCATCATTCTGCACATGTCTTGATCAACATAAAAGTAACCAAAAAGTTAGCATTAACGTGCCATAAATTACAACAACAATCTAATTGCATGGCCATTTAAGTATAAAACATTATGCTTATGCTAGTGCCCAATTTGTTGCCAGCATAGAAAAGAAAAAAAATATGAAGAGGAAAAAACAACAGGTATTATACATGGAAATTTGAAGTTCAGAGCACAAACCCAGGACCAAAATTTTCATTACTAGCACATGGAGGGGCATAATCCAATTTCTAAGTGAACACCACTGCTAGATATTTCTAGTTCTTTACCAATATAAATATAATTCTCTATGGGAATTCCATAATTTTTTTTAGCCCATTCTCTACGGGATTCCCCCAATCCCACTTGCGAGAACATCTTCTTTTGAACAGGATTTCTGGAAGAATTCAGGGAACAAGCTCTTTCTGCTCCAAGTATGGCTTCCACTGTGATGTTGAGCAGTGGGGAATCTTCCGCCAATCAGTGAAAGCCTGACGGAGCACACTCGTCCTACATTTTGTCTATGTGTACCGGGAGGGGCATAGCTTGTTCAACTTTCAATCAATTAGGCTACAGATCAGCCACAGTTACCTCCAGCTCAACTCAATCAGCGATCTTTTACTGTTTCCTAAGGGAGTCGCATGAGGGACAACAAAGGGCTGGGACTCTTAAAAAAAGTAGGTTAGTTGATGACCCAAAGGGAAAGGATTTGAGAAAGAAAGAAAGGGTTCCCTTGTTTGCAATCTTTGTCCTAGTACTTAACGGGCTTAAAACATCGAGTCTGTTTTCCTGTTTCTTCCTACATAAAATTATAGAAATTATGATTCAATTTTGAAAGGAATAGAGCTTCATTGCAAGCAGCCAAGCACAACAACTACACCAAAAAAATACACACAAAGAAAAAGAAAGACAAAATGTTCCACATAGTAAAGTAATCTTATTTATTTAGGGGAAAAAATCTTCCCTAACGAGAAGTTGATACTGTTCATTCAACACTCTAATTGTTCGCATTCAACCAAAAAGTATAGTAGTGAATAGCCTATTTCTTCTGCTAAAAGCTCATCCGCTTTCAAGAATAAGGGTAGCCCAATAACTGTATCTACATCAATCATCTTGGAGATTGTGTAATGTTCATTATTAAGATTAAAGAGCAAATTATTCCCTGTTTTCCTGAAAATCCAACCTAGACTCGTGAACACTGATTCTTCATGAGAAATATACTAATTAAGCTGCTGTTTTACAGCAACACTACAATATCCCTGCATCAATTTATATAAAAAAACTGCTTCACAAATCAATCTAGCAAAAATGCAAATAATAATTAAACATATAAATGCTAAATAAATTCCTCCGCAATAATATATTAGCATTCAGGAGTTTACTCATCGTAGGATCGAGACCTATTGCTTCTATTATCAGCTTCGGCAGCTGGTAAATTTTCCTCGGTATTCATATTGGCCTTCTCTGCCACAGTCGAGCCACTCATCCCATGCATCATCTGCAAACCGATTCGATTGAAACAAAGGATTAGCACAGGCTACACAAAATATGCAAATGGGTATGAGTCTAGATGAGGGTTGCCTTGTATTTAGAAATGGCTTGGTCGAAAGCTTTGACGAGGACAGAATCGTCCCAAAGGTCTCCCGATTTGCCCATTGTTGCTTCTGAATTTCGGTATTCCAAGTTGCGAAAAGCTAAAACCCCTTTCTTCTTGAGAATTAGGGTTTTTCCGTATGACAATATAGCATTACTAACACTACTAAGGATCCCTCAAAAAAAAAAAAAAAAAAAACACTACTAAGGAGGGTGTCCCAGCATAAATTTTTAATAATATTTTAAGTTGTGGAATTTTATAGATTTTAAGAGAATTATATGGTTTTCAATAGATTCTAATGGATTTTATGAAACTAGTAGTCCAGTAGCATAGCATCATAATTATTAAAAATATGAAATGTAAATATTGAAAGAAATTAATTAACAAAAAAATAAAATAAATTTCATAAACTTTGCAAAAATAAAATTCAAAATTGTCAAAATTTGGAATAGTTCCATAAACAACTATTTTTAAAATATTTATTCAACGAACAACAACAACAACATTGATGATCAAAATCTTATCAGATAATTTTAAAACCACATTTTCTAACACAAAAACAATGTGCTATCAAGATGAACGAATGAATGAAAATTTATCAACAATGATTTCCAGTAAAATATTATTATAACAATAGTTTTTTTTATTAATTATCGATAAAATTAAAAATATTAGTAATTGAAATAAGACGACAAATCAACTCTAGTTACTCTACAGTGATTATTCACAAAATTGAGATAAGACGACGCGTGGGGAGATCTACATGAGAAAAAAATATGTTATTTTTTCTTTTTATACCATAACCAAATTTTTTTTATTATTATTGAAAAATAGAATTTGAATTCCGATGGGGAAGGTGAGAATTTATCATTCATAAATCTAGCTTATAATTCCATCAGAAACCACCACAATCCATTTATAAAAGAATTCCATTGAATTCCTTGAATGTTTGAGGATACTCGCTTTTCGTAAAATCCATTAAAATCTAAGTTGAGGACCTCAAGATTTAATGGATTCTATAAGAATCCGAATTGAGGACACCTGGATTGTTATAGGATTCTAAATTGCATTAAATTATATGGTTGGGGACACCCTCGTAAGTACTCGTGCTGGGAGAGCCGAGAGAAATTGAGTTTGAATGATGAGAATACGGATATGATATCTACCTGGCCTATAATTTAATTTGAGCATAAATAGGATTCAACAAAAAAAAGCATTTTTCGGGCCAGATCTGGTCTCCATGAAATCCGCAGTCTACGAAAAATTCACGAGTCAATAAAAAGTCAACGGTCCACCAACACTAACGTGGTAATACAAAAAAAATACTTTTAAGACAAGTAATATTTTTTAACAAAAAATAATACTTTAACTAATTAGAAACATATAATACTTTTTGATTAAAAAAAAGTGATATATTGTGTTAAATATGGTGCTGAAGATGATCGAAATGGGGAGTGACTCCACATAGTGTTGGACGAGAAAATTGACATGATTTTAAGGAATAAATTATACATTTTGTTCAACGTGTAATACTTTTTAATTAAACATGTAATACTTTTTCACTTAACATTATAATACTTTTCAATTTAACATGTAATACTTTTTCACTTATGCATGTAATAATTCTCACTTAAAACTGTAATACTTTTTAGTTCAACATGTGATACGTTTCACTTAAATGTATAATACATAAACTGTAATACTTTTAATCAATATGTATTACTTTTGAGCTCAACACGTAATATTTTCTTACTTATACGTGTAATACTTTTAAGTTCAACATGCATTACTTTTTACTTAAATGTGTAATACATTTTACCAAAAATATATGCAAAACACGTTTACTTCAATAACATATTTCACAAAATTGAAAACACATTTCCTCATTGCACATTGTTAGAGATTTTTCTAGCCGCAAGTCTACAGTGTCAAGTTTTAATATAGTGAAAGTAAGGTTGTCGTATCCACAGGGAATAATTATCGAATTCTTGCTAAGTATTATAATATAATAGTCCAACTTTATTTAGAAATTCAAAATTTGATGGAGTTGATTATACTAGAATAACAATAGTAATTTAGGAAACAATACACAAATAAAAATGAGACTATCCAAATGATCAAATGAATTCTAGAGGTGTGATGAATCTAGTTTTCCCTTATGTTATCAATATGGTTTATCAATCACAAATTACCAATTTATAAGTCAAGATTTCTACAATAATCATTTCCTCTCTCGAGTGCCAAATGATTTTAGATCACAATTGGGAAATCAATATCTCTATAAAAATCACCAATTGAAATCTCAATAAAAACTATGAATCTTAATAAATGACTTCAAAGGATTCACAAATCTCTCAATTCTATGACTAGGTTATGCTATTTCAAGGTCATGTATTCAATTACCTTTCTCAAGAGTCAAATCAAATACACCAAACAATCTAAATTATTGATCAAGTAATTTAGAAGCAATAGATCCAAATAGCACAAATAAATTGAGAAATCTAGATTGACAAACCACAATCTCAAAACATAAGTTCAAACATAGATTACATCAACCTCTAGAATCTAAAAGTTTAGCTCATGATTGAAGGAAATGAATCCATAGCAATACAACAAAACATCTTACAAGATATGAGGAAAGCAACAAAATAAAGATTAAGAGTTGAGGAATTTTCTATTTCTAGATGATAGAAGCCTTCAATCTTCTTCTCCAAGCATTTCCCAAGATATTCCAAGCCTTCTTCTATGTCTTGTAGCTGAAATGTTGGCTTCCCAAGGGTCCAAGATCCCTAATTTCACGCCCCAAGGTCTCTATTTATAGCCCCACAAAAATCCAAGAAAAAGGTAGGCTGGCATAGGAAATTCCGCCTGTAGCTGCAGTCACTGCCTTGGAGCCAGCAGCTGTCGCAGCCAGGAGGAGACGCCCAGTGGCCGCAGCGCCCTCCGTGATTTGCTTCTGCCCGGTTTTTGCATCCGGCGCTGCAGTGCCCCAATTTTAGCGCTGCAGCACCCAACAAATGTCCGAATTTGCTTTTGCACCCTTCATCAAAGTTGTAGCCCTATATCGTAGCTTTCCATAGCCACTTGCACCAGCTTAATATCAATTTTGTAGAGAGAATTATGGCTAAAATATGAAACCCTGCTAGTGATGGAAATTTCAGACGCGTTTGGACGTTTCTTCAAATCAATCTCTCGTTGTTTGATCGTTCATACTTCTTTTGATACACGATTCATTAATATGACTATAAACTCAATATAATTGTCCCTCAACATGGATTGGCCACTCAAATGACTCGAAACAATGGAAATTAATGCCTAACCTATGAGATATAACAAAAATGGCTCAAAATACTCAAAAATAACACAAAACTCAAGTCTAGGAAGCCCAAATCAATGGTATAAAACCAAGTGAACACATATCCACCACGAATCGAACCCAAACCACAGTCTAAATCAATAAAAAAAATACTTTCAAAGCCAAAAGTAATACTTTTATATTAAAAAGCACTGTTTTAAATAATGACGCATCCATTTGGTTGAACCAGGGTTATAAGGATACCGGTGGTCGGACCGGTATGGTAAGACTCAAAATACCATTTTTGCAGTTATACCGGCCAAAACCAGTTAAACCGGATTTTTTATATTTTTTATTTTTTTCAACCTTTTTTTATAAAAACTGAAATTATAAACTTAATATTTAACATATTTATGCCATAATTCAAATCAAACAAGATTTCAAATCAATTATTCAATATTTATGTTAAGATTCAAATCAATTATTTATATTTTAACTAATTCAAACAAGAATTCTAATCAATCAAAATATTCTAAATTTGGATAAACCTCTATAATATAGGCATAGACAATTAATCAAATAATTATATAATAAAAACTAAGAAATGAAAAATATATAATGTTAGATAAATGTTTTTATCAAGATTTTGATGATTATGTTTAAATGAGTTTTTATACCAAAACAATATTTATAAATGTTGTCCAAATACTCCTAAATGATTTAAAATGCTTTTACTAATTTTTGGAGTATTTCTTAGAGTTTATTACTCGATAAAATTGGACAACACTTTTGATGATTTTGTGTTAATTGGTTTTTACACCAAAATAATGTTGTCCAAATACTCCTAAAAGATTTGAAATGTTTTTACTAATTTCATGGAGTATTTCTTAGAGTTTATTATTCGATAAAAATGGACAACACTTTTGATGGTTTTGTTTAAATGAGTTTACTATGTTTATAAATGTTGTCCAAATACTCCTAAGTGATTTAAAATATTTTTACTAATTTTTTGGAGTATTTCTTGAAATTTATTTTTGATAAAAATCGGACAACATTTAATATTGGAGGTCGGCCAAGTCGCTCAAAGCATCGACTGAAGACCAAGAAAAGAAAACACAAAACAGAACATATTGGACTTGAAAATTGGAGTAGGGGACCCGGTCAAGTAGGGGGGGCCGACCGGCCGCACCCCCATCGACCTGGTCAACCCCGACGATTGCACTGGATCGCACTAATTTTTTCAAACGGTCGAAATCTTCAACAGGCAACCGGTCGCCCTATGCTATTTTGTGACAAACAAAGTTATCTTTGTTTGAAATTTTTTGACAAAGAAGATTTACTTTTGATTTTTGTACAATATTTCTACATCTTGTGATCTTCTTTTGTAGACAAAAGTGAAGATAGAGGAGCCTATGTTGGGAGCCTATGTTGGTGAAGACTTCCCTATAAATAGAGGATGAATTGAAGACACAAGACACAACACATACAAGCAAAATACACAACAAGAAATCTGCAAATTGTTCAAGCTTTCATTTTTACATTCTTGTTGTAATAGCCTAAGTACTTTCACTTGCACATATTTGAGGTCTAGGCTTTTTGATTCTTGATTACACTTGCACTCAAATTGTAATATTCATTATTGAGTTGTAATCTTGATTTTTGTCATCATTCAACACAAGACATCCTTGTGAGTATTCTTGTGGAAAGAATACACTTGGGTGATCTAGGTGATATGTGTTTCAAGAGTGTGATGCTCTTGAGGTATTGAAGAATTTGGTATTCTTCAAGGTTGAAGATTGTGGTAATCTTCACAAGGTGCCGTTGAAGATTGTGGTAATCTTCAAGAGAGATTGTGGTAATCTCAAAGGTGGTGTTGTAGAAGAGCGTGGTGCTCTTCAAGGTGATGTTGTAAGGTATTGTATTAATTTTGAAATTAATAAAATCTTTTTCTTTTTGAAATCCATCCGAAGATATCTTTGGGGTGGTAGAGGATTAGGCCCTAGGTGGGTTGAACCTCTATAAATCGACGCGTGTTGTTTACATTCCACACCTTTATTATTGTCTTGGCGTAATTGATTCGGAAAAGAGGGCTTAAATCGAAAAGATGGAGATAATCTATTCACCCCCTCTAGATTATCGTAGCGCGTGGACTTACATATAACTTCTCTTTTTATATCAATATATTACATTAATATTTTATATAATATATTTTATTAAAACCGGCGGTTGAACCAGTTCGACCGGTTGAAACGCTTATCGGTGGCTTGGCAGGTTTGATCACCGGTACAGTATTTAAAACACTGTTAAAAATTATACTTTTCACAACTGTCTTTTATGGTTTCCATCACGTTTTTACGATGTCATGGATCACAGAAAAAGATTACAATAGACTAACATGCGGTCTACATTACAAAACAGTCTGTTTTCGAAGCATCTCAAAAAATAAACATGCGAAAACCTCAATCTGTCACTTTTTACGATGTCATTGATTGCAAAAAAATATTACAATAGATTAATATGTCGGCCAAATCAGAAAACAACCTGTTTTCAAGCATTTCAAAAAATAAACATGTGAAAACATCAATCCATCACTTTACTATGATGCATTGACCACCAAAAAAAATATTACAATACACTAACATATCGACTACATCACAAACTATTTCTCTTCAAGCTAGTCCCCATTCTCTTTCTACGCATCTTCTGCTTCAATCACTTTTCTTCAAGTAGAAATCAACTATTTTTTCAGCATATCCAATCTCGCCATTGAGATCATTCAAAAAATTCTTAGGCTTATTTGTGCTCTCAATACTCGTCATACCAAAGCCTTCAAAAACAACATATAACAACAATAATACCTTTGGAAAAAAAATTGATTGCAAGAAAACAAAACATAAAACAAAAAAACTTGATAATACACCTATATAGAAATAATACATGTGATAATCATTGGGATTCTATATAAAGTGATTCTATTAAACAAATAATACTATAAAAAATGTGACACTTTTAAAGACGAAATTGATACTTTATAAAATAAAAAACTAATACTTTTCATTTGACATCAAACAACAATCTACATGGTATTCTATTGAATACAACTTAAAAGTGGTTCTATTGAACATATACTATCTATAGAAAAATGTAATACTTTTGTGAAGGAAACCAATATTTTATAAAATAGATGTTAATACACTTCATTTGACAAAGAACAACGAGTCCACGTGGTATTCAATTCAAATGAAAACCACATTCCCATAGGCTACAATATCAATAATGTAAAAACAACGTTAACATAAATCCATAAATTACACAAACATACACCATAATTTGATAAACAATGCTTAACAAAATAACTAAAATGTGAAGAACATAAAACAACAAATATTTACACAAAAAATCGCAAAAACCAACAAAAAATATCGAACATCAACCCAGAAATTACACAAAACATAAATCATAGTTTGATAAATTAGAAAAGCAAATCATTATTCAAAACGAAAAGAAAACACATGAAACATATACAAACAACAAGTAATGAAAAATCGCATAAGAAAAAACCCTAGTTTGAAAAAATTCGAAAAATAAAATTTAAAATAACAAAAACAAAAAATAATATATATAAAAAAAGCTTACCTCTGAAGCTCGACAAATCTATGTGTAGACATAAAATTTGCGGAAAAAGAAAAGAAAAAAAAGAGAGAACGAGACTTAGGAAGAAATGAGAAAGAGAAAGCGAGACAACTGTACAAGGAAGAAAGAGAAAAAACATAACAGTGTGAAAAAATGAGCAGAAAAATATTAAAACATAAACCCAAAGAACCTAAAACGGGGGACGGATCGGTTGAGTGCGACCTGTCTGACAAAAAAGAAAACTCATGGGACGGTCCTATATAAGTATATGTCTTACTTTAAGCAACTTCAAAATACTTTTTAATCTTTCAACTTATATTTATTAGTGTACTTCCACCCCACTAGTCTTGAGCTAATTTCCTTTTCTTTTTAATCGAAAAACTCGGTGTGAGTCGAATTCCATCTTTTCGATGTTTCTTCCTTGAAAGCAACCAAAAGATTTCATAATAGTTTTTTGTCATTACTAGTGGAGGAAAAAAGCCCTCCGAACTATTCAATTTTTTCGATTTTGCCACCTATTTTTTTTTTTCCGAAACACACCTTACCTCCCGAAATCCAAAAGGAAGGAGTTTAAGTCCATAAAAAAAGGTAGGGGTAACCCATTTAGGGAGTAGCGAGTTACGCAATCTTTGTCGGGGATTGGATAATATCTACTTTGCTTCCTCTACGCTTTGAGAGAGCTTCTGCAATCCCAACTCACTAAGAGCGCATTCTGAATTCCTATCAATTTAATACTAAAGAAAGGAAAAGCCACATTAGAGAGTGTTAGTTGCTTTGAATGGAAAAGAACGGGCGGTAGTTCTTCTAGCCTTGAATCATATGACGGCGGCGTTTCTAGAAGAAAAACTAGTCGATCTATTCTATGACTAGGGACGGACGAGGGGAAGAAGTTTCTACTATTGCTATGATGGCAAGCAAAGAGGGAAGACTAGAAAAGAGACCCGCTTTCGTGGGGAATATGAGATAGCGACTTTACTTATTGACCCCCCCTGTGACCCCCATCGTTTAGGCTTCTAAGGAAGACCGTCACTTGCCTTCCCGCTTGCATCAGCTCATTCACTCAAGAGCGACAAGAGAGTTTTGCACATAGCCTCCTAAGACTTACCGCCAAAGGAATAGTCCACCGTAATCCTATCATGTGACATTCACGTGGGGGCAAAATTATCATTGACTAAAATCATATTAAAGTTATTGCACTTTGCGATCTAAATTTTGCGCGATTGTTACTTTGGCATATGAACTTCGAACAATTTATACTTTGCCACCTCAATTTTAAAAAGTCAAAATTTTATATGTATATACATTTATTTTACTTCTTTTTATTGCCCAAAAATAAATGAATTCAACTAGTATTCACTTCAACAAAACAAATTATCAATAAAACTATTTTATAATCTCTTTTTTTTTTAAGTTTCTAGTCGAATTATAATTTTTTTGATTACTTAATTTACTATATTTTTACATCAAAGTTAGGGAGAAAAACTCTTTTTGTGAGTATTGAAGTGAAAAATCTATAAATATACATTAATGTCAATTTTATAATAATATAATGCTTTTAAATAATATTTGTATAAATTCACGTAAAAATTTCCAAAATATAAAAGTACTGCATGTTCAATGAATTTCATTATTTCTACGTCTAGAATATTGTGTAGGATTGTTAACAAATGGTTCCGATTTATCACTACCTATTTAGGTACCTTTTCTTGAGTTTAGACTAACTTAATTATGAAAATTCATTCTAATACATTAGAATTTACATTTGTCTACGTATATTATTTTATTTACCTTAAAATTTATAAATAATTTTTTATGTGTTTTTTATTCATAATTTGAACTAATAAAGTTAATCAAGTAAATTATAATTCTATAAGAAAGTATTGCTAATATATTTTATTTAAGTGAATACTAGTCAAATTTATTTAATTTTGGGCAAGAATTTAAAAAGCAATATTTAAAATAATTATACAATACATATAAATTTAGATTATCTTTTTAAAGTGAGGTAGCAAAATGCAAATAACATTCATATCAAAGTGCAATAATTTTAGTATGATTAAGTCAATGATAAATGCCTCCACGTGCCACTACTACACCAAGAGGCTTTTACATCGGGGTTTACATCGGTTATTAAATGGATGATGTAAAAAAATCCGATGGCATAATTGTAAATAAATGAGATATTTGCATCGGTTCCATTAAGTGGCCGATGTAGAAAAATTAATTACAAAAATTCTATGCGGTTATTGTTGTGAACCAATGTAGATATTCGGATATTTTACAACGCTTGATGTGAACATTTGTAAAATAGGTTTTAAAGATATCCTACATCCGTCCAGGGTAAGAAACGATGTAGAATTTCTTTTTATCTTTTTGTCTCCCCAGATCTCCTCATACTCTCTCGTCTCTTTCTTCTCTCTGTCATTGTTGAATCACAACAACAATTGCGCCACGACAATTTCGACGGCACCTCAACCAAGCCATCATTTTCAAAGGCACCACATACGCTGACCAGACAACGACGTTTCAAAGAAAGCCTAAACCCCCATTCGCTTTGTCCCTGCCCCTGCGCCAACCAAGCCATTGTTTTCGAAGGCACCACAACCACCTATCATCTTTTTTGTGTTGGCTACATGTATTTATGTTTATTATTAGAACTACTTACATGGTGGTCTTGTGTTATTGTCAAATTTTAATTGAACCTCGTCTTCATATTTTGTTAAACTTTTTGCTTTTATGCTTTCTAGGGTTACGTTGAGTTCATCACAAATAAGATGGTTCTTTCCCAAATATTAATTTAGTGGACGAGATTCTGCTACCGTATTTGATTCGAGAATTTAGAACGTATTACATGGAGAATAAGATTGTCTCCTAATTGTTTTATTTACATGTTAGTTTCATTTATAGAGAGGGATGTTGAGAAACAATTGAGGCAGATAGAACTCAGTGCGAAGATAAATTTTCAAGAATATTGCTACTTCTTGCTGCATTTGGATAAATTTCATTTTGATCAATGAATGTGTGCTCTTGTTCCTAGTTCAAGTGCCTTCATTTGGAGTACATGTATACAAGTCTTGAATAAATTCTTATTTTTCGCAGGAAACTGAAGGAACACAAACAAAATAATGCTAATGACACATATCATCATTTGTTTGCATATGATCTTGTTAAATATCTCGACATTGTTAGTGACAACAAATTAACGTTGTGAAGGAGACGCTCCATCAATATACCTACATCATGTGGTGAAGGAGACGCTCCATCAATCTACCTAAGTCATGTACGAGTTATGAATTTATAGCTTTAGTTTGGAGAGTTGGGAATGGTGCTCGTATGTTAAGTAAGTTGAGTTTTTAATTGTAAGAAAAATATGGTGGCTTTGCTATCTCCAAGAATTAAAGGAATATGATCATCTTGAGCTTTCAATTATTAGAATACGTTTGCATGTTCAGCCGCCAAATGGAGAATTAGGATTTTTATATATTTATTCATTTATTTAATTTTGAGAAAGTAAATAACTTTTTGTTTTATCATGTTATTGTCTCTACACACAACAGCTTGTCTTCTATCTTTGCAATGATCATTCACATGTATGTGTTTGCAGGGTGTAAATTTGTCTAAACCTCCAAAGTGGCTCAAGTATGTGAATGTAATTCATCTTAGGCAAAGCCTTACATTTGAATTTTCACATTAAAAAATAGTTTAGGCTGATTGTGTTTCTTTTCCTGTTTGAGGCCGTATAACCCCTGCATTGCTATTTTTTTTTTATTGTGTGTTTCTTTTCCTATTTTTGTGGTGAGTGTCTAATGATGAATTATGGAGGATTGATGGGTTATTTATAAATTACATGATGATTAATTGGACTTCGCTGTTTCGTTGCTGTTTTTTTGTGGTAAACTGAAACTATGTTTTGGAAAATCAAGGAGATTTTATTTTTTATGTTTTGACAATATGATAGAGAGTAAGTGTCTGCCAATTAGTTTATGATAAAAAAAGTGCTACTTTCATGAAGATGCTAAACAATCTGACTGCAATAAATCTTTGTTCTTCTAACTAGAGATAAAACCCTTGGATAAATGAATAAAGAAAGGATTTCAAAAAATTGAAAGGCATTTGCTTTATATCTGCTTGTAATGAATGAATTGGTTTGACTTGACTGAAACTGGGTTTGAATTGAGTTGAAAAATGGTGGCATTTCTTTCTTTGAATACGACATTGTTGAAACAAATCGATGTAAAATATGGGCCATTTACATCGGTTATTGTATTAATCGATGTAAAATATGGTCCATTTACATTGGTTATCTTAAGAATCGATGTTCACATCGGTTGTCTTAGTAACCAATGCAAATGGTTCAATTTTTACATCGGTTGTCTTAGTAACCTATGTAAATAGTCCATGATTTACATCGGTTATATTTATAATGGATGTAAGGGTCATTTTTACATCGGTTGTATTGTAACAATGTAAAAAAATTTCTACATCGGCTCGTGTCCGATGTAAAAAAGGCCCCTATTCTACTATGCTAGATTTTACATCGGTTTGAAAAATGATGTAGAATGTGCCCCGAGAATCGATGTAAAAAGGTTGTTTTTTGGATGAAAAATAAATATATATCATCGGCAAAATGGACAAAATATTTCGAGCATACCCGGAAGACAACATCATAAAGGGACATAACATCCCAACAAGATGAGTTCAACCCATGGCTAAATCAAAAAGTGTCAAATTACAAGCATAAAACGAAAATATGCAAGCACATCTAATGTCCCAAAGCAAGATGTTCAAATTAAAACAAGACATGGGGGTACAAGGTAAACATGATCATGTACACATGTGTTTTGATTTGTCGTGTAATGTTGTCGGTAGTGACAATCGTCCCTTTGAAAAGACATTGATTCCTTGTCTGTCGGATATGGTACACAAAGTGCATGCAAGTGCACTTTTCTTGGCACGAGATTGCCAAGATGTCCCTCGAGCTTCATTTTTCAAGAACTTTAAGGCACTTTTATGTGTTGTCATACCTCTTGTAATTCGGAGCCATCTCTAAATCTGTTGACACACATGTTTGGTCGAGACAAATTTTCAGAGACCATTCACATGCTCCACCCATGTGATTTCATACGGCCGTGGGTTTTGTATCGAGCCAAAAACAGAGATCAAACAATTTACATGGGCCGACAGTGTGATTTGCACACGGTCGTGCGATTCGTTCCTCCGACATAATTTGTTTCTTAAGTATGTCGGGACTCTAAAGGATGTCACAAGGCAATGTAAAAGGAGGACTTAACTCTAAAATCTGGTATAACATACTTAGGATAGAAAATACACATCAAAGAGAGAAAAGAAACAACACAACGAGGAATAACACAAGATTTCTACCAATCACGAAGGCACGAAGGTTCAAGATTGTGAAGACGCATCCATCTACTCGAAAGGGTTTCATCATCATAGTCTAGGGCTTTTGTTTTGTGCTTAGTTCCATGTTTAACTATTTATTTTCAGATTTGTCTATGAATTTGCAAACAAGTATGTTAGGCTAAATCTCATGATTCTAGGACATAATTGAAATAGTGGATTCATGTTAATTCTAATTTGATTGTTTCTATTAATTGATTGCTTGTGTTCTTTTTACAAACTCATGTGCTTATTTCTTGTAGATTATCTAGCCAATAATTTGCATGTTTAATTTTGTTAGTTCATAATTCGGAAGATGAGATCTAACTGTTGAAAAACAAATTCACAACATAAACGGATATGAGTCGTGGGGCTTATAATGTTTATGGGGGTTTACTTCAATTCTTATTAATATATCGTCCGCTTGCTTCAGGAGATGGAATAGACTACCTTAGGAACTAAACCCATAATACACGAAAGATGATTGTGATGAAACGTTAATTGGAAATAATATTTATGAAGCATGTTAAGATCATTGTCCTAGGATTGTTTTTCGTGAATGTTTGATTCTTGTAAAGTTTGGTGATCTATAGTACATAGAAATTTTAATTTAATAATTTTAGGATCTATTAAACAAAATTCGTGTTCTTGATAGCTTCAATGAAATTGGAGTACTAAATTTACTATACTTTATATGCTTCGTATCAATCCCCGAGGAATACGACATTGCTCCTTGCTATTTATAAATTACATCGTATACTTGGGGTTTAGACTAAAAGATTTTAGTGATAAGGGAATCTTTAAGAATTTCCACGCAAGTGTTGAAAGAGAAACGGAAAAAAACTACAAGTGCATTCATGCAGATAACAATGATGAATACAAGGATACATTTGAGCAACATTGTAGGGATCATGAAATCAAACTTGAGAAAAATGTTCCAAAAACTCCTCAACATAATGGTGTAGCGAGAAAGGATGAACATGACAATTTGTGAATGAGTCAATCGTATGTTGTCACATTCCAATCTTTCTAAATCCTTTTGGGATGAAGCAATGAGAAGCGCAGTTGAACTAATCAACCTTTCTCCATCATCTCCTCTAGGAGGTGACATTCCATATAGAGTTTGACTGGGTAAAATGTTTCCTACAAACACTCAAGCGTGTTTAGTCAGCAGAGCATTCGTGCACATTCCAAAATGACGAACAATCAAAGTTTGTTGACAAAACGAAGCCATGTATATTCTTGGGTTATAGCCATGAAACATTCACTACGATTTATGGGATCCGATCAAGAAGAAAGATACCGAGAAGCGAGGATGTTGTATTCTTGAAGATCGCATTTGAAGATGCCAAATTATCGTGAACATCTTTCCTCTAAACCACAAGTGTATAGTGTATCTAGCAGATAGCAACGAGCAAGGTCGTATTCCTCAGGGATTGAATATGAAACACTTAGAGTATAGAAAATATCGTATTTCAATTTTATTGAAGCGGTCGAAAATCAAAAGTTTGTTTATCTTAACTAATATTAAATTATAAAATAAAATATCTAAAATTGTTAAAGACCCGAACTCCACAAGTTTTTAGCAAATGCAAAAGCAACCCTAGTAACATAATATCAACATGCTTCTACAATATTATTTCCAATTAATGTTTCATCAAAACTAGCATCTGTGTATCTATGGGTTCAATTCCTAAAGTAGTTTCATGAGTGACGATAAACAGTTGATTAATACCAATTGCTAGTATCCATACTCAACAATTAGTATTAACTCCCAAAAGATCTTAGAATTGAAGTACTCCGATAACATTTATAGGTCTCCAACTCAATTCACGTCTATGTTATGAACTCATTTTTCGTAAGTTAGAACTTATCTCCGAAATTATGAACTAATAAATATGACATGCAAATTATTGATCGATAATGTACATGAGACAAGCACTAATTCATAAATAGAACATACGAAACCAATTAAGAAAAACAATCAAATTATAATTAACATGAATCAAAAGTTTTGATTATGCCCTATGATTAGAAAGTTTAGCCTAACATATTTGACAACAAATTCATAGAAAAACTTGAAATCAATTAGTTTGACATCGATTTAAGTACAAACAAGAGATCAAAACTCGGAGAATAGAACCCTTCTTGTTAGTATGGATCCTTCTTCAAAGTATTGAACCCTTGTTCTTTCGTAGAGACAAAAGATCTTGTGGCGTTCTTCATTGAATTGTGTTTCTCTCTCGTAAGTATGTAAAATTGTGCGTTTCCAAGTATAAAATCATGTGTTGAATGCGGTGGCTTGGTCGCCCTTTTATAGATACTTTGAGAGATCTTTGGTAGAGTCCCGACAAAATTAGGAAATAAAATACACGACCGATATTACACGGTCCGGTCGTTTTTTGGTTTTGCTATATGTTTTTGGCCTAAACAACATACACGGACGTGTATTAAGCTTTTTTTTTTTTTGCAAAAATCACAAGAATACGCAGATCACACCCAACAAACCAACTAAAACGCACCAAAATATACATGTAAAGCATCGAATATGCATCAAAACAAGCATCTAAATGCACATATATTTTAACGTATCACCAAAAAAATGAGAAAATTTGAATCAAACGCATATGTTCCTGATGACATAGCTACAATTTCTTTTCCTATAAATCAGAATCACAGGGGAGGTGTGCAAGAGGAAGACAACCTTCTACTAGATATAGCCCACATGAGTATGTAATGCTCACTGACGGGGTAGAACCACATAGTTTCTTAGAGGCCATATCACATGATTAGAAGGATATGTGGATGGAGGCGTGAAAGAAGAGATGAACTCTTTGTAGGAAAATCACACCTATGACCTAGTGAAGCTACGAAAAGGTAAGCGTACTACGAAAAATAAATGGGTGTATAGGTAGAAGATCAAGAGAAAAGTTTACAACAAGGTTTAAATGTCACGCCCAAATGGGACCATGACGTGATCGATAACTTAAATGGTTATTAAGCCAAATAAATAAATCAAACTAACAAAGGATTTATACAATATTAGTACCTAAATAGTCAATCATTCAACAAAAGCATCCTAAACAGAGTCTATCATTGCGCGGAAATTTTAAGTTATAGTCCGATAAAGAAACAAAATAGTTCTTCCGTTACAACGCAAGTAAAACTTAACATTTCTTCAAGGGTCCTACGCCCTTAGATTACATACTTAAAATAAAAGGAGTCCAACAACAAGCTAGAATTAAAGGAAATCTTCAAGAAGTCGAGATGGGGCACGGATATGGATTACTCCGTGAAGTCCGATCTTCTTCGTCCACGTCTTCAATGTGTGGACAATCACCATCCTGGTCATTTGAAAAGGTGGGGGTGAGACAAACAATCTCATTGGATGGGTGTTCGTGCGTAAGTATGGCTTATATCAATGCAAGAATCATTAATATGAAGAATGCATGATTAATGATGCGTGCATCACACACGAACCAGAAGGGATTTTGATGTGATTACAATTTTAAAATATCACTTATGACAGCGGATTATTGGGACAAAAGCATTTTTAAAAAGTCTCGAGTTTAAGTCCTTTAACCTTTGAAAATTCTATTTCTAGTCCAATTTTTGATTTTTGCCCTTAAGGGCTTACTTGAGGCCCACTTGTTATGAAAGTTGAACCATGGGTTCAAAATATTATAAAACTAAATATTAAGTGATTTTTACAAGTAGATAGACTGTCCGAGACAATTTTGTTTTAGTCCTTGAGTTTGGAATTTTACACTTTAGTCCTCAAAATTTCAAAAAATGGTTTTCTTTACTCAAAATACTTTGACATTTGGAATTTACTTAAAATATAAGTTTTTCAGTTAAAACAAGTTAAAATTTTTGAATTTTACATAAAATTCCCTGAATAATTTTGAAAATCTCTTTTTTGGTCCTTAAGTTTTTGAAATTCTTCATTTGAGTCCTTAGGCTTTCAAGAGTTGGTTTTTATTATCTCAAAACCCTAAAAATTTTGTTATTATCTTGAAATATAACATTTTTAATATAATACAGTCCAATTTCTTGAAATTTACGGAGGTCCTTTTTATAGTTTTTAAATTTGCAATCCAGTCCTCTAACTTTGCAAAATTTTCATACAAGGTCCAATAACTCAATTTTTCATATATTTCAAGTTTCCCAGTATTTAAAGCAAATATACCATGAAATTCCAAGTACATAGGCATGGATTGACATATCATTCAAGAATTCATCAAGAATTTCATAAATTTGTACATGCATGCACCTATTATTGCAAAATTGGAATAACAAGCATACTTTGATGAAATTATTGGACATAGATACTTAAAATACACATGCAATACATATTTATACAACATCATGCAAGCTTCAAACCACTACATGCCAACATTTTACAAAAATACTTGAGTTTTTCTAAAGGATTTTTCCACCCATCTTTTCTAGTTTAAAGTTTAGTCTTCTAAAATAAAGTTCTTCCTTTTAGTCTCCAAATTCTTGGCTCCAATCTCTCCAAGTCAGCCTCTAGTAGTCCAAAAATATGTTTCCATAGTTAAAAGGGTGAGGTTTCAAATCGAAGGGAATAGGTGCACCAAAACCAAAAGTGACCAATACTTACCTTAATGTCCTCAAGTAGTCTTAAAAATGATCTTGTTTATTCAACCTTCTAACCTCAAATTTGAGCTCTATAGGTCAGCCCCTATGCAACTCCAAAACAATATTTTGGTGTTAGAGTTTGAGATTTTAAGTCAAGAAAAGGAAGAAAGGAACAAGGTGTCTACCAAATTGCTACTACTCACCTTAATTTGTATTGTCTTGAGTCTCTTCTTCAAGTCTAGAGTCAAGTTTTGTTCTTCACCTATTCTTCAAGTCAATGACCTCTAGGAGTACCTCAAGATGGAAAAATTCATCAAGTTAGAGGAGAAAGGGACTTAAAGTTTAAGAAGATGATATGAAGATGAAAAGAACAAAGAATTCTTACCTTTTGTCTTGGTGTTTTTCGGCCCTATTGGAGAAGTAAGGAAGGGATTTTTGTGTGTTTAGTCTAAGTGTTGGAGAATATAAAATGTTAGAAGAGTTGGGTGAAGAAATGAATTTGATCCTCACTAATGTCCTATATGGCCGAAAATCGTAACAATTTCCCTTTGATTTTTTTTTTTTTTGTGTTGGGTATTTTGTGTTCTTGTATGGGAGTCACAAGTGAATCAAAATGATGGGGCTAAGAAAAATAAATAAAGAAGAATATTAGTGTTTGGTTAATGGGTTTGAATGGGTTAAAAGAATAAGAAGGTGGGGAAATGAGGTGAATAAAATAGGATGGATTGGTGAAGTGGGGAATAAACTGCAAGAATTGATGGGTGTTCTAATTTTTAAAAGTCATCTTGATTCTTACCACATGATGGACGGCCCATCCCCTCCAAATTCTCATTTTTCTTCTTTTTGTTTTGTCTCAAGTTAGTTGGTGATAGTTAGTACCAATTATGTCCAAAATTCCATTTATAAATCTCATAATCACTTATAACTTTTTAATCACTTATCTTATAAGCCAACTTCCTTATTCTATAAGCTAAATATATCACTTATGTAATAAATCATCTAAGTTATAAGGTGTCTAATAGTTCCCAAATGTCGTATCATCACTTATCATCTAAGGTACTAAATAAAATTAAAATCAATAGTATAAGTCAAAAATATCAATCAAGCAATCAATTAAATTATAAAATTATTTTGAATATATTAATATCAATTTTGAGAATTACAAAATATATAAACGAATCTTTTACTACAAGAAAACTAATGGCTAGTCGTTAAAAAAAAGAAATCCAATCACAATGTAACACGTTAAAAGTTGAAAGAAATCGACAATCGTTAAAGAAGTGAAAATAGATGTTATTAACATACACCATAACATAAATGATTCTAATTATAAATGATGTATCTACTAGTTAAATCAAGTAGTAAGTAATTAAACAAAATAAAAAAATGAGACTTTGTTATTTTCAATTAAAAAAATTAGATTTTTATAGAATAAATCTAAAGTACTATTCTTTTGAAAATATAAAGTTTTTACTAAATGAGTTTCCAAGACAAAGGTATTGTATTTTTAAAATACTAATTTAGTAGTAGATATTTTTCAAACATCATAAAGATGAAAATATTTGTTCGTAAAACACAAAATCGTATTTCTTCGAAATAGTTTCAAGCACTACTATAATATGCTAAGAATTATAAAATTTTGTAATTCAAGTTTGATAAACCAATTGAGTTTATCATATAGAATATTTTCAATTGTATTTTTATATCGAAATATTAAAAATTGAGTAGTTTGTTTAAATAAAAAAATAGTAGTTTTGCACAATAACATTAAGTTTATCAAATAGAAATTGCTTTGATTTATTGTGTAATAGTAGCTTGACGAAAATGACTAAACATAAATATCGCCATCATTTAAGAAATGACGGCAATAGTTGTATTTTTCGAATACTAAAGAATAGATTTTTAAATAATGTCTTTTTACTAAACAAAGATGAAAATAGATAATAGTAATTGAATTTGAAGTATAAAGTAATAACATAAATCAAATAGTAATATCATGTTGTTAGGTAATAAAATATCCAATAACATAAATTAAATATTATACCGGAAAAATATGCGTGATTGTGTCGTCTATGGTAGAAAAAATCCAGGAACTCACAATAAAGCTAGGCTGGTTGTGGAGGATTTCAATCAGAAGAAGGATGTTGATTTCAGTGAAGTTTTCTCACCAATGGTGAAGATGTCCTCAATCAGAATTGTCCTTGGACTAGCTGCCAACTTGGACTTGGAGATCAAATAACTTGATGTGAAAACTGAATTTCTTCATGGAGATATGAACGAAGAAATCTACTTGGAGCAACCGGAAGGATTCAAAGTCAAAGGTAAGAAGAACTTGGTATGCAGGTTGAAGAAGAGCTTATACGGCTTAAAACAAGCTCCCAGACAATGGTACACGAAGTTTGACTCTTTCATGACCGACCATGACTACAGCAGGGCCAACTCTGATCACTGTGTATTTTTCAAGAAAATTAGTGATAATGATTTTATCATATTATTATTGTATTTCGATGACATGCTGATTGTGGGTCATTATGCCAGCAAGAATTAGAAGCTCAAGAAAGAACTTGACAAGTCTTTTGCAATGAAAGACTTGGGACCTGCTAAGTAAATCTTTGGGATGAAAATCTCAAGAGACAGGGTAAGGAAGAAGCTCTGGCTATCTCAAGAAAAGTAGATCTAGAAAGTTCTTGAGAGATTAAACATGAACAAGTTAAAATCAGTCAATACTCCACTTGCGGGTAATTCAAGTTCAATGCGACGCAATGTGTCACAAGTGAGGAAGATACAACAGAAAAGCAAAAGGTATTCTGCAATTGGCAATTTGATGTATGTTATGTTATGTACTAGACCTGATATTGCTAATGCAGTTGACGTTGTTAGTCATTTTCTCTCTAACCCACGGAAACACCACTGGTCTGCGGTGAAATGGATATTGAGGTACTTATAAATATTGTCTAAAATTTGGTGATGACCAAACTTTGTTAGACAGATTCACATATGTAGACATGGCGGTGATGTTGATTCCAGGAAATCCACATTCGAATACCTGATGAGATTGTAGGAGGATATATATCTTGAAAATTGAAACTTCAAAAATGGATGCCATTATACAAAACTGAAGCAAATTATATTGCCGTGACAGAAGCATTCAAGGAGATGTTCTGGTTGAAGAAGTTTCAGCAGGAATTAGACTTGAAGCAGGAAAAGTACACGCTCTACTGTGACGGTCAGAGCACGGGCCACTCGAGTAAGAAATATTCTTCATTTCACTCAAGGTCAAAACACAAGATACCATCGGATTCAAGATGTGCTTGATGAAAAGTTGATGTAACTTTATAAAGTTCATATTGATGAAAATGGTGTAGATATCCGACAAAGTCTTTCTGGGGATAAGTTTGAAACTTAAAGAAACAAAGCATGTTTGATTGATTTTCCACATTGGGTGGAGGGGAGAATTGTTGAAAAGTCCATCCTTTGTGGAGGTAGTTGGCTGGCACATTTGACAAATTTGGCTTCGGCACCTATAATTTTCCCACAAATGTTGAAAAGAAAATCAACCTGCAAGATGAAAGTGAGAGGGCATTTATGCCTGTAAATAGACTCACTCGGAAGAAAACAAAATGTACCAAGAAAGAGTGAAAAGCAATAGTAATTGTTGAGAAAGAGAGAAAATAGAGTACATAGCTTTCTATAAGTGTGTGTTTTGATTGAAGAAAGTGGAGAAATTTTGTAAGCTTATTATATTTAGTGGAGGATTTATCCGGATTACGATCCTTTGGTTTTTCCTAATTCGGATTTTCCATGTAAAAACTCTTGTATATTATTTTATCGTCTTGCATTATATTTTAGTATTATTGTTTTGTTCTCATTTTTAATCCAGCTATGTAGGAAAATATTTTCCTATTTCCGCTATGCCGGTGCCATTTATTTTGGCACTCTCTTGCAATAATTTTTTATGCCAGCTAGTGTGAACAATCTCAACTTTACCTTTGACTAAGAGACTCCTCATTTTTCTTTATACTGAGATTATACAATTATTTAGGATATGTATTGGACATGGGAGTTCCGTTCTTCATCATAATGCCCATAAAAGTTTAGTTCATGCTATTTCTTAATGTGGAATTTGGATATTGTTATAACATCTTATATTGCCGCCCTTCGTAAATCAATAGAAGTTGCTTTATCTATAGAATTTGGATATTGTTATAACATCTTATATTGAGTGGCTTAGTGGTGATAATTTTGGATTGTAGTTTGCTTTATTTTTGCATTATCGTGTTTTGGGACTTTTGAACTTTACTTGAAGTTTTAAAATCAGTCTGTCTTGTTAGAATGACTAAACACTGAAGTGTACGTGGAAAATGTTGCTTTGAAGCTTGCAAATAGTTTATCTTTCTTAAATGAACCACAGTTAAGAAGCTATGTTGTTAGTTGATGGTCTTTGATGTTTTAGTATGTTTGAATTTTGAAGTATATGTTATTTTGCATTTCTAATCGCTCACAAAGTCAAAGTTTCTAAATTTAGAGGAGGATTCCCGAGCCCTTACTTATCATTCCCGGTGATGTTTGATGCCATCTCAAGTCAAGTCCCTTCTCAAAGAAAGGACCTCGTGAATGCCCACTACGAATTATTCAAGGCATATTTTTGTCTAGATTTATCTTCATCCTTATTTATTGCTGCTAAATCTTGTATTTTCACACGTCTATTAATTTTTCCTATTTTTGAAAATAATGTTTTTAATTAAAGTGATTTATCTTTCTTGGTTACTTGCATGTGATAGGATTTATGAAAAAAGTAAAGTTTGTTGTTAAAAAGGATTCCGGTGTAACTTGATTCACAAGAAATATTTGGATATGGAAAGATTTTATTATTGATTATTTTAGGTCATATTGATAAAGAATGATTCTAGAGTCATACCTTATATGACATATGAATCATTGTTCTTGTATATCTATCTTTCTATGTGTGCGGGGACTTGGAAACTTGGAACATGCCTCTATAAAGATAAGTCGTACCTCACAATTTCTACCATACAGAATTATCATCCTTGAGAGAATACACGAGCGATTCAGAGAGTCGAGATTTTAGAGAGAAGAAACAAAGATCAAAGTGTTACATAGATCAAAGTGTTATCCGAAGTGTTGTTGCTATTCAGTATAACACCTTTGAGGATTGAGAGTCTTTATTTTGATTTTTCGTCCATCTTTGTTTTGATAAATATCTAAATAGTTTATATTTATACGTTTTGAATGAACATCACACATCTACTCGGATATGGGCTTTACGTTTGCAAGTATATTTTACTTGCAAACAAAATTTTATATCGAACTTATTATAGATCCGTTGCGAGATGGTATAAGTGTCGAGTCTTTATTCTCGTGTGTTTTATCCTTGAACATATGGACCTATAAAACTTTCAATTGGCATGTAGAGCCAACTCTTGATTTCCCTAATTGTTGATCATGTGTTTGAGCAAGCGATGGATGTTCAAGGAGTTCTTGTGTTTCATCCCCTATACTTGATGATACAAATCGCACAATTTGGGAGATAATGATGCGTGCGTTCATCAAATTGATTGATGAGAAAGCTTGGCATACTATTTTGACCGTATGGACTCCGCCAAAGATCATGGATATTGATGGTGACTTCATAAACAAAAGGAGAAATAAGTTGGACCAACAAAGAAGTCCAACCGGGGAACTTGAATTCTAAAGTTCTCAATGGTATTTTTAGAGCGGTGGACATGATTTGAAAATTATCTCCAACTATTCTCAAGTAAAAGAAGCATGGGATGCACGGAAAAACATTTTGAAGGCTCTGCAAGTGTTCGCCCACAAAGCTATGACACTTGATGGTAAGATTCGAGAACTTGAAGATGGAAGAGGATGAAGACATCACGTCATATCATGGCAAACTTCGTGATATTACTAATGAACGCATCTCTGGGTGAACCAATTTTGAATTTAGGATTAGTATGTAAAATGATGCGTTCCCTTCCTAAAATATTTGACATGAAGATTGTTGCTATAAAAAATTGCCAAATATCACCAAGCTTTGTCTTGATGAACTTGATGGATCCTTAAGACGTGGGAACTCAACTTTGTTAACAAGAGAAAACCCAAAGGAAAAAGCATTGATTTACAAGTATTACATGATGAAACTAATGATTTAACTCAATTAACCAAGGAGGTAACCTGAAATAGGTGAGGAGTTGATGACTTTCTTTGCTAAGAAATTTAGTAAGATTATGAAAAATAAAATCAAAAACCAGTTTTCTTCTAAACCCGAAAAACCTTTTAAATATGATACTCCAAGATATCCCCAAAGAAGCATGCGTGATAGGAACCAAGATAGATATGGAAATTAATTTGATATTGAAAGGGTTAAGTGTAGAGCTTGCACTGGTTTTGGGCACTATACAATGAGTGTGGAAACACTTTGCGCAAAAGGGGTATGAATATGAGTGTTACATTGAGTGATGGTGAATCTGAGGAGGAGAACTCATGTCAGAAAGATGATAATACTGCCCTCATGACGATCAACAAAGATAAAAAGTCGTTGCAAATCATCCACCAGGTGTCTCTCATGGTGTTGCTCGAGATGTTCCAACACCTGATAGTACACTTTCTCTAGCACTTGAGATACGTTTTGCTTAACCTCTACCTCTATAGATGAAACATATAATCAGGTTGCTGCGGACTTTGATGGTGAAGAGCAGAACATTGAAGAGACCTACAAAGATTTGTATTACGATTGGCTGAAACATGTTCAACAACTTGGATGTCTCTCAAAGGAGAATGAAAAACTTACCAAGGAGTATGAAGAACAGAAAAGCGTATCAGCTCGATTAGAGGTTCTGCTGACTAGAATGGATGAAGAATTGGAAAAGGTAAAATCAAAACTTGCTAAATCACTTGATACCTTGAAGAGATTGAATTCTAGTAAAGCTAAACTCGATGTAATTTTGGCATTAAGAAGTGATAACAAGGCTGGTATAGGCTACAAAACACATGTTTTCAAAGCAATTAAAAACTCGAGGCTTCTAATTCTTCATTTGAAATACCCACATGTTCTAATTAAAAACCACGAAAAAGAAAAAAGGCACTATGTATGTTATTATTGTTATATGCCTGGCCATATTAGCATAATATTGTCGTAAGTTAAAATCTTGTTTAAAGTATCAAAGTGTCTCTGTTAGGAAAATTTATGTTTAGATTTTGATGATACCATATAAAACTTAGAATAAGAAGTTGGCACCCCATTTTCCTTGTAATTCAACTTGTAATAGATAAGGCGCATGAGTTGAGTTGAAGTCGGCTAAGTTGAAGAAATACAAGAGTCGACTAAAGATTGAAGTGAAGACCCACTTGTGTGTCATGTGAAGCCAAGTGAAGAATCAAGTGTGAAAAAGATCCTCTCTGTCACCGGGATCGACACCCTAAGTCATTCCAAAATGATTGGAATCGAATGTCAAAGGGGTTTGAAGAGATAAGACTTGAAGAAAGTCGAAGAGATTCGTTGTCAATACATGTCAAGATGAAAATGTGTTAGTGCCAACAATAAAGTTGTTTCTTTACAAAAGAGTGCCAAGGAACCAATGATTGGAAAACCTCGAGATGTCAGAGCATTAAAAAATGGTACGATCCTCATTTGCACTTTGCAAGGACAAGACATGCCTGAACCACGAGTGGGATTTGAAATACTTCTATCTCTTCCACATACATATTTTTGAATCCTCACTATAAAACGATGAGGAAGCAAGTGAGAGAAGGTATAGCAATTTCAAGAGATAAACAAGCATTGCATACTATACTTGATATCCGCTTAAAATCGTGAAAAGGAACTCGATACATTCAAAGGGATTCTCCAAGTTGATGAAGAACTTAAAAAGTGGATTCTAAAAGAATTAAAACAAGTTCCATTGAACAAAACCGGTTAAAATCTATAAATTTGTAATAACTTGAACCTTTGCAATTTGTGACAATTTATAAAATTCTCCAGGAGTTGTAGAAGAGTCATTTAATTACCCCATCCTTGAACCACTATAAAATTGCTTGTGTCATTTTTACTTATAGCATTTTACTTTCTTGCATACTATTGAAAATTAAGTTAAATCGTGCTAAACTCAATCGATAATAATCTTGCTAAAAACATGTGTTGAAAACAAGTTTAAAACATTAAGGGTGAAAAGACTTTTGAACAAAATAAAATCAATTTCAAAGTTAAGTGTTAGCCGATCCAATGAAGTTATACTATCAACAACTCAAAGTAGTCCTTGAGTGGGTAACTTTGTCAAGAAAGCCAACCTAGTTGTCCCTCAAGGACTTATGATTTGAGTTAACTCAATAAAATTATTTAAAAGGACTAAGTTCGAAAACTTTGTAAGGTTTATTCAACCCCTTCTAAATCTTACAACTCACCCTTGGGACCTACAAAGTGATATCGTGAGCGGTTGGTTCATTGAGCCTTCCAAGATCGGTTATCGAACTAGATCTCGTCTTTTCAAAAGTTACAACACTTGAGTTTTTTTAAGCTTTTATTTCAAAAGCAAAGTTATTATCATGGAAGCAAATCTAACTCGCATTCCCATGTTCACTTTGTGGGAAGAGTTTGATGACGGAAAATTCGTATGCGTGCTCATTTATCGCCTTTGCACGATGAAATGTGGCTAGTTATAGAAGATGGGCCACCGCAAATCCTAAAAGTCAACACTGTAAGAAAGAGCACCTCCGGTGAAGGAGAAGATCTCGCAATGAGCCCATACCGCTACGATTGAAAAGCCACGTTGTGAATGGACCAACGAAGACAAAAAGATACAATCTTGATAATGTTGCCAGGACATCCTTTACAAGACCTTGGACAATGCTATGTTCAACAAAGTCAAATCATGCAAATCACCAAAGAAATTTGGGATCAACTAACATTGATTTGTGAAGGATTTGAACAAATCAAAGAGAACAAATTGATTGTTGTAGTCCAAAATTTTGAAAATTTTAAAATGCTTTGCGGTGAGAGTCCTGGATCGCTTTTGGATGCCGTATTCTTTGTAAATTACAAATGAACTTTCAACTCTTGGAAATGAGTACACTCGGAAGGAGATGTGCATGAAAATCCTACGATCCCTCCCATATTGAGTGGGAAATGAAGGTCATGGCCCCGAGACATTCCTCGACCTCTTCAAAACATCAAATCATGAGCTATTCTCGGATCACAAAGCATATGAGTTTGAGCCGAGAAGAAAGGAGCAAGAAGAAATAGCTATGCCCAAGACAAATTTGCACTATTGGCGTGAAGGGAAGAAAGTCGAGCTAAAAGAAACAATAGACTAGGAGAAAATTGCCGTTATGGTGAAAAGATTCAACAAGTTCTTCAATAAGAACTACAAAAGGAATAAAGGTGAATCCTCTAGAAGACACTCAAAGACCCTCCAAAGCAAGGGAGGACAGTCACCCAAGAGAGTCGAACATCAAAGAATCGAATATCACAGAGCCGATAATCGAGAGCCGAGAGAGCCGACTTGCAGAGAGAGTCTTGAAGAAAACCTCGTGTTGGAACCGCACAACAACCAGACATTTTCTTGTTGACTGTTCTTATCCACCAAGAAACAAGTATAGAAATGAAGAGGATAGAAGAGTCTTGAGAAAGAAGACAAGAAAAGAAGAAAGCCATGTTGGGCTGCCGAGACTCACTCGAACTAGCCAAGTGCAAGGAACCAAAGAGAGACTCGGATAGTAGTGAAGGCACCACCCGGTGACACCGAGGAAGAGGCTATGATATGCCTCATGTTTTAGCCAAGACGGGCTTGATTTTGTCTCGCATCGGCATTAAATTACCCCTTTTTTACATGGCCAAAGAACAAGATCCAAAAGATCAAGAAGATGAGGTACACTCTAACTAATCTAATTCAGACTCTAATAGTGATAGTGACTCAAACACTTCATCACCCATCAAGATCTTTATGATTCAATTGGAAAAATGATGAAAGACTTTGAGAAAATCAAAACCTCACACACTATAAAATGAGGAAAACAAAATTGAAATGCCAAAACTCACAATCGACTAAAAGAGTGTGTCTTCGTAAGTCACATAGCCGATGAGAATACAAAGTCAAGGATGAAAATGCAAGACTCAAGCAGAGTTAGTCACATCGAAAAGAGAGAAAAAGATCTTAAAAATGTGATTATTTCATTTACAAAAGCATCCAAATCATTGGATGAACTTATAATGACTCAAAAAGAGTGTGGAGATAAAACATGCATAAGATTTAATTCCTTTGTGCATGCTCAAGCTCCTAGAGTGATTTTGGAAAAAGGATCCTCAAGTAATGAGGAGTCCAAAATCCAAAACACCATATGTAGCACCAACACCCACACCAAAACACAATCACAATCATATTGGCCTTGGATATAAGGGAAAAGACAAGAAGCCAGTAGAGCATGCTGAAAGGACAACTTAAATAAAATTCAAAAAAGTCCATTAGCAGACTCCAAACAGAAAATACTCTGTGAAAGCTAAACACAGCTACCAAAACCCCTAGAGATTTCAAAGAAACAAATTCATATGATGGGAATGGTAGAAACTATTCAAACCAAGCTAATTGGAATAATCAAGTGAGATATCAAAGAAACACCTATGGGATACAAGCTAAAATGGCAAAGACCTCAACCTCAAAGATAGGCCATTCCCAAGGCAAAAAAGCTATTATCAGCACACATATGCACCCAGGCAAAAAACCCATCAAGCACAAAAGTTCCACTATTACCCCAAGAAAGCAAATACTCAAACAAACACATAGGCATATAGACAATCGAGACAACCTCTTTTTTGTATGATCCTAAAACCCCAAGCAATTTGCTAATGTGCACTATGATTATGGAAGCGATAGATGACAACCTCTAGAGTCGATCATCCGGCTATAGGTTGGTTGGAACATCTTATAGCACTAACCCCTCAGACCAGTGCAAGTATGGGTTCCTAAGAACTAGTTTTCTTGATTGCATGTTCAAGGAACAGCTGAGTACCAAGGAACCTGGTACACGGATAGTGGTTGTTCAGAACATATGATAGGAAACAAAAACAATATATTAAAGTTCAAGGAAGTCAGAGTGCAAAAGTCATATTTGGAGGAAATGAAGCTCCAAGGGAAATCAAAGGCACATAATCCATAAAGAAAAATGGATTGGAGATCACAGATGTTGCATATGTTGAAGGTCTCAACTTCAATCTACTACGGATCAACCAACTCTGTGACAAAGGCTATAATGTGGGATTCAATATGGGAGTTTGCCAAATCAAAGATGTTGAATCCAATGAAATTGTGCTACAAGGAACAAGGAAAAAGAACATGTACGCAGTGGATTGGTCAACTGCTACACCAAGCACATGTCTGGTAGCAAATTGGCCTCTCTCTTCAACGGGCAAATTTCAAATGAGCACTATAAAAGGCTGAGGAAGCATTTGAGAAAAGGTTACGAATGACACTGATCTTTCAAGCAATATTCAAGCAAGCATAACCTGCAAAATTCTCAAAGCTTATCATAAAACTCCTGAAGCCTAATACTCGAAGAAACTCGATTCAACACACACTGTGAAGGAAAGACAACTTCAACCAGTTCGAGAGGAAACATTTGAAGAACAAAAAGGGGTCTACTCTCCAAGTTGAAGGAGTTGTAGAAAGGTTCAAGGTCGAACCAGGAGATTCACGTTTGTTGGAGGGCTGTGTGAACAAATCCAAAGACTAGAAGGGAGTTGAAGTAGCAAGGCAACTGTCTTGTGAAGAAGTTTCGAGTCATGAGTAAAGAAGCACGGTTGTGTGATCAAGGTCGTCTCTAAACTGTTCACTACTTTGTAACTTGATCTGTTACTTAGTGGGTTCCTCCAGGAGTTGGAGAAGAGTGGATTAGAGGAATTATCCCATCCTCGAACCACTATAAAAATTACTTGTGTCATTTTACTTTCAACACTTACTTTCTTGCATATATTTTTCTATATGTACTGATTGTTAATTTTCTAATCTAACTGATAAATAACAAGTGCTAAAACAAGTGTTAAAAACAAACTTTAATCAATCAAAAGGGTGTTAAGTCTTCCGCTGTTAAAAACCAAATCAACTAAAGTTAAGTGTTAGCTTAAGCATCCGAGTTATACTATCAACAGCTCTATCGAGTCTGTTGAGTGGGTAACTTAGCTGAATATAACCAACCTTTTGTCCCCCAAGGACATAGTGATTTGAGTCAACTCGTTGAAAATCTTAAAAAGACTAGTGAAAATTTGGTAAGGTTTATTCAAACCCCACTTCTAAACTTTACACCACAACCCTTGGGACCTACAAGTGGTATCAGAGTGGTTGGTTCATTGAGCCTTCCGCACTAGTTACTGAACTAGATCTCAATCTTTTTCAAAGGTTTTATCACTTGTGTTTTTCTCAGTCTTTCATCTTTAAGGAAAAGTTATTATCATGGAAGCAAATCTAACTCATATTCCAATGTTCACTGTGGAAGAGTTTGATGAATGGAAAAATCGTATGCAGGCTCATCTATCCGCTTTACACGATGAAATGTGGCTTGTGATAGAGGATGGGCCATTGGAAATTGATGTGTGTAAAATATACGTGCATTTTGGGGCTTAAAATGATATATAATTGATGCATTTGCACGCATATTTCCTATGTTTTTACTTGGTTTCCCTAAAAGGGCATGATACTGCGTATTCTTGTACATCTTGCAGGAAACGGAGCTTAAAATGAAGAAATATGAGTTGGAATGCCCGGATAAGATTGCCGAATGCGAAGAGAAGATCAAAACGACGGAAAAAGTAGACAAAAACACTTCCCACGGCCGGACCGTGTGGTGTCACACGGCCGTGTGGAGTGCCGTTGTGAAAATCACATGGTTGTGTGAAGTTGGATTGAAAACAGAGGACGGAGTATGCCCTCACGGCCGGACCATGTGAACTCACACGACCATGTGGGAAAGGGGTTGCCATCGCACCACCGCCGTGTAGACTCACACGCCCATGCGGCGGCGGTCAAGACAGACCACACGGCCGTGTGGTGCCACACGCACTACAACATAAATGATATTAGGTAACACCCAAAAAATGTTACCTAATAGCCATAAAATGTTACTATAGACAATAGGTAGCACTTTTATGGTGCTGCACTTGCCCGTGCTACCTATAGTCTAAGGTATCACTTTTATTAGCTTTTAGTGACACTTTTTCTAAGTGTTACATTAAATTCTCTATTGGTAACACTTTGAAGCAATATTTCCAAAATGTTACATATGAATCTTATGTAATACTTTTTGTAACACTTTTTATATTTGTAATATACACTTTTTTTTTGTAGCACTTCGTAGAAATACTATTTTCTTCCACCAAGTAGATTCGAACCCATGACCATGTTATGTGTGGAAGTGATGATTTTGCCACTAAGCTAAGTTGATTCTTATTACAATTTTTGCTTTGTTTTATATATACACACACACACACACACACATATATATATATATATATATATTAAAATTGTATAAACATTATATTATATTTATATATAATATAGTTTATATAATAATGATTGTATTATATAATATATGTATTAAATTATATTATACATTGCATATATCAAATTTTATATTATATAGTATATAATGTTAAAATCATATTATGTTATATATTAAAGGACACAAAAATTAAAAATATCAAAAACATAGAAAATGAATTTATCGATCGATCAATATTCTATCAATAAAAATAAAAAATATATAAAAATATAAAATTAATTTCTTGTGATTAAAAAGTTCTAACATTAAAAAAATTATATAATAAATAAATAATTAAAAAGTAATTTACTGATGGAAAAAATTCCTAAGTAATTACCGACAACATCAATTTTCATTGGTAAATTTTTTTAAAAAAAAGTAAAAGAAAAGATTAACGATGAAATTGGTCTCCGTTAGTAAAAATTAAAAAATAAATAAATAATAATAATAAAATACATACATGCGCATTTTGCGTCGGTATTACGACGGAATTAATTACCTCCATAAAAAATAAATAAATAAAAGCAAAACTAAAATACTTTATACAAAGAAAATAAAAATTCAGTAAAAAAAAAGAGTACATGATGTCTACAATTTTTAGGTTTGGTGATTTTTTTTTGTCTTCACCTATTTTGTGACATCAATTAATTAAATAAATAATTGACATGATTTAATGATAGTTATATAATTTTGTGTTACTAAAATATAGCCTAAAAAGTGTTACAATTAATAAAATATAGTGTTGCCAAGAGTGCTTTTTAAATAAAGTGATACCTATTTGTGTTACAAAAGAAATTAAAAAAAAAAGTGATACTTAAAAAGTGTTACTTATTTAAAAGTGTTACATATAAGCGTTACATATTGATAAAGTGCTACAAAAGTGTTAAATAAATATTACAATGTAAAAAGTGTTAGAAACATGTGTTACATATGTACCTTATGTAAAAAGTGCTACAAAATTTGTGTTACCTAATGTCATTTATGCTGTAGTGACGACCAGGCTGTGTGGGACTCTGTTTCAGCGCATTTTTCAGAGTTTGCTTCCCGTTCCAACTCTACAAGTGATATCTCCAAGCATCTATAAAAGGGACCCAAGGCTTGCACGAAAATACACAACTTGATACAACAAAAACACATCAAATAACACATGAACGAAGGAATCAGAGAGCTTCTGAGAGCAAAAGGCTGGGTCGCGAAGAACACCACAAGGCTTTCGCATCTAGGGAACACAAGAGCTTCGAGGGCTTGGAAGGGGAATCCATCCTGACAAGAAGGGATTTTCTTTCTCTGTCTAAGAACTCTTGTATGTGCTTATATGATGTCTAAATATTGATTCGAATTTGTCTATGAGTTTGTAATCAATGTTTGGCATATTTTTGGATCTTACGGGCATAATCGAAACGTGGATTTGTATTAAAGATGATTACTTGTTTTCTTAATTAATTCATGCTTTCTATTTTGTGAATTCGAAAGTGCTTATTCTTTAATCGCTTTTTATCTGATCAATAAATTGCATATCATATTTATTATTGCGAAATTCGGGAGATGAGTTCTAACAAAGACGGAAATCAGATTCAGACATAAACGGATGTAATGAGCCGGGAGGCCTACAACTGTTTGTGGGGAGTCATTCAATTCACAGATCTTTTGGGAGTTAGTAATGATTGTAACGAGCCGGGAGGCCTACAATTGTTATTAATTAACTGTTTATTCACCACCCAGAAGGGAGAGTAGACTAACTTGGGAATTGAACCCATAGAATTGCATGAATTTATTTTTAAAACTTTATCCACATTTAATATTGAAGAAACATGTTGAGATTATGTGCCTAAGGTTGTTCCTAAAGATGTTGAAAATATTTGTGGAGTTCGCAAATTTAATTTTATTACTTTTTCTTAATTTTCAATTTTTAGTTATTATAACTTGATTTTCGGCCGCTTCAATAAAAGTGGAATACGATGTTATTATATCCTAAGTGTTTCGAGATTCAATCCCTGAGGAATACGACCTTGCTTGCCATTATCCTATAAACTACACTGTACACTTGCAGTTGTATGAACCAAAAATATTTTTAGCGAATAAAAAAACTTAAAGTCAATATGAATGTAAGAAGAAAGCTGCATTATTGGCCAATGATGGGAAGAAAGCTGAGCCAAAGGAGACCATTGACCAGGAGGAGATTGCCCTCATGGTAAAGAGATTCAACAAGTTCTTTAACAAGAACTATAAAAGAAACAAGAGTGAAACCTCCAGAAGACATTCAACATCTTCCAAAGCAAGGGAGGACAGGCCGCCCAAGAGAGCTGAACATCAGAGAGCTGATTATCAGAGAGCTGATAATCAAAGGACCGATAGAGCTGATCAAAGAGCTTAAAACCTATGTTGGAATTGTAGACAATCGGGACATTTTGTTGTTGACTGTTCCTATCCACCAGTCAACAAATATAGAAATGAAGAAGAAAGAACAATCTTCAGAGAAAGAACACAAGAAAACAAGAAAGCCATGTTGGCTGGTGAGACTGCTGAGACAACCAAGTGCAAAGAAGGAGCAGACTCAGATAGTAGTGAAGCTGACTACTCAAGTGATACAGAGGAATAGGCTTTGATCTGCTTCATGGCCAAAGAACAAGATTAACAAAATCAAGAAGATGAGGTACATTCTAACTCATCTCATTCTGATTTAGGTGATAGTGACTGTGATACACACACTTTATCACCCACAGATCTTTATGATTCATTAGGAAAAATGATGAAATATTTTGAGCACATTAAAACCTCACACACACTTTTGAATGAGGAAAACAACCAGCTTAAAAGCCAAAACTCACACCGCCAAAAAGAGTGAGAACTCTAAGTCACATAGTGATGAGAACACTAAGTCGATGCCGAAAAATGCCAAAATTATAGCGAGTTAGTCACATCGAGAAAAGAGAAAAAGATCTCAAAAATGTGATTTCCTCATTTACAAAAGCATCCAAATCATTGGATGAACTTATTATGAGTCAAAAAGAATGTGGAGACAAGACAGGCATAGGATTCAATTCCTTTGTGCATAGTCAAACTCCAAGAGTGATTTTTGAAAAGGATCTTCAAGCAATTAAGGAATCCAAAAACCCAAAACATCAAATGCTGCACCCACATTCACACCAAAACACAATTACAATCATACTGGCCTTGGTTATAAAGGAAAAGGAAAGAAGCCAATAGAGTATGCTGAAAGGACAACTGAGAAGAAATTCAGACAGGTCCATCAGCAGACTCCTAATAGAAAATACTCTGTAAGAGCCAAACAGAGCTACCAAAAGCCCCATAAATTTCATCAAAGAAATACATATGATGGAAATGGTAGAAACTATCCAAACTAATCTGATTGGAATGATGTGAAATATCAGCAAAAACCTATGGGATACAAGCCAAATTGGCGAAGACCTCAACCTCAACAAAGGTCATTCCCAAGGCAAAAGAGCTATTATCAACACACTTATGCACCCAAGCACTACACTAAGAGATTTCACAACTATCCCAATAATGCAATTGCTAAAACAAACACATATGCATACAGACAAAAGAGACAGTTGTATGATCCTAAACCCCCCAAGCAATTTGCTAATGTGCATTATGATTATGATACTGATAGATGGAAACCTCTTAGAGTCAGATCATCTGGCTATAAGTTGGTTGGAACATCTTATATCACTAACCCCCCAGGACCCAGGCAAGTATGGGTACCTAAAAATTGATTTCCTTGATTGCAGGTTCAAGGAATAGCTGAGTGCCAAGGAACCTGGTACATGGATAGTGGTCATTCCCGGACATATGACGGAAACAAGAAAAATATGTCAAGATTCAAAGAGATCAAAGGTGCTAAAGTCATATTTGGAGGTAATGAAGCTCCAGGGGAGATCAAAGGAACATGATTCATTAAGAAGAATGGACTGGAGATCACATATGTTGCTTATGTTGAAGGTCTTAACTTCAACCTGTTAAGCATCAGCCAATTCTGTGACAAAGGCTACAATGTAGGATTCAACATGGGGATATGTCAGATCAAAGATGCTGAATCTACTGCTACACCAAGCACATGTCTGCTAGCAAGAAGTACAACCGAATCAAGTTGGTTGTGGCATGAGAAGCTGAGTCACCTGAATTTCAAGACAATCAACAAGCTTGTAAGGAGTCATCTTGTGGAAGGATTGCCAGACTCAGTATACAAGAAAGAAAGCATATGTGATGCATGCCAGATAGGAAAGCAATTCAAATCATCATTCAAGGATAAGCCAAGTCCTTTTTCAACCAGGATATTGCATCTGTTGCATATGGATTTATTTGGTCCAGTTGAGCCAGCTAGCATCAGTGGAATGAAATAAACCTTAGTGGTGGTGGATGACTATTCAAGATATACATGGACAATTTTCATGTGTAAAAAGAAGGAAACACTGCATAAGTTACCTCTGCTGATGAGAAGAGTTCAAAATGAGAAGAGTCAAACCATTATAAAGATAAGATCGACAGTGGGAAGTCGAGTTTGTCAATGGGATAATAACTCAGTATTATGTTGAAAATGGTATTGCTCATGAGATATCAGCAGCAAGGACTCCACAACAGAATGGAGTGGCTGAAAGAAGGAACAAAACTCTAAAGTAAGCTACAAGGACAATGTTAGCTGAACTAAGACTCCCTATGAGATTTGGACAGGGAGAAAGCCAAATGTTGGATATTTCAAGATATTTGGATGCAAATGCTTCATCTAAAACAATGACAATGAAGGTATCTTTTTGGGATACTCATCTAAAAGTAAAGCCTATAGAGTGCTGAACAAGAGGACTATGGTCACAAAAGAGTCTATCCATGTGGTTTTTGATGAACCTAATGTGAATTGAGAAGACATTGATGAGTTAGCTGATAAGCAGAATCAACCAACTATGCAGAAGAGTCCTTATATTGAAGCAGATGTGAGAGCACTCAACCCTGATAATGATGAGATAGTTGAATCTCAAAGACAGCTGGAAGGTCTACAACCTAATGAAGATCAAGAAGATGTTCAAGAAAACTTAGCTGCGAGATGGCTGAATCCAACAGACTTACTCCAACTTGATGTGAGATTGGTGAGAGACCATCCACCTGAGTTAATCATTGGAGATGTTAGAGATGTCATAAGAACCAGATCCAGAGCACAGCATGAAGCAATGTTCACTTGTTTTATTTCCCAAATAAAGCCAAAGATGTGTCTCAAGCATTGGAAGACACACATTGGATTCAGGCTATGCAAGAAGAGCTAAATCAGTTTGAAAGAAACAAAGTATGGGAATTAGTTCAAAGGCCAACCGACCAAAATGTTATTGGTACTAAGTTGGTATTCAGGAATAAGATGAATGAGGAAGGATCTGTTGTAAGAAACAAAGCTAAGGGTATTTCCAAGAAGAAGGTAAAGATTTTGATGAAACCTTTGCTCCTGTTGCCAGATTGGAAGCAATAAGGATGTTTATTGCTTATGCTGCACATAAGAACTTCACTGTATATCAAATGGATGTGAAGAGTGCATTTCTAAATGGACTGCTAGAAGAAGAAGTCTATGTTGAACAACCTCCAGGTTTTGAGCAGAAAACTATTGGAGATAAAGTCTACAAGCTCAAGAAAAAACTATATGGATTAAAACAAACACCAAGAGCATGGTATGATACATTGTCTCAGTTTCTATTTGACAATGGATTCACCAAAAGCAAGGTTGATAGAACACTCTTCAGGATTCAAGATGGAGAGAGTATATTGCTTATTCAAATATATGTGGATGACATTATTTTTGGATCCACAAACAAAGAGTTGTGTGACAAGTTCTCAAACTCATGCAAGGCAAATTTGAGATGAGCATGATGGGAGAGTTGACTTTCTTCTTAGGACTTCAAGTCAAGCAATTGAAGGATGAAACCTTCATAAGCCAAACCAAGTATACCAGAGATTTAATGAAGAAATTTGGTATGGAAGAGAAGTCATCAGTGAAAATTCCTATGAATACATCAGTCAAGATGGACATTGATGCAGATGGAAAAGCTGTTGATCAAACCAGATATAGAGCACTCATTGGATCATTGCTCTATCTAACAGCAAGCACGCCAAACATCACCTTTGCAGTAGGTGTATGTGCTAGATTTTAATCTGCACCAAAAGAGAGTCACATGACTGCAACTAAGAGAATCATAAGATATTTGAACGGATGCCAAGAAATTGGTTTATGGAATCCAAAGGAAGGAGGATTCAAGCTGGTAGGATACTCAGACTCAGATTATGCTGGATGTAGAGTTGACAGGAAGAGTACTTCAGGTACATGTCAAATGCTTGGAAATAGATTAGTTTCTTGGTTCAGCAAGAAAAAAATTCAAAAGCCACATCCACAGCTGAAACAGAGTACATAGTTGCGGTCAGCTGTTGTGTCCAAGTCTTATGGATGAAAAAGCAGCTGAGAGACTATGATATCGAAGAAAAAGAGATTCCAATTATGTGTGATAACACTAATGCCATTGCAATCACTCAGAATCCCGTGTTGCATTCAAGAACAAAGCACATTGATGTTAGATATCATTTTATAAGAGATCATGTTGAAAAGAAAGATACCAGCTTGGAATACATCTCAACAGATAAGCAATTAGCTGTCATATTCACAAAGCCATTATGTGAATTAATGTTTGAAGAGCTCAAGAATGAGTTAGGGTTAATTGAGTTGAGTTAGAATACTCAGAAGGCTCAATCAGCAGAGACAGAAGAAGAGAGAATAGAAAATAAGCAAGTTTTACATATCAGCCAAGTGAAATAGCCTAGTCGGGAAGTCAGCTGTATCGAGTTAGCTGAGAGCTGAATGATTTAATGTGAAGAGAGAAGCAGAGTTAAGTCACTTTGGATGAGAGCTGAATCATTTATGAGCTAAGTGACAAAAACACAGTCGTTTTATTCAAGCGGGAATGTTTTTAAGGATGATGTCAGCATAATTATGATTGTCAGTACAAAAGCTGCACAGTAAACCATATGATTGGATATAAATGCTACTGCATTTAATGTGGGGAAGTTAATGCGGTTTTGAAGAGTCAATCCTGACCATTGATTTTGATCAAAATTTTCAAATTCCAAAAATCGTCCTTTCGAGTCCCATATATACCAAAATTCATTTTTTCTCTCCTCACACAAACACTCTCCTCTTCAGCAAGCAAGGAAGAACTCTCTCTGCAACAGTACTAAACCCTATTCTCTAAAAATCAAGTTTTTCGCTTATTTCACCGTCCGATCGTTCTGAAAATGGCTGCTATTCATGATTTCACAAATCTTTATAAGAAGATCCACTCCGGTGCTTCAGTGGACTTTAAGGGGATGATCAAGCAGGGCGCTTATGAGGCCCTAGTCAAGAAGATCACAGATAAGCTTGAGAAGTCCGGTCTGAAGGACTTTATCTTGATGGATTTCACGCACACGTACTTGGAGGAGGTCCCCATGTTTTACATGAACGCCGAGGTTCATGATGATGAGATTCGCTCATCCGTCAACTGCAAGGACATCAAGATTACTGCCAAGGACATTGCCGAACACTACTTCCTACCGACGAAAGGTTTGAAGGATATCACCAAGAAAGATGTTAACTTGGCTGCAGCTTGGAAGAAAGTTGCGAAGCCCGAGTATGCTGCCAAAGCTGTGTATACAGCTAAGAAGGATTCTATTAAGAATGATTACCACAAGTTGATGGACATCGTGTCAAATGTGTGGATATGAAGTTTGGGAGCTTCAACCAACTATCACGGAGAAAGCTGATAGTGATGGCTGCGATTATGCAGGATAAGAAAGTGAACTGGGTTGAGTTCGTCTTCAGCCGAGTATTCTGGAATGTGATCAACAAGTCCTACAAGGAGGATGGGACTTTTGGTTTTTCCCTGGGGTATGGCCTTGTCATTGGCCATTTGATGGAGGTTAAGGGAATTGCACTGAGCCATGGAAAGCCTTTCCATGCGAATAACAGATGTTTAAGGCAAACCTCTCTGGCGCATAGAAGAAAGCCCATGCAAGGAAAGCTGATACAGTGGGGGAATCATCTGACCCAGAAGAAAAAACAGATGCGTCCGCTCCAGCTCTCTCTCCTAAGCCGATTTCGAAGAAGAGAGCTGCGGCAGCCAAACCTGCTCCTGCCGCAGTAGCCAAATCCAAGAAGGCACCTGCCTCAACAGCCAAACCCCAAGCACCTGCCCGAGCAGCCGATGCCCCTGCCCCGCAGCCGAGACTGAGGAGGAACCCCAAATTCCTTCTCGAGTAGTGAGGACGAGACGCACTGCCAAGTCTCGAAAGGTAGCTGCATCGAAGAAGGGTGATATTGAAATACAAACCTTCACCCTTGAAGAGCCTCAAAATGTTGAACCAGAGATTTCTCTCATTCCTACTAAGCAAAGACGGCTGGTTCAGATGTCGGAGCTGGAGAAGCCAGCCGAGTCCGATAGTCAACCAGAGAAGCTCGCTGAGACTGCTGATGCTCAAGAGGAGCAGCCTTAAGAGAAGATTGATGAGACCATGAAGACTGCTGATTCAGATCAGTAGAGTATTGAAGACCCAACTGTCCAGGAAACAACTGTGGAGATGGAAGGAGCTGAGACAACCAAGACGCAGGAAGAAAAGGTTGTCTCACCCCCTCAGACTGATGCTTTAGAACCTGAGGAGGAGCAAGCTCCGTTGGCTACTATTCCAGAGGCCGAATAGGATGATGACGACAATCTAATTATGCACTCTCCAGTCTATCCGAACATACAACAAAGGCTAAGAAATTGGAAAAGTTGGAAGCTAGATTACTCCATATAGTAGTTCACTCGTCTAGAGTTCATCGACGAAGTGGAGGAGCTTCTAAGGTTCCTTGGGAATGTATCTGTCCAATATGCCGTGGATGAAAATTTCTGCATGGATGCTCTCCGCACTATCAAAGAGGATGAGAAGAAAGCCCTGGAGAAAGCCAAAGCCTTGGAGAAATCCAAGATGTGTATGCAAACTGGAACCCATGAACATCTCATGGAGTCCAGTGACAGCAGTGATCTAGAGTAGATGGACCCTGCAGCTGCAGTCGAAAAGGCTAAGTTACAACAGGCTGTTAGAGAATCCCGAGCCATGCATGAGAAAAATCTTCAAGAAGGTCCAGGAGAGTCTTCCAAAATCTCTCCTCGATCTGACCCATTGGGAGTGGCGCAGGAGGTTGCATATGTCACTGCAGCGACCACGTCCCCAGTGCATTCTCAAGATGGCTCTTAGGGGAACGACGATGAAGCTGGGATGCGGGCACCCAAGCCAAGCCTACCCCCGTAGAAGGTGTTAAGACACCTGCCACAACGGCTGACTACTCAATAGAAAACACATCCGTGTCTCAGGCGCTGAGTAACCCCATTATCGTTCACTCAGCTGGTGCGCCAACTGAGGGGGAAGCTCCATCCACCACAGCTAGGCCAGAGGACGCTGTGGGAGACAAAACTTTGAAGTTTGGCGGCAAAGGCGAGCAAACTATGGATAAGCAGAGTGAAATCAATGAAGCTCGAATGGTTGAGACTATTCCAGCTAAGGTTTCTCCAAATGCAGCCGATGAAGCACGATGCAGCTAAGGCAAAGGATGGAAAAGAGGCCACGGGAGTTGAGACTCTTGGCCATGAAAGTGCAATCCGAGGAGTTGAGACTCCGAAGGATGCCATTGAAGACCCCAAGACAACTGAGTCTGTCGAAGGGATTGTAGAAGGCCCCAAAGCGGTTGAGACTGCTGGGGGTAATTAAGGCCTAAAGGAGGTTGAGACTTCCTTAGGTAAGGAACCAGAACAGGAGAACATTTCTCAGGTCGAAGGAGCTGATGCAGAAGAGGAGATCAGCGCCTTTCATGATTCCCAAGAGCATATTGATACATCTTTTCTGGGATCAGAGGATGAAGCCGAGTCCACTCATAATGAAGATTCTACAATGGACGAGGCTGAGGATGTTCTTAACTCACGGAGTAATGTCAATGATGAGACAACTCCGATGAAATTCAATTTTGATGAGCTATTGCCTCAGGCCACATCACACTCCGAGGATGTTGTTAAGACAGCTGAGGATCCGTTACCTCAAAAGGAAAAACTCACTAAGACCGACGAAGCTGTTAAGATAGTTGAGGCTCAATCAGCTGAGCAGATCCATACAACTGGTCCAACTGAAACATAGTCAGCTGCGCAGGCTACCACAGTTGCAACAATAATGACTCAATCAGCTCCATCGCAGGCTCCCATAGTTGCGTTATCTGCCGATGACACTGGCTCAACCGAGGCACAGAGAGCTGATGAAATGCAACAAGAAAAAGGAAAGGCCCCCAGCGTGGACCCTCGGGGATTCCTTTTCTTCGAGACGATGTCTTTGAAGACATTTTTCCATTCAATGTCGAATTGCCAGACATGGAAGCTGAGTCTGCCCGAGAACAAGAGAAATATACCGTGCAAGAAGAGCCCATCATTCCAACTGATACGATTGTGCCTATGGGTTTTGATTTTAATGCAGTGTGGCCGGAAGAAGTGTCAGCTTCGACAACCGAGTTTCAAAATGCCTTCAAAAATATTTGTGATGAAATTGAGAAGATAGAACGCCACCACACATCATTGGATCTTCGTTTGGACAATCGTGATGCAACCCTCAGCGAAGACATTAGAGGAGTTGTCCTTCGCATCAGGGAATGGGCTGCACATCAGATTACCATGCGCTCAGAGAAGGTCCGTTACTTCAAAGCCTTGTTTGCAAAGATGTTAGTTCGGAGTGCGGATACGTCAAAGTTTCAGCAGAGAATGAAAGAATACATTGTCAAAATGGAAACCTCACATAAGTCGGACATGGAGTTGCTTAAGCTGCACCATCAGAGCAAAATTACACGCCTAGAGGACAACATGAACCAGAAGGCTACCCGGTCAGAATTCCGAATAGCCCAATCCAAAACAGATATCAAGCAGAATTCAACAATCAGCCGACATGATTTTCTTTTGAGCGGATTTTTCCCTGGCCTAACCCTTTTGTTTGCTGATGATGCCAAAAAGGGGGAAGATAAGGCTTTAAAGGGACTAAAGGAGGAGAAAGGGAGTAATAAGGAGGCAAAGAAAGGTGATATAGCTGAGGGGGAAGGAAGTTCGAAAAATCTTTCTTTGAAACTCATGTTTGCTGAAACCCCACAACAAGGAGATGTCAATGCTTCAATTCTCAACAAGTTACCGAAAGAGCTGACCGTTGAACAAAAAGCTGAGATGGCAATGAAAGAATCAAGGAAGGCCATTGAAGCTACATTCAAGAAGGTATCTAGGAAGCAATTTGCGCGTATCCAAGATATCGGGAAATAATATGATGGTCCTCTAGCCAGAAAGGATTACTGTGCTATAAAGCCCCCAAGAGAATTTGCTATGCCTGATGCTGGATCTGAGCCCAGATATCTAGAGGAATTCCAGACTCTATAAGCAGAAGGTTATTTTCGTGATATGACTCTACCTCAAGCATGGGATCTGTACTGGGAGAAGGGAATTGAGCTATGCAAGACGGCTGATAAGCAGCCAAGTTCAAGCAGTCACTCGGCTGGAAAATCAAAAGCTCCAGTGCAATATACTCCCAGAGAAAGGGAAAGCTGAGTCAGGAAGGGGTAGACATGGTGGTAGTGGGAGAAGTGTCAACCACGACCGAGACCAGAAGATATCATGTATGTGGATCCACAGAAGAAAGGACTCATATACTGGGCTGGGCATGATCATCTTGCTAGCATGAAAGTTGCATGCAAGATTGCTGAAGCTAAGAAGAAGCAAGAGGAAGAGAATGAAAGGTTGAATCGCGAATGGGAGAAAAGACAACGAAGGGATGACCCTGCTGCTAAGCGAGCCTATGAGAAGAAGAAGAAGGAGGAAGAAGAAAGGAAGAGGAGGAGAGCTGACGAAGACAGGAGGAGAACTACTGAAGAAGAGAGAAGAAGGAAGCAGCCAAGGTGTTTAAGACATCTGCGAACCCCTTTGTGTATTTTACTTTGCTGTAAATACATAGCTGTAAGTTTTCCCTGTAAAATGGCTCTAAGTATTTCCTTGTAATGTTCATTCTCCTTGTAACTTAGCTTAGATATACACTGTAAAGTTATACTTGTATAAAGCTCTGTTATCTATTGTAAACAACTTTGTAAACGAGAAGAATGCTATGATCAATAAAATTGATTATTCAAAAAGCATACATTCTTTGTTACTGCACTGTTTGTGTTTGTTGTTTACTTATTTTGTTTGTTTTAAGTTTTGGCATCATCCAAAAAGGGAAATGGTTAGGAAATTTATTTGTTAGATTTTGATGATACCATGTAAAACGTAGACTAGCAAGTTGGCACCCCATTTTCCTTGTAATTATGTATTGTAATAGATAGGACTGAAAGAGCTGAGTGAAGTCAGCTAAGTCAAGAATGCAAGAAGTCAACTGCAGACTAGAGTGAAGACTCTACTATGTGTAAGCTGAGTATGGCCATGAAGGAAGACAAGGACTCAACTGAAGGAGAATCAGCTGAGGAATAACTGTGTGAAGATTAAGGAAATGTCAGTCAAGTCAATGAAAGAAGCCAAGTCTATCAGTTGAAGTGACGGATTGAGTCAATCCTATGATTGGAAGGACTCAAGTCACAAGGGTAAAGCGGCGATCAAGTTGAGACAATCGACATTGGTCCGTTGGAAGAAAGTCAAGAATATTACTCGATATAGCAATATGCCCAAGCTGCCAGGTCTTGAAGTGTTTGTCCCAGAAACATGCAAAAGGAAAAAGCCAATGGGAAACACTGAAGCTTTTGTCAGACCCTGTAAAGCTGCAGAGCCAATTAATACGAGGAAGGGTCAACATCACAAATGCTGTAGACCAAGAAAAGACAAGCCAACGAACAAGAAGTGCCATTTGAAATTGACCTATCTCTTCAACGTGCAAATTTCAAATAAGCACTAAAAGGGTGAGGAAGCATTTGAGAAAAGGTTGCGAATGACACGATCTTTCAATCAATATTCAAGCAAGCATAACTCGCAAAATTCTCAAAGCTTATCATAAAATTCCTCAAGCCTAAAACTCGAAGAAACTCGATCCAACACACACCTTTGTGAAGGAAAGACAACTTCAACCAGTTGAAGAGGAAACATTTGAAGAACAAAAAATGGTCTACTCTCCAAGTTGAAGGAGTTGTAGAAAGGTTCAAGGTCGAACTAGGAGATTCAAGTTTGTTGGAGGGATGTGTGAACAAATCCAAGGACTTGAAGGGAGCAAAGTAGCAAAATTGTCTTGTGAAGAAGTTGAGTCGCATGATAAGCCAACTGTGTGATCAAGGCTGTCTCTAGACTTTTCACTGCTTTGTAACTTGATCTGTTACTTAGTGGATTCCTCCAAGAGTTGGAGAAGAGTGGATTAGAGGAATTACCCCATCCTCGAACCACTATAAAAATTACTTGTGTCATTTTACTTTCAATACTTACTTTCTTGCATATATTTTTCTATATCTGTTGATTGTTAATTTGCTAATCCAACTGATAAATAACAAGTGCTAAAACAAGTGTTAAAAACAAACTTTAATCAATCAAAAGAGTGTTAAGTCTTCCGCTGTTAAAAACCAAATCAACTAAAGTTAAGTGTTAGCTTAAGCAACCGAGTTATACTATCAACAACTTTATGTTTAGTGGGTAACTTAGCTGAATATAGCCAACCTAGATGTCCCCCAAGGACACAACGATTTGAGTCAACTCTGTTGAAAATATTAAAAAGACTAAAAGTGAAAATTTGGTAAGGTTTATTCACCCCCCCTCTAAACCTTACACCACACCCCTTAGGACCTATACCTGACTCAGTGTACAAGAAAGAAAGAAAGTATCTGTGATGCATGCCAGATGGGAAAGCAAATCAAGTCATCCTTTAAGGACAAACCAAGTCCTTCTTCAGTAAGAATATTACATCTGTTGCACATGGACTTATTTGGTCCTGTTGAACCAGCCAGCATTAGTGGAAAGAAATACACCTTAGTGGTGGTAGATGACTCAAGATATACATGAACTATCTTCATGTGTAAAAAGAAGAAAACACTGCAGAAATTGCCTCAGCTGATGAGAAGAGTTTAAAATGAGAAGAGTCAAACCATTATAAAGATAAGATCTGGCAGGGGAACTAAGTTTGTTAATGGGATTATAACTCAGTATTGTGTTGAAAATGGTATTACTCATGAGTTGTCAGCTGCAAGAACTCGACAACAAAATGGAGTAGCTGAAAGAAGGAACAGAACTCTCAAGGAAGCTGTGAGGACAATGTTAGCTGAAGCTGGATTGCCTAAGAGATTTTGGGCTGAAGCCATCAATACTGCTTGATACACTCAGAATAGATGCATGATCAATAGGTAATTGACTAAAACTCTCTATGAAATTTGGACAGGGAGAAAGCCAAATGTTGGATATTTCAAGAGCTTTGGTAAGTGCTTCATCCACAACAATGGCAAGGACAACTTAAAAGCTTTTGATGCTAAACTTGATGAAGGTATCTTTTTGGGATACTCAGTTAAGAGTAAAGCTTATAGAGTGCTAAAATGGAGGACTATGGTCACAGAAGAGTCTATCCGTGTGGAGTTTGATGAACCTAATGTAAATGGAGCAAACATAGATGAGTTAGCTGAGAACCAAAATCAGCCAACTATGCAGAAGAGTCCCTATGTTGATGCAGATGTAAGAGCACTCAATACTAAAGAAGATGAGATAGTTAAATCTCAGAGACAGCTGGAAAGTCTGCAGCTGAATGATGGTGAAGAAGTTGTTCAAGACAACTTAGCTGCAAGACAACTGAATACAGCAGACTTACTCCAACCAGATGTGAGATGGCTGAGAGACTATCCACCAGAGTTAATTATTGGAGATGTTAGAGATGGAATAAAAACTAGATCCAGAGCTCAACATGAATCCATGTTTACTTGTTTCATTTCCCAGATAGAGCCTAAAGATGTGTCTCAAGCATTAGATGACACACATTGGATTCAGGCTATGCAAGAAGAGTTGAATCAGTTTGAAATGAATAAAGTATGAGAATTAGTTCAAAGGCCTACCCACCAAAAAGGTTATTGGTACTAAGTGGATATTCAGAAACAAGATGAATGAGGAATGATCTGTAGTAAGAAACAAAGCAATACTAGTAGCCAAAGGGTATTTGCCAAGTGGAAGGAATATATTTTGATGAAACCTTTGCTCATGTTGCTAGGTTGGAAGCAATAAGGATGTTTCTTGCTTATGCTACACACAAGAACTTCACTGTGTATCAAATGGATGTGAAGAGTGCATTCCTAAATGGACTTTTAGAAGAAGAAGTATATGTTGAAAAACCTCCAGGTTTTGAGCAGAAAACCATTGGGGACAAAGTTTACAAGCTCAAAAAAGCACTGTATGGATTGAAACAAGCACCAAGGGCATGGTATGACACATTGTCACAATTCCTAACTGACAATGGATTCACCAAAGGAAAGGTTAATAGAACACTCTTCAGAATCCAAGATAAGGAGAGAATACTGCTTGTTCAAATTTATGTGGATGATATCATCTTTGGATCCACAAATAAAGAGCTGTGTGACAAGTTTTCAAACCTCATGCAAGGAAAATTTGAAATGAGCATGATGGGAGAGCTAACTTTCTTTCTAGGACTTCAAGTCAAGCAAATGAAGGATGGAACATTCATAAGTCAAACCAAATACACCAGATATTTGATGAAGAAATTTGGTATGTAAGAGAAGTCATCATTGAAGATCCCCATGAACACTTTAATTAAGATGGATATGGATGCAGATGGCAAAGCTGTCGATCAAACTAGATATAGAGCTCTCATTGGATCATTGCTCTATCTTACAACAAGTAGGACAAACATCATCTTTGCTGTAGGTGTATGTGCTAGGTTTCAATCTGCACCAAAAGAGAGTCATATGACTGTAGCTAAGAGAATCCTAAGGTATTTTAAGGGATTCCAAGAAGTTGGCTTATGGTATCCAAAGGATGGAGGATTCAAGCTGGTAGGCTACTCAGACTCAGACTATGTTGGATGTAGAGTGGACAAGAAAAGTACATCAGGTAGTTGCCAAATGCTTGGGAATAGATTGGTTTCTTGTTTCAGCAAGAAACAAAATTCAATAACTACATCCGTAGTACATAGTTGAGGGCAGTACACGATTGCGGGCAAGTTCTATAGATGAGCCCAAGCGAGAGACTATGATGTAGAAGAAAAAGAGATTCCAATTATGTGTGATAATACTAGTGCTATTGCAATTACTCATAATCCAGTATTGCATTCAAGAACAAAACGCCTTGATGTCAGATATTATTTTATAAGAGATCATGTTGAAAATAAAAACACTACTTTGGAATATATCTCTATTGATAAGTAGTTAGCTGACATATTCACCAAGCCATTATGTGAATCAAGATTTGAAGAGCATAATAATGAGTTAGGTTTGATTGAGCTGAGTTAGGAGACTCAAAAGACTCAATCAACAGAGTCAAAGAAGAGAGAAATGAAAAATAAGCAAAATTTCACTTTCCAGCCAAGTGAAACAGCCTAGACGAGAAATTAGTTGTATCCAGTTAGCTGATAGCTAAGTGATCATTATGTGAAGAGAGAAGCAGAGTTAAGTCACTTTTGGAAGATAGTTGAGTTATTTTCTGCGAGCGAGAATGTTATTGGGCATTACATCAGCATAATTATTGTGTCAATATAAAGCCTGCACACATTTAGCCTATGAATGGATATAAATGTTGCTGCATTTAATGCGGGGAAATTAATGCAGTTTCAAAGTTTTAATCATGAACGTTGATTTGATCAAACTTTTCAAATTCTAAAACCGTCCCCTCACGTCTCATATAAACCAAAAATTCAACTTTCTCTCTCCTCACAATACTCTCCTCTCCAGCAAAAAAGATCAAGTTTTTCTCTGCAAAGCAACAAAACCCTACTTTTTCAAGTATCTATTCTGCGATTCTTTCACCGGTTATTTTTCAAGAAAATGGCTGCTACTTATGATTTCGTCAAGATGTCTGAGAAAATCCACTCTGACTCAGCCGTGGATTTCGAAGGGATGGTGATATAGGGAGTTGTTAAGGCCATGGTTCAGAAGATTGCTGCGAAACTAGAGAAATCAGGACTGAAAGGATTTCTCACGATGGAATACTCTCACACATGCTTAGAGGAAGTTGCTATGTTCTACGTGAACACTGAGGTTCACGATGGGGAGATTAGGTCTTCAGTCCACAACAAGGACATTAAGATTACTGCTGCGGACTTAACTAAACACTGCTACCTACCTTCAGTGGGAATGAAGGACATTGCTGAAAAAGATGTAAACCTGGCTGCGGCATGGAAAAAGATTGCCAAGCCAGAGTCTGCTGCTAAGGCTGTTTACACAGCCAAGAAGTCATTGATCAATGATGACTACCATAAGCTGATGCACATTGTTCCAAATGCGTGGAAATGAAATTTGGCAGCTTCAATCAACTGTCTCGGACGAAGCTAACGGTGATGGTTGCGATCTTGGAGGAGAAGAAGGTGAATTGGGCTGAGTTCATCTTCAGCAGAATCTGTCAAAGCGTCATGAAGAAGACTATTAAAAATGATGGTCTGTTCTTGAGTTTGCTGGGATATGGCCTGATCATTGGCCATATGATGGAGGTGAAAGGGATTCCACTAAGGCATGGGAAGCCATTCCATGTTAACTAGAGGATGTTTAAAGCTAACCTCTCTGGAGCTTAGAGACAAACTCATGCTAGAAGGGTTGACACCAGTGAAGATGAGTCAACTGATCCTATCCCCGAGGACACTGCTGCAACCGCCCTCTTTCTCCGTAGCCAATCCAAAAGAAGAAGAGAGCTGATGCAGCTAAGAGAGCACCTGCCCATGCAGTTGTTTTAGAGAAAACACCTGCCCATGCAGCCATCCCAGAACCATCCCCTGCCCCAACAGCTGAGACTGAGAAGGAACCTCTAGTACCTTCTCCAGTCATGAATAAGAGGCGCACTGCTATGCCTAGAAAGGCAGCTGTGTCAAGAAGGCGATACAAAGCGAAAAGGCCTTCACCTTTGATGAGCTGGAAGATGTGGAGCCATAAGTCCCTTTAGTTCCAACCAAAAGAAGAAGATTATTCAAGAAGTCAGAACTTGAGAAGTTAGCTGAATCTGGCATTCAACCAGCGAAGGAGACTGCACTCGGGAAAAGCGATCCGAGGAAGTTGTAGGTGGTGCAGCACTCACAACTGAAATAATGTTAGCTGACGAGGGTCAGCCAATTGAACAAGATTCAACTGTTCGAGATACAGCTGAAGAACAAGGAGCAGGAACAACTAAGCAGCCTGAAGAGTTAGTTATTCAGTCCCCTCAGACTGATGCACAAACACCTGAGGAGGAACATGCTCCACCTGCATCTGTGCAGGAGAAAGAAGGAGATGATAATGATCTTGTAATATTATCTCCTGCATATCCTAAGATTCGAGAAAGGTTGCGTATATGGAGATCGTGGAAGCTCAGTGAAGCCAGATCCCAATTTCAATAGCCTGAATTCATTGAAGAGGAAGAATATCTCCTATCATTCTTGGGAGTTCATGTTCAATCTGTACTGGATGATGACATAGTGCAGACATGTTGGCCGCAATCAAGGAGGTTGCAAAAATAAAGGAGGCTGAAAAGGCAAAGGCTCTTGCTGAATCGCAAAAGCCCCATTATTTCCCATTCACAGATGCTCCTACGCATGCCCTGGAATCAGCTATTAGCAGCGATGTAGAAGAATTAGACCTTGTTGCTGAAGTCGAAAGAGCTGAGCTATGGCAAGCTATAAGGGAATCCAAGGAGATGCACGAGCAACACTTGAATAGGGGCCCTGGGGAATCCTCATCTTTCATGATTACCCCTAGCCCTAACATAATGGAGATGGTGAAAAACATTCAAGAAACCACATCTCCCGTGCACTCTGAGGAAGAAAATTCTGGGAAGTTTGGCGATAAACCTAAGGAAGGTGATGAAGCGGGCACCTTAGCCAAGCCAATTTCTGTAGAAGGTGTTAAGCCACCTGCCCGGATGGCTGAACACTCAATTGGAAAAACAACCGGGTCTCAGGTTTTGAGTAATCCCACTACTCAAGACTCAGTTGGTGTGCCGGCTGAGGAGGAAACTCAAACCACCACAGATAGGTCTTAGGATGCTGTGGGAGACCAACCTCTAAAGGCGTTAGGAGGTGATGGAGAAAATCTTAACGTTTAGCAAAGTGAAGTTGACAAAGCTCGAACGGTTCGACTGTCTCAGCTAAAACTTCAACTGCCATGCATGCCGATGACGCTGCTGATGCTGCTAAAGCAAAAGATGGAAGTGAGGCCACATGAGTTGAGACTCCTGGCCCTGAAAGTGCAATCCAAGGAGTTGAGACTCCGAATGAGCAATTAAAGACCCTAAAGCAGCTCCGTTTGTTGAAGGGATAATTGCAGAAGACCCTACTGCAGTTAAGACTGCACAACGGGATGTACAAGGCCCATCAGTGGTTGAGATTGCTGAGGGTAATGAAGGCCTGGAGGAGGTTGAGACTTCCCTCGATAAAAAAGTAGTTGAGGATGTGCCTGCCCCTCATGAAGAGGTTGTTGAGGAAGAAGATGAAATCAGTGCCCTTCACGATTCCCAGGAAAATATTGATATTTGATTCTTGGAATCAGAAAATGAAGCTGAGTCCAGCCCCAATGACAAATCTAGTAAGGACAAAGCTGATAAGGAGGCACAGGCAAACCAGAGTCAAACCAGTGCTAAGGCTACTCCCATGTAATTCACAATGGTTGATGGCCCACCCCCAATATCACCCTCCAATGAAGCTGATGAGTCAACCAAGGACCAGCCAACTCAACAGGAAGAAACAATTGATGCCGAGGAAGTTGTTAAGACAGCTGAGGATCAGTCAACATAGCAGGCTAACATAACTGTTCAAGAGGGAGATGACACTAAAACAGTTGAGGCAAATAGAGCTGAGGAAATCTTGAAAGAGAAGGGAAAGGCTCCAAAGGTTGAGGACGTGGAGATTCCAATTTTCCCTGAGGATTTGTTTGCAGAATACTTTCCATTTGAAGCCCACATTTCTTTCAAAGCCGAGTCAGCCGTGGTACGTGCCACATACAATGTCCAAGTCTCACCAGAAGAAATCAAAACTCCAGCTGAGACTGCTATGGTGCCAATTGGTTTTGACTTCGATGTTGTATGGCCAAAGGAACAGCCCACTGATGCAACTGACTTTCAGAAAGCCTTTAAAGCCATATGTGCTGAAATAGAAAAGATGGAGCATGGTTTTGTAGCATTGGACCAACGACTAGACAACAGAGAGGCTACTATCACTTGAGATATATGAGGAACAGTACTAAGAATTAGAGAATGGATTGGACAGACAAAGGCATTAACGCGTGAGCAGGTTACCTACTTTGAATTTCTATTCTCGAAAATGGTGATCTGGAGCTCAAATATTGCCAAGTTCCAGCAAAGGTAAAGGGACCACATGTTTAGGATGGATGAATCGCATAGGTCGGATATGGAGTTGCTCAGGGCTCAGCACAAATCAGAAATTCAGAGAATGGAGGCCAATGTTTAATAGCAGATAAATGTGCTCTAGACAGAGATGAAGCTGATGGTAGCTGAGACCATGGCTTTGAGATCAGAATTTAGAACAGCATACTCCAAAACTCATGATAAGCATGACATGACAAATAACAAGATTGATCTACTCTTGAGTAGTATATTCCCTAACTTGGCTCTACCCCTTGGTAGATGATGCCAAAAAGAGGGAAGAAGAATTGAAGGAAAGGAAGCGGAGTGATAAGGAAGGAGTAAAAGGGGTAGCAAGCAAGGGGAAAGGTTGTTCATTGAAGAAACCTCCCTTGAAAATAATATTTGCTAAGACCCCACAACAGAGTGAAGTCACAACCTCGGTTCTCAGCAAACTACCGAAGGAGCTGACCGTAGAAGAGAAAGTTGAAATGGCAGTCAGGCAATCAAGAAAAGCCATAGAAGCTGAGTTCGATAAGGTAGCTGAGAAGCACTCTGAGAGAATCAAAGATATTAAAGCAAGGATTGAAGGTCCCAACTGGTTTATTAAGAGATTCCCCAGCTGTAAGACCCCCTCGAGAAAACACGATGCCCGATGCAGGATCTGAACATGATCACTAGAGGAGATTCAAACTGTAACGACCCAGATTTTTATGCCTTAACGAGATTTTATTGATTATGTTATTAGTTTATTTATTGGAATAATAATGGAGTAGAAATTTATTAATGATTTTACTAGATAGTTAATACTTAATTTATTAAATTACGAATAATAAAAGTGTCTTTTTAATTAGACTGACGATTCATTTAATTTGGGCCTTATAATAAATAATTGGACTTTTAATTAGTTTTGAGTATTAAATCAAGTCTATATTGTTAGTAAGTTAATAGTAAGCCCATGTACTCTAAACCTAGCCCAATTAGAAGTAGGTTAAAACAAATATATAATACATGTAAAATATACACATTGAGAACACACAGAAAATACATAATACACGATTAGAAAAAGAAGAGAGAACGCAGAGATAAGAAAACGGTGCAGAAAGAAGAAAGGAAAAGGCAAAAAAGAGAAGAGAGAAAAAGAAGAAAGAAAAGTGATTTCCCCAACGCGGTTGTTTCGATACAGGCCTGAGAAGAATTTTATTATCCATAAGTTAATCAGGCCAGTAATCTCCTTAGTTTTCATGTAGATTTAGGCTTGTATCATTGTCACATAATTTTTACTATACTAACTTGAGAATGGTCTCCTTATCTTAATAGATTACAATGTTTGTCGCCTTATCATGTTGACTACAAGTGTTGCTAGCTTATGTGATAAGAATTTATGTATTCATGTGATAAATTGGTTTGTCGCTTTATATGATAACAATTTATGTGTTGATGTGATAAATTGGCTTTCCACTTTATGTGATAAGAATTTATGTATTGATGTGATAAATTGACTTGTCGCTTTATGTGTTAATGAAATTGGCTTGTCGCCAACTATTCTTGATTGTGTGAATGTATGATTTTAGTTTATTAATTAGAAGATAAAGTTTCCTCTTATTAATTGAATGTGGGATTTTTATCTAATTAATTGAACATAAGCCTTTCTCTAAATAAGTATGAATTATTGAATATAGAGTTTTCCCAAGTAACTGAATGTAGTTTTTTCCTAACCAACTTAGTGTTGTGTTTTTCCCAAATTAGTTGAATGTACTATTTCCTAAAATAATTGGATACATGGTTTTTCCAAACTAACCGAATGCGAGGATTTTTCCTGATACTTTTGAATCGTTAATTGTAGGGCTTTTCTTTAATTTAATGAATGTAGTGTATTCCCTAACTAAATGAACGTATGACTTTTCCTCAATAATATTTGAATCTAGACTCTAGAGCCCACTAATTAATTGAACGTAAGGTTTCCCGATTAGTTGAGCATATAGTTTATCCTGATTAATTGAATATAGAGTTTTCCCGACTATTGAATATAGAGTTTTTCCGTAACTAACTGAATATAAGATTTTTTTCCAATTAATGTTGAGTATCTATAATGTAGGTCTATCCTCATTTACATGCTTCAAGTCATGTTTTTTTTTATTGAATTTTTTTTTAAAATAAGATCGAAATTATAATAAAAGAAAAGAAAGGTCCTGTTCACAAGCCGACCAGGTAGCACAATATTTAGGGCCTCGTTAAAAATCTACCAAGGTAAAATCCACCCTATTGGGGAAAATCCTTAGTAGGAAAAGAGTACCCCGACGAGAAAATGAAAGCCATACAACCAAAACATAAGCATATCTCAACATTATCTAACAAATCTAGCATATCTCAACATTATCTAACCAAGTAGAATCACACGTGAGTTTGTTGAGCTGGTCCGCCACACGATTTCCTTCTCGATAGAGGTGAGAAGCCACGAAATTCATCTAGGAAATCATAAAGAGAATGTAGCGCCACTGACCAAGCAAACGCCATGGGATGGAACTAACCCGATATTGAAAAAGATCCACAACATATGTAGAATCAGACTCCAGCCAAAGATTAGTCCAGCCCTTATGAAATGCATAAGTAATGGCGCTCATAGCACATGTTTACTTTTAATATGCTTGTTAATTAATGTGATTTAATTATCATGTTTACGCCCTTTAAGTTTATGTTCGTATTCAATTGAAGTCGCATCAATTAGGTTCATGCATCATGTTAATGTATGTTCATAGCATTTCACGAGCATACAAAGATTAAGTAAAGTCAAGTTTTAAGGTATAAAATTAACAATATTGTTTTTTTAAAGAAATGGGTGCACATTGTTCTATGATGCTGGAGTGAGTGGGAAATAGGTGCGGGGGACTGACGTTCTGATAGTGTGCCACTTGTGGCTAATGTTAATGTTCAAAGGAAAGGGCCTTCGGGCAAAATGAATGGAAATGGACCGTTGGGCAAAATGTTAATCGGGTTCCAAATAACAAGGCTCACTATGACCCTGATTAGAACAATGTGTTACCAAGTGAGCTCGCGTCCTAAGAACATTTTATGAAAAGAAAAACAATGTTTTAAGCATGAATGTGAAAGGTTTCTAACTAAAGAAAATGTAAAGTCTTTCATGTTATAAATGTAAGATATTTCATAAGACAAACATTCATGCATGAGATTACTTGTTGAGCTCCTTTAGCTCATTCCACGAATGTTGAATGTTTTTAGATGAGAACCCAGATGAGGAAGGAGATGGCACAATGCAGTGACTCGGGGAACCCATGTCAATGGAATTCTTTTATTTTCAAAGTTTGACTTTTTAGTTCATTAAACATTGAATGTCATTGTGTTTTCAATACAAATGTTTTGGACTAGTAATTATTAGTATTTATTCCGCTGCAAAGTTTTGAACGAAGTAAGATTTATATTATTCCATATTTTTAAGCATTCTATTAAAGTATTTCTTTTATTTTAATTGCTATTTTCGCATTAAAATTCAAGTAAGCAAGAAAGGTCGCATCATTTAGTGGTATCAGAGCCCAAAATTTTTATAATCGGTTCTGTAGACTTTAAAATAATTAATTTATGACAAGTTTAAAGTCAATAAATCATGGGTTCCAAGTCGCGCTTCAAGCATCTCCCTCCGCAACTTGGTAAGCTTTACATTTATTGTCTTTATGAATTTATATGTTTATGTCTATGAAATGTATGTTTACGTGAATGTGCATGAGATAGTATTGATTATTTGATATATCCATAATATGTTTCGTGACTTGTCATTGATTTAATTTTGTGTTTAATTATGCCTTTAATGCTTTTACTCAATCGAATATGAGACTTGTTTTCATGCCTTCATATTTTATTTTTTTCATTCATTTATATTTGACAAGTTTCAAAGTTTCGAGGATGAAACTTTATATAAGGTGGGGAGAATGTAACGTCCGAGATTTTTATGCCTTAACAAGATTTTATTAATTAAGTTATTAGTTTATTTTCTGGAATAATAATGGAGAATTAGAAATTTATTAATGATTTTACTAGATAATTAATTTATTAAATTACGGATAATAAAAGTGTCTTTTTAATTAGACTGAGGATTCATTTAATTTGGGCCTTATAATGAATAATTGGACTTTTGATTAGATTTGAATAATAAATCAAGTCCATATTGTTAGTAAGTTAATAATAAGCCCATGTACTCTAAACCTAGCCCAATTAGAAGTAGGTTAAAACACATATATAATACATGTAAAACACACACATTGAGAACACACAGAAAATACATAATACACGATTAGATAAAGAAAAGAGAACACAGAGAGGAGAAAATGGTGCAAAAAGAAGAAAGGAAGAGAAATAAAAAAGAGAAGAGAGAAAAAGAAGAAAGAAAAGTGATTTCCCCAATGCGGTTGATTCGATACATGCCCGAGAAGAATTTTATTATCCATAAGTTAGTTAGACAAGTAATCTCCTTAGTTTTCATGTAGATTTAGGTTTGTATCATTATCACATGATTTTTATTATGCCAATTTTGTGAATGGTCTCCTTATCCTAATAGATTACAATGTTTTCGCCTTATCATGTTGACTACAAGTGTTGCTAGCTTATGTGATAAGAATTTATGTATTCATGCGATAAATTGACTTGCCGCTTTATATGATAAGAATTTATGTGTTAGATGTGATAAATTGGCTTGCCGCTTTATGTGATATGAATTTATGTATTGATTTGATAAATTGGCTTGCCGCTTTATGTGATAAGTATTTATGTGTTAATGAAATTGGCTTGTCGCCAACTTTTCTTGATTGTGTGATTGTATGGTTTTTGTTTGTTAATTAAAAGATAGAGTTTTCCCCTTATTAACTGAATGTGGGATTTTTTCATAATTTTTTCTTAATTAACCGAACATAAGTCTTTCCCTAAGTAAGTGTGAATTATTGAATAGAGAGTTTTCCCAAGTAAATAAATGTAGTTTTTTCCTAACCAACTTAATGTTGTGTTTTTCCCAAATTAGTTGAATGTACTATTTTCCTTAACTAATTGGATACATGTAGGGGTTTGCACGGTACGGGACGGTTTGGAGATTTGGAAATCTCCAGAACCGTCCCGAAGTTCGGAGATTCTGAAAATAAATCTCCAGAACCGAACCATAGAAAAAAATCGCCGTCTCGAACCATATCGAAAGTTCGGGATGGTTCGGGACAGAGATTCGATTCTAGTGGGACGGGACGGTACGGTTTGGTTCGGGACGGAGATTCAGAGATTAGCCATAAATAAAACATACAAATTTGGGAAAAAAAAGAAATTGATCAATATAAAAATCACCAAACAGATATACTTCTAGAGTTCTAGTCTCTTTTTAGCGTAGTGTCAAAATAAAAACTAAAACTATAATAGGTATCATAATCCAAAATTATAAACTTAATAACCTCTATAATACAATAATAGTCTATTATTTGGGCAATTGTCCTCTTATTGACATAGAACATATATAATTAACTAATAATTTTTATAAATTAACATGAAATAAAAACTTGTAAAAATTTATAATCTCAATGTCTCATACTTAACAACTTAACATAATCAATAAAATTATATTTATAATTTATGTGATGTGGTAAAAAAATTAAAATATGATCTTTTTTATATTATTATAATATGGTACTATTACTTGTTTCTCTTTTAAGTGCAACTTACTAATCATTTAACTAATTTCAATTTCAAATAATTTACTCTATTATTTATATCAAAGTTTTTTAAAATTCATAATAGTTTCAGTATTATGTTTTTTTTTTCCAGAAATATGCTTTATATTCAATTTAATTTCAAATAGTTTGTAGTTAATTCAATATCAAAATAAAAACAACATAGAAATAATGTATACATATTTATATAAAATCATTAAAATCGGTTCTAGTTTCGGGTCCTCGGTTCGGAGTGGTTCGGTACGGTTCTCGGTACGGGTATTTGAAAAATATCCAGAACCATACCATAAATATTTTCGGTACGGTACGGTTCGAGGAAAGTCAAAAAGTCAACGGATATTTTCGGTTCGGAGATCTTTCGGTCCGTATATCGGTTTGGTTTTGGTAATCTCCAAGTCCCGTGCACAGCCCTAGATACATGGTTTTTCCTAACTAACTGAATGCAGGGTTTTCCCCTAGATAGCTTTGAATCATTGAATATAGGGCTTTCCTTTAATTAAATGAATGTAGGGTATTCCCCTAATTAAGTGAACATATGACTTTTCCCCAAGTATAATTGAATCTAGACTCTAGAGTTCACTAATTAATTGAACGTAAGGTTTCTCTAATTAGTTGAGCATAGGGTTTATCCCTGATTAATTTAATATAGGGTTTTTCGCTGACTAATTGAATGTAGAGTTTTTCCCTAACTAATTGAATATAAGATTTTTGCCCAATTAATGTTGAGTATCTTTAATGTAGGTCTATCATTTACATGCTTCAAGTCATGTTTATTTTTTTTATTGAATATTTTTCAAAATAAGATCAAAATTATAATAGAAGAAAAGAAAGGTCCTGGTCACAAGCCGACCAGGTAGCGCAATGTTTGGGGCCTCGTTAAAAATCTACCAAGGTAAAACCCACCCTATTGGGGAAAATCCTTAGTAGGAAAAGAGTACCCCGACGAGAAAATGAAAGCCATACAACCAAAACATAAGCATATCTCAACATTATCTAACAAATCTATACTGAGCTCGTCCAACATAGTCATCCGTGAGCAGGGAGATAAAATTCACCGGGGGGACGTCCCACCAAGTAGAATCACACGTGAGTTTGTTGAGTTGGTCCGCCACACGATTTCCTTCTTGATAGAGGTGAGAAGCCACAAAATTCATCTAGGAAATCATAAAGAGAATGTAGCGCCACTGACCAAGCAAACGCCATGGGATGGAACTAACCCGATATTGAAAAAGATCCACAACATATGTAGAATCAGACTCCAGCCAAAGATTAGTCCAGCCCTTATGAAATGCATAAGTAATGGCGCTCATAGCACATGTTTACTTTTAATATGCTTGTTAATTAATGTGATTTAATTATCATGTTTACGCCCTTTAAGTTTATGTTCGTATTCAATTGAAGTCGCATCAATTAGGTTCATGCATCATGTTAATGTATGTTCATAGCATTTCACGAGCATACAAAGATTAAGTAAAGTCAAGTTTTAAGGTATAAAATTAACAATATTGTTTTTTAAAGAAATGGGTGCGCATTGTTCTATGATGCTGGAGTGAGTGGGAAATAGGTGCGGGGGACCGACGTTCTGATAGTGTGCCACTTGTGGCTAATGTTAATGTTCAAGGAAAGGGCCTTCGGGCAAAACGAATGGAAATGGACCTTTGGGCAAAATGTTAATCGTGTTCCAAATAACAAGGCTCACTACGACCCTGATTAGAACAATGTGTTACCAAGTGAGCTCGCGTCCTAAGAACATTTTACGAAAAGAAAGACAATGTTTTAAGCATGAATGTGAAAGGTTTCTAACTAAAGAAAATGTAAAGTCTTTCATGGTATAAATGTAAGATATTGCATTAGGCAATCCATTCATGCATGAGATTACTTGTTGAGCTACTTTAGCTCATTCCACGAATGTTGAATGTTTTCAGATGAGAACCCAGATGAGGAAGGAGATGGCACAATGCAGTGACTCGGGAACCCATGTCAATGGAATTCTTTTATTTTCAAAGTTTGACTTTTTAGTTCATTAAACATTGAATGTCATTGTGTTTTCAATACAAATGTTTTGGACTAGTAAGTATTAGTATTTATTCCGCTGCAAAGTTTTGAACGAAGTAAGATTTATTTTATTCCATATTTTTAAGCATTCTATTAAAGTATTTCTTTTATTTTAATTGCTATTTTCGCATTAAAATTCAAGTAAGCAAGAAAGGTCGCATCATTTAGTGGTATCAGAGCCCAGGATTTTTATAATCGGTTATGTAGACTTTAAAATAATTAATTTATGACAAGTTTAAAGTCAATAAATCATGGGTTCCAAGTCGCGCTTCAAGCATCTCCCTCCGCAACTTGGTAAGCTTTACATTTATTGTCCTTATGAATTTATATGTTTATGTCTCTATGAAATGTATGGTTATGTGAATGTGCATGAGATAGTATTTATTATTTGATATATCCATAATATGTTTCGTTCCTTTTCATTGATTTAATTTTGTGTTTAATTATGCCTTTAATGCTTTTACTCCATCGAATATGAGACTTGTTTTCATGCCTTCATATTTTATTTTTTTCATTCATTTATATTTGACAAGTTTCAAAGTTTCGAGGATGAAACTTTATATAAGGTGGGGAGAATGTAACGTCCCAGATTTTTATGCCGTAACAAGATTTTATTAATTATGTTATTAGTCTATTTTCTGGAATAATAATGGAGAATTAGAAATTTATTAATGATTTTACTAGATAGTTAATTTATTAAATTACGGATAGTAAAAGTGTCTTTTTAATTAGGCTGAGGATTCATTTAATTTGGGCCTTATAATGAATAATTGGACTTTTAATTAGATTTGAATAATAAATCAAGTCCATATTGTTAGTGAGTTAATAATAAGTCCATGTACTCTAAACCTAGCCCAATTAGAAGTAGGTTAAAACACATATATAATACATGTAAAACACACACATTGAGAACACACAGAAAATACATAATACACGATTAGAAAAAAGAGAGAACGCAGAGAGGAGAAAACAGTGCAGAAAGAAGAAAGGAACAGAAAAAAAAAAGAGAAGAGGAAGAAAGAAGAAAGAAAAGTGATTTCCCCAACGCGGTTGATTCGATACAGGCCTGAGAAGAATTTTATTATCCATAAGTTAGTCAGGCATGTAATCTCCTTTGTTTTCTTGTAGATTTAGGTTTGTATCATTGTCACATGATTTTTATTACGCTAATTTTAGAATGGTCTCCTTATCCTAATGGATTACAATATTTGTCGCCTTATCATGTTGACTACAAGTGTTGCTAGCTTATGTGATAAGAATTAATGTATTCATGTGATAAATCGGCTTGCCGCTATATATGATATGAAATTATGTGTCGATGTGATAAATTGGCTTGACGCTTTATGTGATATGAATTTATGTATTAATTTGATAAATTGGCTTGCCGCTTTATGTGATAAGACTTTATGTGTTAATGAAATTGGCTTGTCGCTAACTATTCTTGATTGTGTGAATGTGGTTTTTGTTTGTTAATTAAAAGATAGAGTTTTTCCCTTATTAATTGAATGTGGGATTTTTCCCTAATTAACGGAACATAAGCCTTTCCCTAAATAAGTGAATTATTGAATATAGAGTTTTCCCAATTAATTAAATGTAGTTTTTCCCTAACCAACTTAATGTTGTGTTTTTCCAAATTAGTTTAATGTACTGTTTCCCTTAACTAATTGGATACCTGGTTTTTCCTAACTAACATAATGCAGGATTTTCCCCTAGATAGTTTTGAATCATTGAATGTAAGGATTTCCTTTAATTAAATGAATGTAGGGTATTCCCCTAATTAAGTGAACGTATGACTTTTCCCCAAGTATAATTGAATCTAGACTCTAGAGTTCACTAATTAATTGAACGTAAGGTTTCCTTGATTTGTTGAGCATATGGTTTATCCCTGATTAATTGAATATAAGGTTTTCCCCTGACTAATTGAATGTAGGGTTTTCTCCCTAACTAACTGAATATAATATTTTTCCCCAATTAATGTTGAGTATCTTTAATGTAGGTCTATCCTAATTTACATGATTCAAGTCATGTTTACATTTAATATGCCTGTTAATTAATGTGATTTAATTATCATGTTTATCCCCTTCAGGTTTATGTTCGTATTCAATTGAAGTCGCACAAGTTAGGTTCATGCATCATGTTAATATATGTACATAGCATTTCACGAGCATAGAAAGATTAAGTAAAGTCAAGTTTTAAGGTCTATAATTAATAATGTTTTTTTAAAGAAATGGGTGCACATTGTTCTATGATCTTTCGAGTGAGTGGGAAATGGGGGCGGGGGGCCGGCGTTTTGACAATGTGCCGCTTGCGGCTAATGTTAATGTTAAAAGGAAAGGGCCTTCGGGTAAAATGAATGGAAATGGGCCTTCGGGCAAAATGTTAATCGAGTTCCAAATAACAAGGCCCATTGCGACCCTGATTAGAATAATGTGTTACCGAGTGAGATCGTGTCCTAAGAACGTTTTAAGAAAAGAAAGACAATGTTATAAGTATGAATTTGAAAGGTTTTTTAAGCAAAGAAAATATAAAGTCTTTCAAGGAATAAATATAAGATATTGCATTAGGCATGCATTCATGCATGAGATTACTTGTTGAGCTCCTTTAGCTCATTCCATGAATGTTGAATATTTTCAGATGAGAACCCAAATGAGGAAGGAGATGGCACAACACAATGAATTGGAAACTCACGTTTTTCATGATTTCATGTCTTTCAGTTTCTCTTATTTATAAAGTTTGACCTTTTAGTTTATTAGATGTCGAATGTTGTTTTATTTTCAGAATGAATATTTTTGGACAAGTAATTATTTCAGTTATAATCATTTAATACCACTGCAAAGTTTTCAAAAGAAGTAAGATTTTTATTATTCCGTATTTTTAAGCATTCTTTAGAGTATTTCTATTTTAATTTCTTATTTACGCATTAATATCCAAGCAAGCTAGAAAGGGTGCTACACAAACTCTAGATGCTAAATGCTATTTCAAAAACATGACTCTACCACATGCGTGGGACTTGTATTGGGAAAGGGGACTCGAGTTGTGCAGATCAGCTGAGAAGCAACAGAGTTCTAATAGTTACTCGTCTGGAAAGACACCCGTACAGTACACTCCTAGAGGAGGAGCTAAGTTATACAGAGGAAGGGGAAAGTTTGGAAGTGGTGGAAGAGGCAGAGGCACTCCACCACAGCAAAGACCTAAAGATGTAAGATTCATTGATCCACAGAAGAAAGGAATCAACTACTGGACTGGATTCGACACTCTTGCGATTATGGAAGTGGAGCGCAAAAATGAAGAAGCTAAAAGGAGACAAGAAGCTGAGAACGTGAGTGTGAATCGAGAATGGGAGGAAAGGTAGTGAAGGGAAGACCCTGCTGCAAAAAGAGCTTATGAGAAGAAGAGAAGGGAAAGAGATGAAGAAGATGAGAGAAGAAGGAAGCAGCTGAGGCGTTGAAGACGGCTGAAACCTCTTCAGTGTACTTTACTTAATTGTAAATACAAGTTTTGTACGTAATTGCTCAAACTCGTGATATGCTCTGATACTTGTTGTATTTTAGTTTAATAATGAACTCTGATACAATTGTAATCTTTGTAACAGCTTTTAAAGTGCATTTGTAAAGTACAAGAATGATATGATCAATAAAATTGGCATATTCTACTCACACATTCTTTCTTAATGCACTATTTATTTTGCTGTAACTATTTAAGTTTTGGCATCATCAAAAAGGGGGAAATCGTTAGAAAAATTTATGTTTAGATTTTGATGATACAATGTAAACTTTAGAATAGGAAGTTGGCACCCCATTTTCCTTGTAATTTAACTTGTAGTAGATAGGAATGCATGAGTTGAGTTGAAGTCACCTAAGTTGAAGAAATACAAGAGTCGACTGAAGATTGAAGTGAAAACCCAGCTGTGTGTCAGCTGTGTGAAGCCAAGTGAAGAATCAGTCAAGTGACAGAAAAGCTGTCTCAGTCAGCTGACTGACAGCTAAGTCATTCCAAAATGATTGGACTCGAATGTCAAAGGGGTTTGCAGCAGACAAGACTTGAAGAAAGCTGATAGAGATTTGTTGTCAATACAAGTAAGGACATTGCTGGAAATAGGCTTGTGTTAGGCTGCCAACAATAAAGTTGTTTTGCTGAAAGAGTGCAAAAAGCAAGGAACCAATAGGATGTACCTGAAAACTTGCAGAGACCAAGGAAAGGCTGCAGAGCATTAAAAACATGGTACGATCCCCACTATAAAAGGACAAGACATGCCAACAACCTATGAGTATGATTTGAAATATATGTCTATCTCTTCAACGAACATATTTTTGAATCCTCACTATAAAAGGCTGAGGAAGCAAGTGAGAGAAAGTAACGAATTTCAAGAGATAAACAAGCATTCAAGCAAGCAAACCTGCAAATACTCTCATACTTTCAAAGATATCCCTCAAGCCTAAAATCGAAGGAACTCGATCCAACACACTCAGTGAAGGAAAGAATACTTCATCAAGTTGAAGAGGAAACTGTTTGAAGAACAAAAGGGGTCTACTCTCCATGGATGAAGTAGAAGTAGTAAGGTTCAAGTTCGAACCAAAAGCTTTGGGCTCGTTGGAAGGCTATGTGATCAATTCGAAGAGTTCGAGGGAGCTGAAGTAGCAAGACAACCATTTTGTGAAGAAGCTGATTCCCAGGAGCACCCTGCTGTGTGATCAAGGCTGACTCGGATTGATAACTGCTTTGTAACCAGATCTATTACTTAGTGGATTCCTCTAGGAGTTGGAGAAGAGTGGATTAGAGGAATTACCCCATCCTCGAACCACTATAGAATTGATTGTGTCATTTTTACTTGCAACATTTTACTTTCTTACATATTATTGATATCTGTTGTTAAGTTAAATCTGCTAAACTCAACTGATAATAACCTTGCTAAAAATAAGTGTCGAAAACAAGTTTAAAACATTAAGTGTGAAAAGTCTTCCGCTGAACAAAAACCAAATCAACTGTAAAGTTAAGTGTTAGCTGATCCAGCTGAGTCATACTATCAACAGCTAAGTCGAGTCTGTTGAGTGGGTAACTTCGCTGAAGAAAGCCAACCTAGTTGTCCCTTAAAGACTTAGCTGATTTGAGTGAACTCTGTAAAATTATTTAAAAATGACTAAGTTCAAAAATTTTGTAAGGTTTATTCAACCCCCCATTCTAAACCTTACACGTTGTGATCCAAAACCTACAGTCTCTAACACTTCTAGCAACACCCACGTTTTTCAAAATCTGTTTGGTTCTATAAACCTGAAATGATATGCAATGTTATATATACATCCTTGTGATCCAACATTGCAGGTTCATGGTACTTTGATAGCAGATGCTCTCACCATATAACTGGTACCATTGACTACCTAACAGACTATGAGTCTTTTGGTGAAGGTAAGGATACTTATGGAGGTGGTGTACGTGGACAGATTTTTAGAAAGGGCACTCTGAATGTGAAAATTCTTCCAAAGCTTAGAAACGTTCTACACGTTGAAGGGCTTAAGACAAATCTTCTTTAGTTATAAGCTAACTATTCAATGACAATTTGTATGTTAAATTTGATAATAATTCATGTGAAGTCTTTGATGATTCTAACATTTGCATTTTAGCAGGTTTAATATTGACTAGTAGTTGTTACAAATTTGGTGGTATTCATGCATATCATAGTGTGAACTTGAATGAAATTGGTTTGTGGCATCAAAAGTTAGGACATTTGAATTTCAGAATGATTAATAAATTAGTTGGATATGAAGTTGCAAGATGCTTGCCTAAGCTGAACACGAAAAATACATATGTGTGTGGTTCTTGTCAAAAAGGTAAGCGAACTCGAGTGTCTCACCAAGTGTCACAACACTTTAATACTACCTGGTGCTTTGAACTTCTCCACTTGGATCTTATGGGTCCTATTGAGGTTGAGAGTATTGGAAGCAAGAAATATTCTTTTGTGTGTATTAATGACTTCTCTCGTTATACTTGGATGAACTTTTTACATAAAAAAATCTGACGCTTTTGAGTCTTTCAAAAACTTGCACAAAAAAGGGTGTAATTTGTACAATGTCACTGTCGCTAGGATTAGAACTGGCCATGGTAAAGAATTTGAAAATGCATTTTTTTCATCTTTTTGTGATAAAAAAGGTATTCTCCTAAATTCTCTGTACCTAAAACTCCACAACAAAATAGGGTGGCGAAAAGGAAGAATTGAACATTGCAAAAAATGGCATGAGTTATGTTAAATTCCAAAAAATCGACCATACCCTTTTAGGCTGAGACCCTGATCAATGCATGCCATATTACTAATCGTGTTTATTTAAGAAAATGAAGTATTATGACACTGTATTGAGATTCTTTTAGGCAATAAACTAAACTTAAATACCTTCATGTGTTTGGTTGCGTTTGATATGTGTTGAATGATAGAGATCAACTTGTTAAGTTTGATTCTAAGAGCGATAAGAGTCTTTTCTTGGGCTAGCTACTCCGTAAATAGTCATGAATATAAAGTTTTTAATCTTCAAATGAGGACTATTATGGAAACTATGAATGTTGTTTCGATGATATGGCTGACCTTGCAGGAAAGACTGAAGAATATAATGTCTCTGAATTGATTGAGACGATTGATACATCTGAGTAAATTCCTGAAATTGAAGTTGAACCAAATATTACAACAGATGTTATTACAAGTGTTCCTTAGATGTTAAAACACCTGAAGCAGCACCTGTAAAGATACCTTTGCTAATTGACTTAGAAACATGATCTAAACATGAGATTGAACAAAACCAGGCACTTGATGATCTTGTGATTGACTGTACCAGATATATACCTAGAAGAATCTCCTAACTACACAAGTGATACGTGATGTTACTGAAGGTGTTTGTACACGGAGAAAAGAAAAGAAAAACTATCTCGAGATGGTAAGGTCAGCATACATGTCCTCAAACTGCACTCTGGTAAGAACTTGTTGTTTCATCTCTAATTTTGAGCCTAAGAATCTTACCGAGGCTTTGAAAGATAAAATTTGGATCAATGATATGCAAGATGAACTTGATCAGTTTTCCAAGAATGATGTGTGGTATTTAGTTCGTAGACCTAACAATGTGAATGTGATTGGTGCTAAATGGATTTTCAAAAACAAAATTGATGAGTCTAGAAACATTGTGCGAAATAAAGTATGTGTGACGCCCACCCCTATTGCTACTATATGAAAATATATAAATAACACAACTCGACCACAAAGCCTTTTTAAAACGTGTAATTTTTTTTTCTTTTCCTGTATTTAAATTTAATAACAGACGATCAACGAAACAAACACTGCACACTGCAACAGAGATTTTATCATTTAGAGGCTAAAGGCCAGTCAACCCTATTTGTACGTAAATACGATGACTAGATATACAAACCCAAAACTCAAACCAGCAAGCTAATTTATATATTTTTACAATACAGCTGAAAAAGATATAAACAGTACGAGTTCCTTCATAAACACAACAGAAGCAAAATCAACATGAACCCAACAACATGCCCGACAGGTCGTCATCCATATCCATGACCCTCAAAACCTGACGAAGCTCCAACATTGCCCAGTAAGCTAACAGGCTCAGGTATTGTCATGCTCACCTGCAATGCATGAACTACATGAGCTAAAGCTCAGCAAGTAAAAATCATGCATGTCCAAAGAATAGTGATGCTTTTTCAACATGTAATGTTCGCTTGTAAAATCCTTGGATCAAAACACTTTTCTCAAATTATTTTCTTTCATTTGGGCCCCAAAAGAGCTCTGCACACAACAATAATCAAATGGCCAATAATATCGTTATGATGTTACGTGTGGACCATCCTCCCGCGGCCCAGCCAAGTGGTCCTACTGCGCCCTTCTGTCCGCCAAGAAGTATCCCACCCCGCAGGGTCATCACATAGGTACTCACAAATGGACCATCCTTCTGTGACCCACCAAGAGCCCATCTCCTATCTAGCTCTGTGTTCACCAGGAAGTATCCCACTTGTTATACCTAAACATATATCATAAGCACGCCCAGCGTGCCTCGATGCACTAGCAGTGGTCAATAAACGTTCATTTTCTTCCAGAAAATATTTTCGTGCATGCAAACATTCTCATGTAATATGCATGCACATGCAAATATTGTGAATGACATGTTCAATGTCGCACCAAGCACCATATTGCAACATCATACAAGCCAATTATGCAACATAAAATATCCACGTATATTTCACAAGATACCACAGTCACATATAATACAATCAATTCAAACAATACTATGTTCATGCATTACAGTTGTAGATGAATTTTTACTTACCTTGCGTCGACCGTTTCTTACTTACTGGCTTGTAAATGTTTACTTTTCTTCCCAACCTTACGTGATCTTTTGTGTGAAAGATCTGTAGTAATACAGGATGTTAAAATTCCTAATGTCAATTGTATAGCTTGTTACACCTAATATGGTGAAATACCTCGAATTCTTAAGTGAACTAGATATCAATTAGTCATATATCATATAACCTACACCTTGTTTATTTATATTTTAGTTTTATCCTGAATTCATTCTTACATCACTTTAATTACTCTATTAATTATAATCCTTAAGCATCAGTTTATTACAATTGTAAAGCATAATGATAAACCATGTTATAACCTAATTAATTATATTTACGAAATAAGCACTATGTCATTTCCAAGTATACTTCATTAATAGTTACTTATATACTGCCTAACTTAATTAATTGCGTAAATTAGTTCTAATATATTTTTGCAGTCTTCACTCCTTCCAGTTTTACATATCTTGTATTTCATTTCATTAATTAATTATTTATTTATCATTATTTTTATTCCTTTTTTTTGGACAGGCAATATTATTACGACAACTAGATTCATCATATTCATCCACTTCATATTTTTAGTAACCTAAAATTCATTGCTCAGATCAAGTATAAAACCACACTACTCGAATTTACATAATTGTCTTCTTCTTCTTCTTCTTATTATTATTATTATTATTATTATTATTATTTTAATTTTTCATTTTAAACAAGTTTCATATTTCAAGCTAGGATAAACACCTGAAGTACAAAATAAGATGGAATGTAAAATTAATAGTTAAGGAGATCGACTTAATTACCTAAATCTTCTTCACCCTGTAAGAAAATGAAGATGAACTGTCTCTCCAATTTGTGTGTGTGTGTCTGATTTCATAAATATATTTGCTCTAGCTATTCTGCTTGTAAGACGGTAATGGAGCATAGTTTCAATTAGATACATGTATACATATAAGTTATATGTTATATTATATACGTATATTATCCCTTTTTTTAACAAAACAAAAAAAAAACACACACACATGTAAAGATATGGAAGGCAACACTTTAAAAGCATAGAGCTGCATGGCTCATCTATTGACATGCGAATCAGCTAATTTGTGGATAATGCCTACCCATAATTCATTTTCTTAATCTAAAACAAATGTGCTATATATATATATATATATATATAGTTACAATTAGATATGTATATATGTAGATAAACTCCACCTTATTTTATAATGTCTTATATATATATATATATCATTCTCCTTTTTCTTTTCACTATCATTAATACTTTTCTACCTTGTCTCTCACACACATATATACACCTGCGAGTTAATATCTAATCCTATGTCATTAATTTATTCATGTGTCGTATCACATTTACTTTCTTTTCCCCCTTTTTTTTTAGTAATTTAATAATCAATCTATAACTCAATTTTATCCAAAATAGTATAATTAGAGCATATATTTAGTATTAATATAATGACACATAGATATCTTGTTATTCCAATATACCATCAACCACTCAAACTACGAGCCCAATAACTAGTACCGCTCGAGCACCTTTAAAAATAACTGGTCGGTAATGTCATAAACATGAAACGAATTTATAAATATTAACATCAACGCAAATAGTATATAAATGGCATGTAATGCATGAACTATATTGGTCAATTAAATCATAAGAGGCTCGGGTATTACAGTATGTTTCGTTGCTTAAGGCTATACACAGGTTGCGGGAGGGGATTTCAATGAAACCTTCACTCTTGTTGCTCGAATTGAGTCAATTAGACTACTTCTTGCTACAGCTTGCCATCTTGGCCCGACACTTCACCAAATGGACGTCAAAAGTGCTTTTCTAAATGGTATTGGAAATGAAGAAGCTTATTTCAAACAACCAGAAGGCTTTGAAGATTCCTATAAGTCAGACCATGTGTTCAAGCCTAAAACGACTCTTTATGGTCTTGAACAAGCCCCTAGAGCTCAGTATGGGAGATTGACTAATCATTTACTGTAAATGGGTTATAAACGTGATGAACTGAACATAACTCTTTTTATTCAAAGAACTAACCACAATATTTTGATTGCTCAAATCTACATGGATGATATTGTGTTTGGATCTTCTAGACAAAAACTTTTGAATGAGTTTGTTGAATGTTTGTCTTCCATATTTGAGATGAGTATGGTTGGTGAATTGTATTACTTCTTGCGCTAACAAATCAAACTATCGAATGATGGGATTTCATTTCACAAAGTATGCAAAATATTTGGTGAAATAATTCAACTTGAATAGTGCATCTCATTTAAAAACTACCATGGGTTCAAGTTAGAAACTGAGTAGAGAAGTTATTGCTGAAAGTGGTGATAGCACTTTATACAAAAGTACGATTGATAGCATGTTGTATTTAACTGTTGGTCGTCCGGATATTATGTATAGTGTGTGTTTGTGTGCTTGTTATCAAGCTAATCCTAAGATCACACATTTGAAAATCTTGAAAGAATTATCCGATACGAAGGAGGCACTACTAATCTAGGTATTTGGTATACTAAAGATACAAACACTAATCTAGTTGGTTTTAGTGATTCGAATTGGGAAGGGGACACAGACGATAGAAAAAGTACAACGGGTGGTTGTTTTTATCTTGGAAACAATTTGGTGTCTCGGTGTAGTCGTAAACAAAATTGTGTCTCTCTTTCGACTACTTAATTTGAATATGTTGTTGTTGGGAGTTAAATGTTTCCGTCGTTAAATCCGTTGTTAATCTGTCGATAATCCGTCACTATTTCTTTAAAATCTAGTTCTATCTACATCTGTTGTTATTCCGTCATTAATTTGTCCCTAATTAGCTACGAACATAATTCGTCGCTAGTTTCCGTAGCTATTTTGTAATTTTCTTGTAGTGCGTTGTTTCTCTCAATTACTCTGCATGAATCAAATGGTTGAGGATTATGGTCTTCATAGTGATATCTTAACTGTGTATTGTGATAATTATAGTACTATAGATATTTCAAATATCCAGTACAACACTCTCGCACAAAACACATAGACATAAGACACCATTTTATACATGATTTGGTTGAGAAAAACATTGTTCGCATAAATTACATAGGGTCTAAAAATCAGTTGTGGGCATTTATACTAAAGCATTAGATTTATGAGAGATTTCCACTCTACGGAAGTCTGTTGGTTTGTGTGTGATTTGATAGCTTCTCTGAAAGTGTTGCAACACTAACCGCAACACATGTATGGTTGTATATTGTTTTTTCTTTTTTGGTATATACTACTTGCATTCATGCATTAAATAGATTTGTGTGTGCACAACTGAATCAGTTTGATGGAGTTCTGATAATGTACCCAAAATTGTTTACTTGATAAGCTAGTGTGAGTTAATGTTTCTAATCTATAAAATCATTATTATATATACCTAGGCGATGAGTTTGAAAAGCAATATGTATTGAACATGTTCAGAGGCCTTTGAGGGAAACAATTACCTACCTACTGTGTGAAGCTAATCCTTTTGACCTATTCTTACATATATAAAATTATTTTAAGAGGTATGATCTTGTGAGAAAGAGCTACCATTGGGATTTGTGTGAAAGCTACTCATTTGCTAAATCCTTCATGTGTCTTGGAAAAGATCATGAAATACTCAAAAAAAATATTGTATCTTTCGGGTAAGCGGATCGCAATTCACTTAATAAACGTAAACTACAAGAAAATTAATTTGTAATGATGGGAAATTTCATCAATATATGTCCAAAATCCGTCATTAAACACTTATAATGACGGGAAATTTCCCGTCACGATCCCTCATTACTTCCCTCACATGTAAAAGTAAATAATGACGGTAATATGTCCCATCATTATAGTTTTGATATATTCAGTGATGAAATTATCCCGTCACTAAAAAATAATTTAGTTGATGACAAATTTTACCATTAACTACCGTTTGCCTATCATTATTAGTTATTAGCCCGTCATTAAAAATAAGTTTAGCAAGAAAATTACCCCTCACAAAAGCAGTAATCACCCTCATTAAAAATTAATTTTTATAATGAAATTTAATTAATTATTTTATGAACTGCCCATTACATAAAAACATTGTAATTCCTAATAAAACATAAATATTTTTACTATCTAGAACAAATAATTTAACTCAACAACAAATTTTGTATAAAGAACTACATCCACACAATTATTCATTTATTCAAACTATACACAATTGTAAGTTATTCCAAAATATGAGTATTATGTGAAGCCCCGATTTTTCCGAACATATAATTGATTCTTTTTGTCGTCTATGTATTGATCGACTATTTTACCGCGTCTAGTCCTCCTCCTTCTCTCTAAACCTCCTATCTCTCTCTACTCTTTCTTCTTACTTCTTCTCCAACACTTAGAAATTTTTTCAAGACAACTCTCCTTATACTCCAAAAAATTCGAACCAACCTACTACTATAAGGTGAGAATTTTGTCCTTCAATTTATCTTGATACCATCTACCAAACTCCCTTCACTTCTTGACTTAAGTTTAATTTTTGGATTTTGGAGGTACATTTAGAAGACTTTGAAGACTAGAGCTTGACATCACCTTGAAGAGGATTTCTAGACTTGAAGGGAATTTTGAAGATTTAGACTATAAGGTAAGATAATGGACTCTAGTGTATTTTCCTTCTTCTTTCTATTTTTTTTCAAATTTTAACACCCCTTTTTCATTTTTGAGAAATAGGGGCTGACCTTAGGTGATTTTGGAGTTGAACCACAAAATTTCCAAATTTGAAGCTTCAGCTAGTTTCAAATCACCTACTACACAAGGTAAAGTGTAGTCTTTCCAATTTCCTTATCTCCTTCTTTTTCTCCTTAATTTTTCTCTCATTTTTCTAACTCCAAATTCTTGTATTACTTGACTTAGGGGCTGACCTAAGTGAAGTTTAGCATCCTCAAGTTTGTGATCATCTCTTTTTTTTCACCAATTATCCAAACAAACAAGGTGGGTGGAAAAATACTTTCCAACTTCTAGGTGTTTTTATTAAAATGCATGTAGAATTTTGATCATGAGCCCTTGAGATATATACTCTATGTATTGCATGTCAATTTTATGTATCAAATCATGAAAATTCTCAAGAGTTGCTCAAAATTGCTACTTATTGAATTTTAGGTGCATGCATGTACAATTTAATGTTCTATTTGATGAATTCTTGTATGTATTGGACATGCATGTGTATGATCTTTGAAATCCATATTTTGGATGACTTATAACCTGGAAAAGTCGAGCATAATTGATTAAATTTCAATTTTGGACTTAAAAATGCAAAAATGGAAAATTGGTGGACTAAATTGCAAGAAAATGAAAGTTAAAGGACCTCTCTGCAAATTTCAATTTTTGGGACTGTACTCAGGTTAAAAAATGACTTTTGGACATTTTAATAAAGTTTTAAGAGTTTTAAGATAAATAAAATAAACCTTTAAAAGCCCAATGAATAGATTGTAAAATTTTGAAAGTTTAAGGGGCACTTTGCAAATTTTGAAACTGTACCAGACCTTAACTTTAAAATTTGAAATTTTTACTCTTAAGGTACTGGAAATGACATATTTTAAATGTATTCCAAAAATCCAAGTGTTTAAGGCTTGGAAAGTAATTTTTCTAAAATTGAGGGACTAAGGTGTAAAAGACTAAACTTGAAGACCCAAATGAAATTTCCAGGACTTATGCAGCCCATGCACCTGGAAATACTAACTTAACTGTAACTTAATTATATTTTGGACCCAAGGTTCAAATTTCATAACAATTGGACCCCTAAAAGCCTTAAAGGCAATTATTTCAAAATGGGACAAAAATGAGATTTTCAAAAGTTAAAGGACCTACACTTATTTCTTTTAAAAACTGCTTTTGTCCCAATATCCTACTAACCTTAGTGACATTTTTCAACTGTAATCACATTAAAAGCCCTTCCAATTTGTGAGCTCTGATTATTTTAAATTTAAGGTCCGAATTGACAATTTCAACAAATTTGGGGCCAATGTGAGAATTTTATAAAAACTCGACCTCAAAACTTTAAAAACCTGAATCTTTGGACAATTTGGATAATTTAGGAACTGACCTCATAATTTTTCAAGGTCGGGATATTTATTTATTCAATTTTTAACCCCAAAAGTATTAGTTTTTACAAAACGGGGCTAAATTGTAATTTTTCTTTTATAAAGGACCTAACTCAAATTATTTTCCCTTTTACTAAAATAGCCCTGGACCCTCTGACTTGGAGACTTAATTAAAGTATTTTATTTTCTCAAAAACCCTTGACTTATCGGACCGATTCGACCGATTAATACCCAATCGCGGGGCAACTTCCTCGTCTTGCGGTTTTGAATCTATGACGGGACTTATGTTCCACCTAATCTTTCAAGATATCGAAGATTGCTTATCCTTCCGATAATCATCTTCATCCAGATAACTCCACCAACGCCATATTGCTACTCGTGAAATTTCAAAATTTTCGAATCGCTTCAATCAATAATACTCGACTGCCTGGTTGACTGTCTGTACTTGTATTTACTTTCCTATCTGAGTCAACTTGGTGTGTCGAGCTCACAGTCGGAATGGATACGTCGGGGATGGAACCGGGCAACTCGGCTGCTATTCCACTCTTCTGGCCCCATCGTCATAATCCCGCAACTGAGGGACGGAGTTTGTCCAAGGAAAGCGGGTCGTAGTACTTGAGGTATAATCATGATTATGACGAATCCGAACCTTGCAAGCTCCACTGTGGATTTTGTCTTTGCCTACGAAGCGATAAGGTGACAGGTCTTGGACCATCTTGCTCGGGGAGCTACAAGGAAGAACGAAGGAATTGATGTCTGATCCACACGATTCCGGAGTTATCGGACCCATTTGGTTGGCGCTACAAACCGTGACGCAACCGCTACTTGTTTGCATTGGTTGGCGCTACAAATCCGTACGCAACCATTATTTGTCTTGCATGGGATTGGCGTTACATTTCCGTACGCAATCCTACCTGTCTTGCCTGAATCACATAGTGCCTGTGCGACCATGAACTGTTTCTTGAAATGTATAAGTATATTACATAATTATATTATCACGACGCTTGTGGACTGTGTGTGAATTCATGCATCATACTCACGCGTTTTCATAAAACTGATTTCTCGCATTAACTATATATATCGCCACATTTGCACACGATCACCCTATCCACTGAGATTTCTGTCTCATCCCCACCTATTTTCTAACCTTAGATGAGGACTTCGTTGAAGATGCTGAACCGACCACGGATTGAGCCCTTATACTCCGCTTGTTGGATTTACTATCTTATGTTGTTGATGTCGCTGGACTTGTTACTATTATTCGCTGTTGGACTTACTACTTCTTGTGTTTGTTGTTGAACTCTTGTATTTCTTTTCATTCCGGTCTGTAACTGAAGGGCGTAGGACCCTTTGACTTTTAAGTTGCTATCTTTAGATCATTTCGGGGATGTAATTTGGATTATGGATATCATGGACTGTAAGTTGTAACGTGTTTCTTTATTTTCGCTGCTATTTAGACTCTGTTCCATTGGGTTCTCGATGATATTCATCTAGACTGTTTGGTTATTTGTATTTAAGTTGTGGATCATCGTCGCGTCCCGTTTGGGGCGTGACATATTATCTCGATGCAAAGCTAACTATTCTCTAATATCTACTACATGGACAAAAAAAATCTGAGCACCATAATTGTGGATCCCTGGGGTCCTTTAAACTACAATGTACCATTTCCTGATCCATGCTTGAATTTTCTCGACGAAGCCACCTACAAGAAAGATCCGAAAAAAGAAAATTATTACTCCAGTAGCAAAAAATAACCCCTCGACTAAAAATATTAAGAAGTCATGAAACACACACATACAAGGGAATGCTTGTAAATTATTAAACGCGTATCCGGTTTCAAAACAATGAAAAATTGTATTATGTCAATGAGATGCTTCTGATATGGCCAAAACAATAACAGTTGGAGAAATATAAATCTAGAAGCATTTTAGTTCTCTAGTTATCACATACATTTAAATGAAAATGGCATCACATCAGGAGAAAGAAGGCAACATATAAATTAATTACATTCAGTTATGCTCAAATATATAGATAAACCATTCCACATGAATAGATATTTTCCAGCAAACATAGTAAGCAATCAATTGATTGTGATACTCAAGCCTTTTGATTTCATTGTAAATACTCATTGTTTTTCCCAAAATAATTACATAGACCTCAAATCTTCATAAATTGCGATTGCGAGAATACCTAAAGTTCTCTAATGTCAACAACTGAGTTATCTCCTTAAAAAGACCTTCATTAAAAGATGCAAACACTTTAATAACCTTAACAAAGCTTTGGGTCCATCATGCCTAAACAGAACAAACTTAAATGTCAAAAACTGTACCTCAAAATTTTTTAGGAATAATTCAGATTCTCAAAAATCAAATGAGAATCTCACTTATTCAATGCTTCAAGGTATTTCTGCTTCCTAATTTCAAATAATATCTTTATCGAATAACGATTATCGTCCACTTTGGTGAAGCCAGAGAGGTATCTTCAACCTCATCCCAGTTCCCATTGTGCACTTAATCCTCAAACTACTTCATGTTAAAGAAGAATCCAGATTCTTGGTCAAGCCTATTGTTAGAAAGGTCACACTTTTAAAGAATATTATTATTACATAATCATCACCAAAAGATAAAAGATAAATTGCTTATAAAATTAACCTACTTGTGAACAGAGTCTCTTTAAACTTTTCTTCATCCAGGAACTGTAAAATCAGGAACACGAGTCCTCTAAGAGAACGGACATCCTAACCAACTCGTCTTCAATCCAAATGGATTATTTCAAGCAAACACAAGAAAAAAAAGAAAAGAAACCAACACATCCAGAAAGGGAAAAAAAAGGAAAAAGAAAATAAAAAAAGGCCAGCTAGCACTAACCCTTATGTAACTATCAAATGATGCCTTCATTTAATTATTTCTTGACACAAGCTTCAAAACGAATATAAAATAAAATAAAATAAAATTAAACTGACAAACAAGAAAATTCTTAAATATACAACAAAAAGGGGGTCTACTTACCAATTTAGTGAAAGCATGTCTTAATAAACCACTTCAGAGGTAGAAAAACAAACTTAGAATATATTTGTGTACTAGAACTAGCATATCACTTTATCTGAGCCTTCAAAATTAACTGGTTTTTCACAGTTAAAATTATTCTACTAAAAGACTTCTTAAATCCGACATTTTCCTACATGGTTTCACAACTAATGATGACAAAGTGCAAAATATGGCAAGAAAAAATGGAGCCACGTTATTGCAACTTACTAATGATAATACAACCACAATATGGAACATCAAGTGATGTTAAGGCAAGATGTGGAAATAACATTACCATGTAGTATATAGTGTAATAGGTGTACTCCAGTCAATTACATTAGTAAATGCACCGTTATTAGGTAATTGAAATAATGCCATGTCCATTAATTTCGGGATCATTTGACGAGTAAAACATAATATAACAGATGGTGTTACAAACAATTTGCATGCTTGCAAAATAATAGTTGTTTGTATGCAGACTTCCATACAACATGAAAGGATACCAACTGATTTAATTAAACTATTTACCATATAGGAATTATATTAACCTAACAATTTGATACAGAATCAACATGAGAACCAATATATAGGGACAATCAGGCATTGACAGATTTCAAGAACTAATGGTAAGAAAAGAGTTCTTCCCTTGTTTCATTCCTTTCCAAAAAGAATAATCAGTCATATGAGGAAACGCAATCATGAATCTACAGAAGGTATGATGGTTTGAGGGCCTCACCCTGAAAAATCAACCATTTCTATATTCCACAATTCTTTCATAAACAATCCTTTTGATTTCATGAAATATTCCTCATAAGTCACTGTAAAAAATTGTAAGTTCGAATTTGAAATCCCAATATTCTCAAATTACGCAGATGAGAAATACAAAATTAAATCCTCAGTTGTAGATTTAGGGTTTCTAATTATTAGGGATTAGTGGTGGAAAATCGGGGACTGGAGCGGATGGTGGGTTGCTGACCTCTGAGTTGAATGATTGAAGATTTGGACGTGACGAGAGAGTCGAAATGAAAGTAGTGAGAGAAACCCATAGACTGTCACTCGTGAGACAAACTGTGAGAGTGAGACAAAGTTTAATTTCTTCAGATTTTCTTTTTACTAGTAGAAATTTACAAGGATTTTTAATTAACAAAAAGAATTTTTTCGGTTTTTAATAATGAAAATATATAATTGTACTTGGTGGAAATACGTGGTACCTAAAATTTTGTATTAAACAATGAGGGGGGTTTCTTTTGACACAAATAGTGACAAGTTTATTTATTAGGGTAAATTACAGGTTTAGTCCCGTAACTTTGGGTATGTGCAGTTTTAGTCCTTTATCTTTCAAAGTTGCAGTTTTGGTCCTGGACAATGTTGCCCTTATGGCTAGATAACAATTTTGGTCCTTTATCCGTTGCCAAACAGTCCTATAACTTTCGAGAATTAGCAATATCAATCCTTTCATACCATAGTTATTATCAATAAATCCAAATTTCATAGATTATAGGAATTTGCATTTTCTGACATCTATTTCGTTCGTTGCATTGTTACACCTACTTAGATCCAGTCTCTATTCAGAGGTTTTAAATGGATCATGTCAGGTTTCCAGCCTATAAACTTAATAGGACACACTTCTGCAAAATTTCTCATAATTCTAAATAATTTGTTTTCAGGCTAAGATTTTGATAAAACAGATATAGTCTATCACGACCATATCAGGCCCAATGGGCTTCTGTAAAATTAATAAATCCCTTAAAATTCATACCTTTTTTGACCGAATCAGTGCCGGGTGAGATGGCTCGCAACACCACCAATCGTAAGATTACTGCCCCCAGATCTTTTGACAAACAGCTCCTATGCCTGTCTTATCATCACTTTCTTTTTAAGTCATTATAAGTTCATCCAATGATTTGGATGCCTTAGTGAATGAAGCAATCACATTTTTAAGATCATTTTCCCTCTTTTCTGTAGCAACTAAATCTGCTTGGATCTTGACAATTTTAGACTCCAGCTTAGTATTCTCATCAGCTATATGACTTAGAGTCCCTTAGGGAAGATGATCTGCAAGTTATCCGACTCCTTCAGCACAGCCTTGGTTCGTTTCCTACTCCAGGATATAAGTAATCTTTAAACGGGATAAATTAATAGAACATTATGAACACATGTTGAAGCAGAAAGCCCCTTTTTATTAAGAACTTATAGAAATATTTATTACATTAGTAATGTCCTTTTGGGAGGAGAATACCGATTTAGCCTCTCATAGATGAGGCTTGCATTCGAAAACACATAAAACTTAAAACTAAAACACTAAAAGTATTACAATTTTTCTGTTTCAGAATTTAATATAAGAAAACTAAGGGAAATGCTCGATGTCCTCAGCTTCCTTCAACTCTCGGCTTTTATAGACTTGAATCCGGACTTGAAAGACGGACTCCAAATCTTGTTGATATTTATGACGCGTCCGCTACGTCATATCTCGCATTATTGCCTCGCGGTGTTGTTTTTCTTTTCTTTCCGCGTGACTCAGCCCATGTGATGTTTGTCGGGGAATCTTTTAAAAATTTGGTTTGCGTGGTCCCCGAGGATAACACATCTTGTGAGTTGGGCCCTTGTCTTTTCCAGCTGCATGGTCATGTCGGTCAGGTTTGGGTCAAAATCCTTTCCCAGACTCGGGTTCTTTCTGTTCGGGGCATGCTTGACAGATCTGATCAATCCAACGGCCAACATGCGCCATGTTACAGAATTTCCGGTAGGTTTCTTTGCTAGACAGAATCTTGTTCTCCCAGAGAATTCTTCTCTTTGTCTCAAAAAGTTCCTCTGCGAATCCTGTTGTTGATCCAGTCATCAAATTCAAAAGGAAAGATCCATTTGCTGAATTCCAGAAAAACTTGAATGGATATTTGACTTTGTCCATTTTGGTTTGACAAACCCAAAGTCCCGATGCTCGCCTTGTAGAAGCTTCGTCTTCAGAAATTGCTCCTACTAACACTGGTACTTCTTCCGGTGAGACTGCCTTGATGTATTTTGAAGCATTTCCATCCGGTCTTCTTAGCTTGATGAAATGAAAAGCTTCATTAAAGCCTTTATTCGCTGGTTCGGGAGCTGCACTGATAAAATATAGTTCCAAAATATCTCCTCTGGCCAAATGTGGATTGTTGGCCCAAGTCTCGTAAACTGCTTCCCCAATCCATTTCGGTAATTTTAAAATTTCTGGGAATCTGGATGATACAGTATAAATTGAAGCTAAAGCTCCAAAAGTATACCATTCCTATACTTCATTTGGATGACTCCCTGGTTTCATCCAAACTCTGGGATACTTGCATGAGATATCAACCATTGATTTTTCTGGGTTAATACCTCTTCTTGTTACTAATTTCTCCTATTGTTGTCGATAAACCTGCATTGGAGAAATCTTAATCTCGTCAGTTTGAACCTTAGATTTTCCTGTCTGTGGCCTAAGATTCAACTCTCCCTCTTTTACCCTGCAGTCTTTGGGTTGACTTGAAGACTCGGGTTGTGACAGGAGCTTCAACATTCATTCTACGATTTGTACACCTTCGGAGGATGCATCACCGCAACACTTGTGATTATGGTACTTGAATCCATAACCTCCGGGTTAGAGCCCCATTCTCTATTCGCCCCTTTTTGCATCGTGGGCGATGCAGCCTGGAGGAGAGGCCCTTGCAGCGCTAAGAATAATTGTCTTTGAGCAAACTGGCATGCTCGTATTTGACTAGAAATGGATTTTTGGTCAGCCTGTTGAAGTCGTCCGGCAAACACGCATTGAGACATAACGCCCCAAAATCTCGTTCTAGACTCTCCAGGTTTTCCCTGAGATGTCTTACTCATTTAAGGACCCGTCGAACGCGCGTTCTTCCATCTCGTGTCAAAAAATCTGTAAGAACATTTTCATGAGATTTTATAATGACAATATCATAATCATAATATTGACATTGACTTGCCATCTAAGTAATCTAGCTTTTTCTTGTTTTGATTCAATTTTATTTTTTGAAAAGCTTTAACATTTGAATTATCAATTTTTAAAGTAAACTTTTAGCCAATAAAAATAGTGGCCATTTTTTGAAAGTCTTTCTGACTGCGAAGAATTCTTTCTCGTTGATATACCATCTATTTGCTTCACTGTCTGTAAAAAGACCACTGCAATATCTGCATGGCACTTCGCCGTTTGGTGTAGCTTTTGTGAGAACATTTGCCCGCCACCAATCGGCATCGGTGTATAGAACCAGTTCATCTTCATCTTGTGGAATTGCAAGTTTTGGAAACTTTTTACAAACTTCTTTAAGCTGCTTTATTCCTTCTTGATGTTCATATTCCCATTTGAATGTAGCATCTTTTTTGAGCAATGGGCTAAACACCTTCCTGTAATGTGCTAGATTGTTTATGAACATTCCAGCAAAATTAACAACTCCAAGGAAACTCTGAAGTTGCTTCTTGTCTTTTAGTGTATCTGGAAATCCTTGTATTTTTTCTACAATATGACTTTGTAGGATGATTCCTTATTCATCGATTTCAATTCCGAGGAATTCAATATGTCTTGTTGCAATCACTGCCTTCTTCTCTGAAAGCACTAATCCTTCCTTGTGACAAACATCTGAAAATATTTCCAAATGTTTGAGATGCTCCTTCATGTTCTTTGATGCGATCAGAATGTCATCAATATACACGAACATGAAAATGAAATATCTTTGAAAAGATTATCCATATTCCTTTGATATATCTGGGGTGCATTAGCCAATCCCATCGGCATCAGGTTCCAAACATAATGTCCTTGTGGTGTAGAGAAAGCTGTAAACTTCTTACTCTCTACCTCCATCTTAATCTGGTAAAATCCAGACTTGCAATCGAACTTTGAGAATATCTTGGCACCTCTGATGCAGTTAACCAGATGTTCTCTGCTTGGGATATAGTATCCGTCGAACTCCAAAATGTTATTAATCCCTTTGTAATTAATAACAAGTCTTGGCTTTCCTCTTTTGATTTCTCCATGGTTTCGACTAAGAATCCTGACTCTTTGTATGGAGAAACTCCTGGTGAAATTAACTTAAGGTCGAGATGTTCCTTAAGTATCTTCTGCATATCCTTACGATCCTCTTGATTCATAAGAATTGGTTTGAATCGCACGAACTCGTACTCCTTTCCTGGTTTAACTTTTAAGGAAGCTTTGAGCTCGTTCTTATCCCACCATGCCAAATGATCTTTATTATAATTCCTTTGGATCTTCTTTTTGATATCCTCGAGTGATATTTGTTCTTCTAAGGTAATGTCACTCTGTGGATTCTCCATTAGACCCATCTATAATTCTTCAATGGCTTCTGGGGTTACTCGTTCTTCTCCTTGTATTCTGAATGTATTCTGAATGAATACAAGTTATTATCCCATATTTTCTTATCCTTGAAATTTGAACCAAATTGTCTATAGGATAATAATGCTTCACCAAATTTCTTTCGATCCGCCAGTTTTGGATTTTAGAGTTTGGCTTCATCACCACGCAACTGCGAAAATTAATAGGCATTTTTCGTAAAATGCTTCCGCGATCTCGGACAATAATCTTATGATCACATAATGTTATGAAAATAAGTCTTTTTGTCTCATTTTCCTGTGTAAATCGCTTGAATGTTTGTAGGAAATTGTTTTCTAGCAACACATCTGCTCCTGTATCATGGAAATAGATTTGTGGCGTCTTCACTTTGTATCATGAACTTGGGTTGGTATATGAATATGGTGGTTGCCATAGTGCATCGTCTTACGGACTTCTCTAATATCCTTTGAGATCTTAAATGTGTCCAGGAAGTATCTCGCTCCACTCCGGTACTCCATCAGGAATCAATATTCTGATGGGCATTTTCATGCACTGCTTTTTGGCGATTCATCAGATCGACATATAATATCTGGTTTACTGTGAAGAAACTCATATGATATGCCGCTCGCATTTCGCATTGCCTCAAGGTTTCCTTGTCGGCTCCTGCGCGTTCTTTTTCCTCATATTGGTGGTTCCAATATGCTATCGTGTCCTGATGTTTTTGTGCATACATCGTCAAGAATTGACGATATGTCCTGTAGGGTGTACATCTCGGACAATTGTTCGGATCCATATTCTCTGAGTAATTTCTCCTCACCAATTGTTAATTACATAAATATAATAAATTTAACTAAAAGTTCTTAATAAACCGAGGCTCTGATACCATTTTACGCAAAATACTTAGTCAGATCAGCCATTAGTATGAATTAAGGGTATAATGGGTATTATGAAAATATGAAATAAATCTAGTGGACCAATTTTGCAACAACTTAAAACTTATAGGACTGAAATCGCTCTGGTGCAAAACTTATCGGACCAATTTTGCAAAACTTTTAAACTTACGGGACGGTTCGCATACTCAATACTTAGAGGACCAAAATTACACACTGTCCTTAGTTACAGGACCAATTTTGTAATTTCCCCTTATTTATTAATAACTAGGAAATTAAAAATTCCTCACAAATAATCAAACTTTTTAACTATCAGTTTTTTTACCCTCATTAAAAACTCAGGAATTATGCTTTTATTATTTTTTCCCTCGTTAAATTTTCGTCATTATAAATAGAAATTCTTGCAGTGGTAAAAGTTTCTTTCAAGGTGTTACAACACTTGGTACAACATCTGTTGAAACAATCCCCCACTTGAGTGTGCGATTTTTTTTTTATTTTTGTCACATATTTAGGCATACTTAGGTCATGCATATATGGTGATTTAGATGATTAACTATATTTTATAATCCTTTGGGCTATATGCGATCTTGAATTTCTTCCCTCACTTATTGGATTTCTTGGAGTTTTACATTTTATAGAGTTATATGCAATGTGATATACTTGGAATGAATTGAAAAATCTTTGCACTAGCTTATCCATATTTGTGGTTAGGTGTTTCACTATTTTCAAAGACTTCAATTCAAAAATTATTTTTTTGTTAGGATTTTATTTCCTATTTCAGAGATTCATTTTTGGTGTTCGAATTTTTAGGGTAAGATTCTAAGGGCGAGATTGGATATACTTTCATTTTGAATTTTTTTTTACTAGAGAATAGTGAAATATATATTTTGGGGAAAAGAATAGAAATTTTGAGAATGTGAATGAATATGTTATGATGATATTTGATGTGACTGTTTTTGTTAGGGAGAATTGTGATTGGATATGAGATTTTTTTAGAAATGTTTTTTTAAAATCATATTGTAGCAATTGAATCCTAAACTCCATGTGTGCATTCTTTATTATATTATTATTTATAATTTAATTTGTGTGATTTTGTTACAGTAATATTTCACCACATGTCTTCATTGTACTTAATTTAATTATTTTGTTAGTCGTATCATTATTCACTTTATCATTTAATATACATCTAGGGGTGTCAATTTCGGACCCGACACAAAATTAATGGGTATAGATTCGGGTCGAAATCGAATGACTTTCCAATTAAACATGTCGCATTCAGGTCAACATGTTATGCCCCATTTAACCCGTCTAACCTGTTTTTAAATTTAAAAGAAAACTAAGTAAATAATTAATTATAAGAAAAAACAAAAAAAAAAAACAAGACATGTATTTAAAACTTAAATGCTAAAACCTCTTAAATTATGTATTTTGTTATTATTTTGCATATGTTTTGTACGTTGTCCTTAAAATATGATTAGTATGTTATGTTATTTATGCAATTATGTTATTTCTATTTGTATGTTGTGAATTGTGGTATTTTTTTATTAATTGAATATAGTGTCATTGTGGTTGATTTTTTTTAAAAAAATTATTTAGTTGAAATTATAAAATGTACATAAATTAAACGGGTTAACAGGCCGTATTCTGACGCGAATAATTAAATTGGTCGAGTCCGGGTCGGTTTATTCCGATCCCCAAACCCACGGACCCAACCAACATTGACACCCTTATATATATTATGGGATCTAACTATTGGTATAATACATAACGTTACATTATATTGGGGTCAAATGTTTTTCAAATTAAAAATGTATTCAACATTACAATGTCAGTTTAATGATTAATCATAATGATAATTATAAACCACACCCAAACCAATACTCATTTTGGCTAACCATTGAGATAATAAATGTACTGGATAGGTATGAATAGATGAGTGAGGTAGACAATTATAGGGCATAGTAGGTGTCAGAAAAGGGGCTCGAAAATAGTTTCAATAGTAAAGTTTAGGGGGAAAAACAGTAAAATCTAGGGGAGATAAGTTGTCTTTTTCATAACCATTCATTTATTCCCATGATTTTCGTCCAACTAGGGAAAAATTCTCAAATTCTGTTGACATCCAATCGCCGCCTTACAATTTTACTTGAGTTGGAATTCACAATTTGTATTTATGACTCCCAGCCCCACTCATCCTCTCTCTCTCTCTCTCTCCCCACAAAATTTCCACTGCATTTTTCTCTTATTGTTGCATCTCACTAACATCAAGATGAAGAGAATTATCACAGGCATTACAAGTACGTTTAGCCCCAATTCGAGCCCTACGTCCTTGTCATCTTCTTCACAAGCATCCAACCAAGTTGTTTCTTCACCAGAGAAATCAAAAGAATCGGCTACCATGGCCGACAAATGATCCATCATTTTAATTCACTCTTTCGTCAGTCACTCTAGGTGTCGAAACGAGTGTTGAAACATTTATTGCAGCACCCACTATTCCTAAAAGAGAAACCCCAATTTCCACACCTGAGAATGTTTCGATGTTTGATGAACCGACTTTTATGGTTCCGGTTCTAGAAGCTCCCACTCAGATTGGAGTTTTTTCACCTGGGGAATGAGAAAATGTAATCAATCTCGATAATTTCCCCTATTTGGATGCACAAGAAACCCCTCCAAACCTTAAAACGTGAAAGTCTTCAAGAAAAAAGAGTTTTTCTACTACTAAGTCGACTATTGGTGGCTCACCCAAGGCCATCCAAAGAGAAAGAAGAAGGTGGTTCAATGGTCCACCAAGAAAGGGGGAGAGCCTACCATATTTTTGGACATCCCGATTTAGACGGACTGCGATGATGATGATATTTCTCATTTTGTAATGGCTAAACGACCAAGAACTTGTGGTTTCGCCAAGAAAACTAAAGTGATTGGGAGTTCTAGGTCTGATTCATCCAAGAAGAATCAAGGAGTTTTGAGAAAAGATCTACAGATGAAGGTGTTGAAATTATGGAAACCTTGAAAAAGAGTATAGCAACAAGTGCTGGTAAAATTCTTGCAACCTCTGCTGCAACACCTTCTGATTCGGATGAAAGGTCGGAGGTTGATAATTCAAGTGATGAAGATTTCGATGCTAGAAAAGATGATGACATTGATCTCGAGTTGGTGCTTGAGACAGAATTTGGGCATACGGAAGTTGACCAAGAATAACAGAGTTTCCTGCAAGTGTTGCAACTTCTAGCTTTTGATTGATTACTTCTTGATGTGCTTGTTGATAGGGGGAGCTTTTGTAAAATATTTTTGAAAATCTTAACTCCTTTAATTTGGCAATTATGCATGGTTTGCTGTTGCTAAAAACGGATAGTTTATTCTTTGACCGAAAAATTATTTTGTTTTCAAAATCGTCCTCTTAAAATTATTTTGGTTTGTAATCATCAAAAAGGGGGAGTTTGTTAGATAAATATTTTTATCATGATTTTGATGATTTTGTTTAAATGTGTTTTTACACCAAAACAATGTTTCTAAATGTTGTCCAAATACTCCCGATCGATTTAAAATATTTTTACTAATTTTTCTGAGTATTTCTTGAAGTTTATTTTCGACAAAAATTGGACAACACTTTTGTCTCGTGTTGGACCGGTCGCCCTATAGGGCATCTTGTGTCTGAATTGATTTTTAAAACAGAAAACGGGACGGAAGAGCAATGGGGGAGGGTGACCGGTAGGGCGATCGGTGCCTGGGAATTGTTCTGAATTACAGAACACTCTGTAATGTATTTTTGAGGCCCCAACCGGTTGACATGGGGGTGGACAGGTCCAACCCCATGGTGACCGGTTCCCCTATGTATTTTTCGTAAGAATACATTCAAATCATTCTCTCTGCGTGATCGGTCGCTATAGGTTTTTGACAGCAAACTATCCGTTGGGTTTTCAGATAGCTTTTCCTCAATTTAAGGGGTTGGTTTCTAACATCAATATCTTGATTTTAATTGCATTTGTTTTTTGCAGAATTCACTCTCCAAGAAGGAGCAAATGTCTGGATATCAATACAACACCTCTCCTATAAATAGAGGAACCATTCAAGCAACAAGACACAACACAACATACAAGCAAAACACTTTGTCAAAACTCTTGTTGTATTAGCCTAAGTACTTACACTTGCACTCAATATTTGTATTACACTTGCACTCAATATTTGTATTATCATTATCGAGTTGTAATCTTGAATTTTATCCATCGTCCAAAACAAGATATCCTTGTTGTTGTTCTTGTGGTAAGAGCACACTTGGGTGATCTTAGGTGTTGAAGAGTGTGGTACTCTTCATAGGTGTTGAAGGAAGATTGTGGTAATCTCCTTGAAGGTGTTGTAAGAAGATTGTGGTAATCTTCAAAGGTGGTGTTGTATTAATTGTGGTAATTAATAAAACTTCTTTTTCTTTTTCGAAATCCATCCCGGAGATACTGGGGTGGTAGAGCACGTAGTCCCTAGGTGGGGTGAAGCTCTTTAAATCAACGTGTGTTGTTTATTTTCCGAATTTCCAGTTTATTCTTGCTTGTTCATTCGAAAAAGAGGGCGGATTTTGAAAAACCGGCATAATCTATTCATCCCCCTCTAGATTATTGTAGCCATTTGGACTTACAAGTGGTATCAGAGCCAAATTCTTTGGCTAGCTCGTTCCGAGTAAAAAGAAAGATCCATGGCTACTAACGAAGCATATGTCACCACCGGCGCCTCCACCAATAAGCCACCGCTATTCGACGCCAACAACTACGCCTTTTGGAAAGATCGTATGGAGTGCTTTCTACAAGGGTGCGGATTTGATATTTGGAATGTGGTTATTGTAGGAGTTGATCAACCAACCAAGAAATTGGAGGATGGCACCTCGGTTCTCAAAACTTTCAAGAAGTTCGATTACAATGACAAGAAGTCTTTCTCTCTAAACGGTGAGGTCTTAAATATTTTACATTGCTCTCTTACCGCCACCGAGTATAATCGCATAAGAGGCATAAGGTCGGCACATGAAGTTTGGGAAAAATTGGAGACAATCTATGAAGGAACAAAAAAGGTTAAACAAGCAAGAAAAACCATGCTTGTTAAAGACTTTGAAAACTTCAATATGCATGATGGTGAAAACATATCAAAAATGGTGGAGAGGCTTGACAACATTGTCATTCCTCTTGTGGCTCTCGGTAAAGTCATCTCCGAAGAAGACAAGGTGACTAAGGTATTGAACACTCTTCCCGGCTCATGGTCCAAAAAAGTGATGGCTATCACGACAACACAAAATCTCGAAACACTCAAGTTCGATGAGCTCATCGGGAACCTCCTCATATATGAATGAAGTCTATCTCAATGAGAGGAAAAATTCCAAACCATCCACCACTCAATCGGGTATGCAAAATATTCCTAAAGGCCTAGCATCTTCTTGTAATAATTCATATTATGATAACAATGAGAATGAAGAGACGGCCGCACTTGTCCGGAAATTTGCAAAATTTGTGAATAAAAATAAGGCAAGAAAACCGAGAGACAACTCGTGTTTCAAATGCAGAAAATTCGGGCACTTCATAGCCGATTGCCCGAAACTAGATGAGGAAGAACAAAGGAAGAAAAAGTCTTTCGAAAAAGAAGGCTCTAAATGCGGATGTCAAGACTTGGGATGAACTACTTGCCACATCCGACGAGGAAAGAGAAACCGAACATGGTCTTATGGCCATAGACGATGAAAATAACGAGAATGCTCTAACTCTTCAACTTCTTCCTTAGTTGATGAATTGCAATGTGTTTTGATGAATTGCAAAATGAATTTCAAAATTTGAATGTTAAGTACAATACTTTGAAAAAGGAGCATAAAGAGCTTAAAATTGAAAAGGATAAATTGTTTACTTCTTATGAATCTCTTGATAAAGCTCATGCTATTACTCTTACTAAGGTCCGTACTCTTGAAACCAAAAAACAATCGCTCACTAATGATCTTGAATGTTTAAAAAAGGATGTGCATCATTTTAACTTAAGTACAAATAAAGTTACAAATATTTTGGATGCACAAAGAGGTGAGCATACTAAATTAGGACTTGGCTATAAACCTTTTCAACCTATTTCAAAGAAAAATAACCAAGGTCCGACTTTTGTACGTGCTAGTAGTGCCCACAATATTATTTGCTTTTATTGTGGTAAAGTTGGTCATTATGTTGCTCATTGTAAATTGAAGAACAATTTGAGCTATTTTTGGAGACCCAAAGGTCTCAAAACTAACCCCTATGGACCCCAAAATTATAGGATACCTAAAAGTGCTTCATTTGTAGGTAATGGGGGCTATAACAACCATGGAGGATTCAAAATGGCTCGTGGACAGCGGGTGTTCGCGCCATAAGACCGGAAGAAGAGAACTTTTTACCAACACCAAGCTCCAAGAAGAGGGTATGGTCATGTTCGGGAATGGCAAAGGAAGAATTTTTGGAAATGGAGAAATTGGTAACTCTTCTTTCTCTCTTAGTAATGTTCTTTTAGTAGAAGGGCTAAAGTTCAATTTGATAAGTGTTAGCCAACTTTGTGATTCAAATTATAATGTTGTTTTCAATAAAGAAAAATGCCTTATTCTTAAAAATGATAAAATTATTTGTGAAGCAAATAGAAAAGACAATCTTTACAAAATTTGTACAAGTGATTTGGTTAGTCAAAATGTTTCTTGTCTTGTCGCCAATAATGATTTAACTAGTTTATGACATAGGCGACTTGGACATGTTGGATACAAGAATTTGAAAAATATTTACAAAAACCAACATGTAAAAGGACTACCCAAATTGAATTTTGAAAATCTTGGCTTATGTGATACTTGTCAAAAGAACAAATTAGTTAAGAGTAGTTTTAAGCCCAAAACTGAAATTTCCACAACCAAGCCTCTACAACTTCTTCATTTAGATTTGTGTGGGGATATTGGTTCCAAGTGGAAAACATTACACTTTCGTTATGGTTGATGATTTTTCTAGATATACTTGGGCTATTTTTCTTGCAAATAAAAGCGATGCTGTTAATGAGTTTGTTAAATTGTGTAGACTTATTGAGAATGAAAAACAAGATACCATAAAGTCTATTCAAAGTGATCGAGGTGGAGAATTTGATGGAGAATTTATAGTCTTTTGTGAAACCAAGTGATATGGTCACAATTTTTTGGCTCCAAGAACACCTCAACAAAATGGAGTAACGGAAAGGAAGAATCGGACACTTCAAGAAATGAGTCGGTCCATGCTCAATGAATTTTCACTTCCAAAATATTTTTGGGCCGAAGCCGTAAGTATCGGTTGCTATGTCATTAATCGAGTTTATATTCATCATAAAATGAATAAAACTCCATATGAGCTTTGGAAAGGAAGAACTCCAAATATTAGCTATTTCAAAATATTTGGATGCAAATGTTATATTTTGAATACTAAGGATCAATTGGACAAACTTGATCCTAAGGCCGATGAAGGAATATTTATGGGGTATTCAACCAAGAGCAAAGCATATAGGGTTTACAATAAGACTAGTATGGTTGTTGAAGAATCCATCCATGTCAAATTCAATGAAGCCTCGAGTGTTGAAAGGATACCCAATGATGAAAGTGATGAAGAGGATATTATTGAACCAATTTTTCAAGATGATGCTCAAAATGATCAACCTTCAAGCTCAAATGTTCCTCAAGAAGACAAAGGTGATACTTCGGATCTTCCCGTAGCATTGAAATTTAAGAGAGATCACCCAAAAGATCTTATTATTGGTGATCCTCTTGATAAAGTGATGACTCGAAGAAAATTTGCCGAAAAAGCTCTTATATCTCAAAAAGAGCCTAAAAATGCTAAGGAAGCTATTGAAGATGAGGATTGGTTTTTGGAAATTCAAGAGGAGTTGAATCAATTTGAAAGAAATGAAGTTTGGGAATTAGTACATTGTCCTCCATCACAAACTATTATTGGTACAAAATGGGTATTTTGGAACAAACTCGATGATCAAGACAATATTGTTCAAAACAAGGCAAGGTTAGTAGCTCAAGGTTATTGTCAAGAAGATGGTATTGATTATGATGAAATATTTGCACCCGTAGCACGTTTAGAAGCTATTCGAATTTTACTTGCCTATTCTTGTTTTAAGAATTTCAAGCTTTACCAAATGGATGTTAAATCCGCATTTTTAAATGGTTTTATTCAAGAAGAAGTCTATGTAAAACAACCTCCGAGGTTTGAAAACTTTTCTAGGCCAAATGATGTTTATAAACTTAAGAAGGCCTTGTATAGTTTAAAACAAGCACCCCGTGCATGGTATGATAGACTTAGCTATTTTCTTTTGCAAAATGGTTTTACAAGAGGTAAAGTTGATACTACTCTCTTTGTTTTTGAAAAAGGGGAAGATTGCTTATTAGTGCAAATTTATGTTGATGATATTATTGCTACTAATGAATCCTTGTGCAAGAAATTTTCTAAGTTAATGCAAGGTGAATTCGAGATGAGCATGATGGGGGAGCTCAACTTCTTCCTTGGACTTCAAATTAAGTAATGCCAAGAAGGTATTTATATTTCGCAATCAACATATACAAAAGAACTTTTGAAGAAGTTCGACATTGAAGAAGGAAGAACCGTCTCGACTCCTATGGCAACCAATATCAAAATTGACAAAGATGAAAAAGGCAAGTCGGTTGATGAATCCAAGTATCGAGGTATGATTGGTAGTTTACTTTATTTAACCGCAAGTAGACCGGGCATTCTTCATGTCGTATGCCTATGTGCTCATTTTCAAAGCAATCCCAAACAATCTCATATGAGTGCCGTTAAAAGGATTTTCCGATATTTGAAAGGCACTATTCAATATAGTTTATTTTATCCAAAGAATAAAAAATTTTCTCTTAAAGGTTATAGTGATTCGGATTATGCGGGTAATATTGATGATCGTAAAAGTACTTCCGGATCATGTAAATTTTTAGGCGATTGCCTAGTTTTTTGGTTTTCAAAGAAACAAAATTGTGTTTCACTTTCAACGGCCGAAGCCGAATACATTTCCGCCGCTTTTTGTAGTACTCAACTTCTTTGGATGAAACAAACTTTAGCGGATTACAAATGTTCTTTTGAAAATATTCCTATCTTTTGTGATAACATATCCGCTATAAATATTGCTCAAAACCCGGTTCATTATAATCGTACTAAACATATTGAGATTTGACATCATTTTCTAAGGGATTTTGTTTCAAAACGAAAAATTGAGATATCTTTTGTACCATCTCAAGACCAATTAGCGGACATCTTTACAAAACCGCTATCTTCCAAAACTTTTGCTTCAATGCGAGCTTGGTTAGGCATAATGCATATTGCATGAGGTCTATGTTTGCATTTTGCACGTTTTTAAAACTTAGGGGCGAAAAATCAGATTTCTGGATCAAATTTCGGATTTCTCAAAAACAGACTGATCCAGTGGGCAAACTGGGTTGAGGTCAACCGGTCGGCCTGCCCTTCGACCGGTCGCCCTCAGCCTTGACCGGTCGCCCTAAGCTAAATTTGGTTTAAATGTTTTCTGTTTTCCAGACTTAGCCATTTTGGCTCTTTCACTCCATTTTTCGTCCCCTTTGTCATTTGCACACACATTTCACTCAAAATGAGTTCTATTGTATTATTTCTATATCTTGGACTTCTTAGTGCTCGATTATCATCATTGTTGCTCATCTTTACCGATTAAATGGTAAGAATTCCACTCATTTATCTCAATTGGGTTGAACCCTTGAGAACTTGGCTTATATGTTAATATCTTGATGCAATTCGTATATGTTTGTTATGAGCTTCTTAATTGTAGTTGATTAAATGTTGTATAAACTGATTTGGTGATGAAATTTTTGGCTTGATTACATTTACAAGGGCTATATACAACTTCTTCAATCTTTAACGCCCGCCAAGTGTTCGATGAATTGCTACAAAGAAAATTTCACCAATTACATGACTCTCTCGATTTTAAAAGTCTTATATATTTATAGAGATCATGTTTGTACCAATCAAACGAGCTTTTGCATTTCAAATGATCGACTTCTCCCTTTGTTTTTGGATTTTAAGCCTAAATCTTCAAAAAGCTCGATAAATCGACTATTTTGTTCACTTTGATATGGATGAATGATGTTTTTATCGTGCTAACCTTCTTTTTGATGATTCCAAAGGGGGAGAAACAGGAAATTGGCTCGTTAGCTCAAAGAAGCTAATATAAGCTCGCGAAAGAAGCTATAAGCTATGGCTCCTTAAAGCCAAAAGCTGTGAAGAATACTTAGTCCATTGGATGTATTATGGACTTATATGCATGTTTAATGATTGTTTTTGACAGGAGGAGCTTCTAAGCTCATGATATTCATGTTTACATTGTAAAAGCTAAAGCTTCTAGCTTTTGATTGATTACTTCTTGATGTGCTTGTTGATAGGGGGAGCTTTTGTAAAATATTTTTGAAAATCTTAACTCCCTTCAATTTGGCTCTTATGCATGGTTTGTTGTTGCTCAAAATGGATAGTTTATTCTTTGACAGGAAAATTGTTTTGTTTTCAAAATCGTCCGCTTAAAATTGTTTTGGTTTGTAATCATCAAAAAGGGGGAGTTTGTAAGAGAAATGTTTTTATCATGATTTTGATGATTTTATTTAAATGTGTTTTTACACCAAAAAAATGTTTCTAAATATTGTCCAAATACTCCCGATCGATTTAAAATATTTTTACTAATTTTTCTGAGTATTTCTTGAAGTTTATTTTCGACAAAAATGGGATAACACTTCTGTCTCGTGTTGGACCGATCGCCCTATAGGGCATCCTGTGTCTGAATTGATTTTTAAAACAGAAAACGGGATGGAAGAGAAATGAGGAAGGGCGACCGGTCAACCCGGAGATCGACCGGTGCCTGGGAATTGTTCTGAATTACAGGACACTTTGTAATATATTTTTGAGGACCCCAACCGGTTGACATGGGGGTGGATGGTCCAACCCCATGGTGACCGGTCCCCCTATGTACTTTTTGTAAGAATACATTCAAATCATTCTCTCTGCGCGACCGGTCGCTAAAGGTTTTTGACAGCAAACTATCCGTTGGGTTTTCAGACAGCTTTTCCTCAATTTAAGGGGTTGATTTCTAACAGTTATATCTTGATTTTAATTGAATTTTTTTGCAGAATTCACTCTCCAAGAAGGAGCCAATGTCTGGAAATCAATACAAGACCTCTCCTATAAATAGAGGAACAATTCAAGCAACAAGACACAACACAACATACAAGCAAAAACATACAAGCAAAACACTTTGTCAAAACTCTTGTTGTATTAGCCTAAGTACTTACACTTGCACATCACGGGGTCTAGGCTTTTCATTCTTGATTACACTTGCACTCAATATTTGTATTATCATTATCGAGTTGTAATCTTGAATTTTGTCCATCATCCAAAACAAGATATCCTTGTTGTTGTTTTGTGGTAAAGAGCCACTTGGGTGATCTTAGGTGTTGGAAGAGTGTGGTACTCTTCATAGGTGTTGAAGGAAGATTGTGGTAATCTCCTTGAAGGTGTTGTAAGAAGATTGTGGTAATCTTCAAAGGTGGTGTTGTATTAATTGTGGTAATTAATAAAACGCGTTTTTGCTTTTTCAAATCTAGCAGAATCAATCTTTGGGGTGGTAGAGCACGGAGTCCCTAGGTGGGGTGAAACTCTTTAAATCAACGTGTGTTGTTTATTCTCCGCATTTACAGTTTATTCTTGCTTGTTCATTCGAAAAAGAGGGCGGATTTTGAAAAATCGGCATAATCTATTCACCCCCCTCTAGATTATCATAACCACTGGACTTACGTATATGGGAAAGTGTTTTGTGCAATCAAATTTTATGATTTCTATTAAGTGTCATTAACACTTTCTTTGGCATCCCGATTTTGAGGAAGGAGCTCTAGTTGATGACTATAATGAGGTTGTCGGGTGCTTTCTGACAATAGGACCACTACTTGGCCTATTCACCTTGCCAAATTACCTTTCTCACGATTTACCTCTTTGTATTTAGTGCTCCACAAGATTTCAATATGTATTAGAATCCCACAACGCATAGTATTTTGGTGACTAAGGAACAAACTTGTGTGTTGTTTAAGGTTGGGACTGTGATTCCTCTTAATTTTGGGACGATTCTTTGTCGCCTGGTCAAGTAATAGGGTTTGTTGAATCTAAAGTCACTCATGCTCTTCCTTTCCCTTCCTTGATTTGCATGACTTTGAGCTCTCAAGGTTTAAATATATAGGATAATGTCCCCTGAGCCTAAATTGTTCACCATTTCCCACTAATCTTTCAAAGAGGATAGAAAAGTTGATTTGCCCCTCAAATTTCCTAGAGATAAAGATGAAACTAAAGAAGTCCCTCCTACTACTTCTACTCCTACTACTCCTGAGAGTGTTCCTTAGGGTGTTCCTGACAGTGTTCCTGAAAGTGCTACTGACACCTTTTATATCCCTCTACGTGCATTTGATACTTCTAATGTCATTTCCATTGTAATGAATTTTATGGGGGGACAACTTGTTTGTGCTGACCAACAGATATCCTTGGCTAAGCAATACATTATATATTTTGAAAGCTATAAAGCTCACATCCAAAGCATGTTCTCACCTCATTCTCGACAAAAAAAAGGGAGAAGGTATGGATAGATACTGGAAGTGATGGAATTGGTTATGGACCAGGTACAAATGGAGGGGGAGCAAGTTCGAGTGGAACTAAGACTGGAGTTGATGATGACATGGATATGGAGTTTGATTTTGAAGAAACAGAGGTTGAATTATATCATTGTGACAAGTGATTATTCTTGATGTATTCTATTTTTGGCTTTGCTCACGATACTTACGTATGTTGTTGTTTTGTTTGCTCTGATAATTTGTTGCTTACTAAACCATTTTGATGTTTTTCTTATGATCTAACACCTCTTGGTTTCATATTTCTTTTGAACTTCTTAATTGATTATACTCTAAGTAATGTATGATTTTCTGATGTTGAATTGTTATATGTTGAATTATTATGTGATTATTAAGCATTTTATGCAGATCTTAAGTGTTTATGGATGTGTTATGATATCTACAACAACACTCTTGAAATAGGGAGATGTTTGATTTATGGGGATATGTTTTTTTGGAAACTCTGAATTTTTATAACTGAGGGGTAGTTATTTGTTTTCTAAATCCTATTATCGATTTTTATATGTTTTGTCGAGAAATGAATCAATAGGGAGATTGTTACATCAGGTATTTTCACACGTCTATTAATTTTCCCTAACTTTCCAAGAACAATATTTTTAACTAAAGTATTTTGCCTTTTTTGTTACTTGCATGTGATAGGATTTATTAAATAAGGAAAATTTGTTTTTAAAATGGATTGTGTTGTAACTTGATTCCCAAGCAATATTTGGATATGAAAGATTTTATTCTCGATTATTTTAGGTCATTTTGATGTGAAAGGATTCTAAAATCCTAGCTTATATGAGATATAAATCATTATTTTTGTATATCTCCTTTTCCAAGTTTGTAGGGACTTGGAGACTTGAAGCATGCCTATATAAAGATAAGTCATCCCTCACAATTTCAACCATGCAAAATTATCATCCTTAAGAGAATATACAAGAGATACAAGAGATTCGGAGAGAGTCGGGGTTTTAGATAGAAGAAACAAAGATCGAAGTGCTACATAGATCAAAGTATTATCCAAGCTGCTTTATTGATATAATACCTTTGAAGATTGAGAGTCTTTGTTTCAATTTTTCATAGATAGGAGTTTTGATAGTGTTTTGTACTAGTTGAGCCATTCAAGATGAGTTCTGTAAGCGATTCATACACTCGTGATTATTTCGCCCTTGATTGGCACGTTTGCAAGTTCCAAATTTTTTATCTTTGTCTTATTATTGATCATTTTGTGAGTTGGTATAATCAAGTATTAACACTTATAGCAACACTTTGTTCTCTGTGTTTTCAATTGCTCTATTTTTTCAACAAAGTTCAGTGTCTATTTTCCCTGATGTTGCCAAAACAAGAAGATCACTCATGATGTCTTTATTAAGAAATTGAGGTTAATTGTCGATGATGTTTTGTAGAAGTCCGCAATAAGTAGTCTTAAGTGGAAGGTATGGTTCGTTTGTTTCATTTTCCCAAATTAGCTTGAGGTTGTTTGTTGGAGTATGTGCCACTTTATTTGAAGTTGTCTTGCGTTGTTGGCTTACATTACTTTGACTCTAATTCATGATCGACCCCCTAATATACATTTTTCAAGGATAATTACAAAAAAACCCTTTGAGGTCCGACTAATTAACAAAAAACCCAGAAGCTTTTGAAAATTAAAAAGCCTTTTGAGGCTTGATTCCCTGCTACATTTTTCCCACTTCAAAAATAAAAACTGTTTCAAAAACTCCCCTAACATTTATAGAAATATTATAGTTATCTCCTTATATTTAAAAAAATCAAATTCTGGTTTTTTTTTTATTTTCAAAAAACCGATGTGTTTTTTCGGTAATTAGTCCAAACCTCAAGGACTTTTTGTTTATTTTCTTATATTTTTGTTAGTCGATATGGGTCAAAAATATAAATCACATATTTGCACATATAAAGTGGATTGGGTATACCTATTTGCGGCGGAACTATCGATCCATGTAACTGAGGATTAAGCTCGTCTACAAGCCTCCTTTTGATCCATGATTAAGCCATATACAAGACTCCTATTGATTGAATCGCGAACAACGAAGCGAACCCAAACATATTGGTTGAACCACGAACAAACCACAAAAAAGATCACAAACCATCTTTCTCGTTTGTGCAAATAACTACTAGAGTTATTCACTTAGATGTGTACACCTTAAACCCTTGGAGAACTTTTTGGTGATGCTCCAAGAAGAAAACAATAGAGAGTAATTTTAGGGAAGAGATTATTTTCTTGTGTAGAAGACGTATATTTTCCGAAGACTAATATTGTAGGGAGAGATATCAATATATATATATCTCAATCCCATATCCCAGTTAGAGTTTTCATATGAGAGGTTTCTAGATAAACCATATCTAAATACGACTCCCTATTATCTTAAATATGGATGCCCCTAATTGCACTAAATATTGGACAAAGTTAACACATATGGTAGCGCTTTGGGTGTCTTTCAAAAATTTTGCGCTTCTTTCCTAAGTGTTTCATACATGATGGTTGTGGTGTGGGTTTCGACTATCCTTAACATGCTCAAACGGACCGAATCGGACATGGCAATTGGATATATGGGAAAGTAACGTCATCAAGCTTACACCTCATGACATGGTCCGAGTCTCAAAGGGTACAAGAAAATAATATGGGCTCACACGTGTGTGAAGCATGGACCCATCAGTCATTTTCTCATAGACGGTCACCTCAAAGTACATGTAGTATGACTACATGCTATGATGGAGCTTCACACAATTTAGGCATGTCACGCTCTAGACATCATACAAATATTAGTCCGGTCAAGAGGTGCGACTGCGTACTACTCGTACTCACTCCTAAAGTGTCATATGATAGTCACACATTCTGCTACAAATAGGCTTTTATGAAGTTTGGACATAGTTCATAAGGGATAAACTCGGATATCATCTTAGCCTCTAGCTAAGGCAACTGTTAATTATACTTATTAACATTCCTCATTGCCCCTTTGCACGAAGGAGATCATTCTCAAACCTCCTTATACGACACAATCTTTTAAGTCTCATCCTACTCGCTCTCTTAGCGCCAATCAAAGCCTGGTGACAACTCACCAATTCAGTACCAAATATAAAATGAGAATCCAATATATCTCATTAATCACACTATGTTCTCACAGGCCACATAATCAATTCTACTTAATCCCTAATGTCTCACATGCCTTTGGAACATATGTCCAAACAAATGCTCATAAAAGGGATCAGTGCCCACATCGTAGAAGTATGCCTGAGAACAATTTAATTATGCCCAGAACTCTTAAGTGAAGTAATTCCTCAAGTAAGTATGTTTAGTCTACCAACAATATTCGGTGCCTAAATCATACACCAATGTGGCTTTACTGCCATAAAGATAACAAAATATATCATGAATATGTGCACAACGCGCATTATTTCACGATACCGAATTTGCATCTGACAAATTATAGACCAATCTATTAAGATATATGAGTATCCACATGTCGGCGTCACTATAGCGCATAGATCACTTCGATATCGACTCATCAATTTCACTGTGAAGTACAAAACTTGACAATACTAACATAAACTAGCTAGAATTTCTTTTCTTCTTCCTAAGATATAATTTCTTGACTAAGAACATGATGTTTGACCATGGAGTGTAAAGACAACCACTAATAAGTGGTAATAACTCCCTGTTCTTTCCAGTCATCATATTTTTACCATATATAATGAGATACAACTCTGGGCATATGTTCAGTGGCTTAATTGACCATCCTAGGCCTACCAAAATGATAGCTCGATGAAACGAATGATGATTCACATCACAGTTGGAGCTTCTTGATTAGCAGTCAATGCACTCTTACTCCACTTCTTAAATTCATCGGGTGATCCATATTGATCTCCTGATTCAGTTTTCACTGAAGTATGTCAACATCAATCACCCAGGACAAACCTAGACTAAAGTGGCAATAATAGATAACATATTAGGAGAATTGAGACAAGCTCACCACCTAGGGAGAACATCTAAAAACTTTACGCTCTTCTAACAGGCGTAAACATTTCGCCTTTGGTCGAGCTACACATATGTCAATCAACCCATCTATATTTCACTTGACATACCAAAACCACATGTTTTAAATGGTCTTGCATCTAGACAGAAGACCAACAAGCTCGTAGACTTTATTCATAATCATTAAACTCATCTTTTCCTTTACATTAATTATCCACTTAGGGCATCAAGAGAAGTTACATGCTCTATCAACTCATCAACATCAATAAAAGTAATTGTAAAGAATACCCTCTCAATCTAGATGATGGGGAACATTTCACATTCACTCCTTTTTACTCATGGAATTTGAAAATCTTTTTCGTGTGAGATACTAGCTCCTACCGACTTAGTATCGCTCACACTATCCCAGTGATTACGAGATTAGTATAAACAACATCCTCGCTAGAGAAATGAGCGCCTCCTAAGTATCTTGTAACTCGCATAGTTTTAAGGTCTCTTTTGACCTCACATGTGTTTAAGAAATTCCTTTGAGGGGAAACTTAAATTGTGCGACTTGATTCTCTAATTGAGTACACATATTCCCGAATTTACATAGGCACAGACCCACTAATTTAGTCTTGTTACCAAACTAAAGCTCATTCAAGGTCGAAGAATCATTTAGAGACACATTTATTTATGATGTAGGAAACAACAAGATACACAAATCCATCTAATCCAACCATTTTGAAGTGATGTCCCTTCTTTGCAAGCTCATATAGCTGCAAAGTGTTTAAAATCATCATTCAACTTGCAACTTTGTTTCCTTCAACTGTGTGTCCAAACTAATTAGACACATTATTCCTACTCCCTATTAGCACATCTCCATTTGTTAAGAATCACTCAAAGCAATTTAGTGCTTCTAATTGTTGAGAATTGGGATGTACTAACTCATACGTAGATAGCAATGAATGAAAATATAATGCGTTAATTTCGTGCCTCACACTCATAAGTCTGTACTCAATTTAGTGGACTTAGCTTTAAAGGAAAAGTAGTCATGTTTTATTCTTCCATCAAGCTTATCCCCTGGAAAGGATTTACGCAGATGGAGATTGACCTTATCGAGTTACACAATAAAGTCTCATCTAGCTAAAATAGTCGTCCTCCTAACCTCACATGCCACCATATCAATAGAAGACCTAGAAGAAATACTATCTGAAGTCAATCGCATCACAAAGAAAAGATAGATAGGTCATCTTACTAAACAAGTATCTTACAAGTGTATTTATGGAAATAAAACTACATCGTCACATCAAGTTGCTAACACCAACTGTTGATCTTGAGGTGACTCTCCTTAGCATCTTCTTGTGGGCTATCTCTACACAACTAGATAATAGTTTTGCACATATTCTCAATCTTTATTGTATGCTAAGTCAACCAATATCTATTATCCACCCATGTAGAGATTTGGAGATCATAGAGAAAAATAAGAGAGCAATTAAATAGTCAAATTTCATCTCAGTACAATACGAGCGAAGTAGGCGATCTCATAAGTACACTTATACTTGTTGGCACTTAATTTCCTCATTCAATAAGGTGACATGTATTGTCACTTGGTGGGTCAATTTATGATTCTAGTTTGAGCTTTTGCTCTCGTCAAGCTACATTATGTTTGTTCCAACATTCACCCTAGTCGGTTTATGTCGGTCAACATAAGTGACAAGTGCAATTACTTGTGTATTTCTCAACTTCTTATAATCAACCTCTAGACGGACAATTTTTATTAATGATAGGACAAGCTACTAATATCCTTAATCGACTCAAATAGCGAATTTGAACAACTAGAGTTTTTACTCGTGAGTAAGCTCATATTCCAAAAATAGAGCTTAAGCTATTTTATTCAATTTTAAAATTTAGCTTAAACAAATTAAAGCACAAACATAATTATTGATCCATTAGTAAATTATGGCATCTCAGTGGTGAAAATTTCGAGCAATTAAGTTCTTATATTTGCGGCTTAAACAAATTAAACCGTAAATATTTTCATTAATCCACAAGCACAGTGTATGCGTCTGATTCGCGGCAATATTGGATATCTTTTGTATTTTCATGCTAAATTGATCAAACAAAACTTGGTGAGTTCTGTCTAAAAAACCGTTTTCAATAAATTGCGCAAACAATTAGGTTTCGATCTAAAAAGTTTATTCTGGATCCAAATAATATTTATTATTTTCTTCAATTCAATGAGATCGAAATTTTGCAACCAGGGCTAGTAATCATCTCCCACCGAATTAAAGATCACAGTAAAAATTATTGATCCTGAATAAAATTATCAATGTCCATAAACTCTCATGCATGTAACCATGCGATATGAATAATAAAAAAATTACAGCCCCCATGGGCGACATTGACATATGGTGCATTATGTGGATATAACTTAGACCTATGGCGGTAAAAAAATAAATATCCTCGTAAAATTGATGTTACGTAGCCTCCAAGAATTAGCTCAAACATACATGCCCTGGAAAATAAATATAAAAATTACCACCATAGTCACAAATTATCTCTCAACAATAATATTTGTCACGCCCCAAACGGGACGCAACGAACGATCCACAACTTAAATACAATAACCAACAGTCCAGACAAATATCAACGAGAACCCAATGAAACAGAGTCTAAATAGCAGCGGAAATAAAATAACAAGTACGAATACAACTTACAGTCTACGATCCATAATCCATATTACATCCCGAAAATCAACAAAATATAGCAACTTAAAGTCAAAGGGTCCTACGCCCTTCGGTTACAAACTGGAATGGAAAGAAATACAAAAGTCCGACAACAACATAAGAAAAGAGTCCAATCAACAACAAGAAGTAGTAAATCCAACACGCAGAGTACAAGGTCTCAATCCAGGGCCGGTTCCGCATCTTCAACGAAATCCTCATCTAAGGTTAGAAAATAGGTGGGGATGAGACAGAAATCTCAGTGGATGGGGTGATCGTGTGCAAGTGTGGCGCAATATAGTTAATGTGAGAAAACAGTTATATGAAAACGCGTGAGTATGATGCATGAATTCAAACACGGTTCGCAAGCGTCGTGATAAAAATATTTAAATAATATACTTATACGGTTCAAGAAAATAGTTCATGGTCACACATGCACTATGTGATTCAGTCAAGACAGGTAGGATTGCGTACGGAAATGTAATGCCAATCCCATGCAAGGCAATTAATGGTTGCGTACGGATATGTAACGCCAACCAATGCAAAACAAGTAGCGGTTGCGTACGGATTTGTAGCGCCAACCAAACGGGTCCGATAACTCTGGAATCGTGTGGATCAGACAGCGATTCCTTCGTTCTTCCTTGTAACTCCCGGGCGGGATGGTCCAAGACCGCACCTTATTGCTCCATAGGCAAAGACAAAATCCACAAGTGGAGCTTGCAAGGCTCGGATCTGTCATAATCATGATTATACCTCAATACTACGACCCGCTTCCTTGGACAAACTCCGTCCCTCGATTTGCGGGATTAGGGACGATGGGGTGGAAGAGTGGAATAGCGGCTGAGAGCATGTCCGGTTCCATCCCCAACGTATTCATTCGATTGTGAGCTCGACACACCAAGTTGACTCAGCGGAAGGTAATTACAAATACATGCAATAACCAGCAAGGCGGTCGAGTATTATTGATTCAAGGAAGCAGTTTAGGAAAATTTTGAGAAACGCGAGTGTCAATTATGGCATTGGTGGAGTTTTTGGATGAAGATGATTATCGGAAGGATAAGCAACCTTCGATATCTTGAAATATTAGGTGGAACATAAGTCCCGCTATAGATTCGAATCGCAAGGCGAGGAAGTCTCTCCGCGATCGGGTATTAATCGGTCAAATTGACCGTTAAGTCAAGGAATTTTGGGAAAATAAAATACTTTAATTAAATCTCCAAGTCAGAGGGTCCAGGGCTATTTTAGTAAAAGAGAAAATAATTTGAGTTAGGTCCTTTATAAAAGAAAAATTGCAATTTAGCCCCATTTTGTAAAAACCAACACTTTTGTGGTTAAAAATTGAATAAATAAATATCCCGACCTTAAAATATTAAGAGGTCAGTTCCTAAATTCTCCAAATTGTCCAGAGATTCAGGTTTTTAAAATTTTGAGGTCGAGATTTTGTAAAATTCTCACATTGGCCCAAAATTTGTAAAAATTGCCAATTCGGACCTTAAGTTTAAAATAATCGGAACTCACAAACCGGAAGGGCTTTTAATGTGATTCCAGTTGGAAAATGTCATTAAGGTTAGTGGAATATTGGGACAAAAGCAGTTTTTAAAATAAATATGTGTAGGTCCTTTAACTTTTGAAAATATCATTTTTGTCCCATTTTGAAATAATTGCCTTTAAGGCTTTTAGGGGTCCAATTGTCATGAAATTTGAACCTTGAGTCCAAAATATAATTAAGTTATAGTTAAGTTAGTATTTCCAGGTGCATGGGCTGCATAAGTCCTGGAAATTTCATTTGGGTCCTCAAGTTTAGTATTTTACACATTAGTCCCTCAATTTTTGTAGAATTACTTTCCAAGCCCTAACCACTTGGATTTTTGGAATAATTTTAAAATATGAAATTCCCAGTACCTTAAGAGTAAAAATTTCAAATTTTAAAGTTAAGGTCTGGTACAATTTTAAAAATTGTAAAGTAGCCCTTAAACTTTCAAAATTTTACAATCTAGTCCTTGGGCTTTTAAAGGTTGATTTTATTTATCTTAAAACTCTTAAAACTTTATTAAAATGTCTAAAAGTCATTTTTGAACCTGAGTACAGTCCCAAATTTCGAAATCTGCAGAGGGGTCCTTTAACTTTCATTTTCTTGCAATTTAGTCCACCAACTTTCCATTTTTACATTTTTATGTCCAAAATTGAAATTTCATCAATTATGCTCGACTTTTCCAGGTTATAAGGCATCCAAAACATAGATGTTAAAGATCATACACATGCATGTCCAATACATACAAGAATTCATCAATTAAAACATTAAATTGCACATGCATGCACCTAAAATTCAATAAATAGCAAATTTGAGCAACTCTTGAGAATTTTCACGACTTGATATATAAAATTGACATGCAATACATAGATTATATATATCTCAAGGCTCATGATCAATTTTCTATTAATAAAACACCTAATAGTTGGAAAATATTTTTCCACCCACCTTAAAATTGGAAATTGTGAAATAAAAGGATAATTTCACAATTTTTGGATGAGGCTTCTTAGGTCAGCCCCTAATTCAAAAAATATCAAAAATTTGAAGTTAGAAAAATGAGAGAAAAATTAAGGAGAAAAAAGAAGGAAATAAGGAAATGAGAAGGACTACACTTTACCTTGTGTAGTAGGTGTTTGGAGACTAGTTGAAGCTTAAAATTTGGAAATTTTGGCTCAACTCCAAAATCACCTAAGGTCAGCCCCTATTTCTCAAAAATAAAAAAAGGGGTGTTAAAATTTGAAAAAAATAGAAAGAGTAGGAAAGAAGGGGTCTAGTACTCATTTCTTACCTTGTAGTCCAAATTGCTCTACTAGTTGTTCTTCAAGTTTGAAGTCCTTCTTCAAAGATGTTGTCAAGCTCTAATCTTCAAAGTCTTCTAAATGTACCTCCAAACCAAATTCAAACTTAAGTTAAGAAGGTGGAAGAGATAAACTATGTGATATCAAAAATGGATTGAAGATAAAATTTCTTACCTTGTAGGGGGGGTGTTCGATTTTTATGGAGTATAAGGAGGAAAATGTTGAAATTTTTTCTAAGTATAAAAGAAGAAAGTAAGAAGAAGAGTAGAGAGAAGTTGGGAGTTTTTAGAGAGAAGGAGGAGAAAGGCTTTGAGTGTTAGAATGTGTTGAAGAAAAATGAAATGAAATTTGGCACAAAATGGCCATTTTGGCCGTCCACCTAGTGAGGGAGGGGGAGAGGAATTTTTTTCAAATTGTGTCTTGCATTTTGCCTCATGCATGGGAGACAATTTGAGGGTCAAAGGTATGGGCAAGACTTGGTTTGAATGGAATATTGGAAGACTTCCAACATGTTGGCAAAAATAATATTAAAGAAGTAATGTGAGAGATGATGTGTATAATGTTTGAATTAATATACACAAGATGACTAATATAAGGTGTAGGTGTATAAGAGTTGGATGATATTTTTACTCCAATAATTTCATCATGGCCGTCCACTACAATGGCATTATGGTAATTCCATATATTTTTTTTTGTCCCAAATTTGATGATAATAGATGAAATATATCAATCTCCAAAATAATTAGTGATTTCCTTGATCACTTATAAGTCTCATGATCACTTAATCTAAATCAAAATCTTAATTCTATAAGGTAAAAGTCTCTAAAATAAATAGTCTCTTAAAATTCTAAGGTGACTAATAAATACCAAAATGGTAATAATGATCAATCAAGTGATCATAAATGCAAAATAGAATTAATGATGATCATGATCACAAGTAATTAAATAAAATGAAATAAAGTACAAAATATATATATTATTAATAATTACCTATCAAAATGACTCGGTAAAATAGTCAATCAAATGTATAAACGACAATAAGGATCAATTAATAGCTCGGAAAAATCGGGGTCACATCCTCCCCTCCTTAAAAGAATTTGGTCCCCAAATTCTCTTCAGAATAGTTCTGGATATTGATTCCTCATGTCTTCTTCCATCTCCCACGTTGCGTCTTCGTCTCGGTTGTGGTTCTGCCACACCACTTTAACCATCGGGATTTCTCTCTTACGCAACTGTCGTACCTGCTGATCAATGATCCGGATCGGCCTTTCAGAGTAGGTTAGATTTTCCATTAGAGGAGGAGTATCTCGAGTGATATGCTCAGGATCTGGTTGATACTTTTTCAGTCTCGACACGTGGAATACATCGTGCATTCCTGCATATGGTGTTGGTAACTCGAGTCGGTAGGCTAACTTCCTGATCCTCTGTAAAATCTTGTAAGGTCCAACATATCTAGGACTCAACTTGCCCCCATTCTCCGGATTGATCAATCCTTTCCGTGGTGAGAGTCTGAGAAATACTTCATCTCCGACTTCAAATTCCAAATCCTTTCTTCTCTTGTCCGCGTAACTCTTTTGGCGGCTCTGAGCTGTGCGAATCCGCTCCTTGATCAGCTTGACCTTCTCCATGGCCTCGTGAACTAAGTTGACCTTTGGAATTGAGGGTGACTTTCGTTTCTCTTTCGGAGTCCATTGGTCATCAATCTCCCAGTGTAGTGGGGATCTACATTTTCGCCCATATAATGCCTCGTAGGGTGCCATCCCAATCGTGGCTTGATAACTATTATTGTAGGCGAACTCGGCTAATGGTAAGTGTGAATCCCAACATCCTTGAAAATCCAATGTGCAAGCTCGCAGCATATCTTCAAGGGTTTGAATTGTTCACTCAGACTGTCCATCGTTTGTGGATGTCTTCTTTGTCTTTGAAACTTAGCGAGGTACCCAATTCCTCGTGCAAGCACTTCCAAAATCTGGAGACAAACCTCGGGTCTCTGTCGGATACTATGTCGATTGGTACTCCATGCAGTCGAATGATTTCTCGGATATAAGTTTGTGCAAGTTTCTGCAAGCTATCAGTTTTCTTGATGGGTAAAAAGTGTGCAGATTTCGTGAGTCGGTCTACAACTACCCAAATAGCATCATGGCCTCCTCTGGTCCTTGGTAGATCCGTCACGAAGTCCATCGTTATGTGTTCCCATTTCCACTCGGGAATTCTCAACGGTTGTAGTAAACCAGATGGTCGTTGGTGTTCTGCTTTTACTCGTTGACAAGTTAAACATCTCGCAATGAACTCTGCTACCTGGTTTTTCATGTTTACCCACCAATAACTCCTTTTCAAATCCTTATACATCTAGTTTCCTCCAGGATGTATAGTGTATTTTGAACGGTGTGCCTCTGTTAGGATTTTATTCCTAATCTGCTCGTCATTTGGTACACACACTCGATTCTGGAATCTGATAACTCCATCTCCAGGTACCGAGAATTCTGATCTTTCTCCTTTAAGTATCTTCTCCTTCAGTTTTTGAAGATGTGTATCTTTCTCTTGTGCTTCTTTGATCTCTTTAGCAGATCGGGTTTGATGAAATGTTGGCACATGAAATCGAGTATTGGTTCTCGTCGATTCCAATTGCTCGCCTCTTCTAATGATTCCCACTCTCGAATCATAAGTCTCGCTAAGCTCGCCTTTCTACTTAGAGCGTCTGCTATGACGTTAGCTTTCCCGGGATGGTATTGAATATCAAAGTGATAGTCCTCAATCAACTCCATCCATCTCCGTTACCTCAGATTGAGGTCTTTCTGGGAGAATAGATACTTCAAGCTCTTATGATCCGTGAAAACCGTGAATGTTGCTCCGTAGAGATAGTGTCTCCATTTCTTCAACGCGAACACTATCGCTGCCAATTCCAAGTCATGCGTTGGATAATTAGCTTCATACGGCTTGAGCTTTCGTGATGCATAAGCGATAACTTTTCCTTCCTGCATGAGCACTGCTCCTAGTCCTTCTTTTAATGAATCACTGTAGACGATAAAGTTTTCGGTTCCCTTTGGAAGGGCTAAGATCGAGTCGTAGTAAGTCGCTTTTCTTGACTCTTGAAACTCGCCTCGCACTTGTCATTCCACTCAAACTTGACTTGCTTGCGGGTTAGTCGAGTGAGTGGTCCGCTATCTTGGAGAAATCCTGGATAAATCTTCGATAATATCCACTAGTCCTAGAAACTCCCGATTTTAGATTCTGCACTCGGGTTGTTTCCATTCAACCACCTGTCGTACCTTCGAAGGATCCACGGCGATCCCAAATAGGATACTATGTGTCCCAAGAACGCGACTTCACTAAGCCAAAATTCGCACTTGCTGAATTTGGCATACAACTTATGCTCTCGTAGTGTCTCCAAAACGATTTTGAGATGCGTTCATGTTCTTCTCTAGACTTAGAGTATACGAGTATGTCATCAATGAATATCACTACGAATTGATCCAAATAAGGTTGAAAGACTCGATGCATCAGGTCCATAAATACTACTGGTGCATTTGTCAGACCGAAAAGGCATCACTACAAACTCGTAGTGTCCATATCGGGTTTGAAATGCAGTTTTGGAAATGTCTCCTTCGCGGATCTTGATTGGTAATATCCTTGTTGTAAATCAAACTTGAGTACACCGTCGCTCCTTGAAGTTGATCAAATAGTTCGTCTATCCTCGGGAGGGGATATTTGTTCTTGATGGTCACGTTTATTAAGACCACGATAATCTATACATAGTCTTAATGTGCCATCCTTCTTTTGACGAACAACACATGTGCTCCCCACGGAGACGCACTCGATCGGATAAATCCCACCTCTATCGTTTTTGTAATTGCGTTTTCAACTCCCGTAACTCAAGAGAGCCATTCTATACGGTGTTCGCAATCGGGCGGTCCTCGGCAACACCTCGATGGTGAACTCGACTTCCTATCCGGAGGGACGGTGGTGAGTTCTTATGGAAATACATCCGTATATTCTGACACTACATGTACTTGGTTGATTTGTGTCTCAACCTTGGGTTTGTTAATTACAAACGCCAAGTACCCTTGAGCCCCTCTAGTGATCGCCCTCCTCGCTCTCATTGCTGAAATGATTGGGGCAATCTTAACTCGTGCCCTTCCCGAAATTTCCACTTCGGGTTTTTCGGGTTCACATAGCTTAATGGACTTGTTATGGCAGTCCATTTGTGCATGGTGTGCAGATAACCAGTTCATCCCCAATATCACGTCGTATTCGGATATAGGTAATAAGATCAAATCGGCAGGAAAGTTTATCTCAGCAATCTTAACTTCGCATGCATTATAGATAATATCTGTTATCTGACTTGCACCCATAGGAGTTGACACTTCTAAACATATAGGCATATGTTCCATGTATGCATGCAGTTTGTGAACAAAATGCGGTGCAACAAATGAATGCGTTGATCCAGGGTCGAACAATATTTTAGCGTAGTGGTTAGATACTAGAAGCGTATCTTCCACCACATTTGTTGCCTCCGGAGCCTCCTGTCCGGCTAGTGCAAAAGCTCGAGCGGGCATCCTTGCCCGATTTCCTGGCCATTTCGGTTTTTACGTGGTTGCGTCTGTTTGGTTCGGTTATTGTACTTCGGGCAATCTTGCAGCTGGTGTTGATTACTACCACAGCACAAACACCTTCCTTGCTTACACCAACAGTCATTGGCAGTATGTCCCGGTTTCTGGCAATGTGCACACACTTGACCCAACTTTCCTTGTACTGATCTCTTTCCTTTATCTGTTTTGTTAACTGGTCCCTTCGAAACTTAGCGGGGAGGTTTAGATGGTTGTCCCACATTGCCCCTCTTAAGACTGCATTCGATAGCCTATTCTTTGAATCTGCCCAATACGGTTCGATCCCGACTCAATGCGGAGAGCCTTTGCCTTTACCACGCTTTGAATAGGTTGTCGTTCAACGATCAATGCTGTTTAAGTTCAGTTTCAATCCTCGAGTGAACTTGTAAAGCTTATCCTCTTGATGATCGATTGTCCCCGAGCATACTTGGACAATCGGTGAAATTCGGACTCATCTTGAGCTATAGTCGGGTTCCTTGCCTCAATCTATGGAATTCATGTGTCGGCGCTTCTTTCACAACCTTGTGGAATATCTTTGTTCATTGAACTCAGCCAAGAAATTTCCCCATGTTCTGACTACCCGGTCCTGTTCCCATCTCCTTTCAACTACCCTCCACCAGTCTCTAGCAGCCGTTTCCAGACAAAATACGGCGAGTGTGACTCTCTGCTCGTCGGAGTATTGAAGAGCATTGAAGATATTCTCCAACTTCTCTACCCATTCTTCTGCTTTCAAATCGTCCGGCTCTCCCAAGAAGGTTGGTGGGTCGAATCGCGAGAAATCGCCCAACGTGCGATCGTTCGCCTCTCGGCGGGTTCGGGGCACGGGGTTGAGGCTCTATCTGTTGCCTCATAAAAACCAAGATTTCTTTGTAAGGCTTGTGCGGTCAAATTGTCTCTCCGGCAGGGTGGAGGAGGCGGTGGTAATTCGGAGAGGGTACCGGTCCCCCGGGTACATCATCAACTCCTCGTGGAACGCGACGAGGTCTCCCATGTCCTCGATATTCGGCCATTCTGTATCTTAAAGCGTTAGTTGCGATTCACGAGTAAATGAATACAATAATTATTCGCGTAAAGCAAGTAATATCGCAGGGAAAGTAACATCAACACAAGACACTGAATAAATAGCAAAAGGCATATCAATTAATGTAAAACTTGAATACACCCAAAGTACAACAGCAGAAATACTAAGTCAGATACATCGGAACCAAAATACATCTGAATCTAGTACAAAAGAAAGTAAGGTACATCACTGGAATACGCGACTACAACAACAGAAGTACAAACTAACAATCAGCTAACTAATCTGTGAGATCGCCATCATCGTCGCCCGCCGCTATGTCCATAATCGGGGCTGGGTCGGGCTGAGGTGGAACCTCAACTTCGGGCCAATCCACGAAGTCCAACCACTGCTCGAATCCTTAAGCCTCATCGAGTGGAGCAGCCTCGAGTGCCTCCGGCTCTCCAATGTCGACTGGATCCTCCTCGGGATCCTCCTCGGGATCCTCTTCGGGATCCTCCTCGGCGTCAGGTACGGGTTCCACCTCAGGCGGTGGCAACGGCTGAGCATTGGCTGCCAAAGCAGCCTCTAGTGCGACGTCTCTCTGAGCTAGGGCCTGTGTAAGGTCCTTTATGACTGTCATCTGCTTGATGAGGGTCTCCTCCAAGCGCTCGACGGTGTCGCGGGATAGGCGGGCGTCAATTTCCCATTTCTGGCGGCCGTCACTTGCCCTTTTCATCTTCTCTCGCATGTTATCCAGGCGCTCCTGGATACTCTGTATTTGGTCCTCCCGCGCTCTTATGGTGTTGTCGCGGTCCTTGATGACAGCGATGGTCGGCTCGCTCTTCTCATCTTGGCTCATCGCCAAGCGCCGAGTCAGTCCCTATTACGTTGGCGCTTCGGGCTAGCTCGTGGTCGCGCGATCACTCTCCGATGCCAGTGAATCATCAGTGCCCGGTAATATTCCCGCTCAGCACGGGCATGGAAAACATCCCACCATGAAGCCGGCGTCGGCTCCATCCTGATCACACAAAACTAAGGCGGATCAATCAAAGGTAGAGAAAAGATAAGGAGAGAATAAGGAAAGAACAAATAAGGAAAATCAGTCAAGAATCAACTAAGTCAAGACAAGTATGACTATGAAATCTCAAAATATGCGTTCTAACTTAGTTCAAATATCAATAAGACGGTTCTATGCCAATTTGAAATCGATTTCACACTTAATTAGTCAAGTCGCGGTAATACCCAAAACACAGACCGAGGGTCCTATCCTGGGTCAGCTCGGTGTATGTTTCCATCTTACTAGCCGAGCTCTGATACCACTATAACTGTCACGCCCCAAACGGGACGCGACGAACGATCCACAACTTAAATACAATAACCAAACGATCCCGGACAAATATCAACGAGAACCCAATGAAACAGAGTCTAAATAGCAAAATGAAATAAAATAACAAGACGAATACAACTTACAGTGCTACGATCCATAATCCATATTACATCCCGAAAATCAACAAAATATAGCAACTTAAAGTCAAAGGGTCCTACGCCCTTGATTTACAAATCGGAATGGAAAGAAATACAAAAGTCCGACAACAACATAAGAAAAGAGTCCAATCAACAACAAGAAGTAGTAAATCCAACACGCAGAGTACAAGGTCTCAATCCAGGGCCGGTTCCGCATCTTCAATGAAATCCTCATCTAAGGTTAGAAAATAGGTGGGGATGAGACAGAAATCTCAGTGGATGGGGTGATCGTGTGCAAGTGTGGCACAATATAGTTAATGTGAGAAAACAGTTATATGAAAACGCGTGAGTATGATGCATGAATTCACACACAGTTCGCAAGCGTCGTGATAAAAATATTTAAATAATATGCTTATACGGTTCAAGAAAATAGTTCATGGTCACACAGGCACTATGTGATTCAGTCAAGACAGGTAGGATTGCGTACGGAAATGTAACGCCAATCCCATGCAAGGCAATTAATGGTTGCGTATGGATATGTAACGCCAACCAAAGCAAAACAAATAGTGGTTGCGTACGGATTTGTAGCGCCAACCAAACGGGTCCGATAACTCCAGAATCGTGTGGATCAGACATCAATTCCTTCGTTCTTCCTTGTAACTCCCCAGGCAGGATGGTCCAAGACCGGTACCTTATCGCTCCATAGGCAAAGACAAAATTCACAGTGGAGCTTGCAAGGCTCGGATCTGTCATAATCATGATTATACCTCAAGTACTACGACCCGCTTCCCTTGGACAAACTCCGTCCCTCAGTTGCGGGATTAGGACGATGGGGCCGGAAGAGTGGAATAGCAGCCGAGCTGCCGGTTCCATCCCGACGTATCCATTCCGGTCGTGAGCTCGACACACCAAGTTGACTCAGCGGGGAAGGTAATTACAAGTACAGGCGATCAACCGGGCAATGAGTATTATTAATTGAGGGGAAGCGGTCGGGGAAAATTTTGAGAAACGCGAGTGTCAATTATGGCGTTGGTGGAGTTTTTGGATGAAGATGATTATCGGAAGGATAAGCAACCTTCGATATCTTGAAATATTAGGTGGAACATAAGTCCCGTTATAGATTAGAATCGCAAGGCGAGGAAGTCGCTCCGCGATCGGGTATTAATCGGTCAAATTGATCCGTTAAGTCAAGGAATTTCGGGAAAATAAAATACTTTAATTAAATCTCCAAGTCAGAGGGTCCAGGGCTATTTTAGTAAAAGAGAAAATAATTTGAGTTAGGTCCTTTATAAAAGAAAATTTGCAATTTAGCCCCGTTTTGTAAAAACCAACACTTTTGTGGTTAAAAATTGAATAAATAAATATCCCGACCTTGAAAAATTAAGAGGTCAGTTCCTAAATTCTCCAAATTGTCTAGATTCAGGTTTTTAAAATTTTGAGGTCGAGATTTTGTAAAATTCTCACATTGGCCCCAAATTTGTAAAAATTGCCAATTCGGACCTTAAGTTTAAAATAATTGGAACTCACAAACCGGAAGGGCTTTTAATGTGATTCCCATTGGAAAATATCATTAAGGTTAGTGGGATATTGGAACAAAAGCAGTTTTTAAAATAAATATGTGTAGGTCCTTTAACTTTTGAAAATATCATTTTTGTCCCATTTTGAAATAATTGCCTTTAAGGCTTTTAGGGGTCCAATTGTCATGAAATTTGAACCTTGGGTCCAAAATATAATTAAGTTATAGTTAAGTTAGTATTTCCAGGTGCATGGGCTGCATAAGTCCTGGAAATTTCATTTGGGTCCTCAAGTTTAGTATTTTACACATTAGTCCCTCAATTTTTGTAGAATTACTTTCCAAGCCCTAACCACTTGGATTTTTGGAATACTTTTAAAATATGAAATTCCCAGTACCTTAAGAGTAAAAATTTCAAATTTTAAAGTTAAGGTCTGGTACAGTTTTAAAAATTGCAAAGTAGCCCTTAAACTTTCAAAATTTTACAATCTAGTCCTTGGGCTTTTAAAGGTTGATTTTATTTATCTTAAAAATCTTAAAACTTTATTAAAATGTCTAAAAGTCATTTTTGAACCTGAGTACAGTCCCAAGTTTCGAAATTTGCAGAGGGGTCCTTTAACTTTCATTTTCTTGCAATTTAGTCCACCAACTTTCCATTTTTACATTTTTAAGTCCAAAATTGAAATTTAATCAATTATGCTCGACTTTTCCAGGTTATAAGGCATCCAAGAAATAGATTTTAAATATCATACACATGCATGTCCAATACATACAAGAATTCATCAATTAAAACATTAAATTGCACATGCATGCACCTAAAATTCAATAAATAGCAAATTTGAGCAACTCTTTAGAATTTTCATAACTTGATACATAAAATTGACATGCAATACATAGATTATATATATCTCAAGGCTCATGATCAATTTTCTATTAATAAAACACCTAATAGTTGGAAAATATTTTTCCACCCACCTTAAAATTGGAAATTGTGAAATAAAAGGATAATTTCACAATTTTTGGATGAGGCTTCTTAGGTCAGCCCCTAATTCAAAAAATATCAAAAATTTGAAGTTAGAAAAATGAGAGAAAAATTAAGGAGAAAAAATAAGGAAATAATAAAATGAGAAGGACTACACTTTACCTTGTGTAGTAGGTGTTTGGAGACTAGTTGAAGCTTAAAATTTGGAAATTTTGGCTCAACTCCAAAATCACCTAAGGTCAGCCCCTATTTCTCAAAAATGAAAAAGGGGTGTTAAAATTTGAAAAAAATAGAAAGAGTGGGAAAGAAGGGGTCTAGTACTCAATTCTTACCTTGTAGTCCAAATTGCTCTACTAGTTGTTCTTCAAGTTTGAAGTCCTTCTTCAAAGATGTTGTCAAGTTCTAATCTTCAAAGTCTTCTAAATGTACCTCCAAACCAAATTCAAACTTAAGTTAAGAAGGTGGAGGAGATGAACTATGTGATATCAAAAATGGATTGAAGATAAAATTTCTTACCTTGTAGGGGGGGTGTTCAATTTTTATGGAGTATAAGGAGGAAAATGTTGAAATTTTTTCTAAGTATAGAAGAAGAAAGTAAGAAGAAGAGTAGAGAGAAGTTGGGAGTTTTTAGAGAGAAGGAGGAGAAAGGCTTTGAGTGTTAGAATGTGTTGAAGAAAAATGAAATGAAATTTGGCACAAAATGGCCATTTTGGCCGTCCACCTAGTGAGGGAGGGGGAGAGGAATTTTTTTCAAATTGTGTCTTGCATTTTGCCTCATGCATGGGAGACAATTTGAGGGTCAAAGGTATGGGCAAGACTTGGTTTGAATGGAATGTTGGAAGACTTCCAACATGTTGGCAAAAATAATATTAAAAAGTAATGTGAGAGATGATGTGTATAATGTTTGAATTAATGGTATAATTATACACAAGATGACTAATATAAGGTGTAGGTGTACAAGAGTTGGATGATATTTTTACTCCAAAAATTTCATCATGGCAAATCCACTACAATGGCATTATGGTAATTCCATATATTTTTTTGTCCCAAATTTGATGATAATAGATGAAATATATCAATCTCCAAAATAATTAGTGATTTCCTTGATCACTTATAAGTCTCATGATCACTTAATCTAAATCAAAATCTTAATTCTATAAGGTAAAAGTCTCTAAAATAAATAGTCTCTTAAAATTCTAAGGTGACTAATAAATACAAAAATGGTAATAATGATCAATCAAGTGATCATAAATGCAAAATAGAATTAATGATGATCCTGATAACAAGTAATTAAATAAAATGAAATAAAGTACAATATATATATTATTAATAATTACCCGTCAAAATGACTCGGTAAAAAGTCGATCAAATGTATAAACGACAATAAGGATCAATTAATAGCTCGGGAAAATCGGTTCTTCACAATATTAAATTAAAACAGTTAACACTCAAATACATGAGCACTTATATATCAATATCGATTCATTCAAAACTTACAATTAATTCATATCACAACAATTCAATTAACTGCATGACAAAGAAAAATGAGTTACACAAACATGTGCAATTAATAAAGCAATTCATATAATATATAAATCACATAAAATATTTTTGCCTGCACCTTAATGCGCAAAATTGTAATTTCTTTTACGCACCTTATGCGAAAAAAATATTTTTCATGCACTATATGCAAATATAATTTTCGCATGCATCATAATGTACAAACAATATTAAATTTTGTAAGCATCTTAATGCGCAAATAATTTCCTTTCATGTACAAATGCGAAAGAAAAAAAATGACGCACCTTATGTGCAAAAAATATTATTTTGCATGCATTATAAAGCACAATAATAATTTGTCAGCATTCTCATGTGCAAAAGAATAAGTTTTTTGCAAGTACTTTAATACGCAAAAATAATTTTTTCATACACTCAATTGCACAAAATATATTTTTTAGTTTGTACTAGAATTAATCAAGTAATCAGTCAAGAAAATAATGTAATTAAGATATTGGAAATAGCAAAATGAGTCAAGAGATCAATTGGCGTGGGGTGTTGATCCTTATTAATCAATTAAGGGCAAGACTTCAAATCCCTTTGTGAAAGGAAAACACAAAAACATAAAAGACATGAGTAGCCATTGTTATGTGAAGAAGATATTTTTATTATATGCTACATTACAGGGGAATACATCAGTCCTAATATATATAGAGCTAACAAATATAAGAACAAAATTATCCTCAACATTAATTAGTTGTCAAATGACATAAAACAAATTCCCTCCATCTGGTGAAGGTATTATTTGTATGCTTATCTCATTATGCTTAACATCCCCCCTCGATTCGAGTGTGTCTAAGGAAGTGACACCAAGTTTATTCCGCAGACTAGTGAAGGATTGTTGGCTTAGAGGTTTCGTGAAAATGTCACCTATTTATCATGAGAGGGGATGTATTTAACGTGAAGTTGATTGCCAAAGCCAACTCTTTCGCGAACAAAGTGGAAATCCAACTCTAGCTATATGTTTAGTTCTTGCATGAAGAACATGATTAGAAAAGCGAGGAGATTCCACTCATGTTATCCACCACACAACAAGATCATTGGGAACTAGAACTTTGATTTCATGGAGCAGAGAAGTCGGCCAAGTAATTTCTGTAGGGGTAGATTGCAGTTTTAGTCCTGTAATTTTGGGGTAGTTGCAATTTTAGTCCTTTATCTTTTAAAGTTTCATTTTTGGCCCTGGACAATTTTGGCCTTATGGCTAATAGTATTTTTGGTCTTTTATCTTTCTAACAATAGCAATTTTAGCCATATTACTTTCGAGTATTAACAGTTTTATTCCTTAACGTATTATATCTAATTTATTTAGATAAACCCAAATTTTATAAAATAAAAGATTCACATTGTCTGACACCTATTTTGTTCGTGGCATTGTTACACCTACTTAGATCAGTCTATTCAGAGATTTTAATATGATTGTTCCAATATGTTGTCTTGTCCTGGTATTCTTATGGATACATCGACAAAATTTGACGATATGCATGTCCTATCAGTGGCGGATCCAGGATTTCTGTAATTGGGGTACGATAGATCTAAAAAATGTGCATATAAATATTATTAATTATTTAAAGTCTCATAGTACAATGCTTTTTAAAATGTTGTAAAAGTTGACTATGTAACCGTACATGAAAAATTAATACACATATATAAAAGAAATAATTAGAATAATTAAGAAAATGAGATACAACAAAACACAATTTTGGTAGCATTATTGATATTATTAGATTTTTGTTTTTTATGTTTTTAGTTTTGTAGGTTTTGACTTTTGCCATGGTTTATTTATTCAAGTTGCTTAGCCAATTTTTTTAATTTTTGAAATTTTATTGCGGGGATTTGTATTGTTTTATTTGAATTTTCTAATTCTATTTTTAATTTTTTTTATAAAAATAGGGGTACAATTTATATACAGTTGTAACCCCAATTTTGTACGTAGATCCGCCTCTGTGTCCCAATGGTAGACATCTTGGACAATTGTCCAGATCCATTTTCTCAGAGAAAATTCTTCTCACCAATTATTAATTACATAAATATAATAAATATAACTAAAAGTTATTAATAAACCTGGATTCTGATACTATTTTGAGCAAAACAGTTAGTCAAATAAGCCATTGGTGTATATAAGGGTATTCTTGGTATTTTGAAACTTACAGTACCGAAATTTCTTATGTATGAAAGATATAGGACCAAATTTTGCGAATACAATCAAACTTACAGGACCAATTTTGCAAATTCAATACTTATAGGACCGAATTTGCAAACTGCCTATAGTTATAGGACCAATTTTGCAATTTTCCCTTTCTGTAGTGGTGTAGGCAAGACTTCGGTACTCTGCTTCGGTACTAGAGTGAGATACGGAGGCTTGTTTCTTAGAGCTCCATGAAACAAAATTTCCACCCAAAAAACACGCCAAAACCGATTATAGACTTTCGATCATCTAAATCACGACCAATTGGAAAGCGAAAACCAACAATATAGAATTCAGTTGACGCAGTGATATGTAAGCCATAATGAGGAGTGCCAACAAGATATCGTAATATTCATTTCGCAGCCTTCCAATGACTATCCAAAGGACTGGACATATATTGGATAACCTTGTTGACAACAAAGGTAATTTAAGGCCTGGTGATGGTGACATAGTGTAACGCCCCAACAATGTTGCGGTAGAAAGTGCCATTGGTCAAAGCAGAGCCTTTATGCTTAGAGAGTTGTTCAGAAGTGATCATCGGAGTAGGAAGACCCTTTGTAACACCCCGATTTGCGAAAATGTTCGAAAGTTACTTTTGAGGCGTTACTATTTTAGAAAATTTCCAAGTTGAGATCCAAATTACTTTATAACAAAAATATAAATCAAGTTTCACCAAACCGACATTGAATATTCCTTTAAGATCTTAGTAATTTACATAAACTCCTTGCACTCATAGACGCGGGTTTATCATAAATAAGCAGCGGAAACAATTTCAATACAAGTTTCGAGTCACAACTCGACACATTCCTTTTTACAGAATGTAAATAAGACTATGTTTAATTTAAGAATAAAAATTTACTTCTTACATCATAAATAAAGGAAAATAAGGATCTTTGAATAATTAAGAAACGGTGAAGCCCAGGTCGTCAAGTATACTTTACCCTGTAGCTGAAAATATTAAATAATGGGTGTGTTTTTCACTACACTCATCGAGTTACACTTAAGCGATAGTGTAATTAATTACAAATACCAGAGATGCATATTACGTGGCATTTGTACGGACAAGCCATAACTTTGTAATATGTACGAGCTCATAATGTAAAGTGATCGTCACCACAACACATAAATATGTAACATGTACGGTACATCCGTAACATGGGATACATGCAAAACATACTAATCTTGATTAATTAAACAGTCAACTTGCATTGAGTAGCAATAATACACGGTAAAGTGTAAAGGTAACCACACCTTAATGACGTGCAGAATGATAGTACATGATGCAAATCCTAATTGTCAGGCTCGATCTCACCTCCTACAAAACAAATAGCCTAATATATCATAGAAGCCCAATATGGAAATATAATATTTTATCGTAACTTAAATATACTAAAAAAAATATCCCTAAAATTTGGGGGCATTTGGATGTCAATTCAAGGAATTAGAAGTGAAACGGAATAATAAGAATCTTCGGGTCTCGTTTTCTTGAAGTTGGATGATTGATGGGTAATATTGTGATTTTGAATAGACCTTGCGTATGAGAAGGGTATAACGAGACTATGGTTTAAATTTGATCTCAATAGGAGTTCGTTTAACCCATTTTCGGGTCGAAAATGAGAAAAAGTTAGGACTTAAGGAATTTAAATTAAAAAGGTTGGGGCAGTTTAGTAAAATCCAAAAATTTAGTTCAAAAATCTGGGGCTAATCTGAAATTTCGTATAAGCTGAGTTGGGGTCAAATCATAATTATGAAAGAGTTAATTTGGGTGGACTAAACGGAAACCGTAGATGGGTCAAATTGTAGTTTATGAAAATTACAAACAAGTCCAAAAGAACTTCAAATTTTGTTTGGCATCCCCCATACATTTAACTTTCACTGCTTCACACCTGCACCACCGTCTGTCACCTCCATGACTTCCGACGCGGGCCCAAACCAGCAGCCCTCACTGTCGGCGTCCTTTCGCACCCCACACCCAATCATTTTCCGGCCAAAATCCAATGGAAATACACACATACCCACACAGTATAACACACACGCACGCACGTACGGTGGCGGGGATTCGCCACTCCGTCGTCACCTATTACACCTCAACTAACACCTGGAATAATCTCCTCATCCCCACGCAGCGGTTATCGGTGGACACAGAGAAAGACCGCACAAAAGTTGGTACAAAAGATGAAGAAAAAGTAAGAAAATTCATAATTTTCAAACTTTAATTCATGACGGAAATGAAATCCGATTGTGAAATTGATTGAGGGTTATTGAAGCACATGAAGAGACGAACAAAATGAGACTTTACCCATCATTTTTGGACCCATGGATCACTGGTCAAAGCTGGCGGCGCCGGCGAGTTCACGATGGAATTTGCAGAAAGTTTCGTCGGCAATTTTCTGGCAATGTATCTCTCTGATCTTGGCGTGGGAGGTGGCGTTAGAAAGGCCATGAAATGGGCTTTCTAAATCCGTAAGGTTTGTGAAAATCTAACGGTTGGATCTCCGTAGATCTGAAGTTAAAGATTTTGGAATTTGAACTTTTACCGCGATATTCCGGCAATCGGAGCATCCTATCGAAATTCCAACAACGGATTCAGAACGAGGGCAACAAATCGGTTAGTATGGTATATAGTTTGTTGATTTCCACCGCCAAAGGCCGGTGGCGGGGCGACGGGGAAGATGGCGGTGGTGGAATTGAGTTTCAAGTTTGTGAGAAAGAGAGAGATGAGAGGCTTCCTTCTTAGGTGAGTTTCTATTTTTGGAAATTTCCAAATTTAGAAATGAACTATATATAGTAAAGATGGGTTGATAAGCTTTTTGAATGATTTTATGATTTGGGCCGAAAATACACTAAAATAATGATCAATTATTTTCTTGGTCCCTTCATAGATTGTCTCCAATTTTTCCCAAACCTCATGTGCCGACCTTATGCCTCTTATGCGATTGTACTCGGTGGCGGTAAGAGAACAATGCAAATTATTTAAGGCCTTACCGTTTAGAGAGAAAGCCTTTTTGTCGTTTTCATCGAACTCGTTGAAAGGTTTAGGAGCCGAGGTGCCATCCTCCGATTTCTTGGTTGGTTGATCAACTCCTTCAATGACCACATTCCAAATGTCGAACCCGCACCCTTGTAGGAAGCACTCCATACGGTCTTTCCAAAATGCGTAGTTGTTGGCATCGAATAGTGGTGGCTTGTTGGTGGAGGCGCCAGTTGTGAGATGAGTATCATTTGTAGCCATGGATCTTTCCTCTTTACTCGGAACGAGCTAGCCAAAGAGTTTGGCTCTGATACCACTTGTTAGTCCAAGTGGCTACGATAATCTAGAGGGGGTGAATAGATTATCTCGGTTTATCGATTTTGCCCTCTTTTCGAAAAACTCAAGCAAAGATGAAATCTTTAAGTCGGAATTTAAACAACACACTTCGATTTATAGAGGTTCAACCCACCTAGGGCCTAATCTCTACCACCCCGGTATATCCGGGATGGATTTAAAAAAAATGATATTATTAATTTACCAAAAATTAATACAACACCTTGAGGATTACCACAACCCTCTTTCACCACCTTGAGGATTACCACAACCCTCTTACAACACCGTTGAAGATTACCACAACCTTCAAACACCTATCACCTAGATCACCCAAGTGTATTTTTACCACAAGAATACTCAGAAGGATGTCTTGTGTTGAATGATGACCAAAATCAAGATTACAACTCAATAATGATTGATACAATATGCGTACAAGTGTAATCAAGAATTGAAAGCCTAGACCTCAAATTTGTGCAAGTGAAAGTGCTAAGGCTAATACAACAAGATATATGAAAGTGTTTGCTTGATTGCTCTTTGCTTGTGTAGAGTGTTGTGTCTTGTTGCTTGAATGAAGCCTCTATTTATAGGAGAGGTCTTGGCTTTGATTTCCGGACATAGGCTCCTCCTTCGGGGAGTGATTTCTTTGCAAAAGAAGCCATTTAAAATCATCAATATAGTGTTAGAAATCAATCCCACAAAATAGGGAAAAGTCATGCGAAAATGCAATGAGATAGTTTCTTTGATAAACAAGGGTGCGACGGTTGCGCAGAGATAAGATTGAAATTGAATTTCTGCAATTTTTACACAGGGGGACCGGTCGGAGGGGGGTGCGACCGGTCGCCCTCGATGTTGACCGGTTGGGGTTGATAAAAATACGAAACAGAGAAGACTGAACCAAAAGAGGGTCTGTGCACGGCCGCCTAGTGGTCGACCAGTTGCCCTAACCGGTCGACCACCTGGTCGACCGGTCGCCCTCCCTCAATTTTTCTACGTCCATTTTTCTGTTTCAAAACTCAACTCAGGTACGGGTTGCCCTATAGGACGACCGGTCGAGCCTGAAACAAATGTGCTGTCCAATTTTTTATCGAAAATAAACTCCAAAAAATACTCCGAAAGGTTTGATACTTAAGGTTTTGGAGGGTTTGAGTTTAATTTACAGATTTCAAATAAGTTGGAGAAAGGAGTTGAGGCTAGTGTTTTTTTGTTTTAGAGATGGGGGTAAATATGTAATAAGCAATATATTTCTTTTGTTTGTTTTTTTTGAATATTAAAAAGTGGTCACGGGACAAAAAAACATTCTTATGGGTCAAAGGTCTAAAAACACCTATTTCCACCCTTAAACTAAACCTGGATTGAAATTCATCCATTCGACGGCCTGAGCTTGATCCCAATTATTCAATTTTGGACGATTTCCAATTAAACAAGAGCATCTTAAGACAATCGGAAGGGATCTGCTCGTGATTTCCAATTATTCATGAACTCAAAATGCTCGGCAGTGATGCTTCATATCTGAACCTACAGCCGACGGCTAAAGCAGGTTTATTGGGACTCGCTGAACTCCTCAATGGTGAACATCCGGTGTTGTAGGAGGAATGCAGGTTTGTTTCTTTTATTTATTAATTACTTTTCTTGGATTTCCTTTCCAATTTTACATGAAAAAATAAAAATTAATTTGAGATAAGGATAAAATAATCCTATATTCTGATTTTGGCGATTAGATGGTAAATTTTAAAAATAATAAATAATTTATTAATTATATAAGAAAAGGTAAGGTTAATAGAAACCAAAATATTTGGCAGATAATTTTTTGGTTTTGGCGCTTAATTTTCAATCTAATTAAGGTAGATACTTATCTAATTAAAGTTGGGAAACTGAGGGATTCATTATTATAGTAAAAGTCTCCATCTCTTCCCTTTTACTCGTAGACATATATGGCAGTGATTATTCACTCACAATATATCAATTATATCACTTGCCTTCTATTTTTTTTTCTTCAATTTGCAGTCTCTAATACGTATTGGTAATGTTTCTTCACCTTTTCTTCATCGAAAGCACAAATATATAGGGCTTTTTCACTGAAATTGCAGCTTCCTTATGTGCATAATGTAGGTTGGCTGATTTGAGAATGTTGTATTATGTGAGGCTTTAGATATAGATTGTGATTAATATGAAACATGAGAACTTGTGGTGTAATTATCCTTGATTTTGCTTGTAGTTTGTCATACTTTATGAATAGATTACTAGTATATACTTGGCAGTTCTAGAGTTGAAAGATGAACACAAGTGATGAACTATTCTTGGTTGTGTTCTTATTTTTTTGGTGTATTGTATCTGATGTATTGCGAGACATCATACCACAAAAAATTCTTTTATTTATTTGGTGTATAATATCTGGTATACTCTTATTTGGGATTTCAATTCTGTAGTAAATTCTTTTCTTTTGGTGGATTTTATTTATATCATTGATGGGTGTGCGTGTTGTGTGTTTGTAATACAAGCTAGTTCAGCCCTGTTACTAGAAAGAGCATTCTAGCAACACACTTTTTTTCTTTTTTTTTTTTGAAAAAACTGCATATTTAATTATTTTTGTTTCTGGCAATTATGTCGATTTTTTGAATTCAGATTATGTTATCAAAGTAATGTACTAAAGTCTTGTTAAGATTGTTCGTCGCAATTTTTTTTTAGTATTTCATATTAATTTATTTTGTGATGAAATTGTTAATTGTCATGTAGAGTTTTCGACATGGATCCAGGAGCTTGCAAACGGAACTCAAAAGGCATCTCAAATTCTCAACAAGGTTTCATAAAGCACGCTACCAAGAATGCTTCATCTAACTCTACACCTCGTATCAGACGACTTTTTGACAAAACAAATGTGGCATCTGATGGTGCGAATGAGGCATTGGTAACAACTGAAACACATAATGGTTAATCCGAAAGAGATAAAACTACTACAATAAATTACACACCTGAGAGTGACAACATGCCACAATACCCTGAAGTTCCATCAACTATATCTCCGGAAATCCAATTAACTGAGAACATTCAAGATCCATTGCATGAAGCAAATGATATCTCTCGTATACTTTATTTACATTTCTATTTTTTATGCTTGCTTAGTTGTCCATTTTCCAGATTGTCGAATTATTTGAGAAATGGGAAATAGTGTTATGAAATAACTTCAATAAAAAACTGATTAAGTGGCAATACAAGGTATCCATTTTGTGGTGATTCTATTAATTCATTATGCCAAAGATTGGTCCTTCAGAATTTATTTATTTATTTCTAAATATAAACTATATTTTTTTATAGTCAGTAGATAATAAAAAAAAATATAATAATATCTCCTACAATTCATGTTGAGTTAGGTAGTAATCCCATACATGAACAATCTTATTGCATTAGTTTGTATATTATAGCTACCAATACTTTCACTCTAGTAATGTATAGTTGTATGCATGGATATGAAATATGGAACTCTACAAGTTATATTACGATATTTCATTCTAACGGATTCAAATTTAATGGTGTGTCACCACTTGTATCTCTTTATTGCATCAACATTGAAACTAAGACGAGGCTAGACATATCATGTAGTTGCGTATAAGCTGGAGGGAAAAAAGATTCAGATGACTATCGACTCTGGAATTTCTTATATTTTTCAATTGAAAGTGTATGGAACAGACAATGAAAATGATGCTTGAGAGCTTTTTGTACAATTATATTTTGCAAGAGATGACTGTTGACTCTGGAATTTACTATATTTTTCATAGAATTCATTGTTAATGTTTGATCAGTGAGGTTTGCAACAGTTAGTTGGATTGGTATAATGCTTGAGAGCTTTTTGTACAATTTGTTTTTAATTAATGTATGTACACTGTTTTGTTTTAATGCACAAGTGAGTCTTTTCTGGATGGTTATGGATTCAACAAAAGAAGCTTATTAACTTACCAAAATAGAATATGGATTAGCAACTGGGAAATAAGATATTTGGGGATACACATAACTTGTGAATTGGTTTTGAATTTAATTGCATTTAATATTGAAGAAGCATGTTGAGATTATGTGCCTAGGGTTGCTTCTGTATTTGTTGAAAATATTTGTGGGGTTCGCAAATTTATTTTTTTTCTTTTTATTTTTTTCTTTTTATATAACTTGTGATATTTGGTTGCTTCAATAAAATTGGAATGCGATGCTATTATAGCCTAAGTGTTTCGTAGTCAATCCTTGAGGAATACAACATTGCTTGTCGTTATCCTATAAACTACACTTTACACTTGCAGTTGTAAGATCCAAATATTTTTGGCGAACAAGTTTTTGTCGCCGTTGCCGGGGATTGAAAGATTCTACTTAGATATGGTAATAAGTAGTTCAATCTTAATTGAAGCTTTTTGTAAATATTTTTTTTATTTTAATTTGTTTCATTTTCCGATTTTTTTTTTTGTAAAAAGTTTTCCTTTTTTTGATTTTTTTTATTTTTGTAAATTTTTTTATTTTTTTTGGTTCTAACAATATTTTTGTTAAGTTCAGATAGTGCATGATCATGCGTTCTAGATCCACCCAGCCTGTGAAGCCCTCGATTTTTATTCGAGCATGTATTTATTTCACTTATCGTATATGTACTAATTTGACTATTTTACCGTGTCACTTTGACTGGTAAATATTATTAATAAATATATTTCATATTTAATTTTATTTTATTTTTTACTTGTGATCATGATCATTTATTAATTCTATTTCACATTAATGATCCATTGATTGATCATTATTAGGGATGGCAACGGGGTGGGTCTGGAACGGGTTTGGCTAAACCCGGGACCCGCCCTGTCCCACCTAAGGCCCCGCCCCGCCTCGCCATAGACCCGGGACCCGGTGGGGTCCAACCCGTTAGACCTGCCCAAAAATGATTTATGATACTCATTGACGTTATTTTCTAACCTGTTAAAAGGAGATGTATCATTGGCCTTCTTTTTTAACTATTTGGTAAAGGGAAACCTGCGTAGCCTCCAGTTCTAAGAATCTGTAGTGAATATATTGATATTTTTGGAGCAATTCTCTTTTATTTGAATGGCATCTTATATGTATTCTAACTTTGGTATTTCTCTATTCCTCTTTTTTGACCATAAAGATCAACTTTATGCACCTCTGTAGGCTAATTTCGAGCTTGAAAAATAATCAGTTGCAAAAGACATTGCAATTGAGGATTAGCTTCAACCCCCACCCATTTGAACAATATTTTTTTAAATAATACATATATGCGGGGCGGGTCTAGCTGGACCTGGGACCCGCCCCAGACTCGTCGGGTTTCCAAAAAATGGACCCGGGACCTGCTAGACCGGGTTTAGACCCGCCCCCAGCGGGGCGAGTTTAATGCGGAGCCAGGTTTTAACCCGCCCCATTGCCATTCCTAATCATTATTATTATTTGTGCATTTATTAGTCATCTTAGAATTTTAAGAGATTATTTATTTTAGAGACTTATACCTTATAGAATTAAGAATTTGATTTAGAATAAGTGATCATGAGACTTATAAGTGATCAAGGAAATCACTATTTATTTTGGAGATTGATATTATTCATCTATTATCATCAATTTTGGGACAAAAAAAAATATATGGATTCCACAAGAATAATAGGAGTGGACGGCCATGATGGAATTTTTGGAGTAGAAATACCATCCAACTCTTGTACACATACACCTTATGTATTCATCTTGTGTATAATTACACAATTAATACAAACCTTATACACATTATCTTATACTACAATTTTATAACAATAAATCTCCCAACATTCCCCACTATCTCCAACATTCTATTCAAACATTCCCCTCTATTATTTCAATCCTTATTCTTCCATGCAAGTCATTCTTTGACCACCAAAAATGTCCCCATGCAAGAGACCAAGTTCAAGACTTAGAAAAAATTTCTCTTCCCCCCCCCTCCAAAGTGGACGGCCATTAGGCCTTTTGGAACAAACAAATTCCACTCATTTTCATCAAACACATTCATCTCCCAAGCAAAATCCTCTCCATTCTCTCTATACATTCTCCTCTTTCTCTCTACAATTTCTTCTTCTTTTTCTTCCAACACAGAAAAATTCAAGAACTCTTTCTCATTCCTTCAAAAATTTCGAAACATACAACTATACAAGGTAAAAATTTTGTTCCTCATCTTGTCTTGATATCCTCTAGCAACCTCCTTTCACTCATTAATTTAAGTTTGGATTTTGATTTTGAGGTGTACTTAGAAGACTACTTGGAGACATGCAAGCCTTGTGATTATCTTAACTAGACTTTGAAGGATGTGAAGAGAATTTGGACTACAAGGTAAGAAATGAGATTTTTAGTACATTTTTTACCTTCTCTTTCTATTTTCCAAATTTTGATATTCCATTTTAATTTTTGGATTTTTAGGGGCTGACCTTAAGAGCTAGTTTAAGGGTGAGCAAGAAGACCCATTTTGAGACCTCTACTAGTCTTATTTCACCTACTACACAAGGTAAGTGTAGTTTGTTCCAATTTCTTCACCTCTTTCTTTTTCTCCTTAATTTTTAACCTCATTTTCTAACTCTTGATTTTTGATATTTCTTGACTTAGGGGCTGACCTAAGCGAGTTTCAATCAAGTTGTGAAATTTAACCTTTTATTTCACAACTACCAATTTTAAGGTGGGTGGAAATATCTTTCCAACTTCTAGGTATTTTTCCTTACATGCTATTTGACTTAGGGGCTAACCTAAGCGAGTTTCATGTATCAAGTTGTAAAATTCTCAAGTATTGCTCAAAAATGCTATTTATTGAAATTTAGGTGCATGCATGTACATTTTGATGATGAATTTGATGAATTGTTGGATGAGATGTATATACATGTTTATGATTCTTGATATACATGTTTTATTTGACTTATAACCTGAAAAAGTCAAGCATAATTGATTAAACTTGAATTTTTGGACTTAAAATGCGAAAATGGTAAGTTGGTGGACTTAATTGCAATAAAATAAAATTTAAGGGACCCTGCTATAATTTTCCAATTTTGGGACTATACTCAGGTTCAAAAATGATATTATTTGGATATTTTAATAAAGTTTTAAGAGTTTTAAGATAAATAAAATCAACCCTTAAAAGCCCAAGGACTAGATTGTAAAATTTTAGAAGTTTAAGGGCTAAATTACAATTTTCAAAACTGTACCAGGCCACTATTTTAAAATTTGAATCTTTAACTCTTAAGGGACTGGAAATAACATATATTAAGTGTATTCCAAAAATCAAAGTGTTTAGAGCTTGGAAAGTAATTTTATAAAAATTGAGGGACCAAATTGTAAAAGATTAAACTTGAGGACCCAAATGAAATTTCCAGGACTTATACAATCCATGTACCTGGAAATACTAATATAACTATAACTTAATGATATTTTGAACCCAAGGTTCAAATTTCATAACAATTGGACCCCTAAAAGCCTTAAAGGCAATTATTTTAAAATGGGACAAAAATGAGATTTTCAAAAGTTAAGGGACCTATACTTATTTTTTTTGAAACTGTTTTTGTCCAAATATCCCACTGCCTTAGTGACATTTTACAACTGGAATCACATTAAAAGCCCTTCCGGTTTGTGAGATCCAATTATTTTAAAGTTAGGGCCCGAAATGACAATTTTAACAAGTTAAGGGTCAATGTGAGATTTTTATGAAAACTCGACCTCAAAACTTTAAAAACCTGAATCTCTGAACAATTTATAGAATTTAGAAATCAACCTCATAATGTTTCAAGGTCGGGACATTTAATTATTCAATTTTTAACCCCAAAAGTATTGATTTTTACAAAACGGGGCTAATTGTAAATTTTCTTTTTTAAACAAGGACCTAACTCAAATTAATTTTTTCTTTGAAAAACAGCCCTGGACCCTCTGACTTATAATAATTATTTAAAATATTTTAATTGATTAAAATCCCTTGACTTATCGGATCGTCTTGACCGATTAATACGCGATCGCAGGGCGACTTCCTCGTCTTGCGATTCCGAATCTATAACGGGACCTATGTCCCACCTAATTCTTAAAGGCATTGAAGATTACTTATTCTCTCGATAATTATCTTTATCCAAATTACTCCACCAACACCTAAATGCCACACGCGATTTCTAAAACTTTCGAATCGTCTGAATCAATATACTGATTGCTGGTGACGAATCCGGGTAGCTCAGCTGCTATTTCACTCTCCGGCCCCATCGTCCTAATCCCGCAACTGAGGGATGGAGTTTGTCCAAGGGAAGCGGGTCGTAGTACTTGAGGTATAATCATGATTATGACAATCCGTGCCTAGCTAGCTCTACTATGGATTTGTCTTTATTGCCTATGGAGCGATAAGGTGACAGGTCTTGGACCATCTTGCTCGGGGAGTTATAAGGAAGAACGAATGAATCACAAAATGATCCACACAATTTTGGAGTTAATCGGACCCATTTGGTTGACGCTACAAAATCGTACGCAACCGCTACTTGTATTGCATCGGTTGGCGCTACAAATCCGTATGCAACCACTACTTGTCTTGCATGGATTGGCGTTACATTCCGTATACAAATCCTACATGTCTTGCTTGAATCACACAGTGCTTGTATGACCACGAATTGTTCATCAAAACTGTATGAGTATATTATTTTAAGTATATATACCACGATGCTTGCGAACTATATGTGAAACCACGCATCATAACTCACGCATTTTTCATATAACAATTTTCTTGCATTAACTATATATATTGCCACACTTGCACACGATCACCACATCCACTGATATTTTTGTCTCATCCCCTCCTGTTTTCTAACGACTAGATGAGGAGTACTTTGAAGATGCCGAACCCGCCACGGATTGATTTCCGTGTTAAAATCATTGGACTTGCTCTTTTCTTTGTTGATTGTACTTGTTTCTTGTGCTTCAGCTGATGTTGGACTTCCTTTTATTCTGCTTCTTTTTTCCATTTTGGACTGTAACTTAAGGGCGTAGGACCCTTTGACACTTAAGCTTGTGACGTGATGCGTACTTTATTTCTTTCTTCAGACTGTACGTTGATTTGGTTAGTTTTTGGACTGTAAGGTTAATTTTGGACATTTCTGTTGGGTTGTTTTGGATACTTATTGTAAGTTGTAATTCATACTTGTATTTTATTTCTGCTGCTAATGGACTCTATTTTCGTTTGGGGTTATGTTATCATTTGTCTAGACTATTTGGTTTATTTCTGTTTAAGTTTTGGATCGTCGTCGCGTCCCCGTCTGGGGCGTGACACAGCCAATACCCATTTATTTAGAAATCGAGAAGACAACAAAACAACTAAGGAAAAGATCTAAAGCAATGGCGGATGGGACTAATCGAATCGAGGAGCAATGAGAAACAATGCGGAACTGGGCGGATGCACATGACCGAATTGTGGAAAGGCCTGCGAGAAGAGCTGTTAGGGACTACTTCCAGTCAGAAGTTAGTCGGACTTATGGGGGTGTGGCCCATTTGCCGATCAATGCAAATAACTTTGAACTGAAACCTGCATTGATCTAGATGGTTTCACAGAAGTAGTTTGGGGGCAGAGCCATTGAGGATCCAAATGCGCATCTGGCACAATTCTTAGAAATTTGCGATACTGTTAAGATGAATGGTGTTTCTGAGGATACCATTCGATGCCGCCTTTTCGCATTCTCTCTGCGCGATAAGGTTAAGGGATGGTTATGCTCTCTAACACTACCAGCAGCAAATTGGGCTAAAATAAGTCAGCGGTTTTTAGCCAAATACTTTCCCCCTAGTAAGACGCTGTAATTGAAATTTGAAATCGCCTAGTTTAGGCAGTTAGATTCAGAGCCATTAAATGAGGCCTGGGATAGATTCCGAGAATTGCTAAGGAAGTGCCCTCAACATGGATATCCCGACTACCAACATGTTCAATATTTTTATAATGGTTTAAGTGGCAACATAAGAACCATTATAGATATTGCATCCGGGGGTGCACTACTAGGGAAATATCTAGATGAGGCACTAGAACTGTTACAGGAGATGTCAAATAATAGTTATCAATGGCCATCCAAGAGATCTAATGTTCGGCGTGTGGCAGAGGTTCAGGATGAGAAAGTTGCCATGCTAAATGCAATGTATCCGTGCTAAACATGAAACTGGATCCGATGCAACAAGTGACTCCAAAAGATCCCGTTGTTGTTGAAGAAGAGGCAAACTGTATGGGACAACAAAGAAACTTCAGCAACAATTATAGAAATAATCAGATACCCAATTACTATCATCCGGGGCTGTGAAACTATGAAAACTTTTCATATGCTAATAACAAAAATATTTTGCATCCACCTCTGGGATTTAATGTGGGTAATCAAGGCAGAGCGTAGTCAAATGATAAGAAATCATCTTTAGAAGAGATGTTATCATCGTTTATTGGAGAAACTAGGGCAGAACTGAACAAGGATGAAGCAAAGATAGACAGGATTGAAGAACATGTCACTAAGTTGAACACAAAATATAAATGCAAGATTAAAATCTCTAGAAACACAAGTAGGAGGCCAACATCAAAAGGGCAAATTCTAAAGAAACACGGAACTAAATCCGAGAGAACAATGCAATACCATTCGTCTGATGGATGGTACAGATTACGAGGGCTCACAGATCTCAATCGACATAGTCCAACGACAGTGATTACACAATGAAGTCTGGTTGAAGACATAAAACTTAGCGCTTTATGTGAGGCAACCCAATTTATTTCCAATTTATTTCTATTTTTGATCGCCTTCAATTTAATTAATTTTTAATTTTATTTTTTTTTAGTATTAACTTAATTTTTAGTTGTGTTTGGTTTTGTGAGTTGTTGTGTAGGAGGCGTCATGGAAAACTCCCGGTTATTAAAACAAATTCGAAAAATCACATCACACGCCCGTGTGATCAAGTCACACGAACCGTGCGACGCAGCAGACCAAGACTTCACCACACGGCCATGTGGACTTCAACAATAAGACGCAACTAGCGCCTAGGGTTACAAGGGTGGGCGGTGTAAGCTCGCACGGGCTGTGCGAACAGGGCCAGACGGGATTTTTTCCCTTTTTCACTCCCAAAACTCAATTTTTATCTCACTTTCTCTTACCCAAACCCTACAACTCGAAAATTCTCTCCCAAAACACTCAAACTCTATTCTAAATCTCTTCCAAATTTACTATAAATCTCACCCCAAAAACACAAAATTTTCCCCTTCTTAAGAAACCCATCACCAAACTCCTTCAAGTTTTCATCTTTTTCAAAATCTTCACCAGGTTTGGGGATTTTTAAATTTTCAAATTTCAGATTTTTACACATCATAAACTTGGTTTACATGGCTTCTAGGGGAGAACGAAAAACAAGAAGGAACACAAGAAGAAGAAGGGAGCCAACACCAGAGCCCGAACCCGAGCCACAATCATAATACGCGGCCGACGAATCGAAAGCTTCAAATATCATTTGGGGTGATGAAACACACCAGGCTCGATAGGCGGTACTCTATCACCGGCCATGGATAAATATAAGGTTTCCCGATGAACCTACTATTGCTAATTTGGGTTTATTGGAAAAAATCTGGGCTATGTGTGGTCGGGTGGATTGGCATAAATTGTTAAACGGGCATCGGGCTACTTATTCAATTTATACGATTGAGTTCTTATGTAGTTTTAAATTAGTAGTTCGAAAATGAAATTTGATGGGGATTCGGTTCCTGTTAGGGAATGAGCCGAGGGAGTTGTCAATTGATGATTTAAATGTAATATATAGAACTCCAGCTTATGGGATGGATGGGCATGAGGATTTTGATAAGAATAGATTTTGGAGGGAGATAATGGGTAAACGAATCTATACGCCGAGTACTTTGAAAGCATCTAGCATTTAAAACCCCGTATTTTGCTATGTACAAAGAACTTTAGCAGAAATGATATTTTGCGAGGGAGGGAAGCAAAGGGGCCTTGCGAGTAGTTGAGTTATTCATTATTTGGTGTATGGCGTCGGGGACAGAGGTTGTGCCTAATGTCGGGGCTATGATAGCCAAGCAATTTGATAGTGTGAGAAAATCTGATAGGGGAGGAATTTGTACTGGTGGACTGATTACTCCTATTGCCGAGCACTTTAATGCTAGCTTTGAGGGGTGTGGGGAGGCCAGTGGGCCAAAACTAATTGATATAACTATTTTATCTTCTATGAAAATGATTCAATTTGATGGGCGTAATTACTGGTTAAATTAGGTGGATAGAACAAGAGTTTGGCTCCCAAGCCAAAAGCTACTTCTATAGGAAATAGGGGTAATTGGTTAATGAGAGGTGAACAGGGGACTACTGCTCAGGAAGAGCAATATGAGCTTATGAGGGATGCGTTGGTATCCTCTAGACAAGGGGGTAACCAACCATGGAGCATGTGTGATAGGCTAGAAAGGGTGGAAGCCGATGTGGGCAAGTTAGTAGATGATAATTATCAATTATCGGCCGCAGTTGGTGAGTACAACACTGAGTACTTAGTACATGTATGAGATGATGTCTCGTATGGATCATTGGCACATCTCACAGAGCCACTACCCTCCACCTCCACCACCAAAGTGATCCACGTAAGTACTTATTACGTATTCCTCTTTACTTTTGATAATTTTCTCATATGTTCGGAACGAAGCATATTTTATGTTTGGGGGGTTGCCCAGAATGTGTAATTTAGTATTGTTGCATTTTGCATTTCATTTAGGATTGCATGTAGAGCATAAAATTTGCATTAAAATTTTTCATTTTTCTAAAATTTTTGATTTTGTTTTTTTGATTTTATATTTTTTTAGCATGTTTATTACTTTAGCATGTTTAATTGCTTTTGTGTGTGTTTTTTATAATCAAGATTTTTGAAAGAGTACGAAGCTTCCGTATGATTTTTACTATGAGCATTTGTTTTATGAGATGACATATTTTTGGGAATAATGCGATGAGTAGTTTAGGAGATGTCATTTATTTGTTTGGCAATAGTTAAGAAAATTGGGTATTTGAGCATGTTGCGAAATATAAGCCTGTAAGGTTTTGTGCCTTTAACTGCTTTTATCTTATGCAGTCCTATTATTTTTCTTGAGTGTATCATTCATGATTGATAGAACTTTAGAACTTGCTCTGTATCTTCATTGAAGCCATATGTGTGTTCAATTTTTGAAAATGATTTAAGGCCATCTTTGTTTAGCCTACTTAGCCTAAAAAGCCTACCTATGAACTCATGATTCCCTAGTTAGCCACTTTTGAGCCATAACTTTATATTGTTAGCCACATTTTGATCTTTAAAATTGAAAAATGATTTTATCCCTAAAATTTCTTGAGCTTATAGAAAATGAACAAGTTTGGGGGGGAGATGTGGTGAAAATTCTGGAAAAGAGAGAAAATTGGCAAAAGAATGAGGGATGAGCAGTATCTAGGTGAATGAAAGAAGAATGAAGTTTTAAAAAAGGAAGAAAAAAAATCTCTGAAAAAAAAGAAAGAGAAAAATAGAGCACAAGAAAGAAAAGAAAAGAAAAAAAAATCTAATTTTGAGAAATTGAGAGCTTGAGGCTATGGAAAAAGAAAAAAAAAGAGGCAAAAAGGCCTAAGAATGAAAAAGGAGAAAAAGGGTGGAGTTGAGTTGGAAAATAATATATCTTGAAAAAATGAGTTTTATGATAAAATTGGGTTGGTGAATTGCAAGTCTGCGTGCTTAAATTCTATTTGCTCAGGTCAAGTCACTTAATCCAAATTTTCCCTACCCATACCAAAACGCCTACATTACAACCAAATGAAAGTCCTTTTTGATTCTTAAGTTGTGCACACTAAAGTGGTAGAGATTTAGATGATTTGCAAGCCTATGGTAGTTCTACATTAATTGAATTGATTTTGAGTGGAAACATTTTCCATACACTTTGAGAGATGAGTGATACACTATTACTACTTGTGAGTCGCGATGTCAAGTACCCGAGAGAGTATTAATTATGCCGAACTTATGAATGATGACTTCTTGATAATGAATTGCATGGTTTACTTGAATATGCAGTCAAATGAGAGTGAATGTTTATAGTGTTCTTGTTGTGTTCTGTGTACTCCTTGATATTATTTTTCTTAATTTGCTTGAGAACGAGCAATGATTTAAGTTTAGGGGATTTTGATAGGTGTAAAATATGCATGTATTTATGGGCTTAAAATGGTATACAATTGATGCTTTTGCATGTATATTTAGTGTGTTTTACTTGGGTTCCTCAGAAGGGCATGATCCTGCGTATTCTTATAACTTTTTACAGGAAATGAAGCTTAATTGAAAAGATATCAGTTGGAAGGCCCGGACAAGATTGACAAGTGCAAAAGAAGATCGAAAAGACGAAAAAACTGGAAGAAAATTAGTCACACGGTCGGACCGTGTGGGACCAAACGACTGTGTGACCTGCCGATGTAAAGCTACATGTCCATTTGAAATGTTTCGGAGAAAACAGGGACGAAACCAAGCCACACGGGCCGTGCGACTGACTGTGGTGGATTTTTGTGTCCTTTTCCCACTTGAACTCTACAAATTATCTCTCCGAGCACTTATATAAAGGACCCAAAGGCTGCACAAAATTATCATCATTCATACAACATACAACACACCAAATTACAAAGGAACACAAGATCAAATGTCTTCTGAGATATGAGGGCTAGGTTACGAAGAACACCACAAGGCCTTTCACATCTATGGAAGCACAAGAGCTTCGAAGGCTTGGAAGGAAGATCCATCCTAACAAGAAGGTGTTTTCTTTCTTAGTTTAGATCTATTGCCTATACTTAAAAGATGTCACAATTTTGATTTCAAGTTTGTCTATGAATTTGTTATCAATGTTTGGCGAATCTTTCGTATCTTAGGGCATTCAAAACTGTGGATTCATGTTAAATCTTGATTAATTTTTTTCTTAATTGATTCATGTATTCTATTTTATGAATTCGAGTGCTTATTCTTAATTTTCTATTATTTGGCCAATAATTTGCATGTCATACTTGTTAGTCCATAATCCGGGAGGTGAGTTCTAGCAAGATGAAAATCGAATTCATACATAAATAGGGTAACGTATTGGGAGACTACTTCCGATTGTGGGTAGTATTTCAATTCAAAGATCTGTTGGGAGTTAATAATAGTTTTGATGTATCGAGAGACCTCAATTATTATTAATCTACTGTTTATGCGCCACCCGGGAGGGGGAATAAACTAGTTTAGGAATTGAACCCATAGAAACACATGAATTGGTTTTGAAACATTAATTGGATTTAATATTGAAGAAGCATGTTGAGATTATGTGCCTAGGGTTGCTTTCGTATTTGTTGAAAATACTTGTCGGGTTCGCAAATTTATTTATTTTTTTTATTTTTTGAATTTTATAAAACTTGTGATATTCGGTTGCTTCAATAATATCAGAATGTGGTGTTATTATAGCCTAAGTATTTCGTAGTCAATCCCTGAGGAATACGACCTTGCTTGACATTATCATATAAACTACACTGTACATTTACAGTTTTAAGATCCAAATATATTTGGCAAATAATTTGGAGAAAGGAAAAATGTTCTCATCAAAAAGAACATGTCTAGTTATGATGATTTTACCATTCAGACGCAAGATTTTATATCCCTTGTACTGGTTGCTATATCCCAAAAAACTTCCAGATGTGGATCTAAATTGTAACTTGTGTTGGTTGTAAGTTCTTAAGAAAGGATAACATACACAACCAAAAACTCTAAAACTCGAGTAATCTCGTTTGTGCTTGTATAAAACTTCCAAAGGACTATTAAATTTGATAATTTTGCTAGGAATTCTATTAATTATATAAGTGGCAGCAACAAAGGCGTCATCCCAATATTTTAATGGAACATTTTGTTGAGCAAGGAGGTATAATCCCATTTCTAGGATGTGTCTATGTTTCCTTTCAAAGTGATCCCGAAAGAAAAAGATAAGAATATAAGGAAAGCTAGAAATATAAAGAATTCATATTTAAAACATAAAAGCTGATTCTTGTATTTTTCTCAATATAGAATAGGTAGTACAACAAGTACATTTATACACAGAGTCTGCAACATGATTGGCTAATGAGGAATATGACTGTTACATTAAATTAGCTAAGATGATTAAACATGTCACATGATCCTTTCCTCCACCATATTTGGATAAGAATAATGACGTTGCAATCTGCTGGGGAATCTTAGGGAAAATAATCTGCTGCATCAATCTTGATCATCTGCATCAATCTTGATCAACCTAGATCCTTGGTGTTGGTATCTATTTCTCTAATATGCCAACTCAAGGCGAGCGAGGTGCGAGGCCAAACCATGACTTTGTGTTGCAACCGAGTGAAGAATTGAAGACTTAACGACTTAGTTAGAATATCTGTGATCTGATCAAAAGAAGGAACAAAATGAACATGAACCATCCTTTTGGAAATTATATCTGTAATAAAATGAAAATCCAATTCAACATGTTTAGTTTTAGCATGAAGAATAGGATTTGAATCTAGAGCAATGGTACTTTGGTTGTCAAACCAAAGTGTAAGAACATAAGATACTTTAACTTGTAATTCTGAGAGGAGAGATTGAATACAAATGATTTCTGTTGTGGCGTGAGCGAGGCTTCTGTATTCGGCCTCAGTGCTTGATCGAGAGACTGGATATTGTTTCTTAGAACACCACGATACGATATTATTTCCCAGGAATACACAAAAACCTCTGACCGACTTCCTGTCATCCGGATCACCCCCCAGTCCGAGTCGGAGAATCCCATGAGATGAAGATGACTAGACTGTGTGAGATGAATGTCATAATTGATAGTTCCAGCCAAGAATCGAAGAATTCACTTAACGACTTTCCAATGACTATCCTAGGGACAATGAATGAATTGGCACATCTTGTTCACACTATAGGCAATTTCTGGTCTTGCCAATGTAACATATTGAAGCGCCCCAACAATACTTCTGTAAAATGAAGCATCCACAGTAGGCATACCATCAGTTTTTGAGAGTTTAAGAGAGGAAATCATAGGGAGAACATTGAAGCTCTAGCAAGAACATCTTTAATATATTTCTCTTGACAAAGATGAATACCAGCAGACATATAAGACACTTCAATACCCAGGAAATGATGTAGTTTGACCAGATCTTTGAGAGAAAATATTTGATCTAACTGAGTAACAAGATGACTTATTGCAACATTATCACTGCCCGTAATCAAAATGTCGTCAACATAAACCAATATCCAAATACAGCCGTGAGAGGTATTTTTAATAAATAAAGAATCATCAGCTGTAGAACAAATAAATCCAAAACCTGTTAGAACTTGTTTTAATTTTCCAGACCAGGCCCTTGGACTCTGCTTGAGACCATAAAAGGCCTAATTGAGCTTGCAAACTTTCAAGAAAAGCATTGTTAACTTCCAACTACACGGAAATAGATAGAACAACTCAAATAGTCATAACCTTTAACACAGGGCTATCTCATCAAAATCAAACCCAGGTTGTTGATCATAACCCTTAGCCACCAAATGAACCTTGTACCTTACAATTTGACCATTAGCGTGTCATTTTTATTTGAACACCAATTTTCAACCAATTAATTTATTTCCAGGTGGTAGGTCGACAAGAGTCCAAGTATGATTAGTCATGAGGGCCTTGTACTCTTCATCCATGGCCGCTTTCCATTGACCATGTTGTAGGGCCTCAAGATAGAAAGAAGGCTTAGTAGTGTCAAGAACGTGAGCTGCCAATACCTTAGGTTTAAAAATATCTGCTTTAGACTGAGTAAGCCTAGGATGAACCTCTGCACCAGGACAAAATCCATCAGTAGTATTGTCAAGAACAGGTTCTATATCACGCCCAAGTGGTAACTCAATAGTGAGAGGAATAGTGGAAAAGTTGGATGCAGAAGAAGGGATATGGACATGATCATGAGGAGAGTGCTCAGAGGAGGATTAATTGAGTCTGAGGTGAGGGAGAAGGTGGCTGAGGAGGCCGTGGGGAGGAAGGATCAACAGGAATAGGTGATTAAAGGATTTGAGTGAGGGGTGGTGGACCAAGAATAGATGAGGAGCTGGAAGAAGGAGTTGAAGATAGATTGTGTTGAAAAGAGGAAGAGAAAGGAAATTTAGTTTCATCAAAAACAACATTTCTAGAGATGATTACCTTCCCATTGGGGAGTAAAACCTTATATCCTTTATAATGACTATTATAACCAAGAAAGGTGCTGGGAAGAGATCTTTATTTCAATTTATTTTTATTCAAAGGCCTCAAGTGAGGAAAACATAGGAAGCCAAAAGCTCTTAACTGAGATTATGAGGGAGGTTTGTTATATAAGACCTCAAATGGAGACTTAAGCTAAAGGATTTTATAGGTAATCGATTAATAATGTAAACGGCAGCCACAAAAGCATCATCCCAGAATTTAAGATGCATAGAGGAATGAGACATTAAAGACAACCCCATTTCAACAATATGTCGATGTTTCGTTCAGCGAGACCATTTTGTTGGGGAGTATACGGACAAGAGATTCGGTGTAACATCCCATAATCATGAAAAACTTTGGCTAACCCAATGAACTCACCCCCATCACTTTGCACAGTCTTAATATGGGAATTAAATTGGGTTTTAGTAAGTTGTTGTAAGTGAGTGAAAACATTAGCAACTTCATATTTATGTGTAAGAAGATACAACCAAGTATATCTACTAAACTGATCAATAAAAGAAACATAGTATACATAACCATTAGTAGATTTCAGAGGTAAGGGGCCCCAAACATTGGGTATGAATAAGATCAAAGGGATGAAAATTTTCAGTGTTAGATGCAGAATATGGTAATTGATGGCTTTTAGCCTGTAAACAAGAACTGCAAAGAGATAAATTTTTATTTATAGGAACTGGAAGATTATAATCATTTAGAACCTTATTCACAATAACATCTGCAGCATGGCCTAATCTATAATGCCAAAGCTGAAAATTGGAACAATTAGTAGTATGAACTAGACTTGCTGAAACATGACTATTTGACTGAGAAAGAGAGACACAAGCAGGAGGGAAGCCAGGGGTTTGCAGCAGGTGAAAGTCAAATTTTTAGAGTCCATCCTTAAGTGATCCTCTGAGAAGAACTTGCTTGGTGACCTGATCCTTAACACATAAAAAAGTAGGGTGAAACTCAAAAAATACAGAATTATCTTTTGCAAATTGAGCAACACTAATAAGATTTTTAGTGATTTCAGGCACATGAAGAAGATTTTTCAGGAGAAATGGTTTGGAATTATTATGAATGGATTGGAGATGTGAGTTACCAATGTGAGAAATATGGAAACCTGAACCATTTTCAACATGTACTTTGTTGTTGCCTTGAAATTCAGAGGCTATGCTTAAATTGGTCAGCTCATTTGTGACATGGTTGGAGGCCCCAGAATCCACAAACCAACTTGAATCAATCACAACATCAGGAGATAAAACAAATGCAACATCATGAGGAGTATTCTGATTCATAGATAAATCAGATAAGTTTTGAGTAGGAGAATTCTGTGAGGTGGAATATAGAACAAAGTTAGAGTCAAATCTGTAGTAGCATTTGTCAGTAGTGTGATTAGTATAATTGCAAATTTGACAAGCCGGTCTGTTTCCAGTGTTAGGCCTAAAACCTCTTCCTCCTCTACCCCTGAAGGAGTTTCTTCCTCTGCCACCTCTGGGAGAAAAGGATTGTCCTCTGCCTCTAGGACTTTCAGAGTGAGCTCTACCATTATATCATGTTCTTCCTTGAGAGAGCATATTGATTGATGACTGAGATCCTTCAGTATTAACATGAGTAGGGCTAGCAGTTTCTAACCGAGCTTCATAGGTAAGTAACATGGCATACATTTCTGCAAGTTTTCAAGGTTCGATCCTAGAAGTAGCAGCCACAACCAGGGGATCATACTTACTACCCAGTCCTGTGAGAACCTGAAGGACTTGGTCTTCTTCAGAAATTGGTTGAACGAATGAAGCAAGAATATCACAGCATGATTTTACTTTGTTCAAGTACTACCTCATTGACATAGAGCCTTTTCGAATGGAGAAAAGTTGGAGTTTATACTACATCTTTCTTGCAACACATTGGGTAAAGAAATTTGTTTCTAAAGCTTCCCATATATGTGATGCTGTGTCCATTCCAACCATCATTATTAACAAATTTTCTGATAGGGAGGAAAGAAGCCAGGAGGCAAGAAGCTGATCTTTCCTCTTCCAGGTTAAGTATTCAGGATTTGGTATTTGGAGTTGTGCAGAGAAACCTTCTTGAAAAGCTGCTGGGGGAGTGCTATTTAGAATGAATCCTTCTAAGCCATATCCTCGTATAGCCGTGAGCATTTGCTGTCGCCATAGGAGATAGTTTGATTCAGTTAGCATAATACTAACAAGTTGATTTTTTCGTTGAACCACATTTCCTTGAGACTGAGATGAGACTGGGATGCCAGATTGGCTCACAATAATTCCTAAGTTAATACTCATTTTTGTCTATAGATGAAGCTCGAAAAACAAGGGGAAGAAGAGATATCAGAGACAGGTTAAACCTACTCTGATACCATGAAAGAAAGCTGATAAGAATATAAGAAAATCTGGAAATATAAACAATTCATATCTAAAACATAAAAGCTGATTCTTGTATTTTTCTCAATATAGAATAGGTAGTACAACATGTACATTTATACACAGAGTCTGCAACATGATGGGCTAATGAGGAATATGACTGTTACATTAAATTAGCTAAGATGATTGCACTTGTCACAGGATCCTTTCCTCCACCATATTTGGATAAGAATAATGACGTTGCTATTTGGAGGGGAATCTTAGGAAAATAATCTGCTGCATTAATCTTGATCATCTGTATCAATCTTGATCATCCTGGATCTTTGGTGTTGGTATGTATTTCTCTAATAGTTCCATTCTGTTGGGGTCTGTAAGGATATGATATTCTATGATTGAACTCATTATCTTGGAGAAATTTTGACAATGCTCTATACTAACCGCCACCATCACTATGAAGAGTTTTATGACTGGTGTTAAATTGATTTTAACAAATTTGGTGAAGTGAATGAAAGCATTGTGTACTTCTGATTTAGCTTTTACAAGATAGATCCATGTGAATTTTCAATATGAATCAATGAAACTAACATAGTTGTGGTAGCCATTGGCAGATTTTATAGCCGAAGGGCCCCACAAATTCGTGTGAACAAGTTTAAAGGGATCAAGATATTCAGTTTCGTAAATGGAAAAGGTAAGTCTGTGCATTCTCGAAAAGGCACAAGAATGACTTAATGTAGAACTTTTATTATATTCATAAGCTAGATTACAACTCTTTAAAGCTCTATCTAAAATATCATAAGAAGTGTCTCCCATTCTACTAAATATAAACACATTTTCCTATGGAAATAGCATTAATTTGCAAATTGAAGTTGGCCTGGATTTTGTCTTGAAGAGGATTAGTTGAAGAAGAGTTGAGTTGAAGAAACTGGTCTTTATTAAGTTTTGAGGATTGAAGACAGAACTGGTACAAACCATGCCTAAGAACCCTCTTGAGAAGCACTCCCTTGGAAATTTGATCCTTAACAGGACAAAATTGAGGATGAAATTCAAAGAAAACATCATTATCATGGCAAAACTGAGATACACTCATGAGATTTTTAGTAATACTAGGAACATGAAGAAAATTATTTAAAATAAAGGGCTTGGATAGGGGAGAAGATTTGAGGTAAGAATTACCAATATGGAGAATTTTTTCACTTGTGTTATTTCCCAACTGAAGTCTGTTGCTTCCTTAATACTCAATGGCAGAATTCAAGTTGTTTAAATTAGAAACATGACTAGATGCACAAGAATATGATAGCAATAGCTTTCAGAACCTGTCTCAGATGGGGTAGATACAACAGGAAATTGTGTTGGAAATTGAGAAACATTATGGGTGGGATTTCTAGCATTGTTGTTGTTTCCAGTAGTTTGAGAACTTGCATAGTTTCCATAGTTGGGATCAAATCTATACCAACATCAATCTGCAGTATGGTTAGGTCCTTGACACACTTGGCAATAAAGTCTGTATTGAGTTCTACTACCCTTGCCTCTGAAGCTTCTGCCAAAACATCTTCCCCCTCTATTGGATTGAGTGTTTCTGCCTCTGAAACTGAAAGAGTTGTTTCCAAATCTCCCCTAGTTTTGAGCTGAAGTGGTTTGAGTAATAATGTTGATAATATGTTGTGATCCTTCATTATTAACCTCAGAAAGAACAGCTCTTTCTAATCAAGATTCAAAACTTAGTAACAAGGATTGTATATCCAACAAAGTATAAGGTTCAATTCTAGAGGTTACAGATACCATCACGGGATTGTATTCACTACTCAAACCAGATATGATATGAATGGTTTGATCAGATTCAGAAATGGGATTTCCAGCAGAAGCTAAGACATCACAACAGCTTTTTATCCTACTCAAATGTTCCCTCATGCTTAAATTCCCCTTTTTAATAATTTGTAATTGGAGTTTTGTCTTTGCACGATTCTAGCCTTAGATTGACTAGAAAAGTTGTTTTCAAAAGTGTGCCAAATTTCTTTAGCAGAATTCAAACCAACAACAAGGATTAATACACCTTCAGATAAGAAAGAAAGAATCCAAGATGCAAGAAGTTGGTCTTGTCTCCTCTAAGTGACAAAATCTTGATTGATGGTCTTTTGTTGTGTATCAAGGTTGGTTATGAACTAAGGTGGAGTTGTAGACTATCCAGTAATATAACCTTCGAGTCCATATCCACAAATGGTAGTGTATACTTATTGTTTTCAAATTGAGAAAGTTGGAGTCATCTAACTTAGTGGTTACAAGCTGATTCTGAGGTTGCACAAACTGCATTCCAACAGTTAAAAACTTGAAGCTATGCTGGTTTGATTTGAGCTGCTGGACTCATTTGATGCCATAGAAAAGGAAAGTAAAAGAGGAAGAAAGAGGTATCAGAGGCAGGATGTTATCCCGCTCTGATACCTTGAAAGGAAAACACAAAAACATAAAAATAAGAGTACCCATTGTTATGTGAAAAATGTTTTTTTATTATCTACTCCATTACAGGGGAATACATCAGTCCTAATATATATAGAGCTACCAATTCTAGATAAAAACAAAATATCCTCAACATTGATTAGCTGTCAAATGATAGAAAACAAATTCCCTCCAACGGTCTAGTACGGATGATGCCAGGAGAAAATATTCACATCTGGTGAAGGTATTATTTGTGTGCTTATCTCATTATGCTTACACTTCGGGAGAAATAACCCAACACTCTTTTTAAACAAATACAACCACATGGCGTTACCCCAGTTATCCTTGGCGCCACATAAATGCCACTCTGCCACATCAGCAGCTTCGTTGCCAACCATGTCATTAATTATTGTCTTCTCTGGTCCCGGAAGTTTTCCCCGAATGAATTTCAAATTCAGACAAATACTTAAAATAAATACAAAATAAGCTGATAAGTAAATTCATTTAGTCTAGTGATGGACTTGCACCAAATATTTTATGAGGTCTTGTGTTCAAATTTAGACCAATTCTTTCATCAATTTTCTTTTTATTAAGAAAATTGAAAAAACGCAGCAGCGTGTGACCTCTTTACACAAAGTTGGCGTAATACCAAAAACAATTGCAGCCCCCAGCACAAAAAAAATGCAAGATTTTGTTTTACTCTAAAAAACATCAAATTGCAGTAACTTTTTCATTCTAAATCATTTTGCATGTATAATATATTAAATTCATCGACTTTTTGAGATCTACAATTTGACACCAATATTACATGTATAAAAATGTAAATACAGATTATAATTTTTTAAATAAAAAATCCAATATGCTTGATATAAAATTTTATGTACTTATCATTTATGTATACACGTTAACTTATGTTTGTATGTACTCTTCTTGCCATTGTGCAAGTCAAACAGACGTGCACTAACCATGCGCAACCTTGCCATGCAACCTTTGTGTCCTTTGGGGATATCTCTTGAAAATTTTGTTATTGGCATTTATTGATGTTAATGAGATTATCGGTAATGGTTTTTTACAGATGTCAAACTCGTCGAGCTCTAATGTTGAAGCAACTTGAACCGGAATTTGGTCCAATATATATATATATATATTATGGTGTGTTGTCTTTGATGTTTGCATTTTGTTTATAACTTCTAAACTTCTAAGTACATTGTGCTTGTTTTTCGCCAGCTAATTTTAACTTCTGGGATTATTTTGATCTAAATAAAGGGAACTACTTTTCATTTGATACTATTGGTTGTGTCTTGCTAGTGTAGTAATAAAGTGTTGTTAGTTCTTTCACTTTTTCTCTTTGTCTTTTTCATTTTCTAAAAAGGTTCTCATACTTGAAACTACTTTTCGTGTGATATTGAGTTGGTTTTGTGTCAAATAGAAGAAGTGGCTTCCTATCCCACATTGCTTGGGGAACAAAAGGGAGGAGCTTCCTAAGGCTATTTAAGAAGCTCAAGTATGCTTTGTTTCAAGTGAACCAGTCAACAACACTTTAATCTTTGTGTTTTGACTCTTGTTAAATTCTTTTCTTAAATTCTCTGGTATGAAGAGTTAGTGGAGAGGTGTGAGTTAGTCAAAAGTTTATAAGAGTGTGGGGGTACTAGGCCAGAAGAGAGAATATTTGTGTGATTGTAAAAATATATCACAGAGTGAAATTTCTTTTTCTATGGGTCGTGGTTTTTCTCTGGTTTTGGAGTTTTCCATGTAGTGAATTGTTGTTATTTTTCATTTTATTTCTCAGTTATATATTCTTGTCCCTAGGGGATGAATGTGGGATCTGTTTTTTCCAACAAGTGTTATAAGAGCTCGGGTTGGTTCTCTTGAAATTATGACTATGCCCTGTGGTCGCAACGATGTCTAACTTTCCACATCAAAAAATATTTCCAGAGTGGGTTGTAGGGGTCTCATTTGGAGGCGGTTGTTCATAAGGCTAGGGTGGTTCAAGCAGTTGGATAAATTTGATTGAAAGATCAAGTTTAGCTTATGGCAAATATAAGTTAGGAATGTGCTAGTACAATCCGGGCTACACAAGGCTTTGAAGGTGAACTGTCAAGGTGGAGGTGGAGGTGGAGGTGGAGATGATATGGAAAATAGCTTCTAATTCGGGCCAACATTGTGACAGTGAGGATTTTCTCCGATGAGAAAATGTATGTCATTGCATGTTAATTATCATGAAAGGGGATGTGGTTATGTTATCAGGTCCAATAATTTGCACATGGTCATTGTTTTGTCATGGATGGAATGTGTGTGGTGGAATTTGCATAACAAACATTGGTTTGGCATGGATGTAGGATGTGTGGTGAAATTTATACACAAGTATCGGTTTGACATTGATAGAAGGTGTGTGTTATGTCGATGGCTGAAGGACATCTATGAGAGGTAAAAGTTGGAAGTTGCACCATAAATTTTAGTGGGTTTTCTGATATGTGCCGAAGATAATTTTTAAAGTGGTTTATTCTAAGTTGTCTACTCATATGATGTAGTAGGGTTCTCTGGTTTGAGAATTATGTTTCTTTGGTTTGAGAGTCATAATTGTCAGAAGACAATAGAGCTTCTTTTATTTTGCCAAGGTGGAGTTTGTTGGTTTTTTATCAAAATTGAAGAAGTGGGTCATATCCCACATTGCTTTGGGACAAGGGGAGGAGCTTTGAGCTTATTTTAGAGGTGACAAAACTAGACCGGCCAGCAGCGGCCATTGGAGGTTTGAGGTTTGGTGCAAAATTTTCCCCGAATGGTTCGACAGGTCAGCTAGCCCGACTTTTTTCGGGCCGCCCAAAATTTGTACATAAATTTTACGCATGGGTAGGTTGGGCCAAGCATTTCGCGGCCCGGGCCCGAAATTTCGAAGCTTCGAAGCTTGACCCATTGCCAGCTCTACTATTTAGGAAGCTCAAATGGCTTTGTTTCAAGTGCAACAGTCAACAACATTTTAACCTTTATATTTTGACTCTTGTTAAATTCCTTTCTTGTATTTTCTAGTATGGAGAGTTAGGAGTGAGGTGTGAGATAGTCAATGGTTTGTAACGGTATGGGGATACTGTGGTCGAAAGAGAGAATGTCTATGTCATTGTTAAAATATTTCACACAGTGAAATTTCTTTTTCTGTGTCGTGGTTTTTCTGCAGAAGTTTTGCACGTAAACACTTGTGTTGTAGATTGTTGAAATTTTTTATTTTATTTCTCGGTTATTTGTTCTTGTCCCTAGGAGATGAATGTGGTATCCGTTTTTCCCAACGTATTGTTGTTTGTGTTTTATTGGTGCAGTAATCTTTGGATATTTCATTAGAAAGGTTCCATGGTTTTAGCGAGTTTAGGATATATTTTAGATATAAATCCAAAACAAAAATTGAGGTTCGAGATAATTACAAATAAAAAAAAAGTTAGAGGTTTTTGAAAATTGTAAAATCCCCCTTGAGGTTTGATTCTGTTTTTACATTTTCCCCCTTAATAAACAAAACACATTTTAAATTGGGAAAATTACACAAATGCCACCTATTTATGATCGGTACCTGCAAAATACACAATTATAACCAAATCTACTTAACAATACACTGACTGGATTCTAATTCCAAAAAATACATTCAAAGCTAGCACGTTCCCACACAAATACATTGCGCATAAAAACAACCACCAAAACAGAATCACAGATCCAGAACGCAGCAGCCAAACACAAGTGCGCAAACACTGTGTGAAGCAGAAGAACAAGCAGAACGACTGTTCGAGCAAAGGAATAAGAATCGAACTATAGATCAGTAAAACAAAGAAGAAAGCAGGACAAAAAACAAGGTACCAAACACCAATCTCAAAAAACAAATGCTTAGTTGATGTTGAAAAAATATTGTTTACATCACTGTGCATCTATTTCCACATGCAAAATCATAATTGAATATAAAATGAATGTTTTAATATTATAAAATGCTTATTTTGTTCGAAACTTAATACAAAATCCTAAAAAATTTGATTGTCATGAAAATCTACACATGAAAATGTCTGGATCTCAAACAAATGTATGCAATCATTTAGATAATTATTTCAAAGTTGTTTCATTGTTGTGGAAAAAGTGTTTCTATTCTGCATGGGAAGCATATTGCTTTCCCTGTACAGGGGAATTGTTTCATATTTGTTTCAATGATGTACCATTCATGTTTTAAATACGATAATTTCATTGACTTCTACTGTACCATGTATAAAATTCCAGCAGTAGTATACCACAGGGGAGAATGGGCAGAAAATGGGGATTATATCAACTTCGAGATAACGGAGATCCTGATTCCAATGTATTGCACTTTCAGCACCCTGCATGAAATTTTAGAACAACAAATACAGATCAGCAAAGACGAGGAAAGAATGCAAATTAAGTACAAACTGAGAAAATCTCTGCCACCATTAAAGATTAAAAATGACTTCAACCTGAAGTTCTATTTGGATGTAAAAAGCAAAGAAGAAGATTGGATGAAGTTTCCTCTGTGCATAGACCTACTAGTTAATGTAGAAAACCAATTACTCTTGAAATCAAAAGACACAAGCTTGCAAGAAGCAACACAACAAAATGCAATGGAGGGAACAAGCATCATTCAGTAGAGAGCTCAACAATGGATAATATGGGCCAAAATCTCATTGACTACATCGACTATGCAAACCTAATCAGCAAATATGTAGTCCAAGAACTAATGCAAATCCAAGAACCTATTAATTGTGAATAACAAATCCAAATAGGAAATATCTACAACAACAAGGAAGAATTGATAAAACACATCAGGTGTTTTGCATTGAAAAATCACTTCCAATATAAGGTCAATAAATCGTGCAACAAGCAATGCCACATAAAGTTCCTGGATGAAAATTGCAATTGGCATTTGAAAGCATCATCAAGAACAAGGACAACAAAGTTCATAGTAAGAAAATACGACAACAACCATACTTGTCCGCTTGATAAGCTACTGAAAAAATGGTTGGAGACATTATCAAAACATCAAAACAGTGTACACACCAATATATAATAAGAGACATAAAGGATGAACATGGAATAAGTCTCGACTACAAAAAGACTTGGAGATCAAAAAGAAAAGCATTCGAAATAATAAGGGGGAGGTCGGATGAATCTTATCAGAAACTACCAGCTTATCTTTACATGTTGAAGAAAACAAATCCCGGATCGATTACTAAAATAGTAAGAAAAGAGGATAACACATTCCTCTTCTTGTTCATGGATATAAATGCATCAATAAAGGGATGGAAACACTATAGGCCAGTGGTTGTTGTTGATGGTACATTCCTGAAAAGCAAGTTAGGGGGACTTTGTTGTCTGCATGCATGCAGGATGGGAATATGAGCATTTTTCCATTGGCTTTTGCAATAGTGGATTCTGAAAATGATGGATCTTGGGTATGGTTTTTCACAAAGATCAGACAAAGTTTTGGTCACAGGAAAGGCGTGTGCATAGTCCCAAACAGACATATCAACATAGAAACAGCAATAAATGAGGTACAAATTGTAAATATTTCCTAAGGTGATGTTTCATAGATGTTTCAAATATTTTTCTTTAATGTTTCACATATAGGTTTCAAAAATAATTTCAGTCACAAAACATTCTAAAAAAAACATTATTTTAATGATTAGGTGTATCCTGAAGTATCCCACAGATTGTGCAAGTATCATCTCCTAAACAATTTGAAGGCAAACTTCAAAAAGAAAAGCAACGGAATAAGGGAGTCATTCATAACAGCAACAAAAGCATACACGAAGGACGAATTTGAAAAATAAATGTTTGTACTTGACATCATGAACAACAAAATCATACCTTACTTGTCTGCAATAGATACGAGAAATGGATACGACTACACTGTCGCAACAAAAGATACTTTCTCATGACATCCAACATTGTAGAGTTATTGAATGTAGCAACTGTAGCAAAGAGACACCTGCCTGTAACAACATTGCTCGAGTACGTGAGATCGTTAGTTCAAAATTGGACATGCAGGCATCGAAAGGAAGCAAGATCAACATTTACAATAATGACAAAAATAGTTGAAGAATATATGGGAAAAAACTACACCATTTTTCTAAATTTAAGAGTAATTTACTACAAATCTAAAACAGGCTTCTTGTTTCAAAATTGTTTCTCACATGTTTTGATTTCTATTTTAAGGTGAAAAGATCAAATGATTTTCTCTTTAAAGTCACAGAATCAGAGAAAATTTTTGTTGTGGACCTTGAGAAAAGGACTTGCACATGCAACAAGTTTCAAATGGATGAAATTCCTTGTCCACATGCTATAGCAGTACTAAAAGAATTGAATGAAGATCCATACCAGTACGGCTTGGCATACTACATGAAGGAAACAATGGAAGTGGCTTATTCAAAAACAGTGTATCTAATCCCACATGAAGATACTTGGATCTTGACAAGTGAAATTGAAATAATGTGGACTCTTCCACTGGAAGAAAATGCCAAATCTGGAAGGCCAAAGAAAAAAAGACACAAGGCAGCTTGGGAGAAAATTTTCAAAAATAAATACGGAAGATGTGGGCAGCATGGACATAATAGACAGACATGCAAGAATCAACCAAAAACAAGATGCATTTAATAACACTATATTCCAATTGCTTACATACATGTCAAATTAGACAGATTAATATAATGTAACAGAACACATATGATTTAATAAAAAGTCATACATGTTGTTTTATAGTTCCTTACATGTTTCTTATTTGTTTCCTGATATTGTTGCATTGTTATTTATTGACTGGAACTCTTCTTGTAAAGCAAAGAAACCAAGCATACAAAAACTAGAAAACTAAAACCTTCCAAATACTCATGAATTCCAAAACAAAATCATACATACTGTTCCACACAACCTGAGAGTGATTCAGATCATCAGATGTTGTCCCATACATATTTCAAAATCCTATAGAAACTAACTAGAAACATAGACATATACCAAATAACCGTACTAAAAAACTATTAAAATATACTTAAAGCATATTGTTCCATGCGACCATAAACAAATCTCATACATAATTCTTCTTCAACAACAATTTCCTAGCATCAATAGAAAGTGGGGGGATGATTTCAATATCACTGTCGTCTTCGTCTCCGTTATGCTGCTTCAGCCTTGCGTGATTGTATAGCAGGTGAGTATACCTCATCCCTTCTCTTTCAATGTTGAAGTCTTCCTCCGACATTGTTTTTCCAGAGATAAAATACTCTTCATAGCGACCTACAAATACTCCGCAATCGCTAAAAAATAAAAAGGGAAGAGGTTAAAAACATAATATAAAAATACACAAAAAATAAAACACAAATAAAATAGCATATATACAATAATATTACTTTTTCAGTTGAACATGAATATCCTTAACAACCACAATCTTCAATGGAGAATTAATGTCAGCAGAGTAAGGGCCAGAACCAAGAGCAATGTCTTGGTGATCTTCGTAGAATGCTACCATGGAAGGAAAATGAGGCAACAACACGCTATAGTCCTTCAATAGCTTTCCTAGCTATTTTTACAGAGTCCGGGGTCCACAATGAATTGTACAGATAAATAATTCTCTTTTGAATACTCAACCTCCCAAGGACCCCGTGTTCCATGTCAACGCAATGAATGGGGAACAAGATGTGATCAACCTCAGACCACGGCTTTACACAGCCTATATAAAAATCCATGATATAGTCAACCATAGAAGAATTCAAGTTAATCATGGAAATGTCGAAATTTTTCTTCTTCCTCTTGTTGACCTGGGTGAACCGGATGTAGATACTTTGGATGAATATATCAAAGAACAAGTCCGTGGTAGTAAATCTCACAGCACTATGCCCGTACATATACTTCTTGCGTATGTAATAGAACAACACGTCCATATGCTGAAAAGAAACAAACAAAAAGTAAGATCACAGAAACAAAAATAGGAAATCAGCAACATAAAAAATAGTAACTTACCGAAGAGGACAATTACTCGTCAACATAGTACATGCTATGAAACCATGAATTTGGCTTCACCTCACATACACCCAGCTTTAACGAGGGATCAATCTTGTCATCTTCTATGGAATAAAGTTTTGGCCTAAAACATAAATAAGTGAAAAAATTACAATAATATTTCATAATCATTGCAAAACAGAATAAAAAATATTACCCTTTCGCACATCTAATGGGCACCTTCCTTTAACCAACACTACTGGAGGCTTCCTAGCAGCATCCAAGGTCACATCTTTCTCTTGAGGAGTCGATTCCAAATCAATGTCCCCCAACTAAAATCACCCAACTATTTTCCCACTCACATCGCCAGATGATTCAAAGTGAGTGGTGAAAGGAGTTCTCACAGCAACAAGGGGTTTCGAAACCCTATTAGCAATAGAGGATTAAGGAATAGGTAATGCATCAGACCCCTTGACACCAGCCTGCAATAAAACATGATACAAATGTTATAAACAAAATATAAATGACAATTGAATGTGAAAACAAACTAGAGGCATTATTAGAAACAATCCATTCCCGCAACAGCTTGAGTTGCAGCGTTAACAATAGAATCAAATTGAGATTGAATGAGATCATCAAATTCTTGAGACCCAATGAAGCCATGTTCAGCCTGAACATTCAGGCCCTGAGATTCAATATCAACCTCTTCTGAAACCTTACTTGAATCAAACGGAACACTCTCAACATTTTCTGCAAAATCCATCAGACCATTGACAACACATCCCTCTCCATCATTACCAACCCTTTTATCCACTGACAAATCAACTTCACCATGAATAGGAATTCTTTCACCATCATTAACAATCCCTTCAACCACATACTCAACCCCAACATCACCACCAATATTGCCACCTTCAACAACCTCTGTTTTTTTTTTCAAACTGTCCACTAGCCGGAGGACTAATGGTTTGCTCAGTGCTTTCCAAACCAGCAGGGTGAACTACCTCCTTAGAAAAGGGCACAACATGAGTTTTAACATGTTCATCATCCACTCCCATTGACTCCTTCTCAGACTCTGAAAGCATACCCCAACAACATATTATTATATTGATCACCAACAACCTTATCAGCTTCATCCAGCCCATCACTAGCCTAAAAGCAAAAATGAAAACAATATAAATCCAAATAAACAAGCAACAAAGACAAAAAAAAATAATGAAATAGAGGGGGGACAAAAACAACAAGGTTACCTGAAGTTTCCCCTTAATGGCAGACAACTCAGAGAGAACAGTTTTAAACTGCTCTTCTAAGATTTTGTTAACGAAATTCTTGAAAACCTTCAACTCCTTGGACAATTTATCCTGCTTCCGAACAACATCATCCAGCACGTAGTTCGATCCCAACTCAACATCTAACTCCTTCCTCTTCAAATTACCAATGACAAAGTCCCCATCAACAGAATCAAAATGAATACTTGGACTCATTAAAAAATGTGGCAATATCCAACTGCAACCTCTCTTCATCTGATGGCCAAATATTCATCAACTTCAACTAAAACAAAAGGAAAATAAACAAAAAAAAAAGTTAGGAACAACATATAAACAGTTATGAAAAGCGAAACAAATGAGAGACAAAAAAAATAAAAAGTAATGTATTAATTGTTCCGCAGAACGGTTGAAAATCATCATATCGAGATCATCCGACTTCAAATTCTTATCTTTCCCGAACAATGGACAACCCCAATTCAGAATACGAGGGATACTATGGCCGATATGATTGCAAATTTTATTGTTCACCTCTGAACAACATTCATAGAACCATATCTGGAATGCCAGAGGAAAGCCTTTAATTTTGTAAAATTTAATGCGTTTAGCAGCAGGCTTCAAATTCTCATCCTGAGACTGCTTCCCATGGAGCACTTGTTCCCTCAGTTCTCTGATTGTCAGGTCAAACAAATCCATTTCCTAGGGATATGTGTTAAAAGCTTTATTATCATCTAAATCAGAAAAATCCATATTCACAGAAGTCCCAGTAGAAGAAAAGAGAAAAAAATGCAAAAAGTTCAATAACGCCATCTTCAGGGCATCATCATCATTATCCCCCACACTTGTAATCTAAAACACTCCTCGATTGACTGCCTAGTGGATTTCATTGTGCCAGAAAAATACTTCTGGAATAACTCAGAAGTAATACCATCTCCACGAACAGAGGGCCTATTCCCAACACACTTCAGCCCCGTGACCAGGGCAAACTCCCCAACACCAAATCTCAAAAGTTTCCCACAAACAGACACTAGTATCTCGTCCTTCCACGAATGAACAACCTCCATCTTCAACAACGAATGCACAAGTTGATTTTGGAAATCAACTTCATGCATGTCCAGGAAATAACCAAAACAAGTACGCGTAAACGCATCCAACTGCGGCTGGGATAACTTGTCCTTCAAATTTTTAATCACTTCAGAAGAAAACCCAGAATTTATCCTAGCAGTATACACTCTTCCGGATCAATCATATACTTATAACTCTAGAAACAACAAAGAAATAACAACGAAACAAAAAATAAACAACCCATCTTGTACAGAAAAATATTAAAAATAATAGATCAACAGCATAGAAATACAACAGAAACAACACAGATATGAAAATAAAAAACAAAACCATGGAACACTAGATAACAAAAATAGATCCAGTAATATAAAGGAGAAAACAATATACCTCAGCAACATCCATGGCTCTAAAACCAACAACCTTCTTTTTAGTTGATTTTTCCGTAACAGCTTGTTTTTCAATATCATCGCCAGGTTTCATCTTCCTCTTTTTAGATGATGAAGGAAATAGGGCTTCATATTTCGAACCACTTCTCAAAACTCTTGAACTAGCATCAACCTTCTTCTCCATTTTCAGTCAAAGTAGAAAAGGTTTCTGGGAGCTATGGTATAAATATGAAACTAAAAAGCACACAAAAAAATAGTTTCAAATGAAGCAGTTTCCACAGACTATTTCTAGAGAGGATTACGGAGAAGTTGATGAAGAAGTTAGAAGGATCATACACCAAGCTAGGCAAAAATGGCGGCATGCAACGCGGGAGTTCAGTCGACAACGTGAAGAGACAGATAGAGAAAATGAACGAATGGACACGAAAAGATTGATAACGTATTTTAGAGAAAAAATTAAAAAAAATAGGGTAAAAAAGTAATGAAGAATGTAGAAATGGGATGTGTTGGTATTTTGGGGATTCGATCCAAATCAAGGATATTTTGTGTAATTTTCCCTTTCAAATTCATGTTTATATTTATAAAAATATTATAGTTACCCTCTTAAATTTAGTATAGAGTCAAACATGATGGGTTTTTTATAATTTGAAGATCTCTGGTATATTTTTTGTAATTAGCTCAAACCTCAAGAGTGTTTTTTTAATTATCCCTTTATTTATCCCCTGGGCATGGCATTTTTTTCTTTTAGTGTCAACCTTTGTTTCTGTAATATATTATAAAAAGGTAATTGCCCCCTCTCCCGCCAAAAAAAAAAGAAAAAAAAAATGAAAAAAAGCACACATGAGTTAGCCTAATTATAAGAGGGTATCTGTAATATGGAGTTTTTTGTAATTAGTCTGAAGCTCAAGGGTGCTTCTATAATTATTCCTATTAGAAATTAACTTGATTATATTATGGTCAATTTATAAAACTTAGAAAACCTAAAATTCACATATCAGTTCATAGTTCATACCACGTCTTTTGATAGTAGAAGTTCCTAAATCTCAGTAAAGCTCGAGTACAAAAAAACTCAAACTTTTGAGTCTAGTCAACCATCACTTGGACTGAAACTTTATGCTCATCAATCTCACGTAAGCCATGTTACACACTTACAGTGTTGTAATGTTATTTCCAACTCATACATGATACACTAAATCCCAAACTCATCAACTATAGCCGATATCTGATAAGTATCATCCATCAATGTGCCCATATTGACTTCCACCCTTTCAAGCTATCACTAAAATCCCCATGCCAACTACCCCCTTGCCGAGAGGATTCCGGCCTATTAGTTCCATGCCTAGGCTCATCTTGCTCACCTTGAGCAGCAGTCTCTTGGTCTCCCCTCATCAACCAATTACCCATATCCCTGATCGAGTTAGCGTCCAGATTCGAGAACCTAATTTTCGTTCTATCTGCATGAACTAATCAATAATCTCGCCCATCATATCGAATCATCTTCATGGTAGATAAAATAGTCAAATCAATCTTTTGCCCCCCTTCGACACGTGCATACCCTTGGAAGCTCACACTAAAATATTCGGTTATAGGTGTAATTAGTCACCAATGCATATCCCCCCTTTTTCTTGCTTTCTCACTTTATCAAGGCCATACACCATAGTATAAATGCCCCAACGTTGGGTACCACCTCCGTCCTTGAGGCCATACGCCATAGTATAAACAATTAATCAACCCAAATGTCCCATTTATTATCTTGTCTTGAGAACACCATTTTCGCTAATGTGCACATAGCGAATAATAGGGTTCGTAATGTTAGACGCCTTAGATGTACCCGACGTATAAACTCTCCTCCCTGTAATTTCTTTCCAAAACCCTAGCATGTCAAAATATTCATACTCTTCAACCCCATAAGATGGAGTTTGATAGATTTCATTCAAATCATCAACAGACAACTCCATTGGCCCATTAGCTAGCCTAAACTGAATTCCCATCAAATTCTTTTTCCGAACTACCAATTCAAAACTACTCAAGAATTCAAGTTTATAAACCACTTAAGTAGTCCAATTTCCATTCAACAAAACATACCAATCAATACCCCACACAAAATGCGAAAATCATCCAACGAACCCAAATTAGTAGGAGTAGGTTCATCAGGATACCTTGTAGAAATCAAACTTTAGGTGTAGAGCCCTCCCCACTAATCCGGATATGTTTCGTCTGGCATGACGATGTTGGAGAACTCCAATTGGTTTTTCTTGTATACGGGGTCAAGCTCGGGCTCCAGCGTAGGTTCCCTTCTTCTCCTTGTGTTCCTCCTAGTTCCTCTTTCTCCTCCTCTTGAAGCCAAGGATATGGATTTTTTTTAATCTTTCAAAATCTGAAATTGGAGTTTAAAAACCCCTAAACTTGATGGAAAACTTGGGAAAGTTGAGAAATTGGAAGATTTTTGTGATGGGTTTCTTGAAAGGAACAAGTATATGTGTTTTTGTTAAAGATTTGAAGATGAATTTGAAGAAATTTGAAGATTGGATGGGGTATTTGTAGGGAGAAAACCGCTCCGTAGGGTTTGGAAGGGAGAAAGTGTGATAAATTTGGAATGTTTGAGTTTAAAAAGGGATGGGATTTTTTTCGTCAGATGGGTCGCACAGCCGTGTGAATTTCACACGGTTCGACCTTGCAACCCTGGGATGGCCTTTGTTCTCAGTCTCGACCAGCCACACGACCGTGTGAATTCACACGGCCACCCCGTGTGGTTGGTCTCTGTTTTGCCAATTCACACGATCCTGTGATTTGATTTTTCAAAATGTTTTTAAAACAAAACTCGGAGTTTGTCGTGACGCCTCCTACACAACAACTCACAAAAACAAACAAAACTAAAAATTATGTTAACAATAAAACCAAAATTGAATTAAAATCAAATAAAAAAATTTGGGTTGCCTCCCACAAAGCGCTAAGTTTTACATCTTCAGTTAGACGTCCGATTTCTAGTATTACTGTCGCTGAACTATGTCGTTTGTCATTTTTATGTCCTCGTATTCTGTACTATTTATCAGACGAATGGCATTGCACTTTTCTCTCGGATTAAGTTCAGTATCTCTTGGGAATTTGTCCATTTGGTGCTAGCCTCCCAATGCTATAGAGATTTGGGCTACTTGTGATTCTAAAGCCATAGTTTCTCCGGTAAACGAGGATAACATTTCTTCCACAGATGCTTTCTTTTCACTGGACTATGCTCTGCCTTGATTACCGGCATTAAAACCCGAAGGTGGCTGCAAAACGTTTATGTTATTAGCGTAAGAAAAAATTTCATGGTTTCACATCCCCGGATGGTACTGTGGGTGTGTCGATTGTTTCTATAGTTGTTGTTGAAGTTCCTTTGATGTCCCACAAAATTTGCCTCTTCTTCAACAACGGCAGAATCACTAGGAGTCGTTTGCTGCATCACATCAAGTTTCATATTAAGAACGAATACTTGTTCTTTGAGCATGGCAACGTTCTCATCTGGACCTCTGCTATATGTCGGACATAAGATCTCTCGAATGGCCACTAACTATTATTTGCCATCTCCTCTAACAATTCTAGTGCCTCATCTGGATATTTACCTAGTAGTGCACCCCCAGATGAAGCATAAATAATAGTTCTCGTGTTGCCACTTAAACTATTATAAAAATAATGTACATGTTGGTAGTCGGGATATCCGTGTTGAGGGCACTTCCTCAAAAACTCTCTTAACCTATCCCATGTTTCATATAGCGGCTCTGCATCTAACTGCCTAAACTGGGCGATATCACTTTTTAGCTACAGCGTTTTACTAGGGGTAAAATACTTAGCGAAAAAACCGTTGACTTAGTTGACTTTAATCTGTGGGTGGTGTCAAAGAGCATAACCCTCCCATAGCCTTATCGCGTGGAGAGAATGCAAAAAGGCGGCATCAAAAGATATCCTTAGAAATAACATTCATCATATCGCAGATTTCTAAAATTGTTCCAGATGCGCATTCGGATCCTCAACGGGCTTTCCCCCAAACTGGTTTTGCGAAACCATCTGGATCAATGCTAGTTTTAGTTTGACATTATTTGAATTAATCGGCAGACGGGCCACGCCACCATACCATCGACTAGCTTCTCGCAGGAAGTAGTCCGTAACTGCACTTCTCGTGGGCCCTTCCTCTATCCGATTTCATCCGTCTGCCCCAGGTTGGCGATCCTCATTGTTTTTGTCATTCAACACATTCTAATTGTTCCCATCGCCATTATTTTTGTTCTTTTTCTTAACTGTTTAGTTGTCTTCTCGATCTCTAAATCAATGGGAATTGGTTATGTAGATCTGGAATGCATGATCATGCACTATCTGCACTCAACAAAAATAACATTAGAATCAAATCAATAATAATTATTATTTACAAAAAATCGAACATTAAAAATAAAAAAAATGAAAACTAAAAAATAAAAGAATATTGCTGCAATTAAGATTGTACTACTTATTACTATATATAAGTTGAACTTTTCAATCCCCCTAAGAACGACGCCAAAAACTTGCTCGTCCAAATCTTTTCACTATATCGTGATCGCGGCAAAGCTAGCATATAATGGCGAGCAAGGTCGTATTCCTCATGGATTTAATACGAAACACTTAATCTATAGAAAAAAATTGTATTCCAATTTTATTGAAGCTATCGAAAATCATAAATTATTATCTAAACTAATCCTAGATTAACAAGTAAAAAATAAAATATTTAAATTATAAAAACCCAGAATTCACAAGTCTTTTCAAAAAATACGAGAGCAGCCCTAGGCACGTAATATCAACATGCTTCTTTAATATCAAATCTAATTAATGTTTATAAAAACCACTTTATGTATTTCTATGGGTTCAACTACTAAATTAGTTTATTCCCCCTCCTGGGTGGCGCATAATAGTTGATTAATAACAATTGTAGATCTCCTGATATATCACAATTATTATTAACTCCCAAAAGATCTCTGAATTGAAGTACTCCCCAAAAACAGTTATAGGTGCCCCGACACGTTACACTTGTTTATGTCTGAACTCGATTTTCATTTGTTAGAACTCACCTCCAAGATTATGAACTAACAAAAATAACATTCAAAATATTGGCCAAATAATCTACAAGAATTACGCATTCTAATTCATAAAATAGAACACATAAACAATTTAAGAAAACAATCGATATTGATTTAACATGAATCCACAGTTTGGATTATACCCTAGGATCAGAAAGATTAGCCAACATATTTGATTACCAATTTATAGATAAAGTTGAAATCAAAAGTTTGACATCGTTTAAGTACAAACAAGAGATCTAAACTAAGAAAGAACCCTTCTTATCAGGATGGATCCTCCTTCCAAGCCTTCGAACTCTTGTGCTTCCGTAGATGTGAAAGGCCTTATGGTGCTCATTGTAGATTTGCCCTCCTCTCTCAGAAGATTGTTGATTTGTGTAACCCTAGTGTATTATGATGTATTGTATAAAGTATGATGTTCTAAATTTGTGCAAGCCTTGGTCCATTTGTATAGGTTCTTTTAGAGATCACTGGTAGAGTTTTAAGGGGATTAGGAAAATAAAAATCAGATGCAGACAAACCACACGGCCCTGTAAAATCAAACGATCTTCCTGGGTGAAGTGTTTTAGTCTCTGTTTTTGCTTCGAACCATTCACATGGTCGTGTGTTTTGTCTCTGAAATTCTTTCCTCGAACAAGTCGTACGAATGTGTAAAAACACAAGGAAACAGTTCACACGTCGTGTGAATTTACATGGTCAGGCCATGTGACATGTTTTTCCTCATTTTCTTCGTGTATTCATCATCTCTTTGCATTCTTCAATCTTGTCCGGGCCTTCTAACTGATATCTTCTCATTCTGGCTCTGTTTCCTGTAGAAATTACAAGAACACATAGTATCATGCCCTTCCAAGGAAACCAAGTAAAATACATTAAATATGCATACAAATGCATCACATATATATCAATTTAAGCACCTAAATTCACATATATTTTACACGTATCATGACACTACACGGGGTGCCTGATTCTATTATGTCAGACCAAGATCCAGAGTCTACATCGAAGTTTTGGAGGAGTCTGCTAGATGCTTTGGGAACAAAATTGAAATTTAGTACAACCTATCACCCACAGACTAATGGATAGTCAGAAAGAACTATTAAAACACTAGAGGACCTGTTGAGAGCATATGTACTTGATACGGAGGAAAATTGGGAAATTGTATTGCCATTGTAGAATTTTTGTACAATAACAGTTACCAATCAACAATTGAGAATGATCCTTATGAAGCTTTATATGGGAGGAAATATAGGTTGCCTTTACACAGGAGTGAAGTGTAGAAGAGAAAATGTTGGGGCCGGAGTTGATTGAACAAACAATGGACAAGATTTTAGAGGCCCAGATAGAATCAAAGTAGTTCAAGATAGACAGAAGTCCTATGTAGATAAGTGCCAAAAGAACATACAGTTTGAAGTTGGTAACGCTATGTTTTTAGAAGTGGTTTAGAGGAAAGAAATTGTAAGATTTGGTAAAAAGGGAAAACTGCAGCATCAATATATTGGACCATTTGAGATGGTAGAAGAGTTGGAGACCTCGCTTATCATTTGGCATTGCCACCAGATTTTCAGGGGTTCATAATTTATTTACGTCTCGATGTTAAGGAAGTATGTATATGACCCCGACCACATTGTTAAATATAAGGATTTACAAATAGGTTGAAATATATATTGCGAACAAATGCCTATAACTATTTTGGAACATAAGGTACACAAGCTTAGAACAAGGATGTGGATCTCATCAAGGTACAACAGACTAGACAAAGAGAAATGAGGAAACATAGGAGTGAGAAGAGGAGATCAAATCCAAGTATCCTATTTTCTTTAATCAAGGTACATAACTGAAATTTCGATCACAAAATTTTGTTTGAGGGGGATAAGATGTAACTCCATATTTTTTACTATTGGGTTTAGTTATATTGGAATTTTAAGATTTTAAATTTTGGGTCCAACTTATATATTTTTCATTTTAGTTATATCAAGCTCAGTAATTATTATATTGATAAGCCCATTTTTATTAAAGTCCATTTACATGTTTAGAGAAGATCAAAATTTGCATAAATCCATTTAAATTTCAAACTTTAAAATTTTCTCATTATCGTTAGGGATTTTGACATATTCAACTGATACATGGATTATTCAGTATTCCATAAACCACGTTAATTTCACAGTCCACTAACCCCATAACATCATCTCTAAGAAACCACGTATTGTATATCTGAATAAGAGGAGTTTGAAAATAAGTAGTGGACTGTGAAATTAGCGTGGTTTATGGAATATTTGAATAAACCACGTATCAGTCAAGTAGGTCAAAATCCCCAAAGATAACATTTTTAAAAACTGCTTTTATCTAATCTGAATAAGAGGAGTTTGAAAATAAGTAGTGGACTGTGAAATTAGCGTGGTTTATGGAATATTTGAATAAACCATGTATCAGTCAAGTAGGTCAAAATCCCCAAAGATAACATTTTTAAAAATTGCTTTTATCTAATCTGATATAAAAATGATAATGATAAAAAATGAAATTTGAAACTGAAAATGATTGTTTGCAGATTTTTATCTTCTACAAACATGCAAATGAACTTTAATAAACATGGGCTTATCAATTTAATATCATAGAGCTTGATATAACCAAAAATGGAAAAATCTATATTGGACCCAAAATTTAAAATAAAAAAATCCCATCATAACTAAATCCAATAATAGTAAAAACTAGGGGCGTTACATCCTTACCCCTCAAACAAAATTCCGTCCTCAAAACTTCATTTATGTACCTTGATTAAAGAAAACATGATACTTGGTATTGATCTCCTTTTCTCACTCTCATGTTGCCTCATTTCTCCCATGTCTACTCCATTGTACCTTGATGAGAGTCACGTCCTTGTTTTAAAGCTTGTGTACCTTCAGCTCCAAAATAGTTATAGTCATTTTTTCGTAAGACATATTTCTATCTATTTTAAATACCTATTTTTAACAATGTGGTTGGGGTCATATACATACTTCCTTAACATCGAGACATGAAACACAATATGGACGGCTGACAGATCTGTGCCATTGCCAAATGGTAGTTTAAGTCCCTAACTCATTCTAGTATCTCAAACGGTCCAATATATCGAGGCTGCAATTTTTCCTTTTTACCAAATCTTACAATTTCTTTCATTATAGACACTTTCAAAAACACAATGTTACCAACATCAAACTGTATGTTCCTTATGCGCTATCTACATATGACTTTTGTCTATCTTAAACAATATGGATTCTATTTTGGATCTCCAAAATCTTGTCCACCAATTTGATCCCAACATCTTTCTCTCTCCGATTTCACTCCGCTAATTAACGGAGACCTACACTTCACATTAATATTCATACAGAGCCATCTTAATCATTGTTTGGTAATTATTATTGTACGTGAATTACCACTGTAACATTGTTCCCAACTTTCTCCCATATCGAGTACACATGCTCTAAACAGGTCCTCTAATGTCTTAATATTTATGTATGATTGTCTATCGGTCTGTGGGTGATAGGTTATACTAAATCTCAATTTTTTTAAAGCTTCTTGGAGACTCCTCAAAAACTTGGATGTAAACCATGGATCTCTATCTGACACGATCGAAACTGACATCCTATGTAGTCTCACAATCTACATAATGTAGATTTTAGCATACTGATCTATGCTAAAAGTCATTCTCACAGGTAAACAATATGAATACTTGGTCAAACGATCCATTATGACCCATGTTGCATTATTCATCCTCAATATCTTTGGCAGTCCAACCACAAAATCCATAGTTATGTATTGCCACTTCCACTCAAGGATAACGGCTTAAGCAAACAAGAAGGTCGTTGATGCACAGCTTTAACTTGTTGGCAGGTCAAATACGTTTCTATAAAAGACCCAATATCTCTCTTCATACTTCTCCACCAGAAAAACTTCTTAAATTTATTATACATTTTTACCTCTCGGATGAGCTATGTAGGGTGTTATGCTCCTTCTCAAGAATTGCTTTAAAAACCTTATTCTTAGGGACACAAAACCTCTCTTCATATGTCAAAACATTATTATTGGTTACCTTGAATCCATCAAAATCTCCTGCTTGTGTATGCTCTTTCATCTTGCACAAAAACTTATCATAGGGCTTGCAAGAATTTGTTGCCTGATTTTCTTAAGTTTTATAAAAATCCTTTTGATGTCATATACTAGTGTTATAACACTTAACACATACACAGTAAAATCAGACTATATAGCGGAAATAAAAAAATAACACCAGGTGTTTTAACGTGCTTAGATTCCTCTATCTTAATGCATGAGGCCACGCGCAGAGAGAGAATGATCCACTATTAAAAATAACAAGTTATTACAAATACAAATATGGTTTTACTGAATCTAAAGACTCCCTATTTAAATAAACACCAATCCTTGTATTCAACTAACCCTCCAGAATGTTTTCTCCAAAAGCTGATCAGCACTGTTGAAATCCCTTCAACTCAAAATGTAACGCTCGAACCCCTTATGGTTAGGAACATAACTGTGGAACACTTGTTTTTCTATGAACAATTTGTGAAAGCGTATATAAAATACTTTAATTTTACTAAAAAGTGAGCTTAAAAGTTTCTTAATTAATCATAATAGTAGCAAAAGAAATAACGGTTTGATAAGAGTTACGCATCAGTAAGATCATATTAAATCTACCATCAAAATTATTTACTCGAAACACAGGTAATTTTAAAAGAGTGTGGAATATGAGGCGACGTCCACACAGCTAGACCCCTATTCCTTAGCTCTCGGTGCATCACCATCATCTGAAATGTAAAGACATTTGAAGGCGTGAGTTTTGAAACTTAGTGGAGAGTTACATTCATGTCCTCCCGAGCTCGAGTCAAACGTTTCAGACTGTGCTACCACCTCATATGTTATTAACTCTTTTTTACTTGATGAGACACATTCATGTCTCATTGGCCCCGGCCATTGCCTCGGACCATGCTTGCACCGCACATGCTATTGACTCCATTTTATTATAAGGACTAATTCATGTCTCGTGGGCAGCGGTCGATACCTCGGTCCGTGCTTACACTTCACATGATATTAACCCTAGGCCTCATGATCGTAAGGTCTTTATTCATCATATAACATAGCATAAAAAAAGTCTGCAATATCAACATATAGTATAACTGTACGAGATGCTTACAATATCAAAAGTTTACCCATCTTTGATGTTTAATAAAAAGCAAGTGATGTAATTGATTGTATGAGACCGTGCCCGAATGGGTCGTACCTAACATAGTTCAGTTCTCCAACTTAATTACATAGGACAAATACATAATCATTAAGAAAACTTAGTCTCTTAAGCTAAGTAAAGTCTAATACATTCCTTAAATTCAAGTATCCCATAATCGGGTGTTCGATACACTTTTTTAAAGAGCTTTAAAAACAATAATTGACCAAAGTCAAAGTCAACGGCCAAAGTCAAAAGTCAACATACAAGTCAAAATCAAGGTATGACCAATTAAATTTGATTAATCCTTAATTAATCTTCTTTAAACAATTATCGACTAACGACTCGTTCTAGACAAAATTACTGATTAATTGAACCCCTAATTAATAAAATCATTAACTAGCCTTAAACTCTCGACTTATTTAGAAAATGTTAGGAAATTTATTGAGTAGATTTTGATGATACTATGTAAAACTTAAACTAGGAAGTTGGCATCACATTTTCCTTGTAATTTGTTTTGTAATAGATAGGGCTGAAAAAGCTGAGTCAAGACAGCTATGCCAAGAAATACAAGAAGTCAACTGCGGACTGGATTGAAGACTCTGATGTGTGTCAGCTGAGTATGGCCAAGAAGGAAGTCAATGACTCGATTGAAAGAGTGTCAGTTGAGGAACAACTGCGATTATTTCTTTTAGATTATGATATATGAAAAATATATATTTAGGGTTGCCACATAAATAAATGCGAAATCGCCACGTTCAACCCTATACACTAAAATAAAAAACAAATGTGCCGCATGTCATCACCTTATTACTTTGAAACATGTGACAATTCCTCATTTTCTCAAGTCGTTCACTTTAAATCTTAAAAAACTTCTTTGTAAATCATAGTCAATAAAATTTCAAGTGTGTTGTCATTGAGTTTTGGCGTTTAAAGAACCACTTACTTAATTATGTTAATTTTATTAATCAAAAGTATTGAATAAAATATATTCTATATTTTTTAAATTTCAATAAAATTTAAATAGATAGACAAATACTATTTATTTAGCTTTGCAAACAAATGAACAATGACGTAGCTGGATAAAATCTTTTCAATTAAATTTGTGTGATATTTGGTAAGCAACAAATAATTCTATTATTATTAAATTAGGTTTATGTAAAAAAAATGATTGTAAAGATAGATCTTTTTTTTTTGGTTACCTTTAAGATTATAATAACATGTATAGGCAGAATCTCTAATTTTCCGAAAAAATAGATTGTCAAGATAAAATTCTTGATATTTATATTAATTGTTACCTTTTAGATTATGTATATATGAAAAAGATATTAGGGTTGCCACATGAATAAATGTGAAGTCGCCACGTGGATTTGAGAAAATGAGGAGTTGTCACATGTCTCAAAGTAATGAGGTGATGACTTGTGACACATTTGTTTTTTTCTTTTAGTATATAGGATTGATTTTTTGAAGTTAGTACATAGTCAATATTATTAACCAATTTTGATAATTTGATGAAAGTCATCACAATATTAAAGTTAATTAAATAAATTGAAAAATTTATTAGATTTTGAGGTATTATATCTTAAGTAGTAGGACTGTCTTACGGATCCTCATTCGTAAGATGAATCCACAATCCGGATTCGGTACATCTCTTATCCTTTTTTCCCTCTCTTCCCCCGCACTCTCTCAATCTCTCCTCTTTCTACTCCTCTTCTCCCCCATGCTCTATCCCCTCATTTTTTCTCTTTCCTCATCCTCCTCTTTCTCGTTCCCTCCTTATTTTCCTCTTTCCTCCATCCTTGAATTTTTCAGATTGTGGTTGTAACGCATATCTCTGCCTTTTCCGATTTCGACAATGTATTTTTGAATTTCAGATTCTATACTGATACAAAATTATAGAAAAATATTACTTACAATCATATTTAGCAAAAAACATGATACATTATCTCAAAAATAGATATTTGAACTCATAAAAGTGTTACTTTAATACTGTTGTATTTTTTTTCCTTGTCCAATATAATGAATTCCTAATATGCGATTGAATTAAAAAGCATTATACTTTATCTCAAAACACGGATACTTTTACTGTTAGGAACTTTATTTGTTAGATTTTGATGGTACCATGTAAAAATTAAAATAAGAAGTTGACACCCCATTTTCCTTGTATTTCTATGTTGTAATAGATAGGACTGAAAGAGCTGAGTGAAATCAGCTATGTCGAAGAATACAAGAAGTCAATTGAAGATAAGAGTGAAGACTCCGATGTGTGTCAGCTGAGTATGGTCAATATGGAATGCAAAGACTCGACTGAAGGAGACACGGCTGATGAACAGTTGGGTGAAGGATAAAGAAGTGTCAGTCAAGTCAATAAAGAAGTCAAGTCTAACAGTTGAAGTGACAGTTGAGTCATTCCGATATGATTGGAGCAGACTCAAGTCAAGGGGTAAAGGCAAGCAGTCAAGTCAAGACAACTGACATTGATCCGTTGTAAGGAAGTCAAGGATATTACTCAATATAGTAATAAGTCCAAGCTGCCAGGTCTTAAAGTGTTTGGTCCAGAAATATGCAAAATGGATAAACCAATAGGAAACTCTGAAGCATGTGTCAGACCCTGTAAAGTTGCAGAGGCATTTAATACGAGGAATGGTCAACATCACATTGCTGCAATCCAAGAAAAGACAAGCCAACGAACAAGAAATATCATTTGAAAATAGCCTATCTCTTCAACGGGCAAATTTTCAAATGAGCACTATAAAAGGCTGAGGAAGCATTGTCACGCCCCAAACGTGACGCGACAACGATCAATCACTTAAACAGAAATAAATCAACAGTCTAAACCAAAGATACCAAACTCCAAGTGAAATAGAGTCTAATGCAGCGGAATTAAAATAAACACGAGTACAAATTACATCTTAAAGTCGGCGGTATCCGAATACAACCCAAAAGATTATCCGAATTAACTTACACCAAACAGAAATAAAATGAAGGAGTCCAACAACAAATAAAAGTAAAAAGAAATGTCGCTCCACATCCTTTCGATAGGGATTCAATCTGCAGAGGTTCGATGTCTTGGCGAACTCTTCATCTAAAGGTTAGAAAACAGGAGGGAATGAGACAAATCTCGGTGGATGGGGTGATCGTGTGCAAGTGTGGCGATATAAATAGTTAATGCGAGAAATTTAGTTGTATGAAAACATGTGAGAGATGATGCATGATTTCAAACACAAATCCACAAGCGTCGTGATAAATATATTAAGTAACATACTTATATAGTTTAAGAAAATAGTTCGTGGTCACGCAGCACTATGGTTCAAGCAGGGGGAGGATTGCACGGATTTGTAATGCCAATCCTATGCAAGACAAGTAGCGGTTGCGCACGGATATGTAGCGCCAACCCGTTCGTTCAACTCCGGAATCGTGTGGATCGACGGCGATTCCTTTGTTCTTCCTTGTAACTCCCCGTTCATGATGGTCAAAGACTGTCACCTTATCGCTCGTGGCAAAAAAAAACAAAATCCACGTTGGAGCTAGCAAGGCTCGGATTCGTCATAATCATGATTATACCTCAAGTACTACGACCCGCTTCCCTTCGGCAAACTCCATCCCTCAGTTGCGGGATTAGGACGATGGGGCCGGAGAGTGGAATAGCGACGAGCCGCCTTGCGGTTCCATCCCCAACGTATCCATTTCGGACCGATTGTGAGCTCGACACACCAAGTTGCTTCAGGCAGGGAATTAAGTACACGTTCAGGTAGTCAACCAGGCAGTCGAGTATTATTGATTCAGAGGGTCCAGATCTGTTTCTTTAAAAGAAAATAGTTTGAGTTAGGTCATTATAAAAATAAAATTTACAATTAGCCCCGTTTTGTCAAAACCAATACTTTTGGGGTTAAAAGTTAAATAAATAAATGTCCCGACCTTGAAACATTATGAGGTCAGTTCCTAAATTCTCTAAATGGTTCAGAGATTCAGGTTTTTAAAGTTTTGAGGTCGAGTTTTTATAAAATTCTCACATTGGCCCCAAATTTGTTAAAATTGTCATTTCGGGCCCTAAGTTTAAAATAATCGGAACTCACAAACCGGAAGGGCTTCTAATGTGATTCCAGTTGGAAAATGTCACTAAGGTTAGTGGGATATTGGGACAAAAACAGTTTTAAAACGTCATAAGTATAGGTCCCTTAACTTTTGAAAATCTCATTTTTGTCCCATTTTGAAATAATTGCCTTTAAGGCTTTTAGGGGTCCAATTGTTATGAAATTTGAACCTTAGGTCTAAAATATAATTATGTTATAGGTAAATTAGTATTTCAAGGTACATGGGCTGTATATGTCCTGGAAATTTCATTTGGGTCCTCAAGTTTAATCTTTTACAATTTGGTCCCTCAAGTTTTATAAAATTACTTTCCAAGCTCTAAACACTTGGATTTTTGGAATACACTTAAAATATGTTATTTCCAGTCCCTTAAGAGTTAAAATTTCAAATTTTAAAATTAGGTTCTGGTACAGTTTCGAAATTTGCAAAATAGCCCTTAAACTTCTCAAATTTTACAATCTAGTCCTTGGGCTTTTAAGGGTTGATTTTATTTATCTAAAAACTCTTAAAACTTTATTAAAATGTCAAAACATTCTTTTTTTGAACCTGAGTACAGTCCCAAAAATCGAAATTTACAGAGAGGTCCCTTAAGTTTTATTTTCTTGCAATTAAGTCCACCAACTTTCCATTTTTTTGCATTTTAAGTCCAAAAATCGAATTTTAATCAATTATGCTCGACTTGTACAGGTTATAAATCATTCAAAACATAGATTTAATGAGTCATAAACATACATATCCATTTCGTGCAACCATTCATCAAATACAACAATAAAGTGTACATGTATGTCCTATTTTTCGATAAATCGCATTTTGAGCAACACTTGAGAAATTTTTCAACTTGATACAAGAAAATAGCATGCAATACATAATATATATCTCAAATGATCAATAACAAAATACTACATGCATTTTTATGAATTAAAACACCTAGGAGTTGAAAGGATTTTTCCACCCACCTTAAAGTTCAGTTTGTTGGGAAAAATGAAATAAATCTCTCTCGATGAAGGAGTGACTTAGGTCAGCCCCTAAGTCAAGGAATATCAAAAAAATATAGGAGTTAGAAGAATGTGGTTAAAATTTCAAGGGAAGAAGAAGATAGTGAGAAAATTGGAATTACTACACTTACCTTGTGTAGTGAATAAAGTGTGACTAGTAATGGCTTCCAAGTGCATGATTTTGGTCACCCTTAATGTTAACCTCCAAAGTCAGCCCCTAAAACTCCAAAAATGAAAATGGAGTGTCAAAGTTTGGAGAATAAAAAGAGAAGAAGAAAGGGTACCAAAAATTCCATTTCTTACCTTATAGTCCAACTTCTTCACAATTTTCTTCAAGATGACAAGTCTCTTAACAACTTCAAAGGTCTTCTAGGTATACCTGAAAATCAAAAATCAAACTTAAATTAGAAGGTGAAAGAGATGAGTTAGGTGATATCAAAAATGGATTGAAAAAGACATTTTCCTTATCTTGGTAGTGATGGTTCGAATTTTATGATTTAAGTAGGAAGAATGTTTGTTTTTGTTTAGTTTTTTGAAGAAAGAAGAAGTGTTTGATGATATGAAGAAGATGTTCTTGAAGTTGTGAAGGATATTTGAAGATGTGAAGGAATTGTGTTTGAATATTTGAAGATATGAAGATATGTTGTTTGAAGGTTTGAAGATGTGAAGGAATGGTGTTTGAAGATTTGAAGATATGGTGTTTGAAGATTTGAAGATATGAAGGAATGGTGTTTGAAGATTTGAAGATATGGTGTTTGAAGATTTGAAGATATGAAGGAATGGTGTTTGAAGATTTGAAGATATGGTGTTTGAAGATTTGAAGATATGAAGAAGTGTTCTTGAAGATATGAAGGAGTGGATGAAGATATACTTAGAGAGATGTTGGAGATTTTAGAGAGAAGTTGGAGAAAATGCTTGAATTATGAATGTGTTGGATGAAAATGATATTTTGATCAAATGTCTTTGATCCTCAAGGTGTTATGGACGAAAATTGAGGTGGAGAGGGGGAGGAGACAAATTGTTTGATCAAATTCTATGTCTTCCAACTTGTCTCTAGCATGGGGACAAAGGCCTTGGTCAAAGTGTGGTCTTGTATGGGAGGATGAAATTGAAGGGATTGAGGAGGATGTTGGCATGGAATGTTGGGAAGCCTCCAACATGTTGGGTAAGTTTATAATAAATAATTGGTGTATAAGGTATTATGTATAAGATTTGAATTAATGGTGTATTAATACACAAGATGAATACACAAGGGTATTTGTGGCATTTACATATTTTGTTTTTATGTCCCAAAATTGATGATAATAGGTGAATAATATCAATCTCCAAAATAATTAGTGATTTCCTTGATCACTTATAAGTCTCATGATCACTTAATCTAAATCAAATTCTTAATTGTATAAGGTATAAATCTCTAAAATAAATAGTCTCCAAAAATTCTAAGGTGACTAATGAGTACACAAATATTAATAATGATGATCGATCGAGTGATCATTAATGCGTAGTAGAAGTAATAAATGCTTATGATCACAAGTAACAAATAAAAAGAAAAGAAATTAAATGCGAAATATATTTATCATTAATATTCACCCATTGAAGTGACGCGGTAAAATAGTCAAAAGAATACAAGGACGATACGTGAAAAAAATACATTATTGAACAAAAATCTAGGGCTTCACATTCTCCCCTCCTTAAAAGAATTTGGTCGCCAAATTCTCTTCAGAACAACTCTGGATATTGATTCCTCATGTCTTCTTCCATTCCCAAGTTGCGTCTGCATCTCGGTCGTGGTTCCGCCATACAACTTTAACCATTGGAATCTCTCTATTACGCAATTGACGTACCTGCTGGTCAATGATTCTGATTGGTTCCTCGGTGTAAGATAAATTTTCCATTAGAGGAGGAGCATCACGAGTGATGATGTGCTCAGGACCTGGTTGATACTTTTTCAATCTCGATACATGGAATACATCGTGCATTCCTGCATATTGTGCCGGTAACTCTAGTCGGTAGGCCAACTTTCCGATCCTTTGCAAAATCTTTTAAGGTCCAATATATCTCGGACTTAATTTACCTCCTTTCTTTTGATTGATCAATCCTTTTTGTGGCAAGAGTCTGAGAAATACTTCATCTCTGGCTTCAAATTCCAAGTCTTTTCTCCTCTTGTCCGCGTAACTCTTTTGGCGGCTCGAGCCGCACGGATCCGTTCCTTGATCAACTTGACCTTCTCCATGGCTTCCGAACTAAGTCGACCTTTGGAATCGAGGGTGACTTCCATTTTCCTTCTGAGTCCATTGGTCATCAATCTCCCGGTGTAGAGGGATCTACACTTTCGCCCATACAAGGCTTCGTAGGGTGCCATCCCAATCGTGGCCTAATAAGCTGTATTATAAGTGAACTCGGCCAATGGTAAGTGCAAATCCCAACTTCCTTGGAAATCTAATGTGCAGGCTCGCAACATGTCTTCCAGGGTTTGAATTGTTTGTTCAGACTGACCATCAGTTTGCGGATGTGCTGGTGTGCTGAAACTTAGCGAGGTACCCAATTCCTCATGTAAGCATTTAATCTAGAGACAAACCCAGGTCTGTCGACACTATGTCGACCGGCACTCCATGCGGTCGAATGATCTCTCGGATGTAAATTTGCGCAAGTTTCTGCAAGCTATTGGTTTTCTTCATGGGTAAGAAGTGTGTAGATTTCGTGAGTCGGTCTACGACTACCCATATAACATCATTGCCTCGTCTAGTCCTCGGTAGATCCGTCACGAAGTCCATCGTTATATGTTCCCATTTCCACTGGGGAATTCTCAACGGTTGTAATAAACCAAATGGTCGTTGGTGTTCTGCTTTTATTCGTTGACAAGTCAAACATCTCGCAACGAACTCTGCTACTTGGTTCTTCATGTTCACCCACCAGAAATGTCGTTTCAAGTCCTTATACATCTTGTTTCCTCCAGGGTGTATAGTGTATTTCGAACGGTGTGCTTCTGCTAGAATTCTACTCCTAATATGCTCGTCACTCGGTACACAAACTTGATTCCGAAATCTGATGATCCCATCTTCATGTACTGAGAATTCTAATCCTTCTCTTTTAAGTATCTTCTCTTTCAGTCTTTGAAGTTGCACATCTGTCTCTTGTGCTGCTTTGATCTCGTTCAGTAGGTCGGGTTTAACCGAAATATTAGCACATAAAATTTGAGTATTGGTTTTTGTCGGATTCCAAGTGCTCAACTCTTCTAATGATTTCCCCTCTCGAATCATTAGTCTAGCTAAACCCGCCTTTCTCGCTCAGGCGTCGCCTACTACTTAGCTTTCAAAGGGATGGTATTGAATATCAAAGTGATAGTCCTCTATTAGCTCCATCCATCTCCGTTGCCTCAAATGGAGATCCTTCGAGAGAAGAGATACTTTAGGCTCTTATGATCGTGTGTAAACCGTGAATGTTGCTCAGAGAGATAGTGCCTCCATTTCTTTAACGCCAACACTATTGCTGCCAATTCCAAGTCATGCGTTGGGTAATTGGCTTCATACGGCTTGAGTTTCCGTGATGCATAAGCAATGACCTTTCCTTCCTGTATGAGCACTGCTCCTAGTCCTTCCTTTGATGCATCACTGTAGACGACAAAGTTTTTTTCCCTTTGGAAGGGCTAAGAATGGAGTCGTAGTAAGTCGTTTCTTTAGTTCTTGGAAACTAGTCTCACACTTGTCATTCCACTCAAACTTGACTTGCAGGTTGGTTAGCCGAGTGAGTGGTCCGGCTATCTTGGAGAAATCCTAGATAAATCTTCGATAATATCCAGCTAGCCCTAAGAAACTTCTGATCTCCGTTACAGACTCGGGTTGTTTCCATTCAACCACTGTCTGTACCTTCAAAGGATCTACGGCGATCCCAGTGTCGGATACTATGTGTCCCAAGAATGCGACTTCACTAAGCCAAAATTCGCACTTGCTGAATTTGGCATACAGCTTGTGCTCCCGTAGTGTCTCCAAAACAATTTTCAGATGACGTTCATGCTCTTCTCTAGACTTAGAGTATACGAGTATGTCATCAACGAATATCATTACGAATTGATCCAAATAAGGTTGAAAAACTCGATGCCTCAGATCCATAAAGCTGCTGGTGCGTTTGTCAGACCGAAAGGCATCAGTACAAACTCGTAGTGTCCATATCTGGTCTGAAATGCCGTTTTGGAAACGTCTTCTTTACGGATCTTCAGTTGATAATATCCTTGTTGTAAATCAAATTTCGAGTACACCGTCGCTCCTTGAAGTTGATCAAATAGTTCGTCTATCCTCGGGAGGGGATACCTAAGGTAACATCTAGTCGAGATCATATAATAGTCACATCCTTAATGTATCTTATCCGTGATACCTAAACCACAAGTCAAATTCCCTTACTTAAGCTTGCGGTACTTGAGAATGAATAACACAAGGGTATTATCATTGATCAATATACTTAGTGATTCCCCTACTATCATTTTCCCAATGTAATATCATTAGGTGTCTAGATCCCATAATATATCACATCCAAATCATATACTTCTCAAGAGATATCCTCATTTTCTTCGAGTCTCACCATACCAGGCATTATAATCTCTAAATCACGGATTTTCTAAATCACTTAATGTCCAAATAGAGGAATACCAGGATATCTTAACACTATAACAGCCCAAAAGAGTTCAAATATTCATCCAAGATTCAACTTAGGTCATCTAGTAGTGGTACCCAATCCAAGGCGAGGAACCTATCCTGGTCAAACAAAACTAAGGCGGATTAGACGAATGTAAGGAAAAGATAAGGAAGAACAAGAAAAGAATGACTAAGGAAAGTCAGTCAAGAGTCAACTAAGTCAAATCAAGTATGACTATGGATTCTCCAAGTATAAATTCTGACTTATCATGAACATCAATAATACGGTTCTATACCATTATTGAAATCGATTTCACACTTAATTAGTCAAGTCGCGGTACTACCCAACACAATCCAAGGGTCCTATCCTGGGTCAGCTCGGTGTAAGTTTCGATCTTACTAGCCGAGCTTTGATACCATAACTGTCACGCCCCAAACGTGACGCGACAACGATCAATCACTTAAACAGAAATAAATCAACAGTCTAAACCAAAGATACCAAACTCCAAGTGAAATAGAGTCTAATGCAGCGGAATTAAAATAAACACGAGTACAAATTACATCTTAAAGTCGGCGGTATCCGAATACAACCAAAAAGATTATCGAATTAACTTACAGTCAAAGAAATAAAATGAAGGAGTCCAACAACAAATAAAAGTAAAAGGAAATGTCGCACCACATCAGCGATAGGGATTCAATGCATGAGGTTCGATGTCTTGCGAACTCTTCATCTAAAGGTTAGAAAACAGGAGGGAATGAGACATAAATCTCGGTGGATGGGGTGATCGTGTGCAAGTGTGGCGATATAAATAGTTAATGCGAGAAATTTAGTTGTATGAAAACGTGTGAGAGATGATGCATGATTTCACACACGATCCACAAGCGTCGTGATAAATATATTAAGTAACATACTTATATAGTTTAAGAAAATAGTTCGTGGGTCACGCAGCACTACTATGGTTCAAGCAGACGGGGAGGATTGCACGGATTTGTAATGCCAATCCTATGCAAGACAAGTAAGCGATTGCGTCACGGATATGTAGCGCCAACCCGTTCCGTTCAACTCGGGAATCGTGTGGATCGAGGCAGCGATTCCTTTGTTCTTCCTTGTAACTCCCCGTTCATGATGGTCAAAGACTGTCACCTTATCTCTCCGTAGGCAAAGACAAAATCCACGTTGGAGCTAGCAAGGCTAGGATTCATCATAATCATGATTATACCTCAAGTACTACGACCCGCTTCCCTTGGGCAAACTCCGTCCCTCGGATTGCGGGATTAGGACGATGGGGCGAGAGTGGAATAGCGGCCCGAGCTGCCGATTCCATCCCCAACGTATCCATTCCGATTGTGGAGCTCGACACACCAAGTTGACTCAGGCAGGAATTAAGTACACGTTCGAGTAGTCAACCGTGCAAATGAGTATTATTGATTAGGAAGCGATTCATGAAAAGTTCTCAAAAATTTGCACAAGATGGTTATGGCGTTGGTGGAGTTATCGAGATGAAGATAAGTATCGGGAGGATAAGTAGTCTTCGATATCTTAAGGATTAGGAGGAACATAAGTCCCGTTATAGATTCGAAATCGCGAGACGAGGAAGTCGCCCCTCGATCGGGTATTAATCGGTCAAGACGATCCGATAAGTCAAGGGATTTTTTTTTAAGAAAATAAAAGATTTTAATTAAATATTAAAGTCAGAGGGTCCAGAGCTGTTTCTTTAAAAGAAAATAGTTTGAGTTAGGTCATTATAAAAATAAAATTTACAATTAGCCCCGTTTTGTCAAAACCAATACTTTTGGGGTTAAAAGTTAAATAAATAAATGTCCCGACCTTGAAACATTATGAGGTCAGTTCCTAAATTCTCTAAATGGTTCAGAGATTCAGGTTTTTAAAGTTTTGAGGTCGAGTTTTTATAAAATTCTCACATTGGCCCCAAATTTGTTAAAATTGTCATTTCGGGCCCTAAGTTTAAAATAATCGGAACTCACAAACCGGAAGGGCTTCTAATGTGATTCCAGTTGGAAAATGTCACTAAGGTTAGTGGGATATTGGGACAAAAACAGTTTTAAAATGTCATAAGTATAGGTCCCTTAACTTTTGAAAATCTCATTTTTGTCCCATTTTGAAATAATTGCCTTTAAGGCTTTTAGGGGTCCAATTGTTATGAAATTTGAACCTTAGGTCCAAAATATAATTATTTTATAGGTAAATTAGTATTTCCAGGTACATGGGCTGTATAAGTCCTGTAAATTTCATTTGGGTCCTCAAGTTTAATCTTTTACAATTTGGTCCCTCAAGTTTTTTAAAATTACTTTCCAAGCTCTAAACACTTGGATTTTTGGAATACACTTAAAATATGTTATTTCCAGTCCCTTAAGAGTTAAAATTTCAAATTTTAAAATTAGGTTCTGGTACAGTTTCGAAATTTGCAAAATAGCCCTTAAACTTCTCAAATTTTACAATCTAGTCCTTGGGCTTTTAAGGGTTGATTTTATTTATCTAAAAACTCTTAAAACTTTATTAAAATGTCAAAACATCCTTTTTTTAACCTGAGTACAGTCCCAAAAATCGAAATTTACAGAGAGGTCCCTTAAGTTTTATTTTCTTGCAATTAAGTCCACCAACTTTCCATTTTTTTGCATTTTAAGTCCAAAAATCGAATTTTAATCAATTATGCTCGACTTGTACAGGTTATAAATCATTCAAAACATAGCTTTAATGAGTCATAAACATACATATCCATTTCGTGCCAGCATTCATCAAATACAATAATAAAGTGTACATGTATGTCCTATTTTTCGATAAATCGCATTTTGAGCAACACTTGAGAAATTTTTCAACTTGATACAAGAAAATAGCATGCAATACATAATATATATCTCAAATGATCAATAACAAAATACTACATGCATTTTTATGAATTAAAACACCTAGGAGTTGAAAGGATTTTTCCACCCACCTTAAAGTTCGGTTTGTTGGGAAAAATGAAATAAATCTCTCTCGATGAAGGAGTGACTTAGGTCAGCCCCTAAGTCAAGGAATATCAAAAAAATATAGGAGTTAGAAGAATGTGGTTAAAATTTAAAGGGAAGAAGAAGATAGTGAGAAAATTGGAATTACTACACTTACCTTGTGTAGTGAATAAAGTGTGACTAGTAATGGCTTCCAAGTGCAAGATTTTGGTCACCCTTAATGTTAACCTCCAAAGTCAGCCCCTAAAACTCCAAAAATGAAAATGGAGTGTCAAAGTTTGGAGAATAAAAAGAGAAGAAGAAAAGGTACCAAAAATTCCATTTCTTACCTTATAGTCCAACTTCTTCACAATTTTCTTCAAGATGACAAGTCTCTTAACAACTTCAAAGGTCTTCTAGGTATACCTCAAAATCAAAAATCAAACTTAAATTAGAAGGTGAAAGAGATGAGTTAGGTGATATCAAAAATGGATTGAAAAAGACATTTTCCTTATCTTGGTAGTGATGGTTCGAATTTTATGATTTAAGTAGGAAGAATGTTTGTTTTTGTTTAGTTTTTTGAAGAAAGAAGAAGTGTTTGATGATATGAAGAAGATGTTCTTGAAGTTGTGAAGGATATTTGAAGATGTGAAGGAATTGTGTTTGAAGATTTGAAAATATGAAGATATGTTGTTTGAAGGTTTGAAGATGTGAAGGAATGGTGTTTGAAGATTTGAAGATATGGTGTTTGAAGATTTGAAGATATGAAGGAATGATGTTTGAAGATTTGAAGATATGGTGTTTGAAGATTTGAAGATATGAAGAAGTGTTCTTGAAGATATGAAGGAGTGGATGAAGATATACTTAGAGAGATGTTGGAGATTTTAGAGAGAAGTTGGAGAAAATGCTTGAATTATGAATGTGTTGGATGAAAATGATATTTTGATCAAATGTCTTTGATCCTCAAGGTGTTATGGACGAAAATTGAGGTGGAGAGGGGGACGAGACAAATTTTTTGATCAAATTCTATGTCTTCCAACTTGTCTCTAGCATGGGGACAAAGGCCTTGGTCAAAGTGTGGTCTTGCATGGGAGGATGAAATTGAAGGGATTGAGGAGAATGTTGGCATGGAATGTTGGGAAGCCTCCAACATGTTGGGTAAGTTTATAATAAAGAATTGGTGTATAAGGTATTATGTATAAGATTTGAATTAATGGTGTATTAATACACAAGATGAATACACAAGGTATGTGTACAAGAGTTGGGAGATATTTCTACACTAAAAATACCCATCATGGCCGTCCCTTAAAGGGCATTTGTGGAATTTACATATTTTGTTTTTATGTCCCAAAATTGATGATAATAGGTGAATAATATCAATCTCCAAAATAATTAGTGATTTCCTTGATCACTTATAAGTCTCATGATCACTTAATCTAAATCAAATTCTTAATTGTATAAGGTATAAATCTCTAAAATAAATAGTCTCCAAAAATTCTAAGGTGACTAATGAGTACACAAATATTAATAATGATGATCGATCGAGTGATCATTAATGCGTAGTAGAAGTAATAAATGCTTATGATCACAAGTAACAAATAAAAAGAAAAGAAATTAAATGCGAAATATATTTATCATTAATATTCACCCATCGAAGTGACGCGGTAAAATAGTCAAAAGACTACAAGGACGATACGTGAAAAAAATACATTATTGAACAAAAATCGAGGGCTTCACAAGCATTTGAGAAAAGGTAACAATTTACACGAGCTAAAATCAAGTGGTATCAGAGCGGTTGGTTCATTGAGCCTTCTGGACTGGTTACTAAACTAGATCTCAATCTTTTTCAAAAGGTTTAACACTTGTGTTTTCAAAGTCTTTCATTTTTAAAGCAGATCTATTATCATGGAAGCAAATCTAACTCGTATTCCTATGTTTACTGTGGAAGATTTGATGACTGGAAGATTCGCATGAAGGCTGACCTATCAGCCTTACACGATGAAATGTGACTAGTGACAGAAGATGGGCCATTGCAAATACTCAAGGTTAGAAGAGCACCTCCAGCTAAAGGAGAGGATGCTGCACCAGCAGAGGCTAGACCAGCCATGGTTGAGAAACCTCACAGTGAATGGACTAATGAAGATAGAAAGAGATTCAACCTGGACAATGTGCCCAAGGATATTCTCTACAAGACGTTGGACAAGGCCATGTTCAACAAAGTCAAGTCATGCAAATCAACCAAAGAAATCTAGGATAAGGTGACCCTGATTTGTGAAGGATCAGAACAAATTAAAAGAGAATAAATTAACTGTTGTTGTTCATAAATTGGAAAATATTAAAATGCTTGCAGGTGAAAGTCTGGATCAGCTGGATGTCAGATTCACAGAGATCACTAATGAGCTTTCAGCTCTTGGGATAGAGTACACTCAGAAGGAGATATGCATGAAGATACTAAGAGCTCTCCCAGCTGAATGGGAAATGAAGGTCATGACCCTGCGACATTCAATGGACCTCTCAAAGACATCGAATCATGAGCTATTCTCAGACCTCAAAGCCTATGAGTTTGAGATGAGGAGGAAAGACCAAGAGGAGATAGTTGTACCTAAGACAACTGCATTATTGGCCAGTGAAGGGAAGAAAGTTGAGCCAAATGAGACCATTGACCAGGAGGAAATTGCTGTCATGGTAAAGAGATTCAACAAGTTCTTTAACAAGAACTGCAAAAGAAATAAGGGTGAGACTTCCAGGAGACATTCATCACCTTCCAAAGCAAGGGTGGACAGACTACCCAAGAGAGTTGATAATTAGAGAACCGAGAGAGCTGATCAGAGAGCTGAAAACCTATGTCGGAATTGCAGACAACCAGGACACTTTGCTGTTGACTGTTCTTATCCACCAATCAACAAATACAGAAGCGAAGGTGAAAGAAGAGTCTTCAAGGAAAGAAGACAAGAAAAGAAGAAAGCCATGTTGGTCTTTGAGAGATCGCCGAGCACCCAAGTGCAAAGAAGCAGCAGACTCAGATAGTAGTGAAGCAGACTACTCCAATGATACTGAGGAAGAGGCTATGATATGCCTCATGGCCAAAGAACAAGATCAAGAAGATGAGGTACATTCTGACTCATCTCATTCTGATTCAAGTGATAGTGACTGTGATACACACATTTCATCACCCACAAATCTTTATGATTCATTAGGCAAAATGATAAAAGATTTTGAGCACATGAAAACCTCACACACTTCCAAATGAGAAAAACAGCCAACTTAAACGCCAAAACTCACATCTGACTAAAGAGTTGAGTAACCTGAGTCACATAGCTGATGAGAACACTAAGCTGAAGGCTGAAAATGCCAAGATCTTAGCAGAGTTAGATGCTACTGAGAAAAAACAAAAATATCTTAAAAATATGATTGCCTCATTTACAAAAGCATCCAAATCATTGGATGAATTTATTTTGAGTCAAAAAGAGTATGGAGATAAGACAGACATATGATTTAATTCCTTTGTGCATAGTCAAACTCCCAGAGTGATTTTTGAAAAAAAATCCTCAAGCAATGAGGGAATTCAAAAGTCCAAAACACCATATATTTCACCAACAACCACACCAAAACACAATCACAATCATACTAGCCTTGGTTATAAGGGAGAAGGAAAGAAGCCAGTAGAGTGTGCTGAAAGGACAACTGAGAAGAAATTCAGACAAATACATCAGCAGACTCCAAACAGAAAATACTCTGTAAAAGCCAAACAGAGCTACCAAAAACCCCAGAGATTTCATCAAACAAATACATATGATGGGAGTGGTAGAAACTATCCAAACCAAGATGATTGGAATAACCATGTGAAATATCAGCAAAGACCTATGGGATACAAGCCAAAATGGCAAAGACCTCAACCTCAGCAAAGGTCATTCCCAAAGCAAAAGAGCTATTATCAACACACAAATGCACCCAGGCACAACACCCAGAAATTCCACAACTACCCCAAGAAGGCAATCGTTACAACAAACACACAGGTATACAGATAAAAGAGACATCTGTATGATCCTAAAAACCCCAAGAAATTTGCTAATGTGCATATGACTATGGAATTGATAGATAGCAACCTCTTAGAGTCAGATCATCTGGCTATAGGTTGGTTAGAACATCTTATAGCACTAACCCCCCAGGACCCAAGCAAGTATGGGTACCTAAAGACTGATTCCCTTGATTGCAGGTTCCAAGAACAGCCGAGTGCCAAGGAACCTGATACATGGATAATGGTTGTTCCAGACATATGACAGGGAATAAAAGGAATCTGTCAAGATTCAAGGAGATCAAAGGTGCAAAAGTCATATTTGGAGGAAATGAAGTCCAGGGGAGATCAAAAGCACATGATCTATCAAGAAGAATAGACTGGAGATCACAGATGTTGCATATGTTGAAGGTCTCAACTTCAACCTGTTAAGCATCAACCAACTCTGTGACAAAGGCTACAATGTTGGATTCAACATGGGGATATGCCAGATCAAGGATGCTGAATCTAAACAGATAATGTTACAAGGAACAAGATAAAAGAACATTTATGTAGTGGATTGGTGTACTGCTACACCAAGCACATGTCTGCTAGCAAAGAGTACAACCGAATCAAGTTGGTTGTGGCATAAGAAGCTGAGTCACCTGAATTTCAAGATAATCAACAAGCTTGCAAGGAGTCATCTTGTACAAGGATTGCCTGACTCAGTGTACAAGAAAGAATGTATATGTGATGCATGCCAGATGAGAAAGCAAATCAAATCATCTTTCAAGGATAAGTCAAGTCCTTCTTCAACATGAATATTGCATATATTGCATATGGACTTATTTGGTCCTGTTGAGCCACCTAGCATCAGTGGAAAGAAATACACCTTAGTGGTGGTGGATGACTATTCAATATATACATGGACAATTTTCATGTGTAAAAAGAAGGAAACATGCAGAAGTTGCCTCAGCTGATGAGAAGAGTTCAAAATGAGAAGAGTCAAACCATTATAAAGATAAAATCTGACAATGGAACTGAGTTTGTCAATGGGATTATAACTCAGTACTGTGTTGAAAATGGCATTGCACATGAGTTATCAGCAACAAGGACACCACATCAGAATGGAGAAGCTGAAAGAAGAAACAGAACTCTCAAGGAAGCTGCAAGGACAATGTTAGCTGAAGCTGGATTGCCGAAGAGATTTTGGGTACAACATGCTATACTCAAAATAGATGCATGATAAACAGGCAATTAACTAAGACTCCCTATGAGATTTGGACAGGGAGAAAGCCAAATGTTGGATATTTCAAGATCTTTGGATGTAAGTGCTTCATCCACAACAATGGCAAGGATAATTTGAAGGCTTTTGATGCTAAAGCTGATGAAGGTATCTTTTTGGGATACTCAGCTAAGAGTAAAGCCTATAGAGTGCAAAATAAGAGGACTATGGTCATAGAAGAGTCCATTCATGTGGTATTTGATGAGCCAAATGTGAATGGAGAAGACATAGATGAATTAGCTGAGAAGCAGAATCAGCCAACTATGCAGAAGATTCCTTATGTTGAAGCAGATGTGAGAGCACTCAACCCTAAAGATGATGAGATAGCTGAATCTCAAAGACAGCTGGAAGGTCTGCAGCTGAATGATGATGAGAAAGTTGTTCAAGACAACTTAGCTGTAAGATGGCTAAATCCAGCAGACTTACTCCAACCTGACGTGAGATGGCTGAGAGACCATCCACCTGAGTTAATCATTGGAGATGTTAGAGATGGCATAAGAACCAGAACTAGAGCCCAACATGAAGCCATGTTCACTTGTTTTATTTCCTAGATATAGCCTAAATATGTGTCTCAAGCATTGGAAGACACACATTGGATTCAAGCCATGCAAGAAGAGCTGAATCAGTTTGAAAGAAACAAAGTATGAGAATTGGTTCAAAGACCTACTCACCAAAATGCCATTGGTACTAAGTGAGTATTCAAGAATAAGATGAATGAGGAAGGATATGTTGTCAGAAACAAAGCATGATTGGTAGCCAAAGGGTATTGCCAAGAGGAAGGTATAGATTTTGATGAAACCTTTGCTCCTATTGCCAGACTGGAAGCAATAAGGATGTTTCTTGCTTATGTTGCACATAAGAACTTCACTGTATATCAAATGGATGTGAAAAGTGCATTTCTAAATGGACTATTAGAGGAAGAAGTCTATGTTGAACAACCTCCAGGTTTTGAGCAGAAAACTATTGGAGATAAAGTCTACAAGCTCAAAAAGTCATTGTATGGATTGAAACAAGCATCAAGAGCATGGTATGGTACATTGTCTCAGTTTCTAATTGACAATGGATTCACCGAAGGCAAGGTTGACGGAACACTCTTCATGATTCAAGATGGAGAGAGTATACTGCTTGTTCAAATATATGTGGATGATATTATTTTTGGATCCACAAACAAAGAGTTGTGTGACAAGTTCTCAAACCTCATGCAAGGCAAGTTTGAAATGAGCATGATGGGAGAGCTGAATTTCTTCTTAGGACTTCAAGTCAAGCAAATGAAGGATGGAACCTTCATAAGTCAAACCAAGTATACCAGAGATCTGATGAAGAAATTTGACATGAAAGAGAAATCATCAGTGAAGATTCCTATGAACACATCAGTCAAGATGGACATGGATGCAGATGGCAAAGCTGTTGATCAAACTAGATATAGAGCTCTCATTGGATCATTGCTCTATTTAACAGCAAATAGGCTAGACATCACCTTTGATGTAGGTGTATGTGCTAGATTTCAATCTGCACCAAAAGAGAGTCACATGACTGCAGCTAAGAGAATCCTAAGATATTTGAAGGGATGTCAAGAAGTTGGCTTATGGTATCTAAAGGAAGGAGGATTCAAGCTGGTAGGATACTCAGACTCAGACTATGCTGGATGTAGAGTTGACAGGAAGAGTAAATCAGGTACTTGTCAAATGCTTGGAAATAGATTAGTTTCTTGGTTCAGCAAGAAATAAAATTCAATAGCTACATCCACAGCAGAAGCAGAGTACATAGTTGTGGGCAGCTATTGTGCCCAAGTCTTAGGGATGAGACAACAGCTGAGAGATTGTGATATTGAAGAAAGAGAGATTCCAATTATGTGTGATAACACTAGTGCTATTGCAATCACTCAAAATCCAGTGTTGCACTCAAGAACAAAGCACATTGATGTCAGATATCATTTTATAAGAGATCATGTTGAAGAGAAAGACATCACTTTGGAATATATCTCAACTGATAAGCACTTAGCTGACATATTCACAAAGCCCTTATGTGAATCGAGATTTGAAGAGCTTAAAAATGAGCTAGGGTTAATTGAGCTGAGTTAGGACACTCAGAAGACTCAATCAGCAAATTCAAAAGAAGAGAGAATGAAAAATGAGCAAGTTTCACATTTCAGCCAAGTGAAACAGCCTAGACGGGAAATCAACTGTATCGAGTTAGCTGACAGCTGAGTGATCTAATGTGAAGAGAGAAGCAGAGTTAAGTCAATTCCGGATATAAGCTAAGTTATTTATGAGCTAAGTGACAAAACGCAGTCGTTTTCTGTGAGCGGGAATATTTTTAAGGATTACGTCAGCGTAATTATGTTTGTCAGAATAAAAGTTGCACAGTTAAACCTATGATTGGATATAAATATTGTTGCATTTAATGCGGGGAAATTAATGCGGTTTCAAAGGTTAAATCTAGAAGTCCAAGCGGCTACGATAATCTAGAGGGGGTGAATAGATTATCTCCATCTTTTCGATTTTACCCTCTTTTTCGAACCGAAAGCTCAAAGACAATAATAAAGGTGCGGAATGTAAACAACACACGTCGATTTATAGAGGTTCAGCCCACCTAGGGCCTAATCCTCTACCACCCCAAAGATATCAGGGATGGATTTCAAAAAGAAAAAGATTTTATTAATTACCAAAACTAATACAACACCAACTTACAACAACACCTTGAAGAGCACCACACTCTTCTTCAACACCACCTTTGAGATTACCACAATCTCTCTTGAAGATTACCACAATCTCCAACGGCACCTTGTGAAGATTACCACAATCTTCAACCTTGAAGAATACCAAATTCTTCACACCTCAACAAGAACATTACCACAATCTTCTCACACCTAACACCTTTAGATCACCCAAGTGTGTTCTTACCACAAGAACACTCACAAGGATATCTTGTGTTGAATGATAACCCAAAAATTCAAGATTACAACTCGATAATGAATTATACAATTGAGTGCAAGTGTAATCAAGAATAGCCTAGACCTCAAGAATGTGAAAGTGATAAGCTAGGCAAATTACAACAAGAATAATGACAATATAAGACCAAGTGTTTGCTTGAGTATATCTTGTTGTGTTGTGTTGTTCACTCTTTTTGTTGTGCTTCAAATCTTCCTCTATTTATAGGAGATGACTGATACTTGATAGGCTCCTCTTGGAATCTGATATCTACAAAAAAATTGCAATTAAAATCAAGATTATAGTTGTTAGAAATCAATCCCACAAATTAAGGAAAAGCTGTCTGCTGCACAACGGTTACAATTTTGCTGTCAAACTAGAGGGCGACCGGTCGCGCACTGATAAGATTAGAAAAAGGCAGTAAATTTTACACGGCGTGACCGGTCCAAAGGGGGGTCGATCGGTCGCCCTAGGGTGCGACTGGTCGCCCACCATGGTGACCGGTCACCCTGACCAGTTTTGATAGTTCCGCAAGTTCTATTTCAAGAAACTTGTTCCCAGGTATCGGTCGCCTCTTTGGTCGACCGGTCGACCTCCTAAATGAAATGTTGTCCGATGTTTATCGAAAATAAACCTCAAGAAATACTCCAAAAAATTCGTAAAAACATTTTAAACCGATCAGGAGTATTTAGGACAACATTAGAAATATAGTTTTGATGAAATAACATATAAACACAAAAAGTGTTGTCCGATATAAATTACAATAAATACTCCAAAAAATAGTAAAACCATTTTAGACCAATCGGTAGTATTAGGACAACATTTAGAAACATAGTTTCAAAATATTTAGACCCATTGTCATAAAATCATTAAAATTGTTGTCCAATATTATCGAAAATAAACTTGAGGAAATACTTCGGAAAATATTAAAACCATTCTAAATCATTTAGGAGTATTTGGACAACCTTTAAAATCATTGTTTTGGTATAAAAACAAAATCATCAAAATCATGATAAAACCATTTATCAAACAATCTCCCCCTTTTTGATGATTACAAACCAAAACAATTTTAACGAGATCGATTTTGAAAACAAAACAATTTTACCGGTTAAAATGAACTATCTGTTGTGAGCGACAACATTCCACGCAATATAATCACAAGGATGGGAGTAGAGATATTAAACAAATATAGCAAAAGCTCGCCCTATCAATATGCACAACAAGAGTAATGTAAAAGCAATCAACCACAAGCTAAAAGCTTTAGCTTTTACATATTGATCTTAAGTACAAGAGCTTATAAGCTCCCCCTGTCAACAAAATATCGTTAGACAAGTATACAAGTCCGTAATACAATAATTGGACTAAGTATGATGCACAACTTATGGCTTTTAGAAGCCATAGCTTATAGCTTCTTTCTCGAGTTTGTTTTAGCTTTTATGAGCTAATAAGCTTATAACATGTTTCTCCCCCTTTGGAATCATCAAAAAGAATGTTAGCACGATAAAAACATCATATGATCATATCAAAGTGCGTAACTAAACCGATGTATCGAGCTATTCGAACATTGAAGCTTATAGACCAAATAGGAGGAAAGAGTCGATCATACGACTTGTAGAAGCTTATTAAAACTCATTTGATTGGCAAAACATGATCTCTATAAATATATAAGACATTTGAAAATAAGAGAATCATGTAGGTGATGAATTTTTCATTGAGATATTTTATCGAACACTTGGCGGGCGTCAAAAATTGAAGACGATACATATAGCCCTTGTAAAAGAAATCAAGCCAAGTTTTTCATCACCAAATCAGTTTAGACGCAATACAATATGTCATAAATAACAATCTCATCACAAACATATACAAATTTCATCAAGAAAATACATATATGCCAAGTTCTCAAGGGTTCAACCCAATTGAGATAAGGAAGTAGAATTCTTACCATTTAATTGGTAAAGACGAGCAATGATGATGATAATCGAGCCTAAATAGGTCCAAGATATGAAATGTATGCAACAAAACAAATTTGGAGTGAAATTTGTGTGCAATTTGCGAAGGGGACGAAAAATGGCCAAAAGAGCCAAAAATGGCTAAGTCTGGAAAACAGACGCATTTTATCTAAAAAATCAGCAAGGGCGACCGGTTGGAGGGTTGGGCGACCAGTCGGAGGCTAGGATGACCGGTCGACCTCAGCTCCTTCAGCCCACTGCTTCTTTCTGTTTTGCAAATTCCAAAGTTTGAACCAAAAATCCGATTTTTCGCCCCTTAGTTTTAAAAACGTGCAAAATGCAAACGTAGACCTCATTCAATATACATTATGTCATAATCAAGCTCAAAATGATGTAAAATACTCGGCAGTGAGCGATTACAAAGTCCACGAGTTATCCTTGAGACAGAATTAAACACATCTCAAGTTTTTGTTAAAAAATGTAATCCCTTAAAAAAATATCGAATCTTAATATGTTTAGTTCGATTATGATGAACCATATTTTGAAAATTAAAATCTACACCGGACTTGTTATCCCAAAAAATAATAACGTTTTAAAACTTTGAATGAGCAAGTCATAAGAAGAAGTGCCTTACAAATATTTGAAAATTTCTTTTAACGGCACTTTAAAGAGATTCGTTGGGATTGTTTTAAGTTGAGCATATAGACATATGCATATAGAATATCGAGTCTAAGGAGTAATAAACGAATGAACATACCTCGAATTCGTTTGTCAATGCCTACTTCAACCTTTTGTCAATTTTCGCATTTGTAGCCATATAGGTTGAAATGGTTCTTTCTTCTTCAATGCCTCACTTCTTCTTTAGAGTGTGGAATATAATCACCTTCTTGGCATTGTTGAACTTGAATTCCAATGATCAAATTTGAACTCCTCTCATCATGATCATCTTAGGTTCTCCTTGCATTGACGTGGAAAAATATCTTGCACAAATTTTCATTAGTAGCACCAAAAATATTATCAACATAAATTTGCACAAGTAAACAACCTTGCCCTTTTTCAAAACAAGAAGTGTAGTATCAACTTTACCTTTTGTAAAATAATTTTGCAAAAATTGCTAAGTCTATCAAACCATATACGGGGTATTTGTATCAACCGTACAAGGCCTTTTTATAAAAATCATTTGGCCTAAGAATTTTAAACTCCGATAGACTTCTATTTGAATAAAACCATTTAGAAAATTGGATTTAACATCCATTTGGTAAAGCTTGAAATTTTCTCAAAACAAGAATGGGCAAGTAAAGTGCAAATATTACATCAAAATCAATACCTTCTTCTTGATAACACCATAGAGCTACTAACCTTGCCTTGGTCATTTATCTTGTTCCAAAATACCAAAAATTCCTTCAAAATCTTATCAAGACATCTTGCACACGAGCATAGTAATATCGAATAATAGAGACACTATAGCAAGTAACACATACTATGCTTAAAGAAAGTCCTCAAGAATACACTACACCATGTAAGTTCAAATAAGCTTATAGAAAGCTAATATAAGGTCTCTTTTGAAATATGAAATTACGAGAGCATATAGTTGAGACCTCATTTACAAGAATCATATAAACAAGAGGTTTGACATAAGTATCCAAGAATAGTGGCATTTATATGTGCAATAAGATGCATAACTTAGAAGATCAAACAAAATACAATCCTTTACAAATCTAGGATAAAACAAGCTATGTCAAATAATGCTTTTTTTAAAAAATCAAAAACATTCTCTTAATGGCACTTGAATAAAATAAGCACATAGGCATATGGCACAACATGTATCGAGACTAAGAGATGAATAACAATAGTGAGCGTACCTCGATAGTTCATGTTACTCTTGACATATTATGACGTAGATGTCCATTTGTGATGATGTATGAATCTTACACAATTCTTAAACAAGACTTTGCACAAAACAAAAATGATACAAGTGTAGGCTAAGCAATAAGAGATATTTTAAGCATGTTTGTGCTATATAATTACATAGGAGATAATAAACCACATAAGTCTAATTAAATGCACAAGAGTTTTTGAAACATCATGCAAGGTCTTCTTTTCAAAAATATTTTGAAATACACAAATATATTGAAGACCTAAATTTTAAAAATATGAAAACTCATATTGCAATAAAGACACAAATAAAAAACATGCAAATAAAATAAAATGCATATTTAAATAGGGAGATACGGTTTACCAATTTCGCCATTTCCATGGGTTGTGCCGTTCCCATTGTTGATGGTATCTTCCCTTTTGAAAATCTTCTTGTTGATGATGGTTTCTCCAATTGCTCCATTTCCAAGCATTGTGGCCTTCCCATTTTTGAAAGTGTCTTTCTCTTGGAAAATCATCTTGTTGATGATGTCTTTGCCACTTCCAAGGATTTTGTTCATCCCATTTTTGATTATTTCCTCTTCTTGGAAAATGACTTTGTTGAAAATGTTTTCTCCTTTGATCAAATGAAATGGTCATTTGATGTTTTCTTGGCGGTATGAATTTTCTTCGATTATTATTTCGCCGGGTACCTAATATAACATTGTTTTGTGGTACCCTCAAGTGCTTGGGTCCTTTGGGATTGGTCTTGAGACTTTTAGGTCTCTAAAGATAATTTGAGCTATTTCTAGCCCGACAAGTATTTACCGTATGACCTTTTTACCGCAATAAAAGCAAGTAATATTACTAACATGCATAGGAACTCGATTCTTTTTCATATGCTTGACAATATTAGGCTCATGATCAAGTTCACTATTCAAACTATCACAACCATTAACATTCACACCATTGGGCAATTTATTGGTACTCAAGTTGGATTTTGATAAATAAGTTTTCATGCAATTATTATCCTCAACAAGAGTACTATTTTGTTTTTCAAGATTTCTAACCTTGTCAAGTGTGGTGGTGTGAGCACATGATAGTGATTCATAGGAAGTAAATAGACTATCCTTTTCATTTTTCAAAACATTGAATTCCTTTTTCAAATTTTTGTACTTAACTAATAAATTTTGGAATTCATTTTGAAGATCATCAAAATCCTTTTGCAAATAACTATAATCATTTTAAATGACAATATCATAGGAAGTAGAGGGTTTAAGACATACCTCGTTTTCTTCTTCGATGCCCATAAAACATTGTTCGACTACTTCATAGTCGGAAGTTGTAAAAGGTTTGTTCCTTAGATTTGAACTTGTATCCCTTTGAGAAGTAGATGCTTTTGTTTGACTCCTTTCATTTGCAAATACTCCATAGATGGCTTCTAATTTTTGCCATACTTCATGTGCCGATCGAATTCCTACAATATGTTCATATTCCAAATTAGTAAGTGAACAATACAAAATATTGAGAGCTTTACCGTTTAAGGAGATGATTTTCTTCTCTTCATCATTGAGCTTTTTGAAGGCTTTGGAGGTGTATGGTGTGTCTATCATCGGAATGGATTCTCCATTTATGACGATGTTCCAAATATCGAACCCGCAACCTTGTAAATAACATTCCATCCTTTCTTTCCAAAATATAAAATTTTTGGAATCAAATCGAGGTGGCTTGGTGGTGGAGGTGCCGGAAAGATGAGCTTCGTTTGTCGCCGACGATCGTTCCTCTTCACTCGCGATGTGAAACGAGCTTGCCAAAGAGTTTGGCTTTGATACCACTTGTAAGTCCAAGCGGCTACGATAATCTAGAGGGGGGTGAATAGATTATCTCCATATTTTCGATTTTACCCTCTTTTTCGAACCGAAAGCTCAAAGACAATAATAAAGGTGCGGAATGTAAACAACACACGTCGATTTATAGAGGTTCAACCCACCTAGGGCCTAATCCTCTACCACTCCAGTATATCCGGGATGGATTTCAAAAAGAAAAATGATTTATTAATTACCAAAATTAATACAACACCAACTTACAACAACACCTTGAAGAGCACCACACTCTTCTTCAACACCACCTTTGAGATTACCACAATCTCTCTTGAAGATTACCACAATCTCCAATGGCACCTTGTGAAGATTACCACAATCTTCAACCTTGAAGAATACCAAATTCTTCAACACCTCAACAAGAAGATTACCACAATCTTCTCACACCTAACACCTAGATCACCCAAGTGTGTTCTTACCACAAGAACACTCACAACGATATTTTGTGTTGAATGATAACCCAAAAATTCAATATTACAACTCGATAATGAATTATACAAATGAGTGCAAGTGTAATCAAGAATAGCCTAGACCTCAAGAATGTGAAAGTGATAAGCTAGGCAAATTACAACAAGAATAATGACAATATAAGACCAAGTGTTTGCTTGAGTATATCTTGTTGTGTTGTGTTGTTCACTCTTTTTGTTGTGCTTCAAATCTTCCTCTATTTATAGGAATTGCAATTTCTACAAAAAAATTGCAATTAAAATCAAGATTATAGCTGTTAGAAATCAATCCCACAAATTAAGGAAAAGTTGTCTGCTGCACAACGGTTAGAATTTTGTTGTCAAACTAGAGGGCGACCGGTCGCGCACTGATAAGATTAGAAAAAGAACACAACAAATTTTACACAGGGTGACCGGTCCAAAGGGGGGTCGACCGGTCGCCCTAGGGTGCGACCGGTCACCCTGACCAGTTTTGATAGTTCCGCGAGTTCTGCTTTCAAGAAACTCGTTCGCAGTGTAATCGCCTCTTTCTTTGTCGACCTCGACCTCCTAAATGAAATGTTGTCCGACTTTTGTCGAAAATAAACCCCAAGAAATACTCCAAAAAATTCATAAAAATATTTTAAACCGATCGGGAGTATTTAGGACAACATTAGGATTATAGTTTTGATGAAATAACACATTAACACAAAAAGTGTTGTCCGATATAAATTCCAATAAATACTCCGAAAAATAGTAAAAGAATTTTAGACCAATTGGTAGTATTAGGACAACATTTAGAAACATAGTTTCAATGTAAAAACCCATTGTCATAAAATCATTAAAATTGTTGTCCAATATTATCGAAAATAAACTTGAGGAAATATTCCGGAAAATATTAAAACCATTTTAAATCATTTAGCAGTATTTGGACAACCTTTAAAACCATTGTTTTGGTATAAAAACAAAATCATCAAAATCATGATAAAACCATTTATCAAACAAAATCCTGACCATCGAATTTGATCAAGTTTTTCAAATTCCAGAAACCGTCCTTTCAAGTCCGATATAAGCCAAAAACACATTTTCTCTCTCCTCACAAAAACTCTTTCGTCTTCAACAAGCAAGGATTTTTCTCTCTGTGAAAGCAAAAACCATACTTTCTAAAAATCGAGATTTTACGCTTTTTCACTGTTTATCTTCTTAAAAAATGGAAGCTACAAATTACTTCGTAAAGATGTCCGAGAAGATCCACTCCAGATCCACAGTGGACTTCAAAGGAATGCTGAAGCAGGGCGCTGATGAAGCCCTAGTGAAGAAAATCGCAGAGAAAATCAAGAAGTCTGGTTTGAAGGACTTTCTCACTATGGAGTTCTCTCACACATATCTAGAAGAAGTCGCGATGTTCTATGTCAACGCGGAAGTGCATGATGATGAGATTAGCTCATCTGTCCATAGAAAGGCCATAAAGATCACTGCTGCTGGCCTTGCTGAGCATTGCAAGTTGCCTTTTGAAGGGCTGAAAGAGATCACCGAGAAGGATGTCAACATTGCTGCGGCTTTGAAGGAGATAGCCAAGCCTGAGTCAGCTACGAAGGCTGTCTATATAGCCAAGAAAGAGTTGATCAAAGATTATTACCACAAGCTGATGGACATCGTGTCCAAATGCGTAGATATGAAGTTCGGAAGCTTTAACTAGCTATATCGGACTAAGCTGGTGGTGATGGTCAGCTGACCCTAATGAAGACAGTTGCAACCACTCCAGCTCTCTCTCCCAAGCCTATTCAGAAGGAGAGATCTGAGGCAGCTAAACATGCACCTACCCCTGCAGCCAAGTCCAAGAAGGCTCCTGCCCCTGCCGCCGAGCCTAAAGCACATGTCCCTGTAGCCGCCGAGTCAGAAGCCCCTGCCCCCGCAGCCAAGATCAAGAAGGATACCTCTAAGCCTTCTCCGATCGTGAAGTAGAAATGCTCAATTGTGCCCCGCAAGCCAGCTGCAGCGAAAAAGATAAAGATGGTGGAGCCAGAGCCATCACTGAAGAAGCTGAAGATGATGTTGTTCCTCTTGTAAGAACCAAGAAAAGAAGACTTTTTAGGAAGTCTGAGCTTGAAAAAGCTGAGTCTTCCACTCAGCCAGAGAAGCCCGAGAAGGAGACTGCTGATGCTCAAGAAGAGCAGTCTCAAGAGAAGGATTGTGGAGATGTGGCCACCATGGATGCCCAGAAGACTATTGATGTCGATCAGTAGAGTGTAGAAGACCCAATTACCCGAGGGACAATTGTGGAAAAGCAAGGAGCTGATACAGCCACATTGGCCGAAGATAGAGTTGTCCACTCCCCTCAGACTGATACAAATAAACCTGAGGAGGAGAATGCTCCACTGGCTACGATTCAGAAAGAATGAGATGATAATGATTTAATAATGCTATCTCCTATCTATCCTGACATTTAGCGAGATTGACGGAATGGAGAAATTGGTAGCTGGATTATTCTTGACAACAATTTGAGCACCCAGAGTATATTGAAGAAAAAGAGGAGCTCTTACGCTTCCTAGGAAACGTCTCTATCCACTATGCCCTCAATGAAGATTTTTGTATGGAAGCCCTCCATGCCATCAAGGAAGATGAGAAAGAAAAAGCTTTGGAGAAGGCCAAAGCTCTTGAAAAATCAAAGATGTGCATGTTCACTGGAGGTCATGAGCATCAAATGGAATCGACTTACAACAGCGACCTACAAGAGATTGATCCTGCTGAAGCAGTTGAGAAGGCCGAGTTCCGACAGGCCATCAAAAAATCAAAAGCCATGCATGAACAACAAATGCAAGAGGGTCAGAGAGAATCTTCTAAACTCTCTCCCAGCTCTAACCCATTGGATGTGGCGCAGAATACAACTACTGACATTGTTGCCACCACATCCCCCGTGCAATCTGAAAATGGCTCTTACGGGAATGACAATGAAGCTAGGGAAGGAGATGAAGCGGGCACCCTAGCCAATCCAACCCGCAAAGAAGGTGTTAAGACACCTACCCCCATGGCTGATAACTCGAGTAAAACGGTGAGTCTCAGGAGAAGAGTAACCCTACAATCTCTAACTTAGCTGGTGAGCCAGCTGAGGGGGAAGCTCTCTCCACCACAGCTAGGTCGGATGATGCTATGGGAGACCAAACCATGGAGAAAGGAGGCAAATGTGAGAAATCAATGGAACATCAGAGTGAATTTGACAAAGCTCGGACGGTTGAGATTGTCTTAGCTGAAACTTCTTCTGCATTGAAGGTCGATGATGCTATTGATGCAGCTAAGACAATGGTTGGAATGGAGACCATGGGAGTTGAGACTCCTGGTAGTGTAATCCTAGGAGTTGAGACTCCGACGGATGCTAATGAAGACCCTAAGGCAGATGAGTCCGGCTTGGGGAAATGCCTAAGACCCTACCTGCAGATTGAGGCGCAAATAGGGATGTTGAAGGCCCTACAACGGTTGAAACTGCTGGGGGTAATGAAGGCCTAAAGGAGGTTGAGACTTCCTTACGTAAAGAAGTTGAGAAAGAGCAAATTCCTCATGTCGAGACGGCTGATGAAGAAGATAAAATCAACACTCTCAGTGATTCCTAGGAAAACATTGACACAGAATTTCTGAAATCCGACAATGAAGCCGAGTCAACACCCATTGATGAACCTGCCAAGGACAAGGCTGAGGATGCTCAAGACTCTCTGATCTTAATCGGTGATAAAATAGCTCTGATGAGGTTCGTATTCAATGATGAGCCAACCCCAATGGCTACATCACACTCCGATGATGCTGATAAAACAGTTGAGGACCAGTCGACTCAAAAGGAAATGCAAACTGATACCAACTAATTTGTTAACAAAGCTAAGGGTCGGTCGGTGAGCAAGCAAACCGCAAAACTACTCATCTTCGAAGCTGACCGGTGGTGAGCTAAGACATTTGCTCCCAATGCCACCGAAGCTAGTACAGCTGAGGCAAGTCAAGCTGACTCTACTCGAATGGAGAAGGGAAAGGCTCCACAAGTTGGACCTACAGGAATCCCTCTCGTCCCAGACAACATGTTTGAAGAAATATTCCACTTTGAAGTCGAGTTGCCACCTCTGGATGTCGAGTCTGCTAGAGAACAAGCCAAGTACACTGTGGAAGTAGAGCCCAAAGTTCCAGCTGATTCTACAATAGTGCCTATCGGTTTCGACTTTGATGTTGTTTGGACTCTTGCTTCTACAGCCGACTTCCGGAAGGCGTTTAAAGCCATTTGCAAAGATATTGATAAAATGGAACATGGCTTCGCATCGTTAGAGCTAAGGCTGGACAACCGTGATGCAAATATCAGCGGGGACATTCGTGGTGTTGTACTACGAATCAGAGAATGGGCTGCACATACAATTGCTATCAGATTAGAGCAAGTCCGTTACTTCAAATCATTCATTGCATAGTTGCTCGTCTGGAGTGCGGATAATGTACAGTTTCAGCAGAGGCAGAAGGAGTATATGGTGAAAATTGAAGAATCCCACAAGTAGGACATGGAGTTACTTATGCTGCAACACAAGAGTGAGATTGCAAGAATGGAGGCTAACATGAACCAGTAGTTCAGTGTTCTCCAAACAGAAATGAAATTAATGCCAGCTGAGTCAAAGGCTACGTGGTCAAAATTCCGAACAGCTTACTCCAAAGCAGATGACAAGCAAACCTCTACTAATAGTCGACTTCACTTCATTCTTAGTGGATTGTTCCCTGGCCTAACCCTATCATTTGGTGATGATGCCAAAAAGGGGGAAGATGAGGCCTTGAAGGAACTGAAGGAAGAGAAAGTGAGTCATAAGGTGGGGAAAAAAAGAAGTACTAGCTAAGGGGGAAGAAAGCTCGAAAAAACCCCCTTTGAAGCTTATGTTTGACCAGACTCCTCAACAAGGAGAGTTAACAACTTCACTTCTTAACAAGCTACCAAAAGAGCTATCAGTGGAACAGAAAGCTGAAATGGCAGTTAAAGAATCAAGAAAGGCCATCGAAGCTGGGAAAAGGTGGCTGAGAAGTATTCTGCGTGTATTCAGAACATAAGAAAGTAATATGATGGTCCTCCAGCAGGAAAAGATTTCCATGCGATCAAGCCCCCAAAAAACATTGCTATGCCTGATGCTGGGTGTGATAACAGGAAAAAAAAGTAGATAAATAAATAAATAGGGGTTAGTTTAGGGGTTAGTTTATAGGTTAATTTAGGGGTTATATTAGGGGTTAATTTAGGATTTAAAAAAAAATTAAAAATTAGCCTATAAATACATGGTTAACCCACATATTTTTTTCACAATTTTGTAAATTCTCTATAATAGAAAACGAGGTAATCGAGGACTAGGACTTTTGTCATTCAATTTTTCTACATCAAGTATCTGCGGTTATTAAGGTAGGGATTTCTATATTATTTGTCTTTATTTAATGTTTCATGATTGTACTTCATTGATTGCAATATATGTCAAGAGGAAATAAATTCATATAAGCTAGGGGCTATGAAAAGGGTCCGGGATCAAATGTATCATCGGGTGAACCCGCTAATGCTATATATCGGAACCGCGCGATTTAAAAAGAGGAAATTAATGAATTTACCGTTGTAATTATGTGAATATTTTTCATGTTATATTAAATATTGTGGATGTATCCCTACCGAAGCGAGATGAAGCTCACCCCTATTATTATCATGACATTCGGGTTGAGGAATCCGGTGAGGATATGATGTGGATGGTGGAATAAATCATGCTATATTTATATTTTAAATAATTGTGATCGACTAAATTTTAGATTTATGTCTTTAATTTTTCCGGTTTATGCTTGGAATAATTGTTGGATATTTAATATGGAAGATGTAGTATTATTATTATTATTATTATTATTATTATTATTATTATCATTATATTTTTTTCTTAAGAATTAAAATTCTAAATCAACTTTTTGATAATTATTGGGATTACTTTAATTTATAAATTTGTGTTTTCTTAAAAATATTTTTAGAATACTTTAATTTCATAAAAGCGGGTCGTTACAAGTGGTATCAAAGCGGTCCACGTTTCGTAGGCTTGTTAAAAAAATTGAAAATTAAAATGTACAGATTTTTCTTTAAAAAATAATAAAATTCAAACTTTTTATAAGATAAAATGGTATAATAACATCCACCTCCATCATATCTTATCGGTCTCCTCAAGGTATGAGAATTATTAATGCAAGTTACATTATACAATTGTACCAGTATGCTCATTTATGTCATGATGAATTCCATATTATTATATTCTGCTTTAGAAATATAATATCAGTTTATATGTTAGATAAATAGAAACCTTGTATTTCTCTTTAAAAAAAACAATTGTAAAAATAGACTTATAGTTGCAAATGCACATATATATAGATGGCAGGAACTCGCACTCGCCACACTGCAAGAAAGAACAATAATAATAATAACTGGGGTCTGAACCATCCCATTAACCGACTCAATCATTATTTCAACTATCAAATTGAGGAGGGGGGATAGCATTGGAGAATATATAGTTAAAATTCATCAGTTGTGGTACAATGTGAGGAATGTCATCGGCGCTCCAAACGAACGTGTTGCATCCCGTAGAGTGATTGATATCTCACCCTGGAGGTACGAAAATGTATCGAGATTTAAGAGAAGTATTTTGGTGGCGAAGTATGAAAAGAGACATTGGAACTTTTTTAGAAAAATTCTTGATTTGTCAGTAAGTTAAAGCCGAACACCAAATACCATCTGGTGTGCTCAAACCCCTTGACATTCCAGAATGGAAATGGGAGCACATAACAATAGACTTTGTGGTAGGGCTTCCACCATCAGTCAAGGGAAACAAGGTTGTTTGGGTTGTAGTAGATTGGTTAACAAAGTCAGCTCATTTCTTACCTGTTAAGATGACGTTTAGTATGGAGCGATATGCACAAATTTATATTGAGGAGATAGTGAGACTTCATGGAGTTCCTGTGTCAATTGTTTCAGACAGAGATACGCGTTTTACTTCTAAGTTTTGGAAAAGTCTACAAAGTGCCTCGGGAACAAAACTAAACGTTAGTACGGCTTATCACCCGCAAACAGATGGACAGTCTGAAAGGACTATACAAATATTTGAAGATATGTTGAGATCATGTGTGCTCGACCTAGGAAGTAATTGGGAAACATTATTACCATTGGTAGAATTTGCTTATAAGAACAATTATCAAGCGACTATTGGGATGGCTCCATACGAGGCGTTATATGGAAGAAAGTGTAGATCACCATTATATTGGAGCGAAGTTGGGGAAAGAAAAATTTTGAAGTCTGAATTAATTCGGAAACTGTTGAGAAGATAACTATAATACGAGATCGAATAAAGATGGCTCAAGATAGACAAAAGTCGTATGCTGATAGACGGAGAAAACATATACAGTTTGATGAAGGAGAAAAAGTATTTCTGAAAGTAGCTCCTATTAAAGGTGTTATCCGATTTGGAGAAAAGAGAAAGTTGAAACCGAGATATATCAGACCATTTGAAATCCTTACACGAGTTGGAGATTTAGCTTATCAGCTAGCATTACCACCGAGTCTATCAAGTGTGCACAATGTTTTTCACGTCTCTATGATAAGAAAGTACGTCCATGATCCAAGTCACATTGTGAATTATAAAGATCTGACAATCAACAATGACTTAACTTATGAGGAAGACTGAAGTCATTTTGGAACGCAAGATTCACCATTTGAGAAATAAAGATATTGCTTTGATTAAAGTACAGTGGAGACGTCGTGGCAGAAATGAAGCTACATGGGAGCGTGAAGAGGAGATTCGTGTCAAATATCCAAAATTTTCAATTCCAGGTAAGATATCGAATTTCGAGGACGATATTTTATTTATGGAGAGTAGAATGTGATAACAGGAAAAAAAAATAAGGATTAATTTAGGAGTTATTTTAGGGGTTAGTTTATAGGTTAATTTAGGGGTTATATTAGGGGTTAATTTAGGATTTAAAAAAATAATAAAAAATAATAAAAATTAGCCTATAAATACATGGTTAACCCACATATTTGTTTTCACAACTTTCTAAATTCACTATAATTGAAAACGAGGTAATCGAGGACTAGAACTTTTGTCGTTCAATTTTTCTACATCAAGTATCTGCGGTTATTACGGTAGGAATTTCTATATTATTTGTCTTTATTTAATGTTTCATGATTGTACTTCATTGATTGCAATATATGTCAATAGGAAATAAATTCATATAAGCTAGGGGCTATGAAAAGGGTCCGGGATCAAATGTATCTTCAGGGTGAACCCGCAATGCTATATTCAGGAACTGGCCAGTCAGAGAAAAAAGATAAAATTAATGAATTTACTGTTGTAATTATGTGAATATTTTTCATGTTATATTAAATATTGATAGATATATCCCTACCGAGCGAGATGAAGCTCACCCCTATTATTATCATGACTTTCAGGTTGAGGAAACCGGCTGAGGATATGATGTTGTGGATGGTGGAATAAATCATGCTATATTTATATTTTAAATAATTATTATCGGACTAAATTTTAGATTTATGTCTTTAATTTTTCCGATTTATGCTTGGAATAATTGTTGGATATTTAATTTGGAAGATGTATTATTATTATTACTATTATTATTATTATTATAATTATTATTATCATTATATTTTTTTCTTAAGAATTAAAATTCTAAATCAACTTTTTGATCATTATTGGGATTACTTTAATTTATAAATTTGTGTTTTCTTAAAAATATTTTTAGAATACTTTAATTTCATAAAATTGGGTCGTTAACTGGGTTTGAGCCCAGATCACTAGAGGAGTTTCAAACTCTAGAGGCACAAGGTTACTTCCAAGATATGACTCTACCGCAAGCCTAGGACATGTACTGGGAGAAAGGTCTCGATGTATGTAATACTGTTGAAATGTGATGAGTTCGGCAAGCACTCAACTGGAAAAGCAAAAGGTCCAATACAGTACACACCCAGAGGATGAGCTGAGTCGAGAAGAGGAAAGGGAAGATCAGGTGGAAGTGGAAGAGGCAGAGGTTATCAACCTCAGCCAAAACCTCAGGATATAAATTATATTAATCCACAAAAGATGGGATTAAACTACTAGGTTGGATATGATCATCTAGCTATTTTGGAAGTTGAACGCAAGAATGATGAAGCTGTAAGAAGGCAAGAAGCTGAGAAAGAAAGGCTATATCGAGAATGGGAGGAAAGGCAGCGTAGGGATGACCCTGCTGCAAGGCGTGCCTATGAGAAGAAGAAGAGGGATGAAGAAGAAAGGAAGAGGAGAAGAGCAGATGAGGACAGAGGAGAGCTTGAGATGAAGAGAGAAAAAGGAAGCAGCCAAGACGTTGAAGACGGCTGCAGCCCCTTTATGTATTTTACTTTATTGTAACTACACAGCTGTAAGTATTCTGATACCTTCTTAGTAATTTTGCTCTGATACTAGTTGTAACATAGCTTTGATACATGTTGTAATGCAATATTTGTATAAGCTTTGATTCAATTTGTAAACAAATTAGTAAAGGACAAGAATGCTATGATCAATAAAATTGATTATTGAAAGCATACATTCTTTATTATTGCACTGCTTATGTTTGCTATTTATTTATTTAAGTTTTGGCATCATCTAAAAGGGGGAAATTGTTAGGAAATTTATTTCTTAGATTTTGATGATACTATGTAAAACTTAGAATAGGAAGTTGGCACCCCATATTCCTTGTATTTCTATGTTGTAATAGATAGGACTGAAAGAGCTGAGTGAAATCACTTATGTCGAAGAATACAAGAAGTCAACTGAAGACAAGAGTGAAGACTCTGCTGTGTGTCAGCTGAGTATGTTCAAGATGGAAGGCAAAGACTCGACTGAAGGAGAGACGGCTGAGGAAAAGCTGGGTGAAGGATAAGGAAGTGTCAGTCAAGTCAATAGAGAAGCTAAGTCTAACAGTTGAAGTGACAGTTAAGTCATTACCATATGATTGGAGCAGACTCAAGTCAAGGGTAAAAAGCGTGATCAAGTCAAGACAACTGACATTGATCTATTGGAAGAAAGTCAAGGATGTTTCTCAAAATAGTCCAATCTGCAAGGTCATAAAGTGTTTGGTCCAGAAATATGCAAAAGGGATAAATCAATAGGAAACAATGAAGCATGTGTCAAACCCTGTAAAGCTGCAGAGGCATTTAATACGAGGAAGGGTCAACATCACATTGCTGCAATCCAAGAAAAGACAAGCCCACGAACAAAAAGTGTCATTTGAAAATAGCCTATCTCTTCAACGGGCAAATTTTCAAATGAGCACTATAAAAGGATTAGAAAGCATTTGAGAAAAGGTAACGATTTACATGAGCAAAAATCAATCTTACAAGCAAGCATAACCTGCAATATTCTCAAAGCTTATCAAGAAAATTCCTCAAGTCTAAATCTCGAAGGAACTCGATCCAACACACACTGTGAAGGAAAGATTACTTCAACCAGTTGAAGAGGAAAAGTTTCAAGAACAAAAAGGGGTATACTCTCCAAGTTTGAAGGAGCTGTAGTGAGGTTCAAGATCGAATCAGAAGTTTCAAGTTTGTTGAAAGGCTGTGTGATCAATTCCAAAGGCTTGAAGAGAGTTGAAGTAGCAATGCAACTGTCTTGTGAAGAAGCTGAGTTGCAGGAGAAGCCGGTTGTGTGATCAAGGTTATTTCTAGATCAAGAAGCGCTTGTAACTCCGATCTTTACTTAGTGGATAACTCTGGAGTTGGAGAAGAGTGGATTAGAGGAATTACCCCATTCTCGAACCACTATAAATTTGCTTATATCATTTACCTTCAGCATTTACTTTCTTGTTTATATTTTTATATCTGCTGATAAGTTATATTGTTATCCCACTGATAATAACAAGTGCTAAAACAAGTGTTAAAAACGTGCTTAAATTTAACAAATGGTATTAAGTCTTCCGTTGTTAAAAACCAAATCATCTAAAAGTAAAGTGTTAGCTGACGCAACTAAGTTATACAATCACCTGCTCAGTCTAGTCTGTTGAGTGGGTAACTTTGCTAAAGATAGCCAACCTAGCTGTCCCCCAAGGACTTAGCTGATTTGAGTCAACTCTGTTGAATATTATAAAAGGACTAAAAAAAGTGAAAATTTGGTAAGGTTTATTCAATCCCCCCCTTCTAAACCTTACACCACACCCTTTGGGACCTACATTTACTTATAAAAGTGATAATTTAAGTCTGTTATATTTATTTTTCTTTTTCACTATACTGAACTCCTAACCTGTAAACTGTATTAAAAATATGATACTTCATCTCAAAAAATGGACACTTTTACCAGTAAAGTGTTACATTAACACTGTCATATTTGTTTTTTCTTCTTGATTGTGTTGGATTCTGTATTAAAAATATGATACTTTATCTCAAAAATTGGATACTTTTAGTCATAAAAGTGTTACTTTAACTCTGTCATATTTATTTTTTCTTCATATTCATAATATATGACTGTATTAAAAAAATATATAATACTTTATCTCTAAAAAATAGATACTTTTACTCATAAAATTGTTACTTTAACTCTGTCATATTTATTTTTCAATCTTCACTTTAATGAATTCCTAATTTGTGATTGTATTAAAAAATATGAAACTTTATCTCAAAAAACGTATACTTTTACTCATAAAAGTGTCACTTAACTATGTCATATTTATTTTTCCTTCTTCACTATAATGAAATTCCTAATTTGTGATTGTATTAAAAAATATGATATTTTATCTCAAAAAGGGATACTTTTACGTATAAAATGTGCAGTTTATCATGCTTATGCAGAGAAGGAAGATTGAATGAGGAGTTCATAAAAAAGAGATATATCATCTTCTTTCTGTTTTTTTTTTTTTTGCTTTTGATAACTCATCTTGCAGGCTTATATCATCTTCTTTCTCATACAAGTAGGTGATGTATCAACTATCAACTACGTTGATGCCTTTTCTTTCCAACTGATGTGAATAAATAATTTATACTGTTGGAGAAAGGAAGAAAGAAGAAGATGGCAGCTGCCTTGCTACTACAGCCCACTTGCTCAAGCTCTTTGGATTTGATCACGAATCCCTCCAAAAACTTGAGAGTGGTTCGACCTTGAACCTTCCTACAATCCTCCGTGGAATGTTGACCCCTTGATTCTTCAATAATTTCCTCTTCAACTGATTGAAGTTATCTTTCCTTCACAGGTGAGTGTTGGATTGATTTCCTTCGTAGTTTAGGCTTGAGGATTGAACTTGAATGATTTGAGAATATTTTTGGTTACATATATTGCTTTTCTAGCTCGTATTTGTTTTTCAAAATGTCAAGGTAACCAACATTCTCTCAAATAAACTCCTCAGCCTTTTATAGTGTTCTTTTGAAAATTTGTCCGTTGAAGAGATAGGCTTATTCTCAAAAGACACTTGTGGTCGTTGGCTTGTCTTATTGCAGTCCTTGGAATTGCCACTTCCTCGTATGAATTGTTCTTGACTTTCGAGTTCGACATGGTGCGAGTGCTTCCCATTGGTTTATTCCTTTTGCACGCTTCGGGACTCGAGCACTTCAAGAAAGGTAGCATGGAGGTATTACTTGTTTAAGTAATTCTTTTGATTTATGTGCAACGGATCTCTTTCAGTTATCTTGACTTGACTGCATTTCCTTGCTTTCCCAGGTGACTTAGAGTCAGCTTCCAATCATTGGATGACTCTTCTGTCACTTCAATTTGAGACTTGGCTATCTTGAGTTGACTTGACTGATACTTTACTCAGCTGCATCTCAGCTGTACCTTCAGTCGAGTTCCCGTCTTCTCTTCTTTGCCATACTCAGTTGTCTTGCAGCGGAGTCTTCCTTCTAGTCTCCAGTTTACTTTTTGCATGTTTAGGCATAGCTAACTTAACTCAGCTTGACCAGCCATATTTATTACAATGCAGTTTACAACAAAAATGGGGTGCCAACTTCCTATTCTAAGTTTTACATGGCATTCATCAAAATCTAAACAATAAATTTCCCAACAATTTCCCCCTTTTTGATGATGCCAAAACTTATACATTCAAAGTGTAAATAGCAAATATACATACAGATAGTGCATTCACGGAGAATGTATGCGTAGAATCAATTCTTTTATTGATCATAACATTCTTGTCCTTTACACAACTATTTACAAAGTGTATCAGAGCAAACATCTATGTCTACACAAAAATAGAGAATTTACAGATTTATTACAGAAGACTTACATAAAGTGTATTTACATAGTAAAATACATGAAGGGGTGGATAGCAACACTTCATCTCCTTCGCTTCCTCCTTCTTTCTTCTTCTTCAGCTCTGTCATCTTCTGGTCTTCTTTTCTTTTTTTCTCATCTTCAGCTGCTTTCTTCTTCTTTTCATACGCCTTCCGGGCAGCTTCATCTCTTTTTATTCTCTCTTGTCTCTCCTCCCATAGCTGAGTTTGTCTTTTATTTTCTTCTCCAATTCTTTTCACATACTCAAAGCATTGTTCTTAGCCACTTGCAGATTGGCTACTTGGTCAAAACTTTTGTAGATCCCTCCTCTTTTGCCTGGATCTATGTACTCAATGTTTTTTGGGCGAGGTCTAGGTGAAACCTCTCCCTCCACCACTGCTTCTTCCTCTACCTCTTCCTCCGGCGTGTATTGATTGGGGCCTTCTTTTTCCCGGTGAGTGACTAGCGGAGTGACCAGCAGAGTGACCGCCGGTAGTCACGCTCTGTCCGCTTCTTCACATAGTGTGAGACCTTTTCCTCAAGACAAGTCCTAGGCTTGAGCCATGGACATGTTTGCGAAGTATCCTTGAGATGCGGCGTTTTAAATTCATCAACCGATCTAGCTCGATTAAAGGCATCCGAGATGGCATAAGTGTCTCTGCTCTCTTTGGAATGCCTCAATGTTGTTTCAAAATATCCATAACTCGGGCATTCATCCTTCCTTCCACTTCCTCTATCCGTGATTCAACTGTCTTTCTCTTGTCAGCCATAGGTACAGCAGAGTGTTGGAGTGGCAGAGTCACTGGGAGTTTGCCGATAATATCAGCTGTGACAAGACCTTGTTGGGGGGTTTGTGCAATCATCAAGGTCACATCTCTCGATCCTTCCCCTCAAGCGAGACTTCCCTTTCTTTTCTCTTGAAACTTCCTCATTTGTCTTTTCCTTCAATCGCTTGCTCCATCCTTCTCAACTTCGAGATCCCTTTGGTGCTTTTAGGTATTCCTCTTCCCCTTTTTGGCATCATCAAAGGAGAGAGAAAACCACGAAACAAACTAGCAAGCGGGAAGTCGAGTGGCGATAGCTAAGTTCGCTTCGAGTGCATTGCGGAGTATGCTACGCGAAACTCGTAGCGAGTAGAGTTGGATTGACTTTAAGCGGCTTCATCTCGGCCATGAGAAGGCTGAATTTTCGATCCATGTTTTCTTCCATACGCAGGAGCTCATTCTTATTTTGCTCACGCAGCAGACTTTATCTCAAGAAGTGTGAGATTCATGCATGTGCTCAATGTGTTCTCTCAATTTTGTCTTCGCATCGGCATTCTCATTTCGCCATACCAACGACTTGTTGAACAATGTTCGAAATATCTAGCTTGTTCCACACGCATTGTTTCTTTTTGTTGTTGCCACCACTTTCGGATTTCGACTATTATGCCTCTCAAGTCGGCCAGTAAGGTTGGCATCTCTGTTATCCGGACTCATGTCCATCGAGGCCTGGTGCCTCTCCATTCGTTCAATTTCGGTAAATAATGCTTTGAACACCTCCCCCTTAACTTTGTTCCCTCAAGGTTGCGGTGACGGCCAAGAAACGTCAAAATCATAGTCACCGAACGATGGTATCGATGGAATGACAGGATGCAGTGCGTGGAAGCGCTCGAGATCTCTTTCGACTCTTCGGGAGGTCGGGTACCTCCGAGAGAGAAGGGAAATGATTCTACAAAGGGATCATCACGGGCAATGAGTGGTGCTCGTGAAGTTCCTTGTGAAGTCGAACTGCTGCGGCTTGGGGAGCCGCGATGGACTGTTTGCTTTGGGGTCGGGGTTGTGAAGTTGACCCGACTTTCGAGCCTCATTTGTCTCAACACTTCGTTGGTCTCGGTGGTTTATCCACATGAGCCGATCGGTCCTCGGCCTTATTAGAAGCATCATCGGATGATGATGAGATTTCCATGGGTGGCTCATCATCAAAGTTGTAAGTTTGACAAGTAGACTTGAGGTCAGACTTACTCGTGGTTGGAACATCCTCAGCTGAGTCTTTTGGATTAGTCACGGGGGATGACTCGGCTTCATCGTCTCTTTCCGATCCTAGAAAGGTTACATCAGGATTATCCTGGGAATCGTGAAGCGCTCTTATCTCCTTTTCTGATGGATCAATGATAGCAGGAGGGATGTTCTGTACTTTAGCTTTTTTACCCCGGGAAGTCTCAACCTCCCGTGGACCTTCATTACCTCCCCAGTCTCAATCAAGCAGCGAGGCCTGGACATCCCTTTCGACGTGTGTCACTGTCTTAGGGTCTTTCGGTGGCATCCATTGGAGTCTCAACTCCATGGATTGCACTTTCGCCGCCAGTGTTAACTCCCAAGGTACATTCCTTCCGTGCCTAGACTACATCAAGCGTCATTAGCCTTCGAGAGCGGTTGGCGCCTCACCGAGAGCAGTCTCAATTATCGAGCCTCGTCGATGACAACTTGCTGTGTACTTTGTGTTTGTTCCTTCTCCACTTCGCCTTCTAGATTCATTGTGGAGTCACCGCAACATCATCCTCGGCCTTGCTGCGGTGGAGGGAGTTTTCCCCTCGGCACAATGTGAGTGACTTGGAATGGGGTCACTCGTCTCGGACTCACTGTTCCCATTGAGTATTCGATCGTTGGGGCGGTGGTAAGACACCTTCATTAGGGGTTGGCTCAACCTGGGGTCCCCACTATCCCGTTTCATCGCCGATTCCTTAGTTCCTTCTTCCGAGTGAGTGGGAAGTGGTGGCAAAGAACAACGGTGGCAATATATGTCGCACCACTCCCATTGGGTCTATCTCCGGCTATGTTTTGGAGGACTCTCCTGGTCCCTCCATCATTCTTTGTTCATGAAGGATTCGGATTCTCGCATTGCGTCTTTGCATTTGCAATTCTTCCGTGGCGGCAAAGAACAGGTCCAGATCCTCATCACTTTCTCGATAGGGCGTCAAAGTGAGGATGTGTATGCTCGGGTGCGGTGATAGGGCGAGATCTTTGGCCTTCTCACGTTCCTCTGCGTCCTCGTTTTTTTAGCCCGTTCATTTTCTTTTCGAATTTCAGTATATTTATGCAATTATCTCGTCAAGGGCTTGCAAAGAATGTGTCCACCTCAAGAAATCAAGAATTCTTCTTCCTCAAAGAATGAACTCGGATATTCAAATCGCACTGACAAGGCTCGCCTTCCCATTTTCTCCACTCTCGCAGACGATTTTGGATGTCCGGATATAATGGAGAGTGCATGATTACATCGTCTTCATCATCCTCTTGCTGGCCCTCGTTTCAGGTATTGAGGGTAGCGAGACTTTTTGCTCAACACCTTCAAGAACCTCTATTATAGGTGTGGAGAAAAACCCTATCAACAGGTGATTCGCCGCCTCGGACATTCTTTGTTCCTCACTTATTCGACTACGTTTGGTCTTCAAGTTGCCTCTCTCGATCACCCTCGCAGACTTGGCGTTTCATCAATCACTTACGGAGACTCTCTTCTTCTCCAGCGGTCTCAGTATCTTCTCCGGTGAGTGTGACTCGGGACTGCATTTGTTTCAAGCTCGGAGAGCTTGGAAAGTCTTCTTTTTCTCTTTATTTTAACCAAAGGGATTTACGGCTCCACTTCCTCCTCGGTTCATTGAAGGTGAATGCCTTCGCGAGATGTCTTAGAGGTAGCCGCCTTCCTTGTTGTGGCGATCCTCTTCTTCTTGATCACCGGAGAAGGGATTAATGGTTCTTCTCCACTGCGGCTGCGCAGGGGGGGAGACACGGCTGGGGGGGCGGTGACTCAGTGCGGGCGGGGAGCGGATTTGTTTTTCTTTCTTTGCAGGGGCAGCGTGAGTTCTCTTAGTTGCGCAGGGGCAACCTTCTTCTTAGTTGGAGAGGGGACAACAGATCTGTATCTTGGTCAGTGATTCCCCCTCACTCGTGACGGCTCTCTTAGCGTAGGCTCTCTTCGTGCGCGAGAGAGGTTTGATCGAACATCCTCTTATTTACATGGAACACCTTTCCATGTCGAAGAGGAACTCCTTTTACCTCCATCACCGTAGGCCCATCACTGCATCGTATCCTAGGGAACCTCCAAACATTCCGCCCTCCTTGAAGGATTTATTCCTACATTCTCGCAGTCTGCTTTGTAGACAAACTCAGCCGAGTTCACTTTCTTTTCTTCAATGATCGCGGCCATTACGATCAATTTCGCTTTGACGGTTGGTCAAGGCCGCCAAATTTGATGTCTATGCATTTGGCAACGATGTCCAACAATTTGTGGTAGTCCTCCTTGCTTGACCTCTTGTTAGTCGTGTAGAATATCTTTTCAACATAGTCGGTCTTGGCTACTTCCTTCCAAGCAAGAGCCCAAGTCAACATCGAGTTTCATTGATTTCTGGTGCTCCTTCCGCCGGTAATGAGCAGTGTTCTGCCAAATCCTTGGCAGTGATGATGAACTCCTTCCCGTGAACAGAGGATTTGATCCCCTCATCGTGAATCTCAGCGTTCACGTAGAACCGTGCGACCTCTTCCACATAGGTCATCGGAAACTCCATTGTCAGAAATGGTTTTAGCCCAGACGTGTCAAGGTTTTCAGCGATCTTCTTTATGAGGGCGTCATCGGACCCCTGTTTGACCATTCCCTCGAAATCCACAGTAGACCCGGTGTAGATTTGCTTTCCCATCTTGACAAAATCGTGAGTAGATGCCATTTTTCAGTATTTCACCGAATGAAACTTAGAAGATGATTTGAAGATTGATAGGGTTTTTGAGAGAGTTTTTGCCTTTGCTTTTGAGAGAGAAATGAACAGTTTTTGGTAATGTGTGAGAGAAACGGACGAAAATGGTTTAAGTATGGTTCATGAAAGGACGTGCGGGTGGTTTTTGAAACGTGATCGAAATCAACGGCTTAGATTTTGCACGCCGATTAGCATTTAATGTCTCGAATTTAATGCGGCAAAGCATTTATATCCAATCATAAGCTTGGTGTGCGACTTTTTGCTGTACACGTCATAATTATCTTTGACGTCATTCTTAAAAATATTCCCGCTTAGTAAAAATGACGGCGTTTTGTCACTTTGCTTATAAATGACTCAGCTTATCCCTTAGCCGATTTAACTCTTCTTCTCACGATTCTCCTAGTGACTCATTGTCGCCTAACTCTTACAACCTGTCTTTCCGATATGGTGATTCACTTAGCGATTTTGAAGTTCGACTCTTTTTCCCTTTTCGTGTTTCATTTCTTTTCTTTGAGTCTTCCGTGTGCTCATTTCACTCAATTAACCCCGACTCATGCTTGAGTTCTTCAAATCTTGACTCACATAATGGTTTTGTGAATATGTCACCATTTGTTTATCGGTTGAAATATATTCCAAGGTGATGTCCTTCTTTTCAACATGATCTCTTATGAAGTGATATCGACATCGATATGCTTTGTTCTTGAGTGCAACACAGATTTTGAGTGATTGCAATTGCACTTGTGTAATCACACATGATTGGAATTTCCTTTTCTTCAACTTCATAGTCTCTCATTCTTTGTCTCATCCATAGGACTTGGGCACAACAAGTTTGCCCGCAACTATGTATTCTCGCCTTTGTAGAGGTGGCTATTGAATTTTGCTTTTTTGCTAAACCAGGAAATTAGCTTTGTTTCCAAGCATTTGACATGTGCACGAGGTGCTCTTCCTGTCAACTCTACATCCAAAGATAGTCGAGTCCGAATAGCCAATTAGCTTGAATCCACCTTCATTTGGATACCATAAGCCAACTTCTTGGCTTCCTTTCAAATATCTCAAGATTCTCTTGGCTGCAGTCATGTGGCTTTCTTTTGGAGCGATTGAAATCTTGCACATACACCTACAAAGAAAGGTGATGTCCGCCCGCTTTGTGAGATAAAGCAATGATCCAATAAGTGCTCAGATCTTGTTTGATCTGTGCTTGCCATCTGCATTCATATCCATTTTGATCGATGTATTCATTGGTATTTTCACGAAGACTTCTCTTCCATACCAAATTTCTTCATTAAATCTCTGGTGTATTTTGTCCGACTTATGAAGGTTCCATCCTTCACTGTTTCACTTGGAGTCCAAGGAAGAATGTCACTCTTCCATCATGCTCATTTCGAATTTGCTTTGCATGAGGTTTGAAAATTTATCACACAGCTCTTTGTTTGTGGATCTAAAAATGATGTCATCCACATATATTTGAACAAGCAAGATGCTCTTCTGTCTTGAATTTCAAGAGTGTTCTATCCACTTTTCCTTTTGTGAATCCATTCTCGATCAGGAAGTGTGATAAAGTATCATACCATGCTCGGGTGCCTGTTTCAATCCATATAGAGCTTTCTTGAGTTGTATACCTTATCTCCAAGAGTCTTCTGCTCAAATCCCAGAGGTTGTTCAACATACACTTCTTCTTCCAATAAACCATTAAGGAATGCACTCTTTACATCCATTTGATATACAATGAAATTCTTGTGAGCTGCATAGGCGAGAAACATCCTTATTGCTTCCAATCTTGCTACAGGGGCAAATGTTTCATCAAAATCTATCCCTTCTTCTTGGCAATATCCTTTGGCTACTAATCTTGCTTTGTTTCTTACCACAAAACCTTCCTCGTTCATCTTGTTTCTGAACACCCATTTAGTGCCAATAACATTTTGATGGGTGGGTCTTTGAACTAATTCCCATACTTTATTTCTTTCAAACTGATTCAGCTCTTCTTGCATAGCTTGAATCCAATGTGTGTCATCCAATGCTTGTGACACATCTTTAGGCTCTATTTGTGAGATAAAGCATGTGAACATAGCTTCTTGTTGAGTTCGGATCTTGTTTTGATTCCTTCTCTTATATTTCCAATGACTAGTTCGGTGGATGGTCTCTCGGCCATCTTACATCAAGGTTAAGTAAGTTAGCTGGATTGATCGTCTTGCGGCTATGTTGCTTTGATCGATTCTCTCGTCATCACTTAGCAGATTTTCCATTGTTTTTGAGACTCACTTTCTCATCTTCATCCGAGTTTATAATTCCTTCGGCTTCAAAGATAGGGACTCTTTCGCATGGTTGGTTGATTCAAAGCTTATCACCGATTCTTCCATGTCTTCTCCATTTACATTTGGCTCATCAAACACCACATGAATGGATTCCTCTGTAACCATAGTCCTCTTGTTGAGTACTCAGAGGCTTTGCTTTCATTTGAGTATCCCAAGAAGATACCTTCATCGACTTTAGCATCAAAAGCCTTTAAATTATCTTTGCCATTGTTATGGATGAAGCATTTACATCCAAATATTCTAAAATATGCAACATTTGGTTTTCTCCTGTCCAAATCTCATGGGGACTCTTTGTCATTGTCTATTTATCATGCATCTATTTTGTGTGTAGCATCTTTGTGTTTATGCTTCACCCAAAATCTTTTAGGTAGCCCCGTCACCTAACATGGTCCTTGATGCTTCTTTGAGAGTTCTATTCCTTCTTTCTCGCAACTCCATTCTGTGGAGTCCTTGCTCCAGATAATTCATGACCAATGCCATTTTCAATACAATACTGAGTTATTATGCTATTTACAAACTCAGTTCCCCTGTCAGATCTTATTTTGATATTGGTTTGACTCTTCTCATTTTGAATCCTCTTCATCAGTTGTGGTAGTTTTCGTAGAGTTTTTTTCTTCTTACACATGGATATTGTCCATGTATATCTTGAGTAGTCATCTACTACCACCAAGGTGTATTTCTTCCCACTTATGCTAGCTGGTTCAACTGGACCAAATAGATCCATATGTAGCAGATGCAATATTCTTGTTGAAGATGGAGATGTCTTTTCTTTGAATGATGATTTGATTTGTTTTCATGTCTGACATGCGTCACATATACTCTCCTTCTTGTATACTGAGTCTGGAAGTTCTTCCACAAGATTGCTTCTGGCAAGCTTGTTAATCGTTTTGAAATTCGGGTGACTCGGCTTCTTGTGTCATAGCCAACTTGATTGGTGTGCTCTTTTGCTAAAAGACAGTCTTTGGGTGTTGCGGTTGACCAATCCACGACATACATGTTCTTTTGTCCGCATCCTTGCAACACAACTTCATTTGATTCAGTATCCTTGATTTGGCATATACCCATGTTAAATCCAACATTATAACCCTTGTCACATAGTTGGCTGATGCTTAGCAAGTTGAAGTTGAGTCCTTCAACATATGCAACATCCGTGATTTCTAATCCGTTTTTCTTGATGGATCCAATGCCTCTTATTTCTCCCGGAGCTTCATTTTCTCCAAATATGACTTTAGCTCCTTTGACTTCCTTGAATTTTGTGATTTTTCTTGTTTCTGTCATGTGTCGGGGCGACCACTATCCATGTACCAGGTTCCTTGGCACTCAATTTGTTCCTTGAACTCGCAAACAAGGAAGTTAAGTTTTAGGTACCCATATTTGTGCGGGTCCGAGGGGTTAGTATTGTAAGATGATCCAACCAACCTATAGCCAATTGATTTGACTCTAAGGGGTTGCCATCTATCAGTGCCATAATCATAATTAATTTTGGCAAATTGCTTGGGGATCTAGGTTCATACAACTATCTCTTTTGTCTGTATGCCTGTGTATGTGTTTTAGCAATTGCCTTCTTTGGGTAGTTGTGATATCTCTGAGTGTAGTGCCTAGGTGCATATGTGTGCTGATGAAAGCTCTTATACCTTTGGAATGGCCTTTCTTTGAGTTCTTGGCCTTTGCCATTTGGGCTTATATTCCATAGGTCTTTCTGATAGTTCACATTATTCCAATCAACTTGGCTTGGGTATTTTCTACCATTCCCATCATATGTGTTTCATTCATAGAACTTAAGGGTTTTTGGTAGCTCTGTTTCTTGTTTACATAGTATTTCTGTTTGGAGTTTCTTTGAGGAACTCTATTTGGATTTCTTCTCATTTGTCCTCTCAAGACACTCAATATTTTGTTTTTCTTTTCCTTTATAACCAAGGCCGTTTTCTTGTAATTGTGCTTTGGAATAAATGTGTGTGCACCATTTGGAGTTTTGGATTTTTGAGATACTTCATTGCTTGAAGATCCTTTTTCCAAAATTACTTTTGGAGCTTGACACAAAGACAGAGGAATTAAATCCTAAGCCCTGTCTTGTCTCCACATTCTCTTTGACTCATAATAAGATCATCCAATGATTTAGATGCCTTAGTGAATGAGGCAATCACATTTTTGAGGCCATTTTCCCGTCTTTTTATAGCAGCTATTTCTCGCTTATTAGCTTAGCATTTTCGATCTTTAAACTTTCATTCTCATCGCCTATTTGACTTAGAGTACTCGGTTCCTTAGTCATTTGTGAGTTTTAGCTCTTGAGTAGCTGTTTTCCTCATTTAGTAGTGTGTGTGAGGATTTAATGTGTTCAAAATCTTTCATTATTTTGCCTAATGAATCATAAAGATCGAGTGGGTGATGAAGTGTGTGTGTCATCACTGATCACTATCACTAGAATACGAGTGTGATGAGTCGAGTGTACCTCATCTTCTTGGTCGAGGTTGGTCTTGCTCCTTGGCCATCAAACAGATCAAGGCTTCTTCTTGAGTCACTTGAGTAGTCAACTTCACTACTCGAATCGGCTATGTCTCTTGACTTGGTTGTCTCGGCCGATCTCTGACCAACATTGCCTTTTTCTTTTCTTGTCTTCTTTCTCTCAAGACCTTTCTTTCTTCTTCATTCCTATATTTGTTGACCCTAGGATATGGGCAATCAATGGCATAGTGACCTGGTTGCCTCTGGTTCAAAAGATAGATTTTCAACCTTTTGATCGACTCTTTCCATTCTTGGATTTGACCCTTTGATATTGACCTTTTGATGCTCTGTTCTCTTGGTTGGCCTATCTTCCCTTGACTTGGAGGGAGCCGAGTGTCTTCTGGAGGATTCGCCCTTGCCTCTCTTGTAGTTCTTATTGAAGAACTTGTTCAACCTTTTAACCATCGGGGCTATTTCCTCCGGGTCAATTACTTCTTTGACCTTAGCTCTCTTGCCATCCTTAACAATTAGAGCAAATTGTTTTGGGCACATTTGCCTCCTCTTGGTCTTTTCTTCTCAGCTCAAATTCGTAGGCTTTGAGATTTGAGAATAGCTCATGGTTGGATGTCTTTGATAGGTCCATGGAGTGTCTCATGGCCATGACTTTCATATCCCACTCGGTTGGGAGACTTCTTAGAATCTTCATACACATTTCTTCGTGTATATTCTTTTCCAAGTGCGAGATAGCTTGTTGGTAATTTACGTGAACCGAGCATCCAGTTGATCCAAGGTCTCTCCTGCGATCATTTTGAAATTTTCAAATTTCTGTACGACCATTTGATAATTTATTTTCCTTGATTTGCTCACGAGCCTTCACAAATCAATGTTAGCTTGTCCTGATTTCTTTAGCCATTTTGCATGATTTGACTTTATTGAATATGGCTTTGTCCAAGGTTTTGTAAAGAATGTCCTTGGCCACATTGTCCAGGTTATATCTTTTTCTGTCATCATTTGTCCATTTAGCTCTTGGTTTTCAACCATAGCTGGTCTAGGAGCAACATTCTCTTCACCTTCACCGCAACTCTCCTTACAAATTGTGTTCACTTTTAAAATTTGCAGTGGCCCATCCTCTATCACTATCCACATCTCATCATGTAATCTTTGATAGATGAGCTCGCATGCGAATTTTCCAATCATCAAATTCTTCAATTGTGAACATAGAGATGCGTGTCAAATTTGCTTCCATGATAATAACTTTTAATGATAAAAAGAGTTTTGAAAAACTTAAGTACTAAAACCGACTTTGAAAAATTTGGAGATCTAGTTCAAGAACGGTGCGGAAAGCTCAATGAACCAACCGCTCCGATACCACTTGTAGGTCCCAAGGGGTGTGAGTGTAAGGTTTAGAAGGGGGTTGAATAAACTTTACCAACTTTTCGATTTAGTCTTTTTAAATGTTGAGTTGATACTACAATTTTGTGTCCTTGGTGATGACTAATTTGGTTAATCAAGAGTTAGTCACTCAACAAACTCGACCGAGCTATTGATAGAATAACTTAGTGTTAAGATTAAAGACTTAGTTCAATCGTAGTTTGTTTCGCGGAAGACTTAACACCCTTAAACTTGGTTTAGTTTTGATTTAATGCTTGGTTTTAGTACTTAGAGATTATCAAGTGGATAGCAAATTTATCACAGAGTTAAATAAATAAGATGCAGGAATTAAAGTCTTTGAAATGTAAATGACACGATAAGTTTTTATAGAGGTTCAAGATGGGGTAATTCTTCTACTCCTCTCTTCTCCAACTCCTGGAGGAATCCACTTGGTATTGATCGATTATACTGAGTGGTAATAGTCCGATACAAGTCTTGATCACACGGTGACTTGATCCTTTGGGACTCGATCCTGGAGATGCCTTGGTCACGCTTGGTGGCTTCTCGTGACGACTCGCCTTCTTCACAGTGGCGGTGACTTGCTACTACAGACCCACTTGCTCAAGCTCTTTGGATTTGATCACGAAGCCCTCCAAAAACTTGAGACCGGTTCGACCTTGAACCTTCCTACAATCCTCCGTGGAATGTAGACCCCTTGATTCTTCAATAATTTCCTCTTCAACTGATTAAAGTTATCTTTCCTTCACAGGTGAGTGTTTGATTGATTTCCTTCGTAGTTTAGGCTTGAGGATTGAACTTGAATGATTTGAGAATATTTTTGGTTACATATATTGCTTTTCTAGCTCGTATTTGTTTTTAAAATGTCAAGGTAACCAACATTCTCTCAAATAAACTCCTCGACCTTTTATAGTGTTCTTTTAAAAATTTGCCCGTTGAAGAGATAGATAGCTTATTCTCAAAAGACACTTGTGGTCGTTGGCTTGTCTTGTTGTTGATCCTTAGAATTGCCACTTCCTCGTATGAATTGTTCTTGACTTTTCGAGTTCGACATGGTGCAGTGCTTCCCATTGGTTTATTCCTTTTGCACGCTTCGGGGACCGAGCACTTCAAGAAAGGTAGCATGGAGGTATTACTTGTTTAAGTAATTCTCTTGATTTACGGCAACGGATCTCTTTCGATTATCTCGACTTGATTGCAATTCCTTGCTTTCCCAGGTGACTTAGAGTCGCCTTCCAATCATTGGATGACTCTTGTCACTTCAATTTGAGACTTGGCTATCTTGAGTTGACTTGGTCGATACTTTACTCATCTGCATCTCACTGTACCTTGATCGAGTTCCGTCTTCTCTTCTTTGCCATACTCGGTGTCTTGCAATGAGTCTTTCTTCTAGTCTCCGTTGTCTTCTTGCATGTTTAGGCATAGCCGACTTAACTCAGCTTGACCAGCCCTATTTATTACAATGTAGTTTACAACAAAAATGGGGTGCCAACTTCCTATTCTAAGTTTTACATGGCATTCATCAAAATCTAAACAATAAATTTCCCAACAATATATATGACGGTTTCTTTTAATTTCGTTATGTTCTAGATTAAAGGCTAATTAAATATAAAAATTTTACCCACAAAACAACATGTTTAAAGTGTAAAAAAATGTGTCACATTAATTTTCTATTCTCAATCTCTAGATATTAAAATTTCCATTTAGGCCCTAGGTCATCGATTATTCAAAAATTCTTGATAAATGTCCGAATACTCAAACAATTCTCAAAAATTAACCAAGCTAACTTTATATTATTATAAAAATAGTCTCTAAGTCATATTGTTTTGTTTCTCAAACTCAGGTTGCAAAATTTTCATTTCTAATCCCTAGCTTTCCAATAATTTATATTTTGCACCCTAGATCAAATTTTCCTCAGATCGGTCCCAATTTCCTAAAACCATCTAAAAAACAGACCCCATTCTCCCAAAAATAATCAGACGAATATTCATAAAATTTAGTTTGATATATACTTTACCTATTATTTATAAAGTAGTCCCCAAACTCCGATTAGTTTCACAAAATCAACTATGCTTCACCCAGTCAATGCAAGATCATTCAATTAAACACTTTCACATATGAATTTATATATAAATATATACATTTAAGTTAATATCATTTACAATTGAACAAACCAATTTAAATCATACTAATAGTAATAAGTTTTAACCCACTTTTTATTAGATCTCCATCACAGGTGTCCGGCTACCGGCGGTGGAGAATGGCGGGCGGTGGTGGTCAGGTGGCGGCGGCCGGTGGCGTTCGACAGTGGAGGGAAAGAAAGAGAAAGGGGAGAAAAGAGAAAAACAAAACACGATTGTTGCCGGCGGCGGCCGGCGGTGGTCGGAGAGCGGGGAAAGAGAGAAAGGGAGGAGAGGAGAAATAAAATGAGAAGAAAAATAAAGCAAGAAAATAAAGAAGGAAAAAAAAAATTAAAACCAACGGTGGCCGGCGACAGCTGCCGGTGGGGTGGTGGCTGCCGGCGGTGGTGGTGGTGGCCGGCAGAAGAGGGAGAGAGAAGGAGTTCACCTTTCAGTGTGTGTGAATGTGTGTAGAAATCTAAAGAATGAGGTAAGAATTAGGGTTTGGAGGTATTTAAAGGGGTCTAAATGGGTAGGCTTTTGGCTTTGGGTTGGGCTTAAGGGTGGGCTTGGGTCAAAATAAAAGCTGAAAATAGTTAGGGTTGAGATGTGGGCCTTAATATCAATTTTAAAATGCTGAAAAAATATTTAGATGGGCCAAGTAAATAACTTGTATTCAAAATAATATAATTAATAGAGATTTATTTAGCCCAAATAACAAAAAAAAGAAAAAAAATCTATATCTATTTAAATTATAAATAATATAACTCTAATATTAATAATTAAAAATTTTAGTAATAGATACTTAATTAAGTAATATACATTGATGACAAAATTCAAATTTTAACAAGTAAACAAAAATATAAACAATGAACTAAAAGAAAATAGAAAAATCTAATATCAATCCCAATACAAAAAACATTGGTCGTTATAAGGAATCGTAAGGTCAAAACACATTAAAAGTATTTTAATTTAATAAATATTACTAAATTCAAAGACATAAATTATTAGCAACATAATATATTAGTTATCTCAAATACAATTCTAGGTTTATAGAATATGGGGTATCACATACTCCCCCCCTTTAAAGAATTTGGTCCCCAAATTCCTTTATATCATAGGTAAATTGTAGATCTAACAATTTCAAGCTTAAAGTCCCAAGTCACTATTTTCTTCTTTTCTAGCTTAACATCTAATTCTCATATGGGTTGGTTGTATTTTGTATCCGTATCTAGGTATCTAACATATAAACGATATTGGCGCTAAAATTCCAAAGGATAAATTCGTAGATTCTATTTTTGTTCTAAAAGGTTGTCAGCTTGCCACTAGTGACTTCCAAGTTCCTACGAGATCCATTAATATTCGATTCAAGGGTAAGTAATTCCAATTCTACCCGATAATCAAATATAATTGTCATTTCAATCCTAATTATAGCTTACTCTATAAGAATTCAGTAAATCTATCTATACAACACAACTATAAGAAATAAAACTCAAGCTCAAAATTCGATATCATCAAATAATGGTGAACTGATCCACAAGCAATGAACATATCCTGGCTTTGTCCTAATTCCTCGATGGTAGCCTACCATCTATAATTACCCAATCTGATGAATCATAACTTTGTCTTCTTTAGTATACCCAAACTCAAATATCTCCATGATGCCATTCTAAATCACCAATCTCTTTCCAAAATATGTTATGTCATCAAAACTCCATGTTAAATTAATCTGAGTAGCCTATCAAATAAGTTCTTTATTGAGAACTACGAAAATAACTAAAACCAAAAAGATGTGTTTCCACAAAATCAATCGTAGTTAATTAACCTTATAGTTCGTTTCATCCAGTGATTGAATTAATCCTCTATATGTATCAATTACTAATCAACTTATCATAACTTAATACACTTCAAATCATCACTCTTATTTTTAATCAATTTACTCGTCAAACTTAAGATGACTTCCTCAATCATAATATAATGACCCGAAATTATAATTCAACCCAAATACCAATAATAAACTAAACCTTCAATAATTGGGAATAGACTTGAACCCACAAAATAGTTATGCAAAAGAGTGCTTACAATATCTAGCCATTATATATACATAAGATCCATAATTGTTCATCTACAATCCACAATGTGATTCAAATAAAGGACTATACCCAAAAGACAAATCATCAATCTATTATCAATTTCCATGTCTAACTTAGAGTGACTACTCTAATCATAATATAATGCCCAAAATTACATTTCGATATTTTGTTCAACCAAAATACCAACAATAAATCTAAAACTTTTGAATACTCCAAATAATTGGAACCTAATGGAATACATCAAATAATTTTGCAAAAAAAGAGCTTACAACATCTTGCCATTGTATGTAGATGGTATCCATAATCGCCCATCAACAATCCAAAAAGTGGTATTGAATTACTATACCCCAAAAGACAAATTGCTTACATATATTAGTAATCAGAGTGTTATTAAGCATATCACGTCATAATTGGATTCGCCTATAAAATACTTAATACCCAACTCAGTCGTAAGGTAATGTTCACCTTATCATATAAAAATAAAATCAGTCTATCTATCAACTGTAAGTTAATAGGTAACCGTGAGGATATTAACCCAAATTATCACGCACCTTATTTTTGTCAATATCTCTTTTATTCTTGAGAAAATGTTTCCTATCAACCCTTTAAATCAATTTCCTCACTTCATTCCTAAACAATAATCGACACTTATGTCAGTATAACATCAAGGTGATCAATTATATGCCCTACACAATATACTGACCAGAATAAGAATGTTATCTCAAATTAGTATTCCTTAAATAATGGTCCGGATCCAAACCTAAACATCGATAGTATTCCAATAACTCATCGATAACCTAAGTTGGCAATTAAGTAATTCATCCACCTAGGTGTATCCTAGTAATTATTAGCTCTTTATCAAACTTATAATCTAGGTACCTCAGGTCTCAAACATAACTAATAATGATAGAAGGATAACAAAACCTAATAAAAGAAGAAAATGTCATGATCTTGACAAGAGGTAATGTCTACCTAGATTAGCGTCTTATTGTCATATAGATTGACTAAATACAAGATCCATACTTAGGAATATAATTTATAAACAATTTTGATACTATAAGCTCAAAAGATAAATTTGTAGACCCATCTACGGCCTACGCATCTATCAACTTAACACCAACGCCCTCATCAAATTCCTATGAAATTTATTGGTAATTCAATTCAAACCCAAGTAATTCCCATCCTAGTCGATAATCAAATATTAATTGTTATTCAATCTAGACGACATGATTATCCCGAAGTAACTAAAAATTCTAGTGTTAATATATATCAACTATATGTAAGATTCACACTTATGTATTTAACCTATAACCAACATCAATACTAGAAGCCCAAATGATAAACACATAGATCAACATCCGGCTAGCCTCCTCATTCATTTCCTATACAATCACATTATCCATTGATAATCGATCTCAAACCCAAATATTCACATCCTATTCGATAATAAAACCTTAATCATTGAATAAATCCCAGCAACATAATTATTTAAACTTAAACTTAACTAGAGTTTTAAGATCACCCACTAGTAATAATCTAATCCACAGGTGGAGAATCTTGTCCTGGTTAGCTCAGGTGTAGTTCTTTTTACACCCAAGCTCTGATACCATATCTGTAGCACCCCAAATATAATAAACCCAAAATAGTTACAATAATCCCAATTTCAATAGTACAACTCCAAATATTTACTAACTTAAGCACCACAAACGTATTTGTCCGAAAGTACGATAATTGAAAACTTATAATGTCAACGGATCTAAGTCTACAAAAAAATATTACCAAGTGAACCCAATCACATACACTAAGTATATACAAATATTACAGCGGAAATCTAATTACAAAAACTTTATAATAACCAGTAATACATCAAGAAATAGAAAAATAGATCAGTACAATTACGCTTTGAAATACTTAGGGCAAAAATCATAGTAGTGATATAACACGATTCAGTTTCTGCGTTATTCTTGTATTGATATCCGAACTCAGATTCGTCGATCTCTGAAAAGTTTTAAGAAAACGTGGGATTAGCTAAACGAGCTCAGTAGGTAGGGGAATGGGAAAGTTATTAATGAAAACTTGAAAGAATTAGGTTTATTACATATAATACAACAGAAGTCTTAACTTACAAAATAAAACAAAGACGAATTAGATAAAATAATATGACAATAATATCAAAACGGAAAATAAATTGTACTAACCTCATAATGTTTGGCTCCTGCATCAAATATAGTATTAGCACAAATACGTCAAAATAATTATGGGATTCAAGTTAAATTTAAAATGGACAAGGTTCTATGCCCCATTTTAAAATCCAATCTTCGGGATATACAAAATAACGTTGGGCCGATGTGGAATAAACACCGCACCCTAATGTTCCAAGTCAAGCCTGATTTTAAACGGACAAGGGTCTATGCCCCATTTTAAAATCCAATGGGATACACAAAATAAACACAGGGTCGATGTTGATCAAACACCGAACCCTATTGCGTTGTCCAACTCACCAGGCCAAAGTCTCCCCGCTCCTTATTCCTCCAAGTGGCTCGACGACTCTTTAGCTGTGGGTTTATACCCAAAGTTCGTCATATTCCAGAATATACCAATACTACGACCCAAGTTCCGCCGTCGTCTCCAGTCCGACCAGGAAAATGGGAATAAACACATGTGTAGTCGAGCAAACACCAACATGCGACCTTTTCGATTGATTGTCCCAAACTACACACGCTAAATGGGTTTGTCACAAGATTCGAGGACACCAATTTCAATGACACAAACGAGATTGTAACAATAAACGGTATTTCAAGTCACATATTAAGCTAATCAAATTAACATTCTAAGGTCCCATTACCATTTTATAATAAGATCTATGTTATGAAAAGAAGTAGTTTCTTGATCATTACCTAACAAGCATGTCTAATAACATATATATGACGGTTTCTTTTAAGCTGTTATGTTCTAGATTAAAGGCTAATTAAATATAAAAATTTTACCCATAAAACAACATGTTTAAAGTGTAAAAAAAATGTGTCACATTAATTTTCTATTTTCAATCTCTAGATATTAAAATTTCCATTTAGGCCCTGGGTCATCGATTATTCAAAAATTCTTGATAAATGTCTGAATGCTCAAACAATTCTCAAAAATTAACCAAGCAAACTTTATATTATTATAAAAATAGTCTCTAAGTCATATTGTTTTGTTTCTCAAACTCAGGTTTCAAAATTTTCATTTCTAATCCCCAGTTTTTCAATAATTTATATTTTGCACCCTAGATCAAATTTTCCTCCAAATCAATCCCAATTTCCTAAAACCATCTAAAAACAAACCCCATTCTCCCAAAAAGAATCAGACCAATATTCAGAAAATTTTAGTTTGATATATACTTTACCTATTATTTATAAAGTAGTCCCCAAACTCCAATTAATTTCACAAAATCAACTATGCGTCACCCAGTCAATGCAAGATCATTCAATTAAACACTTTCACATATGAATTTATATATAAATATATACATTTTAGTTAATATCATTTACAATTGAACAAACCCATTTAAATCATATTAATAGTAATAAGTTTTAACCCACTTTTTATTAGATCTCCATCACAGGTGTCTGGCTACCGGCAGTGGAGGATGGCGGGCGGTGGTGGTCAGGTGGCGGCGGCTGGTGGCGTTTGGCAGTGGAGGGAAAGAAAGAAGGAGGGGAAGAAAGAGAAGAAAAAGAAGGAAGAAAAGGAAGAGAGAAAAGCAAAAAATAAAATAAAACACGATTGTTGCCGGCGGTGGTCGGAAAGTGTGGAAAGAGAGAAAGGGAGGAGAAGAGAAATAAAATGAGAAGAAAAATAAAGCAAGAAAATAAAGAAGGAAAAAAAAATTAAAACCGGCGGTGGCCGGCGGCGGCTGCCGGTGGGGTGGTGGCTGCCGGCGGTGGTGGTGGTGGCCGGCAGAAGAGGGAGAGGAAAGGAGTTTCACCTTTCAGTGTGTGTGAATGTGTGTAGAAATCTGAAGAATGAGGTAAGAATTAGGGTTTGGAGGTATTTGAAGGGGTCTAAATGGGTAGACTTTTGGCTTTGGGTTGGGCTTAAGGGTGGGCTTGGGTCAAAATAAAAGCTGGAAATAGTTAGGGTTGAGATGTGGGCCTTAATATCAATTTTAAAATGCTGAAAAAATATTTAGATGGGCCAAGTAAATAACTTGTATCCAAAATGATATAATTAATAGAGATTTATTTAGCCCAAATAACAAAAAAAAGAAAAAAAATCTATATCTATTAAAATTATAAAATAATATAACTCTAATATTAATAATTGAAAATTTTAGTAATAGATACTTAATTAAGTAATATACATTGATGACAAAATTCAAATTTTAACAAGTAAACAAAAATATAAACAATGAACTAAAAGAAAATAGAAAAATCTAATATTAATCCCAATACAAAAAAAATTGGTCGTTATAATGAATCGTAAGGTCAAATACACATTAAAAGTATTTTAATTTAATAAATATTACTAAATTCAAAGACATAAATTATTAGGAATATAATATATTAGTTATCTCAAACACAATTCTAGGTTTATTGAATATGGGGTATCACATATAACCATGTAAATTGACATTAAAGTGCAAGGCTATCGATGTAATCAAACCTCCAACACAGATTTCCCCCTTCTGATGCTTCTTCACCCTCTCAAACTATCTAGCGATGAATGCCCCAGCATGGGACACCACCTCAATACTCGAAGCTGTACACCACAATATAAACATCTTATTAGTGTGGGGCACCCCCTACTATCACCCCTAGAAAACACAATTTCCACCAATGTGATTTGCACACACCGAAAGATAGGGTTTCTAATTCTGGGGGCTTTTGAGGTCCCTGGTGTAAAAATCCTACGTCACGTAATCTCTCTCCAAAATTTAAGGATATCAAAATCCTCATGCTCCTATACCCCATATGCCGGTGTTTGATAAATCTCATTCAATTTGTCTAAAGTAAGTTTCCTCCGCTCATTAGCCATTCAAAATCTCATGCCCATTAACACCCTCTTTCTCGTGACCAACTCAAAACTACTCAAAAATTCATGTCAAAACAATATATGTTGGCCAATTGCCATTCAACATGATATCCCAATCAACTCTCCCACATAAAGCTCGAAAATCGTCTAACAATCCTAAAGTAGTGAGACAATGTTCATCGGGGTACTTTGTTGAATGCATATCTCGAAGGTAGAGGTATTCCCATCGTTGTCGGTGTGTTCATTCGGAAGGTCAACATTGACAAATTTGGGTGTCTTCATCTCATACTCAGGTTCGGATTCCGGAGTTGGGTCTCTTCTTCATCTCATACAAATTTGCGAATTAAGCTTGTGAAAAATGTGGAAATTTCAAAATTCCCCTCTCCCCCAAAACTTGAAGAGTAGAAAGTAGAGATGAAAAATTGGAAGGAATAAGTGATGAGTTTCTTGAGAGAAGGGAGATGTGAACCCTATCTAGAAGATTTGAAGATTGAATTGAACAATTTTCGAGTGGGAAGAGGTGTATAAGTAGAGAATTTTCGGACCTATGGTTTGGAAGAGAAGAAGTGGGATAATTTTGGAGTGTTTGGGATTAAAAATGAAGAAGTCCAATCGGGACCGCGCACACGAACCGTGTGAATGGTCGCACGCACGTATCTTTTGCGCCTGTTATTCTTCTTGTCTTTGTTTTCGCAGGCAATTCCCCACTGGCACGGGAATTCACACGATGTCCGTGGGTTTTGCTCTCGTGTTTTTGCCAATTTTGCGAATTTTTGATTTGTTTGGACGGAGTATGTCGTTACGCCTCCTATACAACAACTCACAGAAGCAAACAAGACTAAAAATTAAGTTATTACAAAACAAAAATGAAATGAACAAAGGCGATTAAAAATTGGGCTGCCTCCCAAAAAGCGCTAAGTTTTACGTCTTCAGCCAGACGTCTGATTTTCTTACTGTTCGATCATGTAACTATGTGATAACCACTAATTAGTTTAGGGGTTATTTTTAGGGGACTTAGGGGTTAGTTATTAGGGGCTAATTTAGGTTTAGGGTTTTAGAGGTTGGAGTTAACTACTATAAATATGTGTAATTTCATACACAATTTTACACCATATTTCTAATAATTATAAGGTATAAATGTTTTCTCTACTCCAAGTTTCATATATATATATATATATATTCACAATTCACAAGCATTATTTCAATATTTTTCACAAATTCTTTCACTAATTAGTTTGATTTATTAAAATCACATATCAATTATATAATTTTATTTAATGTTGAAAACGAAGGGGTCGAGGACTAGGACTTTTATTGTTCATTTTTCTACATCGAATATCTGCATTATTAAGGTAGGGATTTTTATATTATTTGTCTTTATTTAATGTTCCATGATTATTCTTCATTGATTGCAATATATGTCAAGAGGAAATAAATTCATATAAGCTAGGGGCCATGAAAAGGGTCCAGGATCAAACGTATCTTGGGGTGAACCCGCAATACTATATCACGAATCGCGGCGATCAGGAGAAAAAGGAGGAAATGAACGAATTTATTGTTGTAATTATGTGAATGCTTTTCATGTTATATTAAATATTGAGATATATCCCCTCGAGCTAGATGAAGCTCACCCCTATTATTATCATGACTTTCAGGTTGAGGAATCCGGCTGAAGATATGATGTTGAGGATGGTGGAATAAATCATGTTATATTTATATTTTAAATAATTATGATCGGACTAAATTTTGGATTTATGTCTTTAATGTTTCCAGTTTATGCTTGGGATAATTGTTGGATATTTAATTTGGAATTATTATTATTATTATCATTATATTTTTTTTCAAGAACTAAAATTCTAAATTGACTTTTTGAGAATTATTGGGATCACTTTAATTTATAAATTCGTGTTTTCTTAATAATATTTTAGAGTACTTTAATTTCATAAAATTGGGTCGTTAGAAACTACGTTGCATTTTTCCATTCTCCTCATTTGTTCTAGGTTTTTCTTGGAAATCTTCAAAGTGGTCATGCCATTTCGCACCTTCCGTGAGAGATCGATGTTCGGGAGGTGGTTCGCAGTCTGGCAAAGCATGAATTTCGTTTTATGGATTTTCCAGAGTTAGCGGTTACTTGCCTGTATCAGGGTACTCCCTCGTCCTGTTTTTTTTCTCCCAATTTTTCACATGCTTGTCCTCTGAACTTTGTATTTTGGCTTCTTTCATTTTGCATTGTTCGACCTTCTCTTGGGGATGCCCTATTTTATAAATTGAAAATAGTACCTACTCGTCATTGACCCGTAGTGTTAATTCTCCTTTCTGAATATCAATTAATGATTTCCCTGTATCTAGGAATGGTCATCCCAAAATCAACGACACATCATGATCATCTTTCATGTCCAAAATAATGAAGTCCACCGGAAATATGAACTTACCCACCTTAACCAACACGTCTTCGATTATTCCTCGCAAATATTTCAAGGATCGATCCGCCAACTATAGTGTGATTGATGTGGCTTCACCTTGCCTAATCCGAGTTTCCTGAAAATTGACAAAGACATAAGATTAATACTTGCTCCTATATCACACAATACTTTATTAAAGCAAGAACCTCCAATTTCACAAGGGATAGTGAAATTCCCCGGATCTTTAAGCTTTTGAGGTAGCTTCCTTTGGATAATAGCACTGCATTCCTCGGTCAAGTTCATCGTTTCGTTCTCCTTCAAGTTTTTCTTCTTTGTCATCACCTCCTTTAGGAACATCGCGTACTTCAGCATTTGTTCCAGCACATCTGCAAAAGGAATATTGATATGTATTTTCTTAAAAATTTCAAGAAATTTTGAGAATTGTGTGCCCAACTTCATTTTCTGAAGTATTTGCGGGAATGGAACCAGAACTTTCAACTTCGACCCTTTGGGAACAAAAGTGATTTTTGGTTACTTATCTTTTTCTTTCTGTACTGTCTCAGTTGATATCTTCATGCCCTCATATTCTGCACCACTCCTCAGATAAATGGCATTGCATTGCTCCATTGGGTTTATTTTCGTATCGCTTGGGAATTTACCTTTTTGATGTTGGCTTCCCACTGATGTTGCGATTTGAACCACTTGCATCTCCAAAGATTTCAACCTAGAATTGACATTTGTATTCAGTTGAGCAACCTGTTCCCCAATTCTGTCAATTTTAGCCTCATCCTTATTTAGTCTGGCTCTATTCTCTCCAATGAATGAGGCCAACATCTCCTCTAAAGATGGTTTCTTCTCATCCGACTCCTCTCTACCTGATTCCCCATATTAAAACCCGTAGGTGGATACAAAACATTTCTATTGTTAGCATAAGAAAAAATTTCATGATTTCGCAGCCCCAGATAATAATGTGTGGGTGCCTGGTTATTCCTGTAGTTGTTGAAATTTCACTGTCCCACAAAATTCGCCTCTTCTTCAACAACTGCTGGCTCTCTCGGAGTCGCTCGCTGGATCACATTCAATTTCATACTCTGCACAGACACTTGCTCAGTTAGCATGGATTTTTGTCCTCATCCTGAACCTCTGCTACTCTCTTGACATTAGATCTCTCAGGTGGCCATTGATAGCTATTGTTTGTCATCTCCTCTAATAATTCCAGTGCTTCATCTGGATATTTACCCAATAATGCACATCCATATGCAGTATCTATAATTGTCCTTATGTTTCCAATTAAACCATTATAAAAGTACTGCACCTGTTGGTAATCAAGATATCCGTGTTGTGGGTACTTCCTTAATAATTCATTGAATTTGTCCCATACCTTCTATGATGGTTCACCATCAAACTGCCTAAACTGAGCGATCCCTCTTTTTAACTGCAGTGTCTTTCTTGGGGGGAAGTACTTAGCTAGAATTTTCTGACTCAATATTGTCCAATCCTCAGCAGGTGGTGTTAATGAAAATAACCATCCATTGGCCTTATCGCGTAGAGAGAATGCGAAAAGGCGACAATGAATGGCATCCTCAGAAACACCATTCATTTTTATTGTATCACAAGTTTCTAAGAATTGCGCCAGATGTGCATTCGATCTTCCACAGCTCGCCCTCCAAACTGGTTCTGTGACACCATCCGGATCAATGCTGGTTTCAGTTCAAAATAGTTTGCATTGATTAGCTGATGTGCCACTCCCCTATATCCGAGATTAACTTCCAATTGGAAGTAATTTATAACAGCTAGTCTCACCGGCCTATCCCCAACTAGATCTTGTCCTTTAGCACTACCCAGTGGTATCAACGGACGCTCTTTAATGTTTCTTTTATTCACGTTATTCCCATGGGTATCCTCCGCCATTACTCCCATTTTATCAACTGTTTCGCTGTTCTTTCAATTTTCAAGTCAATAGGTACGTGATCAACTGATCCGGAACGCGTGATCTTGCACTATCTGCATTCAACGAAAACAACGATAATCGAAAAAATTGTGCTTTAGTTACGATTGAATTACTTATTAGTATATTTATGTTGAATCTTTCAATCTTCGACAACGGCACCAAAAAACTGTTAGAGTAAGGTGCCCCCCGCTCCAATTAGATTGGAGTTTATTCTACTCATAAAGACAATTTTATTGAGAATCATATTAATAAAGGCATTTCTTTATCACTTGTTTTTGCATTGTGAGTTTGATAAAGTCCTTAGATCATATTAAGCTATGGGACATGGTCGCACATTTGATGGCGATCATAGACATGCCTTGAAGGCTTTGATTTTAAATTAGTTCCGAGTCAATGGACTTTTCAAGATAGGACATTGAATAGCCCTACAAGACTTGTGCATATGATGCATGCTCGTATGCCGAGGATGTTGCATTGCATTAACATTAGCGTTGTGAAATGCATGTATGTGGGTGCTTGTTAGAGAACAAGTACACTGAACACGACCCAATGGAAATTCTTAACTGGAATATTTATTGTCGAATTAATTATTTCCACATTGCGATAGTACAGATTAGTCCTTAGACTTGAGTGACAACAGTAGCCTTATGTACATCCTGTAATATTTTGATTTATGTTCTTATTGCTTGACAATCATAAAGGGATATTTTGGATGTTGCACTGGTGTATATGGAGGTTAATCAATGGCCAACATAGAATTCGACACTTTTTTATTGACAAGCGAATCTCCTGTGTTTTCATAGTTTGTGATTTAAAGACCTTGGCCAAGGCATGATGAAAATTGTTTCATAAATAAATCACTATAGCTTGAAATGAAATCACAATTATTAAATCAAGTGGGTTTCGAGTTATAATTCATGCCTAAGATTTAATCAGGAGATTAGTTGTCGAAAGGACCGTACATGTATGTACCCATAATTGAAATATGTTTACTCACTATTTCACTTATTGCTAAGCGATCATGCTACTTGCTAGATGTTCCCATGATTTATAGGTTTTTGGAATAAAAGAGTTAATTTCAAAATGTATATATTAATTGGATTAATTAATTGAAAAATATTATTATTTGCAAGTTACAAAAGTTGTAAGCCTACTGCTAGCATTGGTTGTGAACCTAAATGGTCACACACAAAATGGTTGGTGTCATTTCTTCAATCGAAAATAGTTCAAAAGGTTGGATACAATTAATTGATAGAGATTAATTAATTGTGGCTTGATTTTAATTCAATGATTGAATTAAATTTTTAATTAAATAATTAGATTATGTAATTAAACTTAATTAGATTAGGAAGTCTTTGGAGTGGAAAATAATTTAACTGATAACATCAATTAATTTATGAAAGACTATATTTAATAGTTAAATATAGCCAAATAAATAATTGGATTATTTATTTGGGCCAGATAGAATTAATTTGATCAAATTAATTAAATATGAGCTGGATCAATTAATTAAAATTAATTGATGGAGCTTTTTAATTAAATGTCCGACCTAATATTTAATTAAGCCCATAAGGATAGGCCCATCTGGCTAATTTGAAAGAAAGGAAAAGATGGAGGGATTTTCTTGTGAATATCCGGATAATGGTTATCTGGATATGGCAAGATATCATAGGATCAATTGAGATTATCCTATAATATTCTTCTACTGATTTTAGGTTTTGAACCTGGTCACTTTTATGAACATTGGATGAATCATATAAGTATCTTCAACAATCAGTAGAAGAATAAGAGATACAAAAAACAGATAAAAAAAGGAAGACGTATTCTCTCTAAGAAAAAAGTCCTCTCACTTTTCTCTCTCCAAGTTTTTCTTCTTCGTAGGAAAAATCAAGAACCCTTCTTGGTTTTAACTGCATAACAACAATTCTTTATTTCACCGGTTGAATTAAGGATTGGTGTTCACTCCAAATTTGAGATTCAACATAGAAACGAGTTATAAATTACTAGCGAAATTTATAATCTGGGTGCTGCCATCCATCGTGTGGACTAGCTTTAGAGGAGGGACACTTGGACTTCTTTATTTTAATTATTAAGATGTGTTTAATGAATTGTAATATGTACGATAAAAGGCGTTTTATTCGATTTATGCTTTGGGATAAAAGTCACTCGTATGTTTTTTGATTTTGCCGAGATTCATATATTAAATTTGGTTCGTGGATTCTCAACAAAAATATCTTGGCCTGGGATAGGACTTTTAATCACAATGTCGGCAGATGCGTATTTGCGTTAATGTATATATTTGTTGTTTAACAAAGGTTTAAATGTTTACAGGCAAACCTTGTTTTAAAATTAAAATAAAATAAAATCAAAAGTGGCAGGCTTGTTTCTTATCTGCCACTATTCGAAAGTTGTATGTATGTTTTTTGTTAAATTTTAATTTTAGTTTTGATTTAATCTTTTTGAGATTAAAATTGTTTAATTTCAAAATTAATAAAAATTATTTTTATGAATAAATCAAATTAAGTTTTATCCCAAAATTAAATCGGCACATAGAACTTGGTAAATTTAAATGCTTTATATTCATGTGATGATGTTTTAGCATGATTTATGTAGGGATGATCATGAGCCTATGACCAATGTGAATGGATATGTTTTAATTTCTTTGGGTTTTTGGGGTCTGCGAGCCTATTATTCTATTATTTAAAAGTTCTTTAAATTTTTGCATTAAGAGTAAATTAGGTGCTGAAGTTTTCCATTTATTGTAATTTGGAGGACGTTCGATGCTAAAGGTTCACGGTTGTGTGGGTAGATTTTACAGATGTAATAGAATAGAAGATTCAAGGCCCATGCATGTATGGGTATATTAATAAAATATAATAGAAATAGTTCTATTTATTTTGTCCCTTAGATTGACCACAGACCCATTTTTGGCTCAAATAGGTCGCATAGGTTGGTCATGATCATCCCATCGCTTTTTGCATATGATGCATGTTGGAATTTATTTAATGCTTTTTGCTTATTGCGTGATTCATATATTGATATGTTGCATTAAATAAAAACTCACCTAGTAAATAGGATTATGATGAGGTCTTGGAAAATTTAAAACCCCAAGTTTTTGAAACTTAAAAGAATTTAATTTTTAAATTAATTCTATATAAAACAAAATGGACAAGATAGGTTGGATCTATCGTTCCATGCCTTCCATCAAAGGTAGATGACATGACGATGCTACCGCACTTGGTTACTGGCCATGAGTCGTGGAATGACTTAGTGTTTGAAAGCTGTGATCTCTACCAACATAGAGATGTTCGTGGAATAGACTCATCCTTATGTTGGCCATGAGTCATGGAACATTTTGATGCTCCATTTGCATGAAGGTTTGATGGGTTTGTTTGACAGTTAGTACCGTATAGGCTCATAAAATTGGGGTATACTGGAAAAGGTGAGCCAAAACAAACTTGAGGGTTGTATAGCGATACAATTGTCAAAGAGTTGACTACCATAAGATATATTTCATGGGCTCATAAAATTGGGGTGTGAAATATTTCTATTGGGCCTCAAGCCCACTAGGAAATTAGATTTCTCGATTTTCCATTTGGGGTTAATGGAATTGAATAAAGTAGTGAAAGAATTTAATATTAAAGACCTTATATTAAATTAATATGTTATTCTCATAGTTTAATCATTTTCTGCTTCATTTAATTTTGTATATTAATCCACTGAAATGGCTAAAAATCCAATTGCCACTATTCTTGAGCAAAACAAACTGACCGGTCCTAATTTTGTCGATTGGCTGAGAAACCTCAAGATAGTCCTCCAATCTGAAAAGAGGGCTTATGTTCTTGAAAAATCGCCTCCCACTACTCCTGAGGATGTGACTTCAGAGGCCTATTTAGAGTATTTACGTCATGTAGATGACAATCTCCAGGCTCGTTACTATATGCTAGCTTCGATGTCAAATGAGCTGCAAAGGCAGAACGAGGGTCTGGATAATGCTACTAATATCCTCCTCCACCTACAAGAGTTGTATGGTGAGAGAACCCGACAAGAAAGATATAAGATATCTAAGGAGCTTTTCAAATGCCGTATGACTGAGGGCTCTTCAGTTCATGATCATGGGATGAAGGTGATAACATTCATTGAAAGGCTTGCGTCCCTTGGAGCTGTTATGGATAATGAGCTCTATGTGGACCTCTTGTTGCAATCTCTGCCTCCCTCATTTGACACCTTTGTTGTCAACTTTAACATGCACAACATGGATACTAGTCTCCATGAGTTGGTGAGCATGTTAAGGACGGCTGAATCCACCATTAATAAGGATAAGCCGGTCTTGGTTGTTGGATCCACTTCTGGATCAAAGGTTGCAAAGTCTAAGAAAAGGAAGAGGAATGGAAAGGGTTCCACTAATCCCAACAAGAAGACAAAAGGTGGGGGTGTTAATGTCAAGAAGGGGTCTTCACAAGCTAATGACAAATGCCACAACTGCGGTAAGATGGGACATTAGAAGAGGAACTGCAAAGAGTATCTTGCAAGCCTAAAACGTTCAGGTATTTATTTTGTTGAAGTTAACTTATCAGTTAATGATTCTTCTTGGGTATTAGATACTGGTTGCGCATCTCATATTTGCAATGATTCGCAGATAATGACAAGAAGAAAGGACCTGAGTAGAGGAGAGATGATCTTGTGGCTGGGGAATGGAGCAAAGGTTGCTGCATTAGCCATAGGAACTGTTAACTTAGCTCTTGATAATGGTTTTGTTTTAGTTTTAAACGATTGTCTTTATGCACCAGATATTGTTAGAAACATCATCTCCATTCCTATTATGGATGGAGAGGGCTATGGTTTTTTATTTAAGGATATAAGTTGTTCTATCTCTCGATGTTCTTCTATTATATCTACTGGCAATTTGATGAATGGTTTATACACTTTGACTCCCCAAAAACCCATATATCACATTCAACAAAATAAAAGATAGTTAGATAATCATAGTTCGCTCACACTTTGACATGCTAGATTAGGTCATATTTCTGAGAAAAGAATAAACAAGTTGGGAAAAAACTCAACCTTAAGGAAGAGATAACGTTGCCAACATTGTTTGATAAATAGTTTTATCATAATTTTGATGATTTTGTTTTTATACCAAAACAATGTTTTTAAAGGTTGTCCAAATACTCCTAAATGATTTAAAATGGTTTTAATATTTTCTGGAGTAATTCTTCAAGTTTTATTTTCGACAACACATTTAATGATTTTGTATCAATGGGTTTTTACATCCAAACTATGTTTCTAATGTTGTTCTAAATACTCCCCATTGGTTTAAAATGTTTTTACGAATTTTTCGGAGTATTTCTTGAGGTTTATTTTCGACAAAAATCGGACAACATTTGATTTAGGAGGTCGACCGGTCGACCAAAGAGGCGCCGTGCACAGGACCGCATTTCACGAATCGAACTCCGAGGCTCCTAAAATTGGTCGGGGTGACCGGTCACCGTGGTGGGCGCCAGTCGAACCCTAGGGCGACCTGGCCGACCCCCCCTTAGACCGATCCCCTGTTGAATTTTTGTTGCGTTCTTTTTTAATCTTATTAGTGCGCGACCGGTCGCCCTAATGTTTGACAGCAAAATTCTAACCGTTGTGCAGCAGACAACTTTTCCCTAATTTGTGGGATTGATTTCTAACAGCTATAATCTTGATTTTAATTGCAATTATTTTGTAGATATCAGATTCCAAGAGAAGCCTATCAAGTATCAATCATCTCCTATAAATAGAGGAAAATTTGAAGCACAACAATAAGAGAGAATACTACAACACAACAAGATACACTCAAGCAAACATATTTGTTCTTCATTGTTATTATTCTTGTTGTAATAGCCTAAGGTCTTTCACTTTCACATCTTGAGGTCTAGGCTTATTTCTTGATTACACTTGCACTCATAATTGTAATATTCATTATCCAGTTGTAATCTTGAATTTTTGGGTTATCATTCAACACAAGATATCCAGTGAGTGTTCTTTTTGATAAATGGTTTTATCATGATTTTGATGATTTTGTTTTTATACCAAAACAATGGCTTTAAAGGTTGTCAAAATACTCCTAAATGATTTAAAATGGTTTTAATATTTTCCAGAGTATTTCCTCAAGTTTATTTTCGATAATATTGGACAAACACTTTCAATGATTTTATGTCAATGGTTTATTTCATTGAAACTATGTTTCTAAATTTTGTCCTAATACTCCCGATTGGTCTAAAATGTTTTTACGAATTTTTTGGAGTATTTATTGGAATTTATATCGGACAACACTTTTTGTATTTATGTGGTATTTCATCAAAACTATATTTGTAATGTTGTCCTAAATACTCCCGATCGGTTTGAAATATTTTTACGAATTTTTCGGAGTACTTTTTGAGGTTTATTTTCGACAAAAATCGGACAACATGTCATTTAGGAGGTCGACCGGTCGACCAAAGAGGCGACCGGTACCTGGGAACAAGTTTCGTGAAACAGAAACTTGAGAACTCACAAAACAGGTCAGGGTGACCGGTCACCGTGGTGGGCGACCGGTCGCACCCTACGGCGACCGGTCGACCCCCCTTGGACCGGTCACCCCGTGTAAATTTTGCTGCGTCCTTTTCAAATCATATTTCTGCGCGACCGGTCGCCCTTAAGTTTGACAACAAAATTCTAACCGTTGTGCAACAGACAACTTTTCCTTAAATTGTGGAATTGATTTCTAACAGCTATAATCTTGATTTTAATTGCAATTTTTTTGTAGATATCAGATTCCAAGAGGAGCCTATCAAGTATCAATCATCTCCTATAAATAGAGGAAGGTTTGAAGCACAACAAAAAGAGTGAACAACACAACACAACAAGATATACTCAAGCAAACACTTGGTCTTATATTGTCATTATTCTTGTTGTAATTTGCCTAGCTTATCACTTTCACATTCTTGAGGTCTAGGCTATTCTTGATTACACTTGCACTCTATTGTATTATCAATTATCGAGTTGTAATCTTGAATTTTTGGGTTATCATTCAACACAAGATATCCTTGTGAGTGTTCTTGTGGTAAGAACACACTTGGGTGATCTAGGTGTTAGGTGTAAGAAGATTGTGGTAATCTTCTTGTTGAGGTGTTGAAGAATTTGGTATTCTTCAAGGTTGAAGATTGTGGTAATCTTCACAAGGTGCCGTTGGAGATTGTGGTAATCTTCAAGTGAGATTGTGGTAATCTCAAAGGTGGTGTTGAAGAAGAGTGTGGTGCTCTCCAAGGTGTTGTTGTAAGTTGGTGTTGTATTAATTTGTGGTAAATTAATAAAATCTTTTTCCTTTTTGAAATCCATCCCGGATGTACTGGGGTGGTAGAGGATTAGGCCCTAGGTGGGTTGAACCTCTATAAATCGACGTGTGTTGTTTACATTCCGCACCTTTATTATTGTCTTTAAGCATTCGGTTCGAAAAAGAGGGCGAAATCGAAAAGATGGAGATAATCTATTCACCCCCCTCTAGATTATCGTAGCCGCTTGGACTTACAAGTGGTATCAGAGCCAAACTCTTTGGCAAGCTCGTTTCACATCGCGAGTGAAGAGAAACGATCGTCGGCTACTCGAACGAAGCTCATCTTTCAGCACCTCCACCACCAAGCCACCTCGGTTTGATTCCAAAAATTTTATATTTTGGAAAGAAAGAATGGAATGCTATTTACAAGGTTGCGGGTTTGATATTTGGAACACCGTCATAAATGGAGAATCCATTCCGATAAAAGATACACCACACACCTCCAAAGGCTTCAAAGAGCTCAATGATGAAGAAAAGAAAGTCATCTCCTTAAACGGTAAAGCTCTCAATATTTTGTATTGTTCATTTACTAATTTGGAATATGAACATATTGTAGGAATTCGATCGGCACATGAAGTATGGCAAAAATTAGAAGCCATCTATGGAGTATTTGCAAATGAAAGGAGTCAAACAAAAGCATTTACTTCTCAAAGGGATACAATGTCAAATCTAAGGAACAAGCCTCTTACAACTTCCAACTATGAAGAAGTTGAACATTGTCTTATGGGCATCGAAGAAGAAAACGAGGTATGTCTTAAACCCTCTACTTCCTACGATATTGCTATTCAAAATGATTATAGTGATTTGCAAAATGATTTTGATGATCTTCAAGATGAATTCCAAAGCTTGCTTGTTAAGTACAAAAATTTGAAAAAGGAATTCAATGTTTTGAAAAATGATAAGGATAGTTTATTTACTTCCTATGAATCACTATCATGTGCTCACACTACCACTCTTGATAAGGTTAGAAACCTTGAAAAAGAAAATAGTACTCTTGTTGAGGATATTAATTGCTTGAAAAATGATTTATCAAAATCAAACTTGAGTACCAATAAAATGTCCAATATTGTTGATATTCATAATTGTGATAAAGGACTTGATCACAATCCTAATGTTGTTAATCATATGAAAAGGGATCAAATCACTATGCATATTGGCCATTATGCTCCTAGAATTATTACTTGTTTTTATTGCGGTAAAAAGGGTCAAACGGCTAATTCTTGTCGAGCTAGAAATTGCTCTAATCATTGTTGGAGACCTAAAAGTCTCAAGACTAATCCCAAAGGACCCAAACACACGAGGGTACCACAAAACAATGTCATATTAGGTACTCGGCGAAATAATGATCGAAGAAAATTATACCGCCAAGAAGGCATCAAATGACCGATTCATTTGATCAAAGAAGGAGAAACTATTTTCAACAAAGCCAACTTCCAAGAAGAGGATATAATCAAAATGGGAAGAACACAATCCTTGAAAATGGCAAAGACATCATCAACAAGATGATTTTCAAAGAAGAAGAGACCATCAACAATGGGAAGGACAAAAATTTTGGAGATGGAATAATTGGAGAGATTACCATCAACATGAAGATTTTAAAAAGGGAAGATATCATCAACAATGTGAAAACCCATGGAAACGGCGTAATTGGCAAACCGTATCTCCCCATTTAATATGCATTTTATTTTATTTCTATGCATATTTTTATTTGTGCAAAATGAGTTTTCATTTTAAATTAAGGTCTTCAAAACGTATTTGTATTTTTAAAATTTTTTGAAAAATAAGACCTTATATGATGTTTTTAAAACTCTTGTGAATTTTTGTAGACTAAAGTGTGTTATCATCTCTTATGGATTTTTTTGGCATGCGCTTACTTGTGATATCTCTTAGCCTACACTTTTATCATTATGATTTGTGCTAGATTTGTTTTAAGAATTGTGTAGGATTTAATTATTTTCACAAATAGCCATTTACGTCATTATTTGTCAAGAAAGGCATAAATTATCGAGGTACGTTTACTTGTGTTATTCTTACTCTTATAGACTCGATATATGTATTGCTATGTGCCTATGTGCTTGTTTTTCATAGTATTTCATACAAGTGCCATTAAGAGGATTTTTAGATTTTTTTTTGAAAGGCACTATTTGATATTTGATTGCACATATTTGCTTTGTCAACTCTTATTCAAATACTTCTTTTAAATGAGGTCTTAACTATATGCTATCGGATTTTCTAATTTCAAAAGAGACCTTTTATAGCTTTCTTAAGCTTATTTGAACTTGCATGATTTATTAGACTCTTGATGATATTCTAAATGCATAGTATGTGTTTCTTGCTTCATGGTCTATATATATAGTGTCTATTTCTACTATGCTCTTATGCAAGATATTTTGTGATTGATGATTGAGGCATATTTTTACACTTGGGCTATTTTTTTTTATATAAGCGATACCGGTAATGAGTTTGTTTAGTTGTGTAGATGAGAAACGAAGTGCTCCAAATATTGTTACCTCAAAATATTTGGATGTAAATGTTCTATTACGAACACCTTAGATCAATTGGATGCCCTATGATGATAGTAATGAAGAAGACAACAAGGGTATTCCGGAACAAACTCGATGACCAAGGCAACATTGGTCGAACTAAGGCAAGGTTAGTAGCTCGAAGGTATTTTCAAGAAGAAGGTAATGATTTTGATGTAATATTTGCACTCATAGCACTTTTAGAAGTTATTTGCATTTTACTTGCCCATTCTTGTTTCAAGAAAAATTTCAAGCTTTACCAAATGGATGTTAAATCCAATTTTCTAAATGGTTTTATTCAAATAGAAGTCTATCGGAGTTTAAAATTTTAGGCCAAATGATTTTTATAAAAAGGCTTTGTACGGTTGATTCAAGTACCAGTATATAGTTGATAGACTTAGCTATCTTTGTGTAGGTCCCAAGGGGTGTAAGTGTAAGGTTTAGAAGGGGGGTTGAATAAACCTTACCAAATTTTCGATTTAGTCCTTTAAATATACGAGTTGATTCTACACAATTTGTGTCTAGATGGACGATCGATTTAGTCAATCAGTAGAGTTAGTCTCAACAGACTCACCGAGCCGTTGATGGAATAACTCTTTGTTGATTATAAATTAACTCAATGTGGTTTTGTTTTCATTGGAAGACTTAACACCCTTAAGTTTGATTAAGCAAGATTTTAAAGCTTGATTTAGTACTTATAAATTATCAATGGATAGCAGATTTATCCCAGATATAAGCGATTAAAATGCAAGAATTAAAGTCTTTGAAAGGTAAATGACACAAAGAAATTTTTATAGAGGTTCGAAGATGGGGTAATTCTTCTACTCCTCTCTTCTCCAACTCTGGAGGAATCCACTAGGTAATGATCGAGTTTACAAAGTGGTAAGTCCCGAGATACAAGTCTTGATCACACGGTGACTTGATCCTTTGGGACTCACCGGAGACGCCTTGATCACTCGGTGGCTTCTCTTACGACTCAGCTTCTTCACAGGGCAGCTGCCTTGCTACTACAGCTCACTTGCTCAAGCTCTTTGGATTTGATCACGAAGCCCTCCAAAAGCTTAAGACTTGGCTCAACCTTGAACCTTCCTACAATCCTTCCTGGAATGTAGACCCCTTTTCTTTAAAAGTTTCCTCTTCAACTGATTGAAGTTCTCTTTCCTTCACAGGTGAGTGTTGGATTGATGTACTTCGTAATGTAGGCTTGAGGATTGAGAATGTTTCAGTTTTTCTAATATGCTTGTATATCTCACATGTGTGTCATACTTCTCAAACAAACTCCTCAGCCTTTTATAGTGAACTTTCAAAAATTTGCCCGTTGAAGAGATAGGCTTATTTTTTGAAAGTCACTTGCGTCGTTGGCTTGTCTTGTTGCAGTCCTTGGAATTGCCATTTCCTCGTATGAATTGTTCTTTCACCTTTTCGAGTTCGACACGGTGTAGTGCTTCCCATTGGTTCATTCCTTTTGCACGCTTCTCGGGGATCGAGCACTCCAAGAAAGGTGGTATGGAGATATTACTTGTTTAAGTAAATCTCTTGATTTACGGCAACGGTTCTTTTACGATTATCTCGACTTGACCGCATTTCCTTGCTTTCCCCAGGTGACTTAGAGTCGCCTTCCAATCATTGGATGACTCTTCTTGTCACTTCAACTTGAGACTTGGCTTTTCTTGAGTTGACTTGACCGATGCTCCACTCACCGCATCTCATTTGCTTCTTGATAGAGTTCTCGTCTACTCTTCTTTGCCATATTCAATCAAGTTTCACACCAAAGTCTTCCTTCCAGTCTTCACTGTCTTCTTGCATGTTAGGGCGTAGGCGACTTAACTCACTTGGCACTCTAATTGTTACAATACATTTTAAGAATAAGAATTGGGGTGCCAACTTTCTATTCTAAGTTTTACATGGCATTCATCAAAATCTAAACAATAAAATTCCTAACAATTTCCCCCTTTTTGATGATGCCAAAACTTAAATCATTCAAAAATGCAAAAAAAAAGATACATACGAGATAGTGTATTGACATAGAATGTATGCGCAGAATCAATTCTTTTATTGATCATATCATTCTTGTTCCTTAACACAACTGTTTACACGGTGTATCAGAGCACATAATTGTCTTCACAAAAAAAAATAAAGAATTTATGGCTTTATTACAGAAGACTTACATTGTATGTATTTACATAATAAAATACACGAAGGGTTGAACAAAGAACACTTCATCTCCTTCTTGTCTCCTTCTTTCATCTTGTTCAAGATCTTCTTCTCTTCTTCTCTTTTTCTCATCGTCACCGCTTTCCTTTTTTTTCTTTTCATATGCCTTCATGGCAGCTTCATCTTTTCTTAATCTTTCCTGTCTCTCCTCCCATAGCTTAGTTTACCTCTTGTTTTCTTCTTCTATTCTTTTTGCGACTCGGCGTTAGTTTTAGCCACTTTCAAATTTGCCACTTGGTCAAGCCCCCACCAAGAGATCCCTCCTTTCTTTCCTGGATCTACGTATTCAATATTCTTGGCGGAGGCCAGGTCCAAGCTTCTTCCTCCACTCATCGCTTCTTCCTCTACCTCCTGGGCGTATCTTTGTATTGGGGTCTTCTTCTTTCCGGTGAGTGACGGTGGAGTGACCAGCAGAGGATAGGTTGTCTCGCTGCTGTCGCCTTCTTCACATAACGTGAGACCCTTTTCCCAAGACAAGTCCCAAGCTTGAGCCATAGACATATTTGCAAAGTATCCTCATTCGAGCGTTTTAAATTCATCGACCGATCGTGGCTCTATCCCGACATCCGAGATGGCATAGGTGTCTCTCATCTCTTTGGAATGCCTCCGTGTTCTTTCAAGATGTTCATGACTCGGGCATCCATTCTTCCTTCCACTTCCTTCATCCCCGCTTCAATTGTTTTTCTCTTATCACCATGGATATAGCAGAGTGTTGGAGTGGCGCGAGTCTGAGGAGTTTTGCCGATGATAATGTCACCGGTGATGTGCGAGGACCCCGTTGAGGGGTTTGTGCAATCATCAATGTCATATCTTTTGATCCTTCCCCCTCGCAGATTTTCCTTTCTTCTGTTTTAACACTTCCTCATTGATTTTCCCTTGGCGTACCGCTCCTTCCTTTTCCACTTCGAGATCCCTCTTGCGCTTTAGGTATTCCTCTCCCCCTTTTTGGCATCATCAAAGGAGAGAGGAACGCCCGGAAATAGACTTGCAACCAGGAAGTCAAGCCTCTGCCTGATAGTTGAGTTTTGTCTCAAGTCTGCTGCAGAGTATGCGACCCAAAATTCGGACCGAGTAGCGTTGGACTCTCTGAAATCAACTTCATCTCGGCCATGAGAAGGCTGAATTTTGTATTCATGGTCTCTTCCAAACGCCGTAGATCACTCTTGTTTTGCTCTCGCATAGCCTTGACCTCGGCAATGTGAGCTTCATGCATGTGCTCAATATGCTCTCTCGGCTTCGTTTTTGCATCAAGCATTTTTCGCTCTCCACACCAAAACTTGTTGAACAATGTCCTGAAGTATCTCACCAATTCTCCACACGCATTGTTTCTTCTTTGTTGCCACCATTCCCTTATCCGAATCGTTATGCCTCTTAAATCACTGTAAGGGTGGCATCTCTGTTGTCCGATCGCATGTCCAAAGAGGCTCGATGCCTCTCCATCCGTTCAACCTCGGCAAATAGTGCCTTGAACACTTCTCGAACGTCGGTGATTCTTCAAGGTTGATGGCCATGCGGCGTCAAAATCATAATCACCGGAACAATGGTGTCTCGATGGAAGAACAGAGCTGGTTTGTGATAGCGTGCTTGTTCGTTTTCGACTCTTCGTGGAGTTTCGTATCTCCAAAGTGAAAAAGGGAAAGATTCTACAAAAGATTCATCACCGCCAATGACGGGGATCCTGTTCGATGATGAGCGGTGCGCGTGAAGTTCTTTTGGGAATCGATCCTGCTGCCTTGAGGAGCCCGAGCGGTGGTCTCTTGTTCACCGGGTTTTGTTGTGAAGTAGACCCCGCTTTGAGCCTCAATCGTCTTAATAAACTTCGTTGGTCTCGGTGATTTTTCCATTTGATGGATCGGTCCTCGGCCTTATCGAGCGTCACCGGACGATGATGAGATTTCCATTGGTGGCTCATCATCAAATTTAAAAGTTTGACGAGTAGTCTTGGGATCGACTTGCTCGTGCTTGGAACATCCGCATTGGTGAGTCTTTTGGATTTGTCAGCGGGGATGACTCGCTTCTTCTTCGCCTTCCCGATCCCCGAAAAAAGTGACATCGGGTTGTCCTGGGAATCATGAAGTGCGCTTATCTCCTTCTCGAGATGGGTTGATGATGGCAGGAGGGATGTTCTCTACATCGCCTTCTTTACCCGGGGAAGTCTCAACCTCCCGTGGACCTTCATTACCTCCAGCGGTCTCTCTGCTTGCGAGGGCTTGGTCCTCCCTTTCGATGTCACTGTCTTAGGGTCTTTCAGTAATGGCATCCATTGGAGTTTCAACCCCATGGATTGCACTTTCATCGCCAGTGTTAACTCCTGTGGGGTACATTCCTTCGGGCCTCGACCGCATCGCATAGTGGCGTCATTAGCCCGAGAGCGTTGGCATCTCAGTGAGACAGTCTCAATCGTCCGAGCTTCGTTGATGGAAACTTGTTGTTCTTCTTGTGTTTGTATTTTCTCTACTTCGCCTCCTTGATTCGTTGGAGTCATCTGCAAAGCATCCTCCGACCTTGCCGCGGTGGAGGAGTTTCCCCTCACCGGGCGCACCGGTGAGTGACTTGGAATGGGGTCACTCATCTCCAAACTCCCGGCATTTCGATTGATTGTTCACCGTCGGGTGGTGGTAGCACACCTTCAATAGGGGTTGGCTCGACCGGGATCCCCACTATCGGTTTCATCGCCAAGTCCCTTATTGCCTTCTTCCGAGTGAGTCGGGGAAGTGGTAGCAGAAGAACAAACGGTGTCTATTTGCTGAACCACTCCCATTGGATCGATTTCATTTTGTGTTCGAGGACTCTCCTGGTCCCTCCATCGTCTTTTGCTCGTGAAGGATTCTTGATTCGTGCAATGCTTGCTGCATTTGCAACTCTTCGCGGGCAAAGAAGATTCTCCGGATCCTCATCACCGTCCGAGAAGACATCAAGGAGAGGATGTGTGTGTTGTGGTGCCGGAGATAGCGGATGCTTGCTTTCTCACGTGCCTCGGCTTCCTCAAACCTTGCTTTTCTCTCTCCTTTTCCTTGTAGATCTGCAGGATGTCCGTGCGATTGTCTTCATCCGATCTTTGAGTACAGTGGTCGACCCAAGGAAGCTCAACAGATTCCTCTTCTTCTTCTATGAACTCGGGCCGTTGGAACTGTTCCTTGACTTACTCAACTTCCATTTCCTCCACTCACGCAGACGATTTTGGATGTCCGGGTAAGGTGGAGATAGGATCATTACATCACTATCCGCTCTAGCAGTTCTTCTTGTGCTTGCCTTTGTGAACTACAGTTTGTGTCTTCGGGTTGCCTCTCCGACGCCTTCACAGAGACTTGGTTGTTTCATCAATCGCATCCGGAGACTCTACTTCTCCGATAGTCTCCGGTATTTGTGCTAGCCGAGTAATCGACTCATTTGGTTTCTCTCGAATTCGCTTGACGATTCTTCTTCGTCTCCTAGTTTGTACCGCAGGGATTTCTCGGTTGAGAGACGGTGTCCTCTCGAGTCTTGGGCGGTGGGGCCGGTCTTTGGTGTCTTTTTTCGAGGAGCAGGCCGTCGTGGCTTCTCGGTTCTCCTCTTTTTGACGATCGGAGAAGGTATTTGTGAGTCCTTCTCGACCACTGCCGCAGGGGCGGGGAGACACGGCTTGGCAGGGCGGGTGACTCTTGCGGGGCAGGAGCATGTTTGGTTTTTCTTTCTTTGCAGGGGCAGCGATCTTCTTAGCGGCTGCAGGGCAGCTTTCTTCTTGGCCGAGAGAACTTTGTATCTTTGGGTGGTGATCCCCCCCTCACCGGTGTCGCCTCTCTTGGCGTAAGCTCTCTTGTGCGCTGAGAGGTTTGCTCGAACATCCTCTTGTTAACATGGAATGCCTTCCCATGTCTAAGTGGGACTCCTTTCACCTCCAATAGCCGGCCAATCACAGGCCATATCCTAGGGATCCTCCAAATGTGCCATCTTCTTTGAAGGATTTGTTCCCCACGTTCGGGCAGAGTCTCATTGTCAGACAAACTCAATTTGATTTATCTTCATTTCTTCGATGATTGCAGCCATTACAATCAGCTTTGCCTTTTTGATTGGTCAAAGCCGCCAAATTTGATGTCGATACATTTGGCAACTATGTCCAATTGACTTGTGATAATCCTCCTTGGTGATCTCTTTGTTTGTATATACTATTTTATCAAAGAAAGTCGCTTGGCTATTTCTTTCCAAGCATCAAGCCCAAGTTTACATCAGCCGTTAATCTCTCGATGCTCCTTCCGGTAGTGAGCAAAGGGTCGCCCAAATCCTTGGCAGAGATAGTCACCGCTTTCGTGAACAGATGACTTGATTCCTTCATCGTGAATCTCAAAGCATTCACGTGAGAATTGTGCGACCTCCTCCACATAGGTCATCGGATATTCTAACGTTAGAAACGGTTTTAGCCCTGGTCGTTTCCAACTTTTCAGCGATTTTCTTTACTAGGGTGTCGTCGGACCCTGCTTCACCATTCCGTTTAAATCCACCGTCGAACCGGTGTGGATTTGCTTTCCTAACTTGGTAAAGTCATAAGTTGGTGCCATTTTTCAGGATTATATCAAGGAAAAAACTTGGAGATTGACTTGGAGATAGATAGGGCTTCGAGAGTATTTTGCTTTTGCTTTTGAGAGAAAGAGATGAACAGTTTTTAGAAGTGTGAGAGAGAAACGGATGAAAATGGTTTAAATATGGTTTATGAAAGGACGTGCGGGTAGTTTTTGAAATGTGATCGAAATCAACGGCTTGGATTTTGCACGCCTATTGAGCATTTAATGTCTCGTATTTAATGCGGCAGCATTTATATCCAATCATAAGCTTGGTGTGCAGCTTTATGTCTGTACACATCATCATTATGCTGACGTATTCCTTAAAACATTCCCGCTTAGTCAAAACGACAGCGTTTTTGTCACTTTGCTTATAAGTGACTCAGCTTATCCTTTAGCTGATTTAACTCTACTTCTCACAGTTCTCTTAGTGACTCATTTGTCGGTGACTCAGATAGTTGTCTTTTCGATATAGTCGATTCTTGGTGATTTTTTTCACTCTTTTTCACCCTTTTCATTCCATATCTATTCTTGATTCGTCCGAGTGTCACCACCAATTAGTCCCAACTCATGCTTGAGTTCTTCAAATCTTGACTCACATAATGGTTTTGTGAAGATGTCGGCTAGTTGTTTATCGTTGAGATATATTCAGGATGATGTCCTTATTTTCAACATGATCTCTTATGAAATGATATCGACATCAATATGCTTTGTTCTTGAATGCAACACAGGATTTTGAGTGATTGCAATTGCACTTGTGTTATCACACATGATTGGAATTTCTTTTTCCTCAACTTCATAGTCTCTCATTTCTTTGTCTCATCCATAGGACTTGGCACAACATGTTTGCCATGCCTATGTATTCGCGCCTCAGAGAGGTGGCTATTGAGTTTTGCTTCTTGCTAAACCAGAAATCACTGTTTCCTAGCATTTGACATGTGCCTGAAGTGCTCTTCCTATCAACTCGCATCCAAAGATAGTCGGAGTCCGAATAGCAAATTAGCTTGAATCCACTTTCCTTTGGATACCATAGGCCTACTTCTTGGCTTCCTTTCAAGTATCTCAATATTATTCTCTTTTTAGTCATATGGCTCTCTTTTGGAGCAGATTGAAATCTTGCACATACACCTACAACAAAGGTGATGTCCGGCCCGCTTCTTTGTGAGATAGAGCATGATCCAATAAGTGCTCAGATCTTGTTTGATCTACGGTGCTTGCCATCCGCATCCATGTCCATTTTGGTGATGTGTTCATTGGTATTTTTACGAAGACTTCTCCTCCATACCAAACTTCTTCATTAAGTCTCTCGGTGTATTTTGTTTGACTTATGAAGGTTCCATCCTTCATTTGTTTCACTTGGAGTCCAAGGAAGAATGTCACCTCTCCCATCATGCTCATTTCAAATTTACTTTGCATGAGGTTTGAGAATTTTTCACACAGCTCTTTGTTAGTGGATCCAAAAATGATGTCATCCACATATATTTGAACAAGCAAAGATACTCTTCTTGTCTTGAATTCGAAAAAGTGTTCTATCTACTTTTCCTTTTGTGAATCCATTTTTAGTTAGGAATTGTGACAGGTGTCATACCATGCTCGGGTGCCTGTTTCAATCCATACGGGGCTTTCTTGAGTTTGTATACCTTGTCTCCAAGAGTCTTCTCGCTCAAATCCTCGGAGGTTGTTCAACATACACTTCTTCTTCCAATAAACCATTTAGGAATGCACTTTTTACATCCATTTGATATACAAAGTGAAATTCTTGTGAGTGCATAGGCAAGAAACATCATTATAGCTTCCAATCTTGCTACAGGGCAAATGTTTCATCAAAATCTATCCCTTCTTCTTGGCAATATCCTTTGGCTACCAATCTTGCTTTGTTTCTTACCACGAGCCTTCCTCGTTCATTTTATTTCGAATACCCATTTGGTGCCAATAACATTTTGATGCATGGGTCTTTGCAATAATTCCCACACTTTATTTCTTTCAAACCGATTCACTCTTCTTGCATAGCTTGAATCCAATGTGTGTCATCCAATGCTTGTGACACATCTTTTGGCTCTATTTACGAGATGAAGCATGTGAACATAGCTTCTTGTTGAGTTCGATCTTGTTTTGACACCTTCTCTTATATCTCCAATGACAAGTTCTCGGTGGATGGTCTTTCACCATCTTACATCAGGTTGGAGTAAGTTAGCTGGATTGATCGACTTGCGGTTTGTGTTGTCGTGGTCGACTCTCTCGTAATCACTTAGCCGCAAATTTTCCATTTGTTTTTGAGATTCACTATCTCATCTTCTTCGAATTAATAATTCCGGCTTGACTTCAAAGATAGGGACTCTTCTCGTATGGTTGGATGATTCAACTTATTATCACCGACTCTTCAATGTCTTCTCCATTTACATTTGGCTCATCGAATACTACATGAATGGATTCTTTCAGTAACCATAGTTCTTTTGTTGAGTATCTGTAGGCTTTGCTTTGGTGAGTATCCTAAGAAGATACCTTCATCGCCTTTAGCATCAAAGGCCTTTAGGTTGTCTTTGCCATTGTTGTGGATGAAACATTTACATCCAAATATTCTCAAATATGCAACATTTGGTTTTCTTCATCCGGATCTCATAGGGAGTTTTTGTGTTGTCTATTTATCATACATCTGTTTTGGGTGTAGCAAGTTGTGTTGATTGCTTCAGCCCAAAATCTTTTTGGTAACCCCCTTACCTAACATGGTCCTTGCCGCTTCTTTGAGGGTTCTTTCCTTCTTCTCGCAACTCCATTCTGTTTGTGGAGTCCTTGTGGCCGATAGTTCATGACCAATACCATTCTCAATACAAGATCAATTATTATTCCATTGACAAACACAGTTCCTCTATCTCGATCTTATTTTGATAATGGTTTGACTCTTCTCATTTTGAATCCTCTTCATCACCGTGTGGTAGTTTTTGTAGAGTTTCTTTCTTCTTGCACATGAATATTGTCCATGTATATCTTGAGTAGTCATCTACTACCACCAATGTGTATTTCTTTCCCTTACTTATGTTGGTTCCGGTTCCATGGGCCAAATAGATCCATATGAAGTAGATGCAATATTCTTGTTGAGGATGGGCATATCTTTTCTTTGAATGACGACTTGATTTGTTTTCCTTTCGACATGCATCACATATACTCTCCTTCTTGTATAATCGAGTCTCGGAAGTCCTTCTACAAGATGACTTCTTGCCGCCTTGTTAATTGTTTTGAAATTCGGTGTGACTCGGCTTTTTGTGCCATACCCAACTTGATTCAATTGTGCTCTTTGCTAGTAGACAGTGCTCGGTGTTGCGGTTGACCAATCCACTACATACATATTTTTCTGTCTACATCCTTGCAAAGACAACTTCATTTGATTCGATATCTTTGATTTGGCATATACCCATGTTGAATCCAACATTGTAGCCTTTGTCACGTAGCCGATCGATGCTTAGTAAGTTGAAGTTGAGTCCTTCAACATATGCAACATCCGTGATTTCTAATCCATTCCTCTTGATGGATCCAATGCCTCTTATTTCACCAGGAGCTTCATTTCCTCCAAATATGACTTTTGCTCCTTTAACTTCCTTGAATTTTGACAGATTTTTCTTATTTCTGTCATATGTCCGGAATGACCACTATCCATGTACCAGGTTCCTTGGCACTCGGCTATTCCTTGAACCGCAATCAAGGAAATTAAGTTTTAGGTACCCATACTTGTCCGGGTCCTGAGGGGTTAGAGTTGTAAGATGATCCAACCAACCTATAGCCAAATGATTTGACTCTAAGGGGTTGCCATCTATCGTGCCATAATCATAATTAATCCCCGCAAATTGCTTGGGGATTCTAGGTTCATACAAATTGTCTCTTTTGTCGTATGCCCAAGATATGTGTTTTAGCAATTGCCTTCCTTGGGTAATTGTGGTGTTTTTGAATGTAGTGCCTAGGTGCATATGTGTCTTTGATGAAAGCTCTTATGCTTTTGGAATGGCCTTTCTTGAGTTCTAGGCCTTTGCCATTTGGGCTTATATTCCATAAGTCTATCTTTGATAGTTCCCATTATTCCAATCGGCTTGGCTTGGATATTTTCTACCATTCCCATCATATGTATTTCTTTTATGGATTTTCTGGGGTTTTGGTAGCTCTCGCTTCTTCTTTACTGAGTATTTTCTGTTTGGAGTTTCTTTGAGGACTCTATTTGAATCTCTTCTCACTTATCCTTTCAAAGACACCCAACCGGTCGCGTTTTCCTTTTCCTTTGTAACCAAGGCCGGTTTGCTTGTTATTGTGCTTTGGAGTGAATGTGTGTGCAACATTTAGAGTTTTGGATTTTTCGAGACTCTTCATGACTTGAAGATCCTCTTTCCAAAATTACTTTTGAGGTTTGACATAGCACGAGAGGAGTTAAATCCTAAGCTTTGTCTTGTCTCCACATTCTCTTTGACTCATAATAAGATCATCCAATGATTTAGATGCCTTAGTGAATGAGGCAATAATATTCTTGAGGTCATTCTCCCTCTTTTCTATAGCACAATTTCGCTTTATTAATTTAGCATTTTCAGCCTTTAACCTTTCATTCTCATCGCCTATTTGACTTAGAGTACTCGGCTCCTTAGTCGGCTTTGAGTTTTGACTTTTGAGTAGGTTGTTTTCCTCATTCAATAGTGTGTGTGAGGATTTAATGTGTTCAAAATCTTTCATCATTTTGCCTAATGAATCATAAAGATCAGTGGGTGATGAAGTGTGTGTGTCACGATCACTATCACTAGTGTCTCGAGTTTGTTGAGTTAGATTGTACCTCATCTTCTTGATCAGGTTGATCTTGTTCTTTGGCCATCAAGCGGATCGGGCTTCTTCTTCGAGTCACTTGAATAGTCGGCTTCTTCGCTCTCTCGAATCGCTTGTCTCTCTTGACTTGGTTGTTTTAGTCATCTCTGCAGCCATCATTGCCTTTTTCCTTTCTTGTCTTCTTTCTTTGAAGACCTTCCTTTCTTCTTCATCTCTGTATTTGTTGACTACAGGATATGGACAAATCAATGGCATAGTGACACTGGTTGTCTACAGTTCAAGATAGATATTCAACCTTTTGATCGACTCTTTCCATTCTTGGATTGTCACCCTTTGATACTCAACTTTTTGATGATCTGTTCTCTTGGTTGGCCTATCTTCCTTGATTTGGAGGGAGCCGAGTGTCTTCTGGAAGATTCACCCTTTCCTCTCTTGTAGTTCTTATTGAAGAACTTGTTGAACCTCTTAACCAACAGGGCTATTTCTTCGGGTCAATAACTTCTTTGACCTCACTCTCTTCCCATCTTTGACAATTAGAGCAATTGTTTTGGGTACAACTGTCTCTTCCTGGTCTTTTCTTCTCACTCAAATTCGTAGGTTTTGAGGTCCGAGAATAACTCATGGTTGGATGTCTTTGATAGGTCCATGGAATGTCTCAATGCCATGACCTTCATTTCCCATTCAGTGGAAGACTTTTAGGATTTTCATACACATTTCTTCTCGTGTGTATATTCCTTTCCAAGTGCAGATAGCTCATTTGTGATTTTCGTGAACCGAGCGTCTAGTTGATCCGGTTCTCTCCTCGAGATCATTTTGAAGTTCTCAAATTTTCATGACCACCGATAATTTGTTTTCTTTGATTTGCTCGAGCCTTCACAAATCAATGTCACTTGTCCCAAATTTCTTTGGCCGTTTTGCATGATTTGACTTTATTGAACATGGATTTGTCCAAGGTTTTGTAGAGGATGTCCTTGGCTACATTGTCCAGTTATATCTTTTTCTGTCATCATTTGTCCACTCGTTCTTGGTTTTTCAACCATGACAAAGTGGGAGCAACATCTTCTTCTCCTTCACCGCAACTCTTCGCATGTTTGTGTTCACCTTTAATATTTGCAGAGCCCATCTTCTATCACTATCCACATCTCATCATGTAATCGATAGATGAGCGCATACGAATTTTCCAATCATCAAATTCTTCAATAGTGAACATAGGGATGCGTGTCAAATTTGCTTCCATGATAATAACTTTTAATGATAAAGAGAGTTTCGATAGTTTAAGTACTAAAGCGAGACTTTGAAAAGTTTGGAGATCTAGTTCAAGAACCGAGTGCGGAGGGTTCAATGAACCAACCGCTCACGATACCACTTGTAGGTCCCAAGGGGTGTAAGTGTAAGGTTTAGAAGGGGGTTGAATAAACCTTACCAAATTTTCGATTTAGTCCTTTAAATATACGAGTTGATTCTACACAATTTTGTGTCCTAGACGGACATCGATTTAGTCAATCAAGAGAGTTAGTCTCTCAAATGATCACTGTTGAGTGTTGATGGAATAACTCATTTGTTGATTCTAAATTAACTCAATGTGGTTTTGTTTTATTGGAAGACTTGACACCCTTAAGTTTGATTAAGCAAGATTTTAAATCTTGATTTAGTACTTATAAATTATCAAGTGGATAGCGATTTATCAGCAGATATAAGCGAGTTAAAATGCAAGAATTAAAGTCTTTGAAAGGTAAATGACACAAAGAAATTTTTATAGAGGTTCGAAGATGGGGTAATTCTTCTACTCCTCTCTTCTCCAACTCCTAGAGGAATCCACTAGGTAATGATCAGTTTACAAAGTGGTAATGATCCGGATACAAGTCTTGATCACACACGGTGACTTGATCCTTTGGGACTCGTCTGAGACGCCTTGATCACTCACGGTGGCTTCTCTTACGACTCGGCCTTCTTCACAGGGCAGCTGCCTTGCTACTATGACTCACTTGCTCAAGCTCTTTGGATTTGATCACGAAGCCCTCCAAAAGTTTAAGACTTGGCCTAACCTTGAACCTTCCTACAATCCTTCCTGGAATGTAGACCCCTTTTCTTTAAAAGTTTCCTCTTCAACCGATTGAAGTTCTCTTTCCTTCACAGGTGAGTGTTGGATTGATGTACTTCGTAATGTAGGCTTGAGGATTGAGAATGTTTCATTTTTCTAATATGCTTGTATATCTCACATGTGTGTCATACTTCTCAAACAAACTCCTCAGCCTTTTATAGTGAACTTTCAAAAATTTGCCCGTTGAAGAGATAGGCTTATTTTTGAAAGTCACTTGCGATCGTTATTTGTCTTGTTGCAGATCCTTGGAATTGCCATTTCCTCGTATGAATTGTTCTTTCACCTTTTTCGAGTTCGACACGGTGTAGTGCTCCCCATTGGTTCATTCCTTTTGCACGCTTCTAGGATCGAGCACTCCAAGAAAGGTGGTATGGAGATATTACTTGTTTAAGTAAATCTCTTGATTTCGGCAACGGTTCTTTTACTGATTATCTCGACTTGACCGCATTTCCTTGTTTTCCCAGGTGACTTAGAGTCGCCTTCCAATCATTGGATGACTCTTCCGTCACTTCAACTCGAGACTGGCTTTTCTTGAGTTGACTTGACCTGATGCTCCACTCACTGTTGCATCTCATTTGCTTTTTGATAGAGTTCCCGTCTACTCTTCTTTGCCATATTCAACTGTTTCACACCAAAGTCTTCCTTCCGGTCTTCAAATTGTCTTCTTGCATGTTAGGCGTAGGCCGACTTAACTCGGCTTGGCAGCTCTAATTGTTACAATACATTTTACAAAGCAAGAATTGGGGTGCCAACTTTCTATTCTAAGTTTTACATGGCATTCATCAAAATCTAAACAATAAAATTCCTAACACTTTGCAAAATTATTTTACAAAAAGTAAAGTTGATACTACACTTCTTGTTTTGAAAAAGGGCAATATTGTTTACTTGTGCAAATTTATGTTGTTGATATTATCTTTGGTGCTACTAATGTATATTTGTGCAAGATGCCTTTCTAAGTTGATACTAAGTAAGCTTGAGATGAGCATAATGGGAAGTTCAATTTTCTGCTTGGACTACTAATTATTCAATGCCAAGAAGATGGTTATATTTCAAAATAACTCTTGAAGGAGTTAAGCATTGAAGAAAGAAGATCCATTTCAACCTATATGGCTACAAATGTGAAAATTGACAAAAGGTTGAAGTAGGCATGATAATTGACAAACAAGTTCGAGGTACGTTTCTCTTTTATTATTTCCATAGACTCGACATTTTATATGCCTTATGTCTATATGCTCGACTTCAAAAACTATCCCAACGAATCTCATTAAAGTGCCGTTAAAAGAAATTTTCAAATATTTATAAGGCACTTCTTCTTATGACTTGTTCATCCAAAGCTTTTAAAACATTCTTATTTTTTGGGATAACAAGTCCGGTGAAAATTATTTAAAATATAGTTCGTCATCATCGAACTAAATATATTGAGATTCGATGTTTTTTTAAAAGGGATTGAGTTTTTAACAAAAACTTGAGATGTGTTTAATTCCGTCTCAAGGATAACTCGCGGACTTTTTAATCGCCCACCGCCGAGTATTTTACCTCATTTCGAGCTTAATCATGACATAATGTATATTGAATGAGGTCTACGTTTGCATTTTGCACGTTTTAAAACCTAGGGGCAAAAATCGGATTTTTGGATCAAACTTGAATTTGCAAAACAAAGAAGCGTGGGCTGCCAGGGCAAGGGTCGACCGACGCCCACCTGCCGACTGCCGCCCCTAGCCCTTGACCGGTCGCCCAATGTGATTTCTTGGCTTAAATCGTCTCTGTTCTTTTACTTAGCCATTTTGGCCCTTTCAAATCTATTTTCGTCCCCTTTGCAAATTTCACACACAATTCACTTCAATGAGTTTTGATGCATGAATTATATATTTTGGGGACTACCTAGCTCGGTTATCATCATTGATGCTCATATTTACCGATTAAATGGTAAGAATTTCACTCTCTTTAGCTCAATTGGGTTGAACCCTTGAGTTTGTAGCTTATATGTATTTTTCTTGATGCAATTCATATATTTTTGTGATGAGCTTATTGATTGTTGATGAATGATATTTGTTAAATTGTATTTGGTGATGAAAAACTTGGCTAAGTTTCATTTACAAGGGCTATATATATCTTTTTCAATTTTTGACGCCCGCCAAGTGTTCGATTAAACGTTTCAATGAAAAATTCATCATCTACATAATTCTCTCGATTTCAAAAGTCTTATATATTTATAGAGATCATGTTTTGCTTATCATATGATCTTTCATAAGCTTCTACAAGTCGTATAATTCGACTCTTCCCTCCTATTTGGTTTATAAGCTTCAATGTTCAAAGAGCTCGATACATCGGTTTAGTTGCGCACTTTGATATAAATGCATGATGTATTTATCGTGCTAACATTCTTTTTGATGATTCCAAAGGGGGAGAAACAGGTTATAAGCTCTTTAGCTCAAAGAAGCTAAGACAAGTTTAACGAAAATAAGCTATAAGCTTTGGCTTTTAAAAGCCATAAGTTGTGGATCATATTTATGTCCACTTGTTATATTATGGTTATGTATAATTCTTAGTCCATTGGTTGTAGTATGGATGTATTTATGTTTCTAATGATTTCTCTTTGACAGGGGGAGCTTTTAAGTTATTGATACTTAAGCTCAATATTGAAAAGCTAAGATTTTAGCTTATGTTTAAGTTGCTTCTATATAACTCTTGTTGTGCATATTGATAGGGGGAGCATTTGTAATTTATGTTTGAATCTCTCTACTCCCATCCTTGTGTTTTTGCACGAAATGTTGTCACTCACAACGGATAGTTCTCTTTAACCGGTAAAATTGTTTTGTTTTCAAAATCGACCTCGTTAAAATTGTTTTGGTTTGTAATCATCAAAAAGGGGGAGATTGTTTGATAAATGGTTTTATCATGATTTTGATGATTTTGTTTTTATACCAAAACAATGGCTTTAAAGGTTGTCCAAATACTCCTAAATGATTTAAAATGGTTTTAATATTTTCCGGAGTATTTCCTCAAGTTTATTTTCGATAATATTGGACAAACACTTTTAATGATTTTATGTCAATGGTTTATTTCATTGAAACTATGTTTCTAAATGTTGTCCTAATACTCCCGATTGGTCTAAAATATTTTTACGAATTTTTCGGAGTATTTATTGGAATTTATATCGGACAACACTTTTTGTATTTATGTGGTATTTCATCAAAACTATATTTGTAATGTTGTCCTAAATACTCCCGATCGGTTTAAAATGTTTTTACGAATTTTTCGGAGTATTTTTTGAGGTTTATTTTCGACAAAAATCGGACAACATGTCATTTAGGAGGTCGACCGGTTGACCAAAGAGGCCGATGGGAACAAGTTTCGTGAAACAGAAACTTGAGAACTCACAAAATAGGTCAGGGTGACCGGTCAAGTGGTGGGCGACGGTCGACCCCTTGACCGGTCACCCTGTGTAACTTTTCTGCGTTCTTTTCAAATCTTATTTCTCGCATGAAGTCATCTTAAGTTTGATGAAAAAATTCTAACCGTTGTTGTGCAGAGACAACTTTTCCTTAAATTGTGGAATTGATTTCTAACACTATAATCTTGATTTTAATTGCAATTGTTTTGTAGAAATCAGATTCCAAGAGGAGCCTATCTTGTACAAGACATCTTCTATAAATAGAGGAAGAATTGAAGCAACAAAAGAAGAGAGAAAACTACAACACAACAAGATACACTCAAGAATACACTTGTTCTTGCATTGTCTTATTTCTTGTTGTAATTTGCCTAGCTATTCACTTTCACATTCTTGAGGTCTAGGCTATTCTTGATTACACTTGCACTCTATTGTATTATCAATTATCGAGTTGTAAACTTAAATTTTTGGGTTATCATTCAACACAAGATATCCTTGTGAGTGTTCTTGTGGTAAGAACACACTTGGGTGATCTAGGTGTTAGGTGTAAGAAGATTGTGGTAATCTTTTTGTTGAGGTGTTGAAGAATTTGGTATTCTTCAAGGTTGAAGATTGTGGTAATCTTCACAAGGTGCCATTGGAGATTGTGGTAATCTTCAAGTGAGATTGTGGTAATCTCAAAGGTGGTGTTGAAGAAGAGTGTGGTGCTCTTCAAGGTGTTGTTGTAAGTTGGTGTTGTATTAATTTGTGGTAAATTAATAAAATCTTTTTTTCTTTTTGAAATCCATCCCGGATATACTGGGATGATATAGGATTAGGCCCTAGGTGGGTTGAACCTCTATAAATCGACGTGTGTTGTTTACATTCCGCACCTTTATTATTGTTTTGGCTTGTCTTGCTCGAAAAAGAGGGTAAAATCGAAAAATTGGAGATAATCTATTCACCCCCTCTAGATTATTGTAGCCGCTTGGACTTACAAGTGGTATCAAAGCCAAACTCTTTGGCAAGCTCGTTTCAAATCGCGAGTGAAGAGAAACGATCGTCGGCTACAAATGAAGCTCATCTTACCGGCACCTCCACCACGAAGCCACCACTATTTGATTCCAAAAATTTTATATTTTGGAAAGAAAGAATGGAATGTTATCTACAAGGTTGTTGGGAAATTTATTGTTTAGATTTTGATGAATGCCATGTAAAACTTAGAATAGGATGTTGGCACCCCATTTTTGTTGTAAGTCGCATTGTAATAAATAGGGCCGGGTCAATTTGAGTTAAGTCGATTATGCCTAAACATGCAAGAAGACAACCGGAGACTAGAAGGAAGACTCATTGCAAGACAACCGAGTATGGCAAAGAAGAGAAGACGGGAACTCGATCAAGGTACATCCGAGATGCAATGAGTAAAGTATCGGTCAAGTCAACTCAAGATAGCCAAGTCTCAAATTGAAGTGTGAGAAGAGTCATCCAATGATTGGAAGTCGACTCTAAGTCACCCGGGGAAAGCAAGGAAATGCATCAAGTTGAGATAATCGAAAGAAATCCGTTACGTAAATCAAGAGAATTACTTAAACAAGTAATACCTCCATGCTACCTTTCTTGAAGTGCTTAGTCCTTAAGCGCACAAAAGGAATAAACTAATGGGAAGCATCGCACCATGTCGAACTCAAAAGTCAAGAACAATTCATACGAGGAAGTGGCAATTCCAAGGATCGCAACAAGACAAGCCAACGACCACAAGTGTCTTTTGAGAATAAGCCTATCTCTTCAATGGGCAAATTTTCAAAAGAACACTATAAGAGGCTGAGGAGTTTATTTGAGAGAATGTTGGATACGAGCTAGAAAAGCAATATCTGTAACCAAAAATATTCTCAAATCATTCAAGTTCAATCCCCAAGCCTAAACTATGAAGGAAATCAATCCAACACTCACCTGTGAAGGAAAGATAACTTCAATCAGTTGAAGAGGAAATTATTGAAGAATCAAGGGGTCTACATTCCACGGAGGATTGTAGAAAGGTTCAAGGTCGAACCAGTCTCAAGTTTTTGGAGGGCTTCGTGATCAAATCCAAAGAGCTTGAGCAAGTGGGCTGTAGTAGCAAGGCAAGCTGCCCCTGTGAAGAAGTTTCGAGTCGTCGAGAAGCCACTGCGTGACCAAGGCATCTCATCGAGTCCCAAAGGATCAAGTCGGTTGTGTGATCAAGACTTGTAGACGGGATCATTACCACTCGTATATATCGATCAATACCTAGTGGATTCCTCCGGGAGTTGGAGAAGAGAGGAGTAGAAGAATTACCCCATCTTCGAACCTCTATGAAAACTTATCGTGTCATTTACATTTCAGCACTTTAATTCCTGCATCTTATTTATTTAACTCTGCTGATAAATTTGCTATCCACTTGATAATCTCTAAGTACTAAACCAAGTTTAAGGGTGTTAAGTCTTCCGTTGAAAACAAACTACAGTTGATTCATTGAGCCTTCCGCACTGGTTACTGAACTAGATCTCCAAATTTTTCAAAGTATGTTTTAGTACTTAAGTTTTTCAAAACTCTTTTTATCATTAAAATTTATTATCATGGAAGAAAATTTGACACACATCCCTATGTTCACAATTGAAGAATTTGATGATTGGAAAATTCGCATGCATGCTCATCTATCAGCATTACATGATGAGATGTGGATAGTGATAGAGGATGGGCCACCGCAAATTTTAAAAGTGAACACAGCTGTAAGGAGAGTTGCAGCTGAAGGTGAAGAGGATGTTGCTCCTAGACCAGCTATGGTTGAAAAACCAAGAGCTGAATGGACAAATGATGACAGAAAAAGATATAACCTGGACAATGTGGCCAAGGACATTCTTTACAAAACCTTGGACAAAGCCATGTTCAATAAAGTCAAATCATGCAAAACGGCTAAAGAAATCTGGGACAAGCTAACATTGATTTGTGAAGGCTCAGAGCAAATCAAGGAAAATAAATTATCAGTGGCTGTACAGAAATTTGAGAATTTCAAAATGATCGCAGGAGAAACCTTGGATCAACTGGATGCTCGGTTCACGAAAATTACCAACGAGCTATCTGCACTTGGAAAAGAATATACACAGAAGGAAATGTGTATGAAGATTCTAAGAAGTCTCCCAACTGAGTGGGATATGAAAGTCATGACCATGAGACACTCCATGGACCTATCAAAGACATCCAACCATGAGCTATTCTCAGATCTCAAAGCCTACGAATTTGAGCTGAGAAGAAACGACCAAAAGGAGGCAGTTGTGCCCAAAATAGCTGCTCTAATTGTTAAGGATGGCAAGAGAGTTGAGGTCAAAGAAGTCATTGACCCAGAGGAAATAGCCCTGATGGTTAAAAGGTTTAACAAGTTTTTCAACAAGAACTACAAGAGAGGCAAGGGAGAACCCTCCAGAAGACACTCAGCTCCCTCCAAGTCAAGGGAAGATAGGCTAACCAAGAGAACAGAGCATCAAAAGGCTGAATATCAAAGGGCTGACAATCCAAGAATGGATAGAGCTGATCAAAAGGTTGAAAATCTATGCTGGAACTGTAGGCAACCAGGTCACTATGCCATTGATTGCCCATATCCTCGTAGTCAACAAATACGGGGAATGAAGAAGAAAGAAAGGTCTTGAGAGAAAGAAGACAAGAAAAGAAAAAGGCAATGTTGGTCGCAGACTCTTTCCGAGACAGCCCAAGTCAAGAGACACAACCGATTGAGAGAGTAGTGAAGCTAACTACTCAAGTGACTGAAGAAGAAGCCTTGATCTGTTTCATGGCCAAGGAACAAGACCAAACGACCAAGAAGATGAGGTACACTCGACTCATCACACTCGATTCTAGTGATAGTGATCGTGACACACACACTTCATCACCCACGATCTTTATGATTCATTAGGCAAAATGATGAAAGATTTTGAACACATTAAATCCTCACACACACTACTAAATGAGGAAAAAACAGCCTACTCAAGAGCCAAAACTCACGGTGACTAAGGAGCTAAGTACTCTAAGTCAAATAGTGATGAGAATGAAAGTTTAAAGACTGAAAACGCTAAGCTAATAGCAGAAATAGCTGCTATAGAAAAGAGGGAAAATGAACTCAAAAATGTGATTGCCTCATTCACTAAGGCATCTAAATCATTGGATGATCTTATTATGAGTCAAAGAGAATGTGGAGACAAGACAAAGCTTAGGATTTAATTCCTCTCGTGGCCGTGTCAAGCTCCAAAAGTAATTTTGGAAAAAGGATCTTCAAGCAATGAAGTATCTCAAAAATCCAAAACTCCAAATGGTGCACACACATTTATTCCAAAGCACAATTACAAGCAAACGGCCTTGGTTATAAAGGAAAAGAAAAAAGCCGAGTTGAGTGTCTTTGAAGGGAGTGAGAAGAAATCCGGCCCGAGTTCCTCAAATGAAATCCAAACAGAAATACTATGTAAAGAAGAAACAGAGCTACCAAAAACCCCAGAAGTTCTATGAAAGAAACACATATGATGGGAATGGTAGAAAATATCCAAGCCAAGCTGATTGGAATAATGTGAACTATCAGCAAAGACCTATGGAATATAAGCCCAAATGGCAAAGGCCAAGAACTCAGCAAAGGCCATTCCAAAGGTATAAGAGCTTTCATCAGCACACATATGCACCTAGGCACTACACTCGGAGATATCACAACTACCCAAAGAAGGCAATTGCTAAAACACATATACAGGCATATAGACAAAAGAGACAGTTGTATGAACCTAGAATCCCCAAGCAATTTGCCAAAATTAATTATGATTATGACACTGATAGATGGCAACCCCTTAGAGTCAAATCAATTGTCTATAGGTTGGTTGGATCATCTTACAATACTAACCCCTCAGGACCCGGCACAAGTATGGGTACCTAAAACTTAATTTCTTTGTTTGCGTGTTCAAGGAAGCAGTGAGTGCCAAGGAACTGGTACATGGATAGTGGTATTCCCGGACACATGACGACAGAAACAAGAAAAATCTGTCAAAATTCAAGGAAGTCAAAGGAGCAAAAGTCATATTTGGAGGAAATGAAGCTCCAGGAGAAATAAGAGGCATTGGATCCATCAAGAAAAACGGATTAGAAATCACAGATGTTGCATATGTTGAAGGACTCAATTTCAACTTGCTAAGCATCAGCCAACTCTGTGACAAGGGTTATAATGTTGGATTTAACATGGGTATATGCCAAATCAAGGATACTGAATCAAATGAAGTTGTGTTGCAAGGATGCAGACAAAAGAACATGTATGTCGTGGATTGGTGAACTGCAACACCCAAAGACTGTTTATTAGCAAAGAGCACAATTTGAATCAAGTTGGCTGTGGCACAAGAAGCCGAGTCACCTGAATTTCAAAACGATTAACAAGCTTGCCAGAAGCAATCTTGTGGAAGGACTTCCAGACTCAGTATACAAGAAGGAGAGTATATGTGACGCATGTCAGAAGGGAAAACAAATCAAATCATCATTCAAAGAAAAGACATGTCCATCTTCAACAAGAATATTGCATCTGCTACATATGGATCTATTTGGTCCAGTTGAACCAGCAAAGCATAAGTGGGAAGAAATACACCTTGGTGGTAGTAGATGACTACTCAAGATATACATGGACAATATTCATGTGTAAAAAGAAAGAAACTCTACAGAAACTACCACAGCTGATGAAGAGGATTCAAAATGAGAAAAGTCAAACCATTATCAAAATAAGATCTGACAGAGGAACTGAGTTTGTAAATAGCATAATAACTCAGTATTGTATTGAAAATGGCATTGGTCATGAATTATCTGCAGCAAGGACTCCACATCAGAATGGAGTTGCAGAAAGAAGGAATAGAACTCTCAAAGAAGCAAAGCAAAGACCATGTTAGTCAAGCGGGGCTACCTAAAAGATTTTGGGTGAAGCAATAAACACGCATGCTACACACAAAATAGATGCATGATAAACAGACAGCTGACAAAGACTCCCCATGAGATTTGGACAGGGAGAAAACCAAATGTTGCATATTTTAGAATATTTGGATGTAAATGCTTCATCCATAACAATGGCAAAGATAATTTAAAGGCTTTTGATGATAAAGTCGATGAAGGTATCTTCTTGGGATACTCGGTGAAAGCAAAGCCTACAGAGTACTCAACAAGAGGACTATGGTTCTGAGAAATCCATTCATGTGGTGTTTGATGAGCCAAATGTAAATGGAGAAGACATGGAAGAATCGGTGATAAGTGAATCAACCAACCATGCGAAGAGTCCTATGATGAAGTGAAGTTTGGAATTATAAACTCGGATGAAGATGAGAAAGTCGAGTCTTAAAAATTTGGAAAATCTGCGACTAAGTGATGACGAGAGAAGCGATCAAAGCAACATAGTCGCAAGACGATGAATCCGGCTAACTTACTCCAACCCGATGTAAGATGGCCGAGAGACCATCCACGTAACTAGTCATTGGAAATATAAGAGAAGGTATCAAAACAAGATCCATAACTCAACAAGAAGCTATGTTCACATGCTTTATCTCACAAATAGAGCCTAAAGATGTGTCACAAGCATTGGATGACACACATTGGATTCAAGCTATGCAAGAAGAGCTGAATCAGTTTGAACGAAATAAAGTATGAGAATTAGTTCAAAGACCCACCCATCAAAATGTTATTGGCACTAAATGGGTGTTGAAACAAGATGAACGAGAAAGGTTCTGTGGTAAGAAACAAAGCAAGATTGGTAGCCAAAGGATATTGCCAAGAAGAAGGGATAGATTTTGATGAAACATTTGCCCCTGTAGCAAGATTGTAAGCTATAAGGATGTTTCTCGCCTATGTAGCTCACAAGAATTTCATTGTATATCAAATGGATGTAAAGAGTGCATTCCTTAATGGTTTATTGGAAGAAGAAGTGTATGTTGAACAATCTCCAGGATTTGAGCAGAAGACTCTTGGAGATAAGGTATACAAACTCAAGAAAGCTCTATATGGATTGAAACAGGCACCCAGAGCATGGTATGATACTTCATCACACTTTCTGACTGAGAATGGATTCACAAAAGGAAAAGTGGATAGAAAACTCTTCAGAATTCAAGACAGGAAGAGCATACCGCTTGTTCAAATATATGTGGATGACATCATTTTTGGATCCACAAACAAAGAGTCATGTGTGATAAATTTTCAAACCTCATGCAAAGCAAATTCGAAATGAGCATGATGGGAGAGCCGACATTCTTCCTTGGACTCCAAGTGAAATAGTCAAGGATGGAACCTTCATAAGTCGTGCAAAATACACCAGAGATTTAATGAAGAAATTTGGTATTGAAGAGAAGTCTTTCGTGAAAATACCAATGAATACATCATCAAAATGGATATGGATGCGGATGGCAGTTCTGTAGATCAAACAAGATACTGAGCACTTATTGGATCATTGCTCTATCTCATAGCAAGGGCCGACATCACCTTTGATGTAGGTGTATGTGCAAGATTTCAATCTGCTCCAAAAGAAAGCCACATGATCGCAGCCAAGAGAATCTTGAGATATTTGAAAGGAAGCCAAGAAGTTGGCTTATGGTATCCAAATGAAGGTGGATTCAAGCTAATTGGCTATTCAGACTATGACTATGCTGGATGTAGAGTTGACATGAAGAGCACCTCAGGCACATGTCAAATGCTTGGAAACAAGGCTAATTTCTGGTTTAGCAAAAAGCAAAATTCAATAGCCACCTCTACAAATTGAAGCGAGAATACATAGTGCATGGCAAACAAGTTGTGCCCAAGTCCTATGGATGAGATAGCGGTGAGAGACTATGAAGTTGAAGAAAAGTAAATTCCAATCATGTGTGATAACACAAGTGCAATTGCAATCACTCAAAATCTGTGTTGCACTTAAGAACAAAGCATATCAATGTCGATATCACTTCATAAGAGATCATGTTGAAAAAGAAGGACATCACCTTGGAATATATTTCAACCGATAAACAAGGTTGGTCGACATATTCACAAAACTATTATGTGAGTCAAGATTTGAAGAACTCAAGCATGATTTAGGGTTAATTGAGCTGAGCTGACACTCAGAAGACTCAAAGAAAAGAAATGAAACACGAAAAGGGAAAAAGAGTTGAACTCTCAAATCAGCTAAGTGAATCACCATATCGGAAAGACAGTGTGCATCGAGTTAGTCTGACAATTTGAGTCACTAGGAGAACTGTGAGAAGAAGAGTTAAATGAGCTAAGGGATAAACTGAGTCATTTATAAGCAAAGTGACAAAAACGCCGTTGTTTTTACTAAGCGGGAATGTTTTTAAGAATGACGTCAGCATAATTATGACGTGTACAGGCAAAAGCTGCACACCAAGCTTATGATTAGATATAAATTCTGCCGCATTAAATACGAGACATTAAATGCTAATCGGCGTGCAAAATCTAAGCCGTTGATTTCGATCACATTTCAAAAACCACCCGCACGTCCTTTCATGAACCATACTTAAACCATTTTCGTCCGTTTCTCTCACACATTACCAAAAACTATTCATTTCTCTCTCAAAAGCAAAGACAAAAACTCTCTCAAAAACCCTATCAATCTTCAAATCATCTTCTAAGTTTCATTCGGTGAAATCTTTGAAAAATGGCATCTACTCACGATTTTGTCAAGATGGAAAGCAAATCCACACCGGGTCTCTTGTGGATTTCGAGGGAATGGTCAAACAGGGGTCCGATGACGCCCTCATAAAGAAGATCGCTGAAAAATTCGACACGTCTGGGCTAAAACCATTTCTGACGATGGAGTTTCCGATGAACTATGTGGAAGAGGTCGCACAGTTCTACGTGAATTCTACGATTCACGATGAGGGGATCAAATCCTCCTGTTCACGGGAAGGAGTTCATCATCACTACCAAGGATTTGGCGTAACACCGCTCATTACACGGCGGAAGGAGCACCGAGTAAATCAATGAAGGCGATGTTGACTTGGGCCGCCGCTTGGAAGGAAGTAGCCAAGACCGACTATCTTGAAAAGATAATCTACACAAAACTAACAAGAGGTCGCTAAAGGAGGACTACCACAAATTGTTGGACATCGTTTGCCAAATGCATAGACATCAAATTTGGCGGCCTTGACCAATCGTCTAAAGCGAAATTGATCGTAATGGTTGCGATCATTGAAGAAAAGAAAGTGAATGGGCTGAGTTTGTCTACAGCAGACTCGCGAGAATAGGGAATAAATCCTTCAAGGAGGGCGGAATGTTTGGAGGTTCCTAGGATACGGATGCAGTGATGGGCCGGTGATGGAGGTAAAAGGAGTCCCTCTTCGACATGGAAAGGTGTTCCATGTAAATAAGAGGATGTTCAGATCAAACCTCTCGCGCGCAGAAGAGAGCCTACGCTAAGAGAGCCGATCACGAGTGAGGGGAATCGGTGACCGACCAAGATACAGCTTGTCCCCTCTCCAACTAAGAAGAAGGTTGCCCCTGCGGTGCAAAGAAGAACTGCTGCCCCGCAAAGAAAAAAAAACAACCGCTCCCGCCCCTGCCGCAGTCACCCGCCCCCCAGCAGTGTCTCTCCCCCCCTGCGGCCGCAGTGGAGAAGGAACCATTAATCCCTTCTCCGGTGATCAAGAAGAAGAGGACTCCCACAACAAGGAAGGTAGCTACCTCTAAGACATCTGCGAAGGCATTCACCTTCAATGAACCGAGAGGAAGTGGAGCGTAAATCCCTTTGGTTAAAACAAAGAGAAGAAGAAGACTTTCCAAGCTCTCCGAGCTTGAAAAGACATTTGAGTCCGTCACTTTTGGAGAAGATACTCCGAGACCGCTGGAGAAGTAGAGTCTCTCAGTGATTGATGAAACGCCAAGTCACGAGCGATCAATCGGACAGAGGCAACTTGAAGACCCAGTTTGTAGTCGAAACAGTGAGGAACAAAGAATGGCTGAGGAAAGCCGAATCACTGTTGATGAGTTGTTTCTCCACTGTAACAGAGGTTCTTGAAGGTGTTGAGAAGCAAAGTCTGCTACCCTCAATACCTGGAAACGAGGGCCAGCAAGAGGATGATGAAGACATTGTAATCATGCACTCTCCATTGTATCCAGACATCCAAAATCGTCTGCGAGAGTGGAGAAAATGGAAGCTGAGCCTGTCTAGAGTGCAGTTTGAATATCCAGAGTTCATTGCTGAGGAAGAAGAACTCTTCATATTTCTTGAGGTGGACACGGTGCTGCAAGCCCTTGACGAGGATAATTGCATAAATATACTGGAAATTCGAAAAGAAAATGAATGGGCTAAAGTAGCGAGACGCAGAGGCACGTGAGAAGGCCAAAGATCGCCCTATCACCAAGCACCACGAGCATACACATCCTCACTTTGACGCCTTATCGAAAGTGATGAGGATCGGACCTGTTCTTCGCCACGAAGAAGAATTGCAAATGCAAAGACGCAATGCGAGAATCCGTAATCCTTCATGAGCAAAGGATGATGGAGGGACCAGAGAGTCCTCCAAAACACATTTCGAGATAGACCCAATGGGAGTGGTGCAAAGATATTGCCACCGTTGTTCTGCCACCACTTTCCTCACTCGGAAGAAGGAACTAAGGGAACTAGCAATGAAACCGGGATAGTGGGGACTCGGTTGAGCAACCCCTAATGAAGGTGTCTTACCACCGCCCCAACGGCCTGAATACTCAATGGGAACAGCCGGGAGTCCGGAGATGAGTGACCCCATTCCAAGTCACTCGGTGGTGTGCCACCGAGGGGTAAACTCCCTCCACCGCGGCAAGGTCGGAGGATTTTTTGCGGTGACTCCACAATGAATCTAGGAGGCGAAGTGGAGAAGGAATAAACACAAAGTACACAAAGAAGTTGTCATCGACGAGGCTCGCAGCGATTGAGACTGCCTCTCGGTGAGGTGCCAACTGCTCAAGGCTAATGACGCCGATGATGCGTCGAGGCACATGAAGGAATGTACGGGAGTTAACACTCTGGCGGCATTTAAAGTGCAATCCATGGAGTTGAGACTCCAATGGATGCCACCGCAGAAGACCCTAAGACACCGTGACACCGTCGAAAAGGGATGTCCAAGGCCCATCGCCGCAGCTTGAGACCGCAGAGGCAATGAAGCTCCACAGAGGTTGAGACTTCCGGGTAAAGAAGTCAAGTACGTAACATCCCTCCCGCTATCATTGATCCATCGTAAAAGGAGATAAGCGCGCTTCACGATTCCCAGGATAATCCTAATGTAACCTTTTCGGGATCGGAAGGAGACGATGAAGCTGAGTCATCCCCTGTGACTGATCCAAAAGACTTAGCTAAGGATGTTCCAACCACGAGTAAGTCCGACCTCAATTCTACTCGTCAAACTTACAACTTTGATGATGAGCCACCCATGGAAATCTCATCATCGTCCGATGATGCTTCCGATAAGGCCGAGGACCGATCAACTCACGTGGAAAAACCATTTGAGACCAACAAAGCTGTTGAGACAGTGAGGCTCGGCTAAGTCGGGTCAACTTCACAATGACCACGGTGAAACAGAGTCCATCTGCGCAGCTCCCAAGCCGCAGCAGGTTCGACTCCACAAGGAACTTCACGAGCACCACTCATCATTGAACAAATCCCGATTTGCCCGTGATGATCCCTTTGTAGAATCATTTCCCTTCTCTCTCGAGGTACCCGACCTCCCAAGAGTCGAAAGAGATCTCGAGTGCTTCCACGGCACAGATCCCCGTCATTCCATCGATACCATCGTTCGGTGACTATGATTTTGACGCCGCTTGGCCGTCACCGCAAATGAGGGAACAACTAAAGTTCGGGAGGTGTTCAAAGCATTATTTACTAAAATTGAACGGATGGAGAGGCACCAGGCCTCGATGGACATGAGATCGAATAATGAGAGATGCCGACCTTACCGCCGACTTGAGAGGCATAATAGTCGAGTGTCGGGAGTGGTGGCAACAAAGATCAAACAATGCGTGTGGAACAAGCTAGATATTTTAACATTGTTCAACAAGTCGTTGGTATGGCGAAATGAGAATGCCGATGCGAAGACAAAATTGAGAGAACACATTGAGCACATGCATGAATCTCACACTCGCCGAGATAAAGTCATTGCGTGAGCAAAATAAGAATGAGCTCCTGCGTATGGAAGAAAACATGGATCGAAAATTCAGCCTTCTCATGGCTGAGATGAAGCTTCTTAAAGCTGAATCCAACGCTACTCGCTCTGAGTTTCGCGTAGCATACTCCGCAGCAGACTCGAAGCAGAACTTGGCTATCAGCAGACTCGACTTCCTGCTTGCTAGTTTGTTTCTGGGGTTCCTCTCTCCTTTGATGATGCCAAAAAGGGGGAAGAGGAATACCTAAAAGCGCTGAAGGGATCTCAAGTTGAGAAGGATGGAGCAGCTGTGAAGGAAAAGACAGATGAGGAAGTTTCAAGAGAAAACAAAGGGAAGTCTGTTGAGGGGGAAGGATCGAGAGATGTGACCTTGATGATGGCACAAACCCCCCAACAAGGTCTTGTCACAATGATATTATCAAGCAAACTCCCGATGATTCTCGCCACTCCAACACTCTGTTGTACCTATGGCCGACAAGAGAAAGACCGATTGAAGCGAGGGATGGAGGAAGTGGAAGGAAGGATGAATGCCCGAGTTATGGATATTTTGAAACGACATGGAGGCATTCCAGTAGACAGAGACACTTATGCCATCTCGGATGCCGAATCGAGCCAAGATCAATTGATGAATTTAAAACGCTCGCATCCGAAGGATACTTCGCAAACATGTCCATGGCTCAAGCACCGGGACTTGTATCTTGGGAAAAGGGTCTCACACTATGTGAAGAAGCCGACAGCATAGACACGGCAATCACACTCTGGGTCACTCCACTAGTCACTCACCGGGAAAAAGAAGGCCCCAAAGACAATACACGCCGAGGAGGAAGAGGTAGAGGAAGAAGCGGTGGTGGAGGGAGAGGTTTTGGACCTGCAGACCTCCGCCCAAAAACATTGAGTACATAGATCCATGCAAAAATGGAGGATCTATCGGGTGGTTTTGACGAAGTAGCCAATCGCAAGTGGCTAAGAACAATGCCGAGTATGTGAAAAGAATTGAAGAAGAAAATAAAAGACAAACTCAGCTATGGGAGGAGAGACAAGAAAGAATAAGAAGAGATGAAGTCGCCGGAAGGCGTATGAAAAGAAGAAGAAAGAAGATGAGAAAAAGAAAAGAAGACCGAGAAGATGACAGAGTCAAGAAGAAGAAAGAAGGAGGAAGCGAAGGAGATGAAGTGTTGCTATCCACCCTTCATGTATTTTACTACGTAAATACATTTTTATGTAAGTCTTCCGTAATAAATCAGTAAATTCTCTATTTTTGCGTAGACATAGATGTTTGCTCGATACACTTTGTAAACATTTGTGTAAAGGACAAGAATGTTATGATCAATAAAAGAATTGATTCTACGCATACATTCTCTCGTGAATGCACTATCCGTATGTATCTTTGCTATTTACACTTTGAATGTATAAGTTTTGGCATCATCAAAAAGGGGGAAATTGTTAGGAAATTTATTGTTTAGATTTTGATGAATGCCATGTAAAACTTAGAATAGGAAGTTGGCACCCCATTTTTGTTGTAAATCGCATTGTAATAAATAGGGTGGGTCAAGTTTGAGTTAAGTCGATTATGCCTAAACATGCAAGAAGACAATCGGAGACTAGAAGGAAGACTCATTGCAAGACAGTGAGTATTGCAAAGAAGAGAAGACGGAACTCGATCAAGGTACAACGAGATGCACGGTGAGTAAAGTATCGTCAAGTCAACTCAAGATAGCCAAGTCTCAAATTGAAGTGATGAAGAGTCATCCAATGATTGGAAGTTGACTCTAAGTCACCTGGGAAAGCAAGGAAATGCAATCAAGTCGAGATAATCGAAAGAGATCCATTGCACGTAAATCAAGAGAATTACTTAAACAAGTAATACCTCCATGCTACCTTTCTTGAAGTGCTCAATCCCCGAGAAGCATGCAAAAGGAATAAACCAATGGGAAGCACCGCACCTTGTCGAACTCAAAAGTCAAGAACAATTCATACGAGGAAGTGGCAATTCCAAGGATCGCAACAAGACAAGCCAACGACCACAAGTGTCTTTTGAGAATAAGTCTATCTCTTCAACGGGCAAATTTTCAAAAGAACACTATAAAAGGTCAAGAGTTTATTTGAGAGAATGTTGGTTACCTTGACATTTAAAAACAAATACGAGCTAGAAAAGCAATATCTCAGAACCAAAAATATTCTCAAATCATTCAAGTTCAATCCTCAAGCCTAAACTACGAAGGAAATCAATCCAACACTCACCTGTGAAGGAAAGATAACTTCAATCAGTAGAAGAGGAAATTATTGAAGAATCAAGGGGTCTACATTCCACGGAGGATTGTAGGAAGGTTCAAGGTTGAACTAGTCTCAAGTTTTTGGAGGGCTTCGTGATCAAATCCAAAGAGCTTGAGCAAGTAGTAGTAGCAAGGCAAGGCTGCCCTGTGAAGAAGCCGAGTCGCACGAGAAGCCGGTTGTGTGACCAAGGCATCTCCGTGACCGAGTCCCAAAGGATCAAGTCACCGTGTGATCAAGACTTGTATCCGGGATCTGTTACCACTCTGTATCTCGATCAATACCTAGTGGATTCCTCCAGGAGTTGGAGAAGAGAGGAGTAGAAGAATTACCCCATCTTCGAACATCTATAAAAACTTATCGTGTCATTTACATTTCAACACTTTAATTCCTGCATCTTATTTATTTAACTCTGCTGATAAATTTGCTATCTACTTGATAATCTCTAAGTACTAAACCAAGTTTAAGGGTGTTAAGTCTTCCGCTAAAAACAAACTACAGTTGAACTAAGTCTTTAATCTTAACAGCTGAGTTATTCTATCAACAGCTCAGTCGAGTTCGTTGAGTGACTAACTCTAATGTTTAACCAAATTAGCTGTCCACCAAGGACAGAGCTGTGTAGTATCAACTCTGAACATTTAAAAGGACTAAATCGAAAAGTTGGTAAGGTTTATTCAACCCCCCCCTTCTAAACCTTACACTCACACCCCTTAGGACCTACAAAGGTTGCGGGTTCGATATTTGCAACATTGTCATAAATGGAGAATCCATTCTGATGATAGACACATCATACACCTCCAAAGCCTTCAAAGAGCTCAATGATGAAGAGAAGAAAATCATCTCCTTAAACGGTAAAGCTATCAATATTTTGTATTGTTCACTTACTAATTTGGAATATGAACATATTGTAGGAATTCGATCGGCACATGAAGTATGGCAAAAATTAGAAGCCATCTATGGAGTATTTGCAAATGAAAGGAGTCAAACAAAAGCATCTACTTCTCAAAGGGATTCAAGTTCAAATCTAAGGAACAAGCCTTTTACAACTTCCAACTATGAAGTAGTCGAACAATGTTTTATGGGCATCGAAGAGGAAAACGAGGTATGTCTTAAACCCTCTACTTCCTATGATATTGTCATTCAAAATGATTATAGTGATTTGCAAAATGATTTTGATGATCTTCAAAATGAATTCCAAAATTTACTAGTTAAGTACAAAAATTTGAAAAAGGAATTCAATATTTTGAAAAATGAAAAGGATAGTTTATTTACTTCCTATGAATCACTATCATGTGCTCACACCACCACACTTGACAAGGTTAGAAACCTTGAAAAACAAAATAGTACTCTTGTTGAGGATATTAATTGCATGAAAAATGATTTATCAAAATCCAACTTGAGTACTAATGAATTGCCCAATGTTGTGAATGTTAATGGTTGTGATAGTTTGAATAGTGAACTTGATCATGAGCCTAATATTGTCAAGCATATGAAAAAGAATCGAGTTCCTATGCATGTTAGTAATATTACTTGCTTTTATTGCGGTAAAAAAGGTCATACGGTAAATACTTGTCGTGCTAGAAATAACTCTAATTATTGTTGGAGACCTAAAAGTTTCAAGACTAATCCTAAAGGACCCAAGCACTTGAGGGTACCACAAAACAATGTCATTTTAGGTACCCGACTGATTAATAATCGAAGAAAATTCATGCCGCCAAGGAGACATCAAATGAACATCTTATTTGATCATAGAAGGAGAAAACATTTTCAACAAAGTAAATTTCCAAGAAGAGGATATAATCAAAAATGAGAAGAACACAATCCTTGGAAATGGCAAAGACATCATCAACAAGATGATTTTCCAAGAGAGAGACATTATCAACAATGGGGAGGACATAATCATTGGAAATGGAGCAATAGGACGAGTTATCATCAACATGAAGATTTTCAAATGGGAAGATATCATCAACAATGGGAACGACACAACCCATGGAAATGGCGAAATTGGTAAACCGTATCTCCCTATTTAAATATGCATTTTTGCATGTTTTTTATTTGTGTTTAAATTGCAAAATGAGTTTTAAAATTTATAAGGTCTTCTATATATATATTTATGTGTTTTTAAAATACTTTGAAAAATGAGACCTTACATGTTGTGGACTTACTTAGACTTATATGTTCTTATCTCTTATGGATTTTTATAGCATTAGCATTGTTGTGATATCTCTCGTTGCTTAGCCTACACATGTGTTATTATGTTTGTGCCAAATTTAGTTTAAGAATTGTGTAGAATTTACATATCTCTTTCAATGGCTATCTACTCGTAATACATCAAGAGATGTTTTAATTATCGAGGTACGCTCATCATTGGTATTTATCTTATAGACTCGATATATTTTCTTGTCATATGCCTATGTTCTTATACAAGTGCCATTAAGAGGATGTTTTGATTTTTGAAAAGGCATTATTTTGTTTTGATAAAACAATTGATCTACTATGTTATGCATTTTATTGCACATATAAATGCCACTATTCTTGGATACTTATGTCAAACCTCTTGATCATATGATTCTTGTAAATGAGGTCTCAACTATGTGCTCTCTTATTGTCAAATTTCAAAAGAGACCTTATGTAGCTTTCTTAAGCTTATTTGAACTTGAATGATTTATTAGACTCTTGATGATCTTCTAATTGCATAGTATGTGTTTCTTGCTTCATGGTCTATATATATAGTGTCTATTTCTACTATGCTCTTATGCAAGATATTTTGTGATTGATGATTGAGGCATGTTTTTACACTTGAGCTATTTTTTCTTGTTTATATAAGCGATGCCGGTAATGAGTTTGTCCAATTGTGTAGATGAGAAATGAAGTACTCCAAATATTAGTTACCTCAAAATATTTGGATGTAAATGTTCTATTATGAACACCTTAGATCAATTGGATGCCCTATGATGATAGTGATGAAAAAGACAAAAAGGGTATTCCAGAACAAACTCGATGACCAAGGAAACATTGGTCGAACTAAGGCGAGGTTAGTAGCTGGAAGGTATTTTCAAGAAGAAGGTAATTAATTTTGATGTAACATTTGCACTCATAGCACATTTAGTAGCTATTTGCATTTTACTTGCCCATTCTTGTTTTAAGAAAATTTCAAGCTTTACCAAATGGATGTTAAGTCCAATTTTCTAAATGGTTTTATTCTAATATAAGTCTATCGGAGTTTAAAATTTTAGGCCAAATGATTTTTATAAACGGCCTTGTACGGTTGATAGACTTAGCTATTTTTGCAAAATGATTTTACAAAAGGTAAAGTTGATACTACACTTCTTGTTTTGAAAAAGGGCAAGGTTGTTTACTTGTGCAAATTTATGTTGATAATATTTATGGTGCTACTAATAAATATTTGTGTAAAATATTTTTCCAAGTCAATGCAAGGTGAACCTAAGATGATCATGATGAGGGAAGCTCAAATTTGATCATTGGAATTCAAATTACTCAATGCCAAGAACACGGTTATATTTCAAAAGAACTCTTGAAGGAGTTAAGCATTGAAGAAAGAAGAACTATCTCAACCTCTATGGCTAAAGATTGACAAAGGTTGAGAAAGGCATATCGGCCGACAAACAAATTCGAGGTATGTTTTCTTGTATTATTTCTATAGACTCGACATTCCATATGCCTTATGTCTATATGCTCGACTTCAAAAACTATCCCAACGAATCTCATTAAAGTGCCGTTAAAAGAAATTTTCAAATATTTGAAAGGCACTTCCTCTTATGACTTGTTGTATCCAAAGCTTTAAAACGTTCTTATTTTTCGGGATAACAAGTCCGGTCAAAATTATTCAAACTATGGTTCGTCATAATCGAACTAAACATATTGAGATTCGATATAATTGTTAAGGGATTGCATGTTTTAACAAAAACTTGAGATGTGTTTAATTCTGTCTCAAGGATAACTCGCGGAATTTTTAATCACTCACCGCCGAGTATTTTACCTCATTTCGAGCTTGATTATGACATAATGTATATTGAATGATGTCTACGTTTGCATTTTGCACGTTTTTAAAACTTAGGAGCGAAAAATTGGATTTTAAAAAACCTGGCAAGACAGTGGGCTGATGTGGTTGAGGGCAACCGGTCGCCCTCAACGTCGACCGGTAGCCCTAAGCCATTTTCTGGATAAAATGTGTTCTGTCTCCAGCATTCTTATTTTCACAAGCTTTCTTCTATATTTCGCCCCCTTTGCAAATTTCACACACATTTCACTTCAAATGTGTTTGGTTTCATAAAATTCATATTTTGGGGATTATCTAGCTCGATTATCATCATCATTGCTCGTCTTTACCGATTAAATGGTAAGAATTCTACTTCCTTTGCTCAATTGGGTTGAACCCTTGAGATTGTGACTTATTTGTTATATTGTTGATGAAAGTTTCATATGAATTTGATGAGCTTGTCATTTATGATGTATTGTATTGTGTTTGAACTGATTTTGGTAATGAAAAACTTGGCTTGATTACATTTACAAAGGCTATATACATCTTCTTTAAAACCTGACGCCCGCCAAGTGTTCGATAAAATGTTTAAATGAAAAATTCATCACCTACATGATTCTCTCGATTTCAAAAGTCTCATATTTATAGAGATCTTGTTTTTGCAAATCAAATGAGTTTTCATAAGCTTCTACAAGTCGTATGATCGACATTTCCCTCCCATTTGGCCTATAAGCTTCATTGTTCAAATAGCTCGATACATCGGTTTAGTTGCGCACTTTGACATGATTATATGTTGTTTTTATCATGCTAACATTCTTTTTGATGATTCCAAAGGGGGAGAAACAGGTTATAAGCTCATTAGCTCATAAAAGCTTAGTTAAGCTAAACAAAAGAAGCTATAAGCTATGGCTTGATAAAGCCATAAGTTGTGCATTATACTTAGTCCAATTGTTGTATGATGGACTTATATACTTGTCTAATGATGTTTTGTTGACAGGGGAACCTAAGATCAATATGTAAAAGCTAAGCTTTTAGCTTGTGGTTGATTGCTTTTACATTACTCTTGTTGTGCATATTGATAGGGGAGCTTTTGCTATATATGTTTGAATATCTCTACTCCGATCCTTGTGTTTATATTGCGTGGAATGTTGTCGCTCACAACGGATAGCTCTTTTTTAACCGGTAAAATTGTTTTGTTTTCAAAATCGACCTCGTCAAAATTGTTTTGGTTTGTAATCATCAAAAAGGGGGAGATTGTTTGATAAATGGTTTTATCATAATTTTGATGATTTTGTTTTTATACCAAAACAATGTTTTTAAAGGTTGTCCAAATACTCCTAAATGATTTAAAATGGTTTTAATATTTTCCGAAGTAATTCTTCAAGTTTTATTTTCGACAACACATTTAATGATTTTGTATCAATGGGTTTTTACATCCAAACTATGTTTCTAATGTTGTCCTAAATACTCCCGATTGGTTTAAAATATTTTTACGAATTTTTCGGAGTATTTCTTGAGGTTTATTTTCGACAAAAATCGGACAACATTTGATTTAGGAGGTCGACCACTGGTCGACCAAAGAGGCGACCAATACGGGAACGCATTTCACTAAAAAAAAAGAACTCCCAGGCTCCTAAAATTGGTGGTCAGGTGACGTCCCGTGGTGGGCGACGGCCGCACCCCTAGAAGCGACCTGGTCGACCCCCTTAGGACCGGTCACCCTGTTGAATTTTTTGCGTTCTTTTTAATCTTATTAGTGCGTGACGGTCGCCCTAATGTTTGACAAAGAAAATTCTAACCGTTGTGCACAGACATCTTTTCCTAATTTGTGGGATTGATTTCTAACGGCTATAATCTTGATTTTAATTGCAATTTTTTGTAGATATCGATTCCAAGAGGAGACTATCAAGTATCAATCATCTCCTATAAATAGAGGAAAATTTGAAGCACAACAATAAGAGAGAACACTACAACACAACAAGATACACTCAAGCAAACATATTTGTTCTTCATTGTTATTATTCTTGTTGTAATAGCCTAAGGTCTTTCACTTTCACATCTTGAGGTCTAGGCTTATTTCTTGATTACACTTGCATTCATAATTGTAATATTCATTATCGAGTTGTAATCTTGAATTTTTGGGTTATCATTCAACACAAGATATCCTTGTGAGTGTTCTTGTGGTAAGAACACACTTGGGTGATCTAGGTGTTAGGTGTGAGAAGATTGTGGTAATCTTCTTGTTGAGGTGTTGAAGAATTTGGTATTCTTCAAGGTTGAAGATTGTGGTAATCTTCACAAGGTGCCGTTGGAGATTGTGGTAATCTTCAAGAGAGATTGTGGTAATCTCAAAGGTGGTGTTGAAGAAGAGTGTGGTGCTCTTCAAGGTGTTGTTGTAAGTTGGTGTTGTATTAATTTTGGTAATTAATAAAATCTTTTTCTTTTTGAAATCCATCCGGATATCTTGGGGTGGTAGAGGATTAGGCCCTAGTGTGGGTTGAACCTCTATAAATCGACGTGTGTTGTTTACATTCCGCACCTTTATTATTGTCTTGGCTTGTCCTTTCGAAAAAGAGGGTAAAATCGAAACGATGGAGATAATCTATTCACCCTCTAGATTATTGTAGCCGCTGACTTACAAACATGTGAATCATGTCTTAAAGGAAAAATGACCAAATCACCATTTGTTGGACAAGTTGAGCGCGCAAAGATCTATGGATTTGATCCATACGGATGTGTGTGGTCCACTAAGTGTTAGTGCACGAGGGAACTATCACTACTTCATAACTTTTACCGACGACTGTTCTAGGTATGGTTATGTGTACCTAGTTAGGTTCAAATCTGAGGCCTTTGAAAGGTTCAAAGAATTTAAATGCGAAGTGGAGAAACAAACTGGTCGAAGCATTAAAGACATTCAGTGGACTCTTTCTGCTACTCCACAACTGAATGGGGTTTCAGAGCGTGTGAATTGAACCCCGATAGATAGACATGGTTCATTCGATGATGAGTTTCACTTCATTACCTCTTTCATTCTGGGGCTATACCTTAGAAACGACATCATATATATTGAATAGAGTGCATCAAAAGTCGTGCCCAAAGTACCATATGAGATATGGAATGGCAAAACACCTTCCTACAAATACCTTAGGGTGTGGGGGCGTGCTGCTTATGTGAAGCAGCAAGTGGGAGATAAGTTGGACATGAGATCCATCTTATGTAAATTTGTGGGGTATCCTAGAGAATCTATTGGATACTATTTCTACGACCCTTCGGAGCAAAAAGTGTTTGTTTCGAGGAATGCTACTTTTCTTGAAGATGAGTTTCTCTCTAAAAGGAATGGCAGAGTCGTGGAACTTGAAGAAGTTCAAGAGCCACAGAATCTCCCAAACATTACCGCAAATGACACACCAGTTGTAGTTGGACCATCTGAAACACATCCTCTTCGGAAATCTGTCACGATTTCAAAGGCGCTTGAGAGGCTGAACCTTTTGTTAGAGAACAAAGAAGAGGGACTCCCCTTGGATAATGATCCAAGAAGCTATGGAGAGGTGATGTTGGACATTGACTCAGAAAAATGGCGAGAAGCAATACAGTCTGAAATGGACTCCATGTACACCAACAAGGTATGGGCCTTAGTGGACCCACCAAAAGGAACTGTTCCCATTGGCTGCAAATGGGTCTACAAGCGGAAGCTTGGATTAGATGGAGAGGTAGCAACCTACAAAGCACATTTAGTTGCAAAAGGTTATACTTAGAAGCAAGGAGTTGATTATGAGGAAACTTTTTCACCAGTAGCAATGCTTAAATCCATTCGGATCTTGTTGGCCATATCAACGTATTATGACTACGAGATATGGCAAATGGATGTGAAGACAACTTTTCTTAATGGAAACATTAAAGAAGAGATCTACATGAAGCAGCTAGAGGGCTTCATATCCAGTGGGAGCAAGCAAAAGGTTTGCAAACTCCAGAGATCCATTTATGGACTTAAACAGCCTTCGAGGAGTTAGAACATCAGGTTTGATGAAACAATCAAAACTTTTGACTTTCATAAGAACCTGGATGAACCATGTGTCAACAAGAAGGTTAGTGGGAGCAGTTGCATTTGTTGGGCTCTATGTTGACGACATCTTACTCATTGGGAATGATATAGGATTATTACAGTCAACAAGGGCTTGGTTGTCTAAACAGTTCTCCATGAAGGACTCGGGAGATGCATCCTTCATCCCAGGGATTAAGATCTATAGAGATAGATCGAGAAAGATGATCGGACTATCCGAATCCATGTTCATAGACAAAATGCTAAAAAGGTTTGGCATGAAGGAATCCAAGCGAGGATACCTGTCAATGAGTCATGAAATTTCACTTTCTAAGGCTATGTCCCCCAAGACACCAGCAGAAAGAGAAAGGATCGCTCACATACCTTATGCATCTGCTATTGGAAGCATAATGTATGTGATGTTATATACTAGGCCTGATGTTGCTCATGCTCTGAGTGTCACGAGCAGATATCAGTCCAATCCAGGGGATGATCACTGGAAGGCCGTTAAGATGAGCCTTAAGTACTTGTGAAGAACTAAGGATATTTTTTTGATATACGACAATGGAGAATTGAGACAAGAAGGTTTTGTTGACTCTAGTTTTCAGTCCGATGTAGATGACTCTAAGTCCATGTCTGGGTATATATTCACCTTGAATGGTGGAGCAGTCAGTTGGAAGAGTTCCAACCAGGAAACTACTGCAGACTCCACCACAGAGGCTGAATATATTGCTGCATCGGATTATGGGTGTAAATGAATCGAATCGAGTCGAATATCAAGGTATTCTATTTTGTTCGACTCATTTAGAGAATATTCTTATTCATATTCTTTTAATCTTCGAATCGAAAAATTGGTTCTTATTCTTATTTGAAAAAGTATTCGAATATATACGAATCAAGTCAAATATTCATATTCGAAATTCCTAGCCTACATTTATCTTTTTTTTCCCGATAATATATGATAAATTTGCAACAATAAATTGTTAAAAACGTCAACAATGCAGTAATAGCCAAATACATCAACAAAAAAAAAGTTTATTGGCGAGTCCATTAAAAATATACTACAAGAATATAATTATGTATGTGCTTGTTAGTTTGGACTTTTTATAAGTGAATATATGGTTTATTATATATTAATAATCTACATAAATAAATATATACTTGTATGCATAAAGATTATATATAAGTGATTTGTATAAATACAAATATATACATAATATTATTCGAATATTCTTTTTAATACTCGAATCGAATATAATGATATTCATATTCATATTAGCATAATATACGAATCTGAATACATATTCTTATTTGGATTCGTATTCTAATTTTTTGAATTCAAATATTTATATACAAATTCGGATACTGAATCGAATCAAAACGATTCACTTCTTTTGCACCCCCACATCGGATGCAGCTAAAGAAGCTGTTTGGATACGAAACTTCATCCAAGGGTTGGGTGTAGTTCCATCTGTTGTTAATCTAGTTATGATTTACTGTGATAACAACGGAGCCATTGCGCAAGAAAAAGAGCCAATATCTCATCAAAGATCCAAGCACATTATGAGACGATACCATATGATCCGAGAGATCATTGGTAGAGGCGACGTCGTTGTGGATCGAGTCGCTTCACCAGAAAATGTAGCAGACCCACTAACTAAACCCTTATCACAAAAGGTATTCGACGGACATCTCGAGAAAATGGGCCTAAGATACATGGGCAGTTGGAGCTAGTGCAAGTGGTAGATTGTAAAAACAATTTTATTGAGAATCATATTAATAAAGGCATTTCTTTATCACTTGTTTTGCATTGTGAGTTTGATAAAGTCCTTAGATCATATTAAGCTATGGGACATGGTCGCGCATTTGATGGCGATCATGGAACATGTCTCGAAGGCTTTGATCTTAAATTAGTTCCAAGTCAATGGGCTTTTCAAGATATGACATTGAGTAGCCCCGCAAGACTTGTGCATATGATGCATGCTCGTATGACGAGGATGTTGCATTCCATTAACATTAGTGTTTTGACGCAAATGCATATACGCGGGTGCTTGTTAGAGAACAAATACACTGAACATGACCTAATGGAAATTCTTAACTAGAATATTTATTGTCGAATTAGTAATTTCCACATTGCGATAGCACATGATTAGTCCTTAGACTTGAGGCACGATAGTAGCCTTATGTACATCCTGAAATATTTTGATATATCTTCTAATTGCTTGACAATCATATAGGGGATATTTTGGATGTTGCACTGGTATATATGGATATTAATCAGTGGCCAACATAGAATTCGACACTTGTTTATTGACAAGCGAATCTCCTGTGTTTTCATAGTTTGTGATTTAAAGACCTTGGGCAAGGCACGATGAATATTGATTCATAAAAAATTACTATAACTTGAAATGGAATCACAGTTATTAAATCAAGTGGGTTCGACTTATAATCCATGCCCAAGATTTAATCGGGATATTAGTTGTCGAAAGGATCGTACATGTATGCAACCGCAATTGAAATAGGTTTACTTGCTATTTCACCTATTGCTAGGCGATCATGCTACTTGCTAGATGTTCCCATGATTTATAGGTTTTTCGAATTAAAGAGTTAATTTCAAAACGTATTAATTAATTGGATTAATTAATTGAATAATTATTATTTGCAAGTTACAAAACTTGTAAGCCTACTGCTAGCATTGGTTGTGAACCTAAAGGGTCACACACAAAATGGTTGGTGACATTTCTTCAATCGAAAATAGTCCAATAGGTTGGATACAATTAATTGATAGAAATTAATTAATTGTGGCTTGGTTTTAATTCAATGATTGAAATAAATATTTTATTTAATTAAGCCAAATTAGATTACGAAGTCTTTGGAGTGAAAAATAATCTAACTGATAAGATCAATTAATTTATGAAAGACTATATTTAATAGTTAATTATAGCCAAATAAATAATGGATTATTTATTTGGGCTAGATGGAATTGATTTGATCAAATTAATTAAATATGGGCTGGATCAATTAATTGAAATTAATTGATGGACCTTTTTAATTAAATGTCCAACCCAATATTTAATTAAGCCCATAAGGATAAACCCATCCGGCTAATTTGAAAGAAAGAAAAAGATGGAAGGATTTTCTTGTGAATATCCAGGATAAGGGTTATCCGGATATGGCAAGATATCGTAGATCAATTGAGATTATCCTATAATATTCTCCTACCGATTTTAGGTTTTGAACCCGGATACTTTTATGAACATTGGATGAATCATATAAGTATCTTTAACAATTGATAGAAGAATAAGAGATACAAAGCGAGATAAAAAAAAAAAGGAAGATGTCTTCTCTCTAAGAAAAATGTCCTCTCACTTTTCTCTCTCCGAGTTTTTCTTCTTCGTAGGAAAAATCAACAAACCTTCTTGGTTTAACTACATAACAACAATTCTTAATTTCACTGGTTGAATTAAGGATTGGTGTTCACTCCAAATTTGAGATTGAACATAGAAATGGGTTATAAATTACTAGCAAAATTTATAATTGGTGCTATCATCCATCGTGTGGTGGCTTTAGAGGATGGACACTTGGACCTCTACGAGATCGTGATTCGAGGATTTACCCTTCGCGAGGAATTTGGATTCCTTTTACATCTTCTACAAACGGAAGCTATTTAGGTAAAAATTTTGAAACTATGATTTTTACCGCTTGTATAATTCGTGCAATCGTTAAATCGCTATGAGAACCGGAGAGGCTTTTATTTTATGTATAATCGTATGCATAATTTTATTTTTAATTTCATTGCGTTAAGCCCCCAAAGATAGCGAACCCAACAAAAACTTGATCGCTAAAACTGTTTGGCTAAACCACAAGTGTCTTGTGTAGTTTATAAATAGCAATGAGCAAGGTTGTATTCTCATACATTGATACGAAACACATAAAGTATAGTAAATTTAGTACTCCAATTTTATTGAAGCTATCGAAAATAAACCAATTGTATCTAAATAATCCTAAAATTATTGAACTAAAAATTGTCTAACTATTATAGATCTCCAAACTTCACAAGATTCTAATAATTATGAAAAGCAACCCTAGGACTATGATCTTAACATGCTTCATCAATATTAATTCCAATTAAAGTTTCATCAAAACCAATTTTTGTGTATCTATGGGTTACATTCCTAGATAGATAGTTTATTCCCTCCCGAAGCAAAACCGTAGATTAATAAGAATTTCTAGACTCACTAATAAAAAAATTAATATCAACTTCCAAAAGCATATAGAATTGAAGTATACCCCCACAAATGTTACAAGCCTCCCGACTCTATACCCGTTTATGTTATGAATTCATTTATCAACTGTTAGATCTCATCTTCCAAATTATGAACTAACAAACTAAACATGCGAATTATTGCCCAGATAATCTACAAGGAATAAGCACATGAATTCATAAATTAGAACACAAGAAACCAATTAAGAAGAAATAATTAAATTAAAACTAACATGAATCCACAGTTTCGATCATGTCCTAGAATCAAGAAGTTTAGCATAACATATTTGTTTGTAAATTCATAGACAAATCTGAAAATAAATAGTTAAATATGGAATTAAGTACAGAACAAAAGCCCTGTACTATGATGATAGAACCCTATTGTGTAGATGGATCCGTCTTCACAATCTTGATCCTTAGCGCCTTCGTGGTTGGTAGAATTCTTGTGTTGTTCTTCATTGTATTATGTCTTTTCTCTCTGTGTTGGCTCGAAGCAAATCCCACGGGCGTGTGAAATCTCACAGGTGGACCGTGTAAATAGTCTTTAAAAATTCCATGTTCTGCAGCTCGCACGCTCGTGTAAAATGACACAGACAAAACCCACAACCATGTGAAATGCCACGGTCTGGTCGTGGTGTTTCAGATTTGCTATTTTTTTTGCGTATTTGATCGTCCCTTGGCTTTTGGCATTCCGGTCCGGGTCGTTCCATTGATATCTTTTCATATTAAACTCTATTTTCTGCAAAAGTATACAAGAATATCACGCCTAACAAAGGAAACTAACTTAAACACATTAAATATCCATGCAAATATACCAAATATGTACCCAACTACACCTCTAAATGCATGTATATTTTACGCTTATCACGAGCCACGGACACATGTCCAACCACCGTCATATTCAAAAGGTAGACCCACCACACCGACCGTCCATCACCAAGCTTATAATCGTAGTTGGCGTTTTTTTTTTTTTCTTTTTCGAAATTGGTTGTTGACACTTGAAAGGTTGAAACTTCTACCTATTCATTCTTTTTTAATTGTCAATTTTCGAGCCTAATATTTTATTAATTATTTCAAGGTCGGTTCAACTGGATTGATTTTCGTGGCCAAATAATTTTTTTCTCTTTACGGTATTAAACAAAATTGTACCAAAACATTTCGGTAAAAGCCGCACTGTACTTGTCTAATATGATTCTATAAATAATATAAAATATGGGGTACCAAATTCCGATGCAGTATATCGTATGCACACCCCTAGTTAAGACCCTCAAACCTGCACTGCAGGTCCGAGTTCAATTCTCATCACTCTTCCTCCCAAGATAGACAAAAACTTCTATTAGACGGTCTAACAAAGTTCAAACGTTAGATGAATCCCAAACCGACCCGGATATAATAACCGGTGGCATTTTGTACTTCTAAAGAAGCGGTGACATTTTTGTGATTTTGAACGCGGTGGTATTTATGTAATATTCTGGTGGTGATGCAAAGTATCACTGGATCAATGGCATTTTTGTAATATAAGGTTGTAATGTAGTACCATTAAAAGTATTAATCTTTTCCCTATAAGGTATTAATAGTACTGGAAAAATATAATTAATCCCCTTGAATATTTTTCTTTAGTAATTCTCATGAAAAGTTGTAACGACTCAAAATTTTAAACTATAAAATATACATATAATTTCATTTTATCGAAAAATAAATCTCATACTCAAGAAAACATCTCGTTATAACTATCCATTTAATTTTCGAAAAAAATAATATCTAGAGCGGAAGCAATCACATAAAACGAACTACATGAATTCAATATCTACATACAATTATAACATGCCGTTGAAAGGGAAAGACTTCGAAAAATCACGTACATACATTTATTTCATAAGAGAAAATCAGTTTGTAAACACATTCCATTTAAATCAATAGCAACAGCGGAAACAAATTATAAAGTACAGATAATATAAATATTCATTTATTTCTAATAAATTCACACATTTGCTAATTTATAGAAATACGTTTTAAGTTTATTTACATAAATAAAGTTTAGAAAAATCATAGTAATTCAACATTTATTATCTCCAATCGAAAATTTCTAGACATTGATAATTTATTCTCTATACCAATCAATTATCCACACTAAGTCTAACAACATAAATAAATACTTAGAAAATTCGTAATTTGTTTAACAAGTTCCTGTTCAATTAAAACATACATTTAAAAATATATACATTACTCCAGTAGTCATAGGTCATCCATTATCCACCACCAATAACCACCGTTGACTCCCTAACATGAAAAGTTGGTAATTAGGGTGAGCGACACAGCTCACTGGGGTTAACATTATCCAAGCTAAATACCAAGTAATTTACGATAACATACAATAGCAATCCAATAGAACATAGCAGTAGCATTTGAAAACCATAGACATAGACATAGCTCACACTGCAGGGGTTCCACCTAACATTGACGGAGTAAGAGTAGCTCTGTTATGGGGGCAAGTGCCCCATAACTATTTTCTTTTGTCTATTTATTTATTTTATTGGAAAAATATATATTAATTAAGTTTAAAAACTAAATTGTGCACTTCTTCAAAAAATTGATATATAATAATAATATAGATAAATTGTGCACCCATTAATTATCTCTATATAGTTTACAAGTGGTAATAGGCCAAATTGGATGTATAAATAAAAAATAGTCGTGTTTGTTTTTTCTTTCAAAAATACGTTTTTTAGCCAATTTGACTAAAAACTGATGATAATATTCTTCTTGTATTATTTGGCGAGGTACTCGCCTATTTTTAAAAAAAAATTGATGTAGTATATTTGTTAGTACTACGAATTGAGTCTCGATCCCAAATTCTCGATCCTGAGAAATATATCGATATTGAAAATAAAGAAAGGGCAAAGTGGACTAGATAAAAAACATGTTTTTCTGAAAAGCATGACTAAAAAATATTTTTGTTATGGAGAAATGACCAAAAATTTGACGAACGAATTGTACTAATTTTGTGCCGCATTATAAAAAAATTCTAGATCCGTCCCAACCACCCGAGGGATACATCGACCCTGTACCTCTTGATTCCCTAGACATAGTAGGCGTCTAGAGCAATTTTACAATACACAGGCAAAATACTAAGCATTTAACAAGTACAATGGAGAGTTTAAAAAGACAAACCCTACCTCGAAATGTTGCTTGAAAATAGTAGAATGATTTGATGCAATATTCCTATTGAACTTTAGGGCTCACCGTCCTCGTCACCTAACATGGATATATATACATATAAGTGAAAAATTATGTATTAACCTCGACCTCAGAAGCACTGAAATACATTCTTGGAAGCTCACAGTATTTTCCTAAGGTTGAAGCTCAACTTGATTGGTTTGAAAGATACTAAATCTCTGCGTAGTTAGGATCAAATAAAAATTTCTTCATAATCGTAAACTAAAATTATTTAAACTTTTTACAGTAGATAATAGACTTAAAAATAAATATTATATAAAAATTTCAGGAAGATAAAAAATGTTTAATTATGAGTTTTGAATTGATGAAATTGAAATTGCTAAAATATTAAATCTTGCATAGCTATGGAAGAAAAATTATATTTAAATAAATATAGGACTATATTATTTAAAACTTTAACAAATTATAATATACATTCCAAAGTATAATATATCCAAAAATCACATTATTTGGAATTCGTTAACTTTAGATTTTAAATTTAAAAACGAAACTTTTGTCATAGTCAAAATCTGTAACATTTTGGAAACTAGTTAATATTTAAATAAATATAAGTTAGAATGATCTCATATATTACCACATGGTATTATACATAATATTACAAAACATATCCAAAACTTAGTTATATTGAAGGTTTTTATCCATAGTTTCGTGAATTTATAAATCAGAAGCAGAGTATATATTCAAGATCTAGAAAGTATGAATAAAAATTCCATATAAAACAAATAAAACTCAAATGTATATGAAGTTTCAACTGAATATTATTTACGAAAGATAACATGACATAGTAAAATATCACAAAATTTGGATATGTATAAATAAGATTTTTGGAATTTCTAAAACGAAAATAGGGAATAACATAAATTTTGGCATCAAATATGAAAATTCAATGACTACAAAACTAATCATCATATTAATATGAAACTTTAACTCTGCGATAAAAAGCCTTATGAATAATAACATAGTTAAATTTTAGAAAATTCAGATTATAATATCCTGGGTTTCGAAATTTGGAAGCAAATTACAATAGGAATTGAGAATGAAAGAGAGAAAACAATTGAGGAATCATGATATTGAAGAAAAACTTCGCCGTGGTTGTGGTAGAAGATGGAGGTTGTGATAGCGAAGAGAGAGAAAGCCTGTAACGTATCTTTTTTTTGTCCTCTCTAATGTGCTATAATAAAACTCTAATAATAGAAGACTCCTAATATAATTACCCTAACTAGTTTTCAAGCGTCTTAGGATTCCTCATGAGCCATGTCATTGGATAATTAATCCAACAACAACAACAACAACAACAACAACAACAACAACAACAACAACAACAATAATAATAATAATAATAATAATAATACATCAATTGACTATTTAACTAATTAAATACATACCTTTTTTCCGGGTGTTACAAAAGTATTGCTTTTTTCCGTCAAAAGTATTGGTATTCCTACTAAAACATATTAATAATCTTATTGAAAAGTATTATGTTTTTCGATTAAAGATGTTTCAGTATTTCTCCTGAAAATTACTATTTTTTCACATAAAAAGGATTAATAGTTCTCCATAAAAGCATGCCAAAAAAAATATATTAGGTGTCATCTTGAAAAATATATAGTAGCCCTCCTGAAAATATTAGTTTTTTCTCTGAAAACATTATTAATAATCCTCCCAAAAAGTATCAGTAGTACCATTGAAAAGTATCAGTAATCCCTTGAATAGTATTTTTAGTAATTTTCATGAAAAGTATTGATTTTTTCCTTCGAAAGTTTTAGTATTCCCCCTAAAACGTATTAATAGTCTCATTGGAAACTATTAGATTTTTTGTAATATATTTATAAGCCTATTTATAAGTTTTTTTTATCTTGTATTTTATTTTATTAACGCATATTCTTTAAAAAATTATCATTATCAATGCATATATGCTAGATATAATATTAGGTACAAGAATTATGACCGATCAAAAAAAAAGCACATAAGAATTATATTTCATGTATATTATGTATGTAAAATACACATTAAATCTATTTTAAAAAATAAGTATATTAGGCGGGGCGGGACGAAAGTCACATATATGCACGCCCCGCCCCACTATAGGTCATGGGGCGGGGCAATCCAAACACGACGGGCCAGGAGCAGTCGAGCCTAAATTGCCATCCCTAGCTAAATGTTACTTTTGAACTATTTTTAGGGTAACAAAAGCATAGGCAAATAATCTAGGGACAATGTATATTTTAAAGCCTCCATCGCCTCTCCCCAAAAATAAACAAAATATCAAATTTCCTATGTATATATCATTTATAAATTGTTCGTACTTTTCCGTTAGCGTGGTTATTCATTTAAATGGAAAACAAAGAATGAAAAACAATTTGACGTTGTTAGTTATTTTTGGATGAGACACAAAAATGGAAGGGACAACAATTTGTCGTTGTTAACATTTTGTTTTTTGTAAACCACCCGTTGGGTGGAGGGTTAAGGCATAGCCCTTCAACCTGTATCATTGACAACTATTATTATGCACATAAAAGATATACAACAACGAAATTTTCAATTAAATTAAGAACAATCTAGCCATTAATTTTTCTAATTCTAAAAAAGGAAGATCTAATTGATATACTCTATTGATTTTTTGTATCACCCTAGAGAAGTTGAATGATATACAAGCTTGAGAAAAGAATCCGACGTTTGCTCATCCATCAACTACTTTAGAAGGTCCAAACTTCTCTTGATCTGACCAGCAGAGATTGGATTCTCCAATTTCCAAGTTTTGTTGATGAATAATGTGCAGAAGGGTTTGGGAATCAATCTTAATCCATATGTTCTTATATGTTACATTGTCGAAAAGCCACAATGCCTTGTTGAGAGCATAGATCTCAGCGAATAAGTTGTATGGATTGATGATACCCGAGCCGAGCTGGAAGAAATTAATCCACGTCATCAATCCAGCACACGTCCGAGTAGGAGACTGCGGGTGACGCGAAGAACGGTCTTGTGGCGACACGTCATTTAATTAGGCTCGCCACTACCGAGCCCGACCGCAACACGGCTGCCGAGCCCCGAGCCCAAATTTCGACGGGAAACGCATGCGCGACAAACTCATAAAAATAATCACACGCCCATGCTTAACGCTTTATTGGTATCAGAAACTGCCACATGTCAGAAAGTTATAAAGAGAAGTCGACAAGTGGCAAGTTTTGACTGACATGCACAGTTAGAGAGGGACATTGTCTTTCTTTAATTCTTTTACTAATTAATGACTAGTTAGTGCAAAGATGACTATTGTAAACCCACTGACTCAAGGGGTATAAAAAGGAGGATAGAGAGAGATTAAAAGGGAGGAGAAAGAAGGAGAGAAAAAGAAAAGGGGTAAGATTGTAATAAAGACCGACCCCAATAATTCGGCTCGGCATTATGCAAAAAAGGCAGAATTAGCCAGAAATAAACACACGTTACGCACGTTTACATTTCCACGTGTTAAATCTTTTACATATTTTTGCTTGTTGACCAAAACGCACGTCAACAAATTGGCGCTAGAAGGAGGGCCGTATTGGTCCAGTCAGAATTCCAAGCAAAAGCAAGTTAAGTGAAAACCAGGTAAAGTTTAACGTTTAACCTTTTCATAATAGACAAAATTAGTCAACAGTCGAGAAATGCTCGTTTGATCAAGAGCAACATTTGAACAACCAAACCGGTCGACTACTAATGGCCAAAATATGCTCCAAAATGTAGCAGGAGCACTACTTTATTTCCTTTCGCTCACCTAATTGCCAACCCAACTTTTGTACAAAGAAATGAACCAACTCATATCACAAACTCGCTACCACAAATTCTCAAGCACCTCCTCCACTCCTTGTAAATACTAACCCACTCAATCCACAACTAAATGTTAATATCAATCCTCAAGTTCCCGGCTTCCTCATGACGAAGCCCAAGAAGCGGCCAGGTAATGAACAACGTGTCCGTCGTGATGAAGGTGGCCGCGAGAAGATGAGGAAGGACAAAGTCGTGTAGCAGAGTCACTACCGGAGCCAACACGACATCACCATGCCCACTCAGTGTTCGCCGGATGACTGGGAGTTGATCTTTTTCGCCCACTCGATCGATAAGTTCCCGACTCCGGTTTCCGGATGAGCGGGAGCAGCTTAGGGTCAATCAGATCCAAGACCCTAGCCTATGGCAGGAACGGGATGTAGAAATACACCGCCTGCGTCGTCGTTTGAACGAATTGGAAGGCGGTCCGGAAGGCGAACAGTCTCGAAGACCGCCCCAAGCAATGAACCAACCAGCTGTTATGTCACCATTTTCCCCTGGAATCCTGGCGACCCCATTACCGCCAAAGTTGAAAATCCCCAGGTTGGTCTCTACAACGGGAAACCGAACCGACCACTCACGTCCACAAGTACTTAGCATGGATGGAACTGCATACCCTAGTGATGCCATCCTCTGCAGGCCTTTCCATCGACTGGGCGACGAGCCCACCGTTGGTTTAGGACCCTACCACAGGGGATCCATTCGGGCATGGGGATCTCGGCCTCCGCCTTTACGACGCATTTTTTAACGTCCAAAGTCCGAGCCGCACCTAAGGAATCCCTCGTGAACATCAAACAAAGGAAGGACGAGCCCCTGAAAAGCTATATTTCTCGGTTCAACAAGCAAGTTCGAGAGATGGAACCGGTGTCGGATGACGCCATTTTAATCGCACCATGGCCGACTTGCCCCGAGACTTGGTTTAACTACTCCATCCATGAATCGGGGCGACCTCGCACCAAGAATTTTTGGTCCGCGCGGAACGCCATATTTGCGGAAGAAGCCATGGCAAGTAACCGCCCGAGCACCGCCAGGGGGCGTGAGAAAGGACGGAAGGAAAGAACCAAGAATTGGGCCTGGGTCGGGATTTAGACCATTCTCTAAAACCCGACCACCGGATTTAGGGCTCGACAGAAGCGCGAGCCGAAGTTGCCGCACTAAGGAGTACTTTGACCCACACTCCATCACCATATGGAATGAAGTACAGTGGTCTAAATTTGTTACCGCGGCTCGGCCTTTGAAGGTCGAGCCGACAAAATTAGATTCACGCCGATATTGTGCCTATCATAAATCAATAGGTCACGATACCGATGAGTGCCGAGATCTAATCGAGAAATTATGCGGATTGTTCGGCAAGGCGGTCTTAAAAGATACGTTCATGAACTACCGCCCCCACACAAGACGGCTCAAGGTGTCAATCCGGAGCGCGAACCAATCTAGCTCTCGCCGCCATCCCCCGAAAACCAGGGTAGGGAGATCCTCATGATGTCGAGTGTAAATCGAATCAATACTAACACAGTCGAGGATAGCCGCTCCAACAGAAAAAGGAAAGTTGATATTAGACAGGTAGCTAACACCGAAAGACAAGTTCGGGTGGCGGAAATCAAGGAAGGCCAACCCACCGGCCATTTTGTGTTCTCGGATGCGGATGCCGACCAGGTGGTTCATCCTCATTCTGACCCCCTGGTCATTACTGCACCAATTTTGGGTATTCCGGTCCACAAAATTTTGATTGACTCCGGAAGCTATTCGTCAGTCATTTATGTTCGAGCTTTTCGAAGATTGAACGTGGACGATAGCTATATCCGTCCATGCAACGATAGCATTCTAGGGTTTGGAGGAGGAAGGATAGTCCCGCTCGGGGAAGTTGATTTGCCCATCCAAATGGGACAAGGGTTGCATAAACGGACCATCATGACAACATTCAAAATAATCAACGCCGATTCGGAGTACAATGCTATTATTGGGAGGCCATTGCTTTATCATATAAAAGCAGCCGTTTCAATATATCATTTTTGTATAAAATTCCCAACATCTGATGGCGAGGCTACACATAAAGGGAATCAAAGGGAGTCACGAGAATGCTCTCTCAAACTCCGACCGGTAGAGATTAACGTGGTGGAACGAGGACAAACCGGTGGAACACACAAGGCGATCCCCGCCCAAGGAGGAGTCCGAGCGGAAAGTGGTGATCGCTCAGAGGATAATCCAGTGTCGCCGACCGGGAAGGAGCCGATGATGGAAGAAGGTGAGCCGGCAGTCGAGAATGAGTCGGCCACTGAAGATGAATTGCCCCTGCAGATCAAAGAGGGGCAGAGCAAGAAAAGAAAATGGGCGGAACCAGTAGAACAGGTTGATACGATCAACGTTGGAAGGCCAAGCGAGGGGCGCCAATTGCGTATTGGTCATGATCTCCCAAAACCATATCGAACCGAGCTGATTGAGTTTTTGGGAAATAATCTTGACGCCTTCGCATGGACTCATGCAGACATGCCCGGAATTGACCCTAAGTATGCATGCCACCGCTCAATATTGATCTAACGTTCGCCCAGATTATCCGAGAAAAGGTGTAAGCTCTACCGACAGACAAGCAAAGACTCGAGGCCGAGGTTAACAAGTTGATAGACAATCAATTCATCCGGAAGCCCTCTATCCCCGATGGGTGGCCAATCCTGTTTTGGTAAAGAATAGCAATGGCCAGTGGCGCCTATGCGTGGATTTTACCGACCTGAATAAGGCATGCCCTAAGGACGCTTATCCATTACCAAATATTGATTATATGGTAGATGCCACGGCGGACACGAATCGATGAGCTTCATGGATGCATACCGGTTACAACCAAATACGAATGCACCCGAGAAGACGAAGAAAATACATCATTCTTCTCTCGCTGTGGAAATTCTGTTACAAGATGATGCCTTTCGGATTGAAGAATGCTGGTGCGACCTACCAAAGGTTAGTAAATAAGATGTTTGAGAAAATGATAGGTCACACTATGGAAGTCTATGTAGATGACATGTTGGTAAAATCATCCGACATATCCGATCATCTAAACGATCTTAATAAAATGTTTTGTTTTGAGAGAGTACAAGATGATGTTAAACCCGAGAAAATGTACGTTTGGGGTCGGCTCGGGTAAATTTTTGGGATATATGGTCAGCCAAAGGGGAATCAAGCCAACCTGCATAAAATAAAAGCCATCATTGATCTAGAACCCCGAACTCGTAAAAAGGGTACAAAGCCTAACAGCCAATTCGCCGCCCTTAACCGATTTGTTTTGCGATCCACGGACAAGTGCAAACCTTTCTTTGAAATTATAAAAAGAGCAAAAATTTTGAGTGGATCGAGCGAGCACATCGCTTTTTGAATCCCTCAAACAAGATCTTTCTTCAATTCCTATATTGCAAAAACCTACCCAAGGGGAGGACTTGTATTTGTCCCCTGGCAGATCCCACGCTTATCGCCCCGGTGTTAATCGGTCGATGGTTCTATTCAACATCCGGTCTATTACACCAAACCAAGCGTTACATGACGCCGAGCCCGCTATCCACCAATGGAAAATGGCTTATTCGCTAGTCATGGGCGCGAAAACTCCGTCCATATTTTCTAGAGCATAAGATTATAGTCTTGACGAACTATCCATGAAGCAAGTACTACACCGACCCGATACTTCTGGTCGGATGATCAAATGGGCCGTCGAACCGCGGTCGGTTTGCTATTATATACGAACCACGCATCGCAATAAAAGGACAAGCTTTAGCCGACTTTGTGGGTCGATTCACACCTTCCATACGATCGAAGTTATGGAAGACCAAGAATGGAAATTGTTCGTTGACGGCTCTTCCACCACAGTCGAAAGCAGTGGGGCGGAATCGTGATAATCGATCCAAATGAAAAGTGCTCCGCCGCCCATACGATTTCGATTCCCCGCAACGAACAACGGTTCGAATATGAGGCACTTCGGGAAGGCTTAGAGATGGCGCTTCTATGGGCCTAAAACAACTATTGGTACACAAATGATTCTCGTTGGTCGCTCATCAAATCAACTATTGGTACAACTATTAGAGATGGCAAAAAATAGCACAATATTTGGACTTGGTCAAGAAGAGGTTATCACACTTTAAGACAAAAGTCTTACATGTGCCCCGAGCCGAGAACATGCACGCAGATGCCTTAGCTCGGCTTCTGTTTTCCAGGGACGGATGCCATCGCGGATGTCATCACACACAACCGTCGCCCCATCACTTGGCGCAAAGAAGATATATACAATCAAAACCGCCGAGGCACTGGATGACCCTAATCGCTCAAAGATTTAGAGAAAGGAGTTCAACCCAAAACAAAGTCAAGGCGTAACATTACGAACCCAAGCGGCTCGGTTTACACTAGTAGATGGCATCCTATACAAACGAGATACTCCGTCCCACTCCTACGGTGCCTTTTCGAGACAGATGCATATTATGCACTTCGAGAGGTTCATGAGGAATATGCGGAACCACGCTGGGGCCGACGTTGGCCTATAAATTAAAACGGCAAGGATATTATCGCCATCCCTAAGAAAGGATGCAACCGACTCGTCAAAAGATGCGAGAGGTGCCAAAGATTTGCACCGCAGTCGATATCATCCGAGCAACTTACCTCCGTATTTAGCCCATGGCCGCTTGCCAAATGGGGAATGGACCTCATCGGACCACTCCCCACCGCAAAGGGGGCGTCAAGTATGCCATTGTGGCAGTGGATTATTTCACAAAATGGGTCGGCGCAGAGCCTCCGCAAAAATAGATGAGGAAAAGGTTGTGAGCTTTGCATGGAAATCCATTATCAGTAGATTCGGATACCACATTCGATTGTTACGCATAATGGGAAACAATTCGATAACCAAGGTTTCAAATTTTTGTGAAGGTTTCTCGCATCAAAACTATTTCTCAACTCCATACCATCCTCAGTCGAATGGACAAGTTGAGGCCGTTAATAAAATACTCAAGTATACCCTGAAGGTGAGATTGGAGGAGTCTAAAGGTAATTGGCCGGAGGAACTACCCGGTGTACTATGGTCATACGTAACGCCGCATCGAGCGGCCACCGGAGAAACACCTTTTTCTTTCGCTTATGGAGCCGAGGCGGTGATTCTGTTGAGATTGGAGCCCCTACCTTGAGTTGCAAATTTTTTTCAAGACCGCAATGAGGTCGCGCTCCGAGCCGAGCTAGACTCGAGAAGAAAAAGGTGCGATCTTAGAGATGAAAAACGCAGCGTATAAATAGAGGAGTGAAAGGTACTACAATTCGAAAGTAAAGGAAAGGAGATTTCAGGTCGGCGATCTTGTGTTGAAAAAGATAACAGGCGCTCAACCTGCCCATTGAAGCCAACCGGGAGGGCCCATTTCGGTCAGCCACGTCTTATCCGGTGGGGCGTACCAGCTAGAATATTTGAGTGGAGAAAAATTTATGCATCCATGGAATGTAGCATACCTAAAACGGTATTATCAATAAAGATCTTGGTTTATGATCCAGATAGGATTCCAAGAAATTATCCTTTCATCTGATATTTCGTGAGCTCTCTAAAGGAAAACGAAGTTTTTACTCACCTCGGCTATGTGCCGGGACAGTAAAAATGGCCTCGGCTTAAGTTGAAGGCCGAAAAGTCATGTCAGGTACGTCCTTTGCACGATGAAAAAAAAGGCAACACGCCCACAAGATGGATCTATCCTTACAAAATCAAAGACTTGGTTACACACCAAGCACAAATTAAAGACTCAGTTACGCACCGAGCACAATACCAAGACTTGGTTACGCACCGAGCACAAATCAAAGACTTGGTTACGCACCGAGCACAAATCAAAGACTTGGTTACGCACCGAGCACCAATCAAAGACTTGGTTACGCAACGAGCACAAATCAAAGACTTGGTTACGCACCGAGCACAAATTAAAGACTCGGTTATGCACCGAGCACAATACCAAGACTTGGTTACGCACTGAGCACAAATCAAAGACTTGGTTACGCACCGAGCACCAATCAAAAACTTGGTTATGCACCGAGCACAAATCAAAGACTTGGTTACGCACCAAGCGCAAATCAAAGACTCGATGTACACACCGGGCGCAAAATGAAGACTTGGTTTATACATATTCACTATATGTATAAAAAATAAAAAAATAAAAAAAATTAAATTGGTCGAGTATGGGCCGGGTCCGCCTGGACCCGAGACCCGACCCACCAATGTTTTGACGAAACCATTTTGTAGTAGCTAGGTAGCGTGATTAAAATGATAATGATCGAGTTTCACAACGGTTTACCATTATATATATTACATCTTTTTATATATATATTGACGCTAGTATAATTAAGTCTTAAATAATGGTTTCTATCTAATTTATAAACAATTAAATGATTTTTTAACCAAAACAAATCCTTCCAATTATAATTGATTCTTATTTATTTATTGTTATCATATAAATTAAAAAAACATATCAATTAATTAGCCTAAGTTAATCAAACACTCATGCACCCACTAAAAAAGAACACACTCTGCACGTTATGCGCTCTCTCTCTCTCAAAGTGATCACGTCTCTCTGGAAGGGAAGAAAGCCGCGCGCGCCAAAATTTCTGAGATAAGGAAATATTTTTCACACGATCTCTTCCTTTTCACATTACTGCAATTCTTTTGGAAAATCGATTGCGTTCTCCTATTTTTTTTCACACGATCTCCTAATTCTTTTAGGAAGAAGAAAGTTCAAGCAGGTCCCCCAAATTGTCCTCGGCTTCTCGGGAAAAGCATACACGAACGTCTGAGAAGGAAAATCAAACAATCGATCTTGTGGATTATCGTTCACAGAAGTTTTCTCATCAACCCCCAAATTCTGATTATTATAACATAAGGTATCCCAAATCCCTAAAATTAGAAAATTCTAGCCACCAAATTTATTCCTAATTAATTCTAACCTAATTTAATCTATTGTCAGACTCCATTGTTATCTATAGTTGTATTTTTTGAATTTTTTATATAATGATTTTCCTTGTTGAATCTGTCAACTGATTTGATTTTTAGTGTGTGGTCATTCTTGAGATTGTTGTGTTATGATAGGAATATGATTGTGTCATAATTGATTTATTCCCCTGGATCAAGGAAAAAGAGTTCCTTTAGCCCGACTATCTCCAAACTTTTTTCCTTCACTGAATTTGCAGGTCGGGGTTCATGATGGTTTTGTTTTAGAAATTAAGGTGCTATATATAAGAGTTCGTACATATATTGTTTGGTACTATTAAATAGCAGGACAAGTAAATTGAGTCATGGCTTTCCCTAAGTTTACAAATCCTCGAAATGACTAGTCCTTCCACAGATTATATGAAATAACCAGGCATCGGACCCATTGTTGTAGATACATCATAAACAACATACATCAAACTCATTCTTTAGAATGAGTATCAAACTTTATTTATTTAGATTCATAAGAGTGAAAAACATTTTCAGCAATAGTACTTTTATAAGTAACCCCTTGCCCAATAGCATTAAACTGCAGAAGTAACGGGCCGAAGAAAAGCCAGTGCGAGTGGTTTAAAATATGCCTAACTTATGAGATGGCAGCACTATAACATAATTTACAATTCTAATGGAAATATACATAAAATGAAAACTAGCTAATGTTGAATCTTGAATATTGCTTACATTCATTTACCACAAAAGATTAAATAAATGAAGAAATGGCTTCACTCAAATTTACTTTTAATCTAAATATTGTCTCACATTTTATGACATACTAACATACATATAATATAATATATGTTATAAGAAAAACATATATGATAAATTACTAAACTTTTAGGTTGGTGGAGCAACCATGTGTATATAATATGACATATTATTCCGTTGGTGGATTATGACTAATGATCATTGGGCTTTTGTGGTATGTCGCCTAACCGACCGACCCAAATGTTTGTTTGTTTGTTCTGGAGCACAAACCGGGAAGTGACATCCATTTCGCGACGCACCAATCACAATCAATACTTTCCCAACAATGAAATTTCCTGGTGTGGCCCGCTAAGATACTAAGATACGTAAAGCCTCTTACTCCCCGCCATTTTTCCTTGTGTTGTTGCTTTGAGCAACAAGATCATCATTTCATGTAAATCTTGAATCTCATAGTGTCACTACCAGATTCGTGAAGTTTGCAAAGATCAAAAGAAATATTGCTTACATTCATTTACCACAAAACTAATGTTGCATTAACAAGATCTAGTCTATAGAGTATACCTCTTTCATGATAGCCTGGCAAGCTGCCTTTTGTCTATCATTCTTGCAACGAGCCATAACCCTCTCAACATAGCCACGCAATGACTTTGGAAACATAACAGGCTGTAAAAGGAAAGACATTGACTTCAAAGATAGTATATTCTGGTATGCTTTCTTCATTCTACCAATTACCAACATGATGGTATAATTTCATCGTAGAATCTGATGGAATATTTTAATAGTAAAATATATGCAGAAATTCGAATGTTGTTTGAATTTCTGAATCAATCACGTCTTTTGTTCACGATCTTCAATGAATGAATGGGCAACAAAACTTAGAAGTTTTATGAATGCTCCTGAAGAATGATTACTAAACATAGGAGATATCTATATTTTGCTATATCTGTGTTTATATATTAAATGACTTTGTATCATCTATTCCAAAGTGAGTTTCATCCAAATCTATAATAAAGATGACATTTAACTATATGAAAAGTTGCATTTTCTAGTATGATTAAAATTGGTAGCTATTAGAAGAAGTCTTTTTGTGATTCCTTGTTAAAATATAACCTAATGGTGTTAATTATTATGAAGGGTTGGTTCGTTCCTGATCATTTAGTACTAAAATGGATAAAGAATGGATGTCAAAAGATAGATTATCACGTGAGTATGCAGATGGTGTAGAATATTTCTTGGAGTTTGCCATGCACAATGCCATCGATATTAATGCAATATGTTGCCCGTGTGCAAGGTGTGGTAATTTAAAGATGAAAAGTATTGACGTCATAAGGGCACATTTGTATCTTAATGGTGTGGATTTGACATATGTAATATGGGTATGGCATGGAGAAAAACCTTCATCTGCAAACTCAATGAATGATCATGAACAAGAAGAGCAAGATGAACAATTTTCTGATGAGAAGCTTGTTGATATGGTTCATGATGCATATGCATATGATGAGAATCCAACTCAATTGAGTAATTTACTCGAGGATGTTGAGAAACCTTTATATGTAGGATGTACAAAATTTACAAAGTTATCGGCGATTGTTAGATTGTATAACTTGAAAGCAAAAATAGCGATTGGAGTGATAAAGGATTTCTGGACCTACTTTCCTTGTTTGGAGAAATGCTTCCAGAAGGTAATGAATTGCCGTCATCTTCATATGATGCAAAAAAATGCTTAGTTGCATTGTTGAACTGCATACACTAATTCTATGTATATATGTAGTTTCCATTGGATTCTGACTGTCATTGACCCTCACAACGAGCTTGTTTATTTGTTGGATCCTCTTAGTCATCATAATCGCGACGAGGCTTGGAAAAATGTTGTGAATATGTGAGACTTTTTGGCTTTTCCTTTGTGTTTGCGCAAATGCGATAATTTAGGATCATATTTTTTTCTTGTATATTAGATGCACTAAATGTGTGTCAATTATTATGAAGGGCCTTAAAATATTTCAACATGGAGATCAACAAGAACGGAAGAAAACTACCTTTATGGGAAATAGTCAAGGTATTTATACTTTTAGTTTCTCTCATAATTGTTTGGCATATATGTATCTAAATAAACCATGCTTTGTGTATATATTTTCTTGTGTACATAGGCTCCCATTCAACCGGATAAAAAACAATGTGGTTTCTTCATCATGCGATATATGAGACAAATTATTGAAGGCGTTGCATCTAGTGATAAGACTTCACTCGGAAAATAGTAATTTTATAAATATTTTCAGATTTTCTTATTTAAAATATTTTCATAATTTTTTTGTTTCAAATATTTCACTCTTATATTTTATATGTTTGTTCACAGATTCATGAAAGTCGAAAGTACTCTAAAGAAGATATTGATGAAGTACGTGCAGTGGGCGGAATGCCTACAAGATCACATATATGATGAGTAGGAAAAGGTATATTCATATATCTATTGGTTTTGGTTTAATGTTTTGAGGTCCTTTTATTTTTATTTTTTTTCAAGTGGGTTAAAACTGGAAGAATATTATGTATAAGCATTTTGAATTTTGACGATGACATTTCATGGTTAAAAAATGCTAATCAATCCCTGTTGTTCTTTGTTACCCATTCAAAATTATTTATTTGGGACATGATGGATGTGGTCAGCACCATCCACTATATATGATGATAACTCCACTCCTTTCTTGGAATTTTACTAACACATTGGTTATTTGGATTTCTAATTCAATGAAGCGTGCAAGTTGAAACATCCATGAATTGTGCACATAGTGCTCCATCCCTCGAGTCTTAAGAAAAAATGTCATCTCTCGAGTCTTTAAGAAAAAAATGTAGACATAGGTCCATGAATTGACCATTTTTAGTGTGAAGAATTCAAGATTTACATGGATTACGATTATGATGTCTTAGTGTGTTTTCATCACTTCGTTCACCATTTTGCTTTTCCCTCCTTGGAGGCTTGGAGCACACACTTTTTTAAATCAACTAGCATAAATTTCATGCCATAGCCTCAGACAACATAGTACAAAGACATAATCCGATTAGAAGACTGTATAGATAGTGCATTTTACATGTGGATTCCAATTTGTAATCTCTCCAACTGATTTTGAACTGTTTTATGTCTCATTCACGAGAGAAGAAACATAGACGCTTATTATTATTCCATTTTACGCCATTTCGCTTTATTTATGTGAATATGTGCCCCTTTGTTTGCCTAGCTTCTTTATCTTCTCACAATTTTCGCCATTTTTGCATGAGCTTGTTTAGTCGGGGTTTCAAGAATTCGTCAGTTTTATTCATCGAAGGTTTGCTTTCTTTTGCGGGAATAATTACAAAAACCACCCCCGAGGTTTAGGGTAATTACAAAAAACCGGAAAAAGTTACAAAATTACAAAAAGCCCCTGTTTTTTATTATGCCTTAAATGTAAGACGATACTAAATATTTTTACAAGTGTAAAGGGGTTCTTTGAAAAAAAAATTTATGAGGGGTATCAAATCTCAAGGTGGTATTTATAATTTTCAAAAATCTATGGGTCTTTTTGTAATTATCCCAAACTTCAGGGGTAGTTTTGTAATGATCCCTTCTCTTGCATGCAAAAGATGTACATGCTGTGTATGTGTGTGTGTGAATTTGTTTTGGGGGTTTATGTCCAGATTATGTATTTATGAAGTTATGAATATATACACTTTTTTCTAAATTAACTAAGTAGATTCCTATTGTGGTCCTATATGGTTGAGTCTTGGTGATTACTTGATTTCTGCTAATTACATTCAAGCAAGCTTCTTATGACCTACATGTTTGTATAGTAGAAGTCAGTTATTACTTTCCTATGATTGTATATTTCTACTTTCAAGGTTTTTTTTTAAATTGTGTGAAGCATTGGGAATATCTTTCAAAACCCTATAAAGTGAGTGTTATATGTTTTCCAGGGATGATGGATATAGTTATGTTTTGTCATCTTGTACTCTTAAGTTAATCTATGAAATGTTTTATGGGCTGTTTGAGAAATGCTTTCGCATGTGTTCAAATATTTGGTGAAAACACATATTAGTGGCCCGAGATTAGCCTGAGATTGTTAGAGTGCCCAGCCTTGGGGACAGTACCCCGACAAAATTGTTGGATTTCTTCATGATGGAAAACTTGCTAGAACCGACCTTGGGTGGTTAATTTAGCCAAGCGCTTATATTAATTTTTGAATTCTGAGTTCACTTAATATTCTGTTAATGCATATATATTTTGTTGTGTGCATGCAGTTGTATTTTCTGAAAGTGTCGAATGGAAAGGAATTTTGAAGAAGCAACATTTGCGCTTGATGTTCAGCAGATTTTGAAGAAGCAACGCTTTTCGCTTGATATTCTAACTCTGGATTTTATTTTTTCGCTTGATGTTAATTAATTTGCAACTCTTGATATTAGGTAACATTTAATTTGTTGATATATGTTGCTTTTAGACATTATATATTAATCAATTTGAAGTCTTGTTAGTTCAATTTGATGGTTTAATTTAGTTTTGTAAGTTTAAATTATGCTTGTAATAGGATAATATGAATAATAAATCAATTTATATATATATATGCAACAATTGTGACAAATAGAAATGACAATGAATTTAAAACAGTTGTGAAAGGTACCAACAATAAGAAGCAGATAGACTTCAATTTCAAAACCATTGTAAAACAAAACAAACACAACGGTTCGCATAAAACGACAACGGCTAAAAAACCGTAGTGAAACCAAACAATCACAACATGACTTGAATTGTTTTCTTTGACCAAAACAACAACGGTGTTATACGTTGTCTTTACAAAATGAACTGTTGTAGATGGAGGTGTTGTAAAAAATAAGCAAAACAACAACGGTTTTAACCCGTTGTATATGTCAACACGACAACAATTGTGCAACGGTTTGTAACCGTTGTCATTTGTCATAACCACAACGGTTAGAAACCATTGTTATTTATTGTCAGTGACAACGGTCTTAACCGTTGTCGTTTATCCTATAAGACAATGGTTATAAACCGTTGTAGTTGATGGAAAGGACAACGGGGTTTAACCGTTGTCGTTGTGGTACATCTTTCGCAACGCCTTCATACACAACGGTTCGTATGCTTAATAGACAACGGATAAAATCCGTTGTGTATTAGCAGTTTTCTTGTAGTGATTGCTCGATGCCTTTTGTCCAGGCACGAGCTGGGACACTCATCGCGGCCCGACCCGCCCCCGGTAAAACTCTTGATTGCTCCTCCGTCGGCGTGGCACATCGAACAAATTCCACAAACCATCGAGGGCGTAGTCCAATCATTCCCTCGCAATATTCATCTCTTCACTTGACTTGGAGGGATGAAGTGACCTTCCCTGCCGAAGTCATCCGAGAAAGTTCGCGGACCCCCCCTTCTAGGGCCTGTTCAGGATGTTCCGGTGCCGTTTGACCAACCTCTTCAGTTTGTCCAGGCTCCTCCATCACAATCCCTCCTCTTCTCCTTTGAAGAGGAGGCTCCACTGCATCCGGCACTCCATTAGCGGGACGTTTTGCCGGCCCGGATATCAGCTCTCCGAGCCACCTCCGCATCTACAGGGTGACCGACGGTCGCCCGAGTTCGCCGAGCGGCCGTGTTCCTCACGTTGTGAAGGCGTGCACGCAAATCCAAGCCACGCCCTACAAAAAGCAACCACCGTTAATAGGTCAGAAGAAAATGAAATAACATTTCAAAAGGGCGTGAAAAATACAATGTTTACCTCGAACAAGCAGCCCGCAGACTGGGCGGTTCCGGAGTCTGCGTTTGCCCACGGGCGCGGATGAATCGCCCAGACTAGCCGTCGCAGAGACGGCGCAGCTCGCTCTGTTCTCGCCGTTTGCTCCCGGGAGAATGGGCCGCTTCTTCACACGGGAGGGTTCTCACAGTCTCTCTCTCAACCTCCACCTCCCGCTCGGCGCCTCCCCGAGCCGCCCCTCGGCCTCGGGTCGGGGGGCAGAGCCTCAGCCTCCAGTGCGGCCAAGTTGGCCTCGGTAGCCAACCTCTCAATCCGCCGTCCATGGTGCCCCGAGCCTAGATATTTTCCAGCCTTCGAATAAAGGTGGACGACAGAGGCCCCTTTGATGCCCGGTTCTCTATAAAGGTAAAAAAATAAAAGTCAATTACAAAAGGAAACAGTAAACAGCAAAAGCAGAGAAAGGAAAAAAGATAAGACTTACTGTAACCAAAAACAAAGTTCGATGGGGGATGAAGACCGGTTTCCCTTTCTCCATCTCCCACGCGAGCTTGCCACTCGCCGCTCACCCAGAGCCACTTATCCTTCCACTCCTTCAAAGATGAAGGGAGACCTTCCACCAAGCCGTCCGGATACCCCATCGCCCGGGTCGTACATAATACCACCCGGACGGCAGCCCGAGATGTAGGAGAGTCGCCGCCATATAAAGAGCTCGTTCATCTCCTTAAATTTGGGCGAGGATATTTTTCCGGTGAAACATCACCAGGAGGCCGATGATCCCGCCCCAAAAATAGGGTGCACCGGTCGGATGCATGCCCCACTTGCAAAACCACCGCGTAAGGAAAGCGGCGGTGAAAATCTCAACCCGTATAGAAGGGTGGCGGCAAATACGACCAAGCAACCCATTTGGTGGGTCTTGGGAACTTCGTGCCGTCCGGTACCCAAAAATTGATGCCACTTGGAATACGGTACCTCCGGAACTCTTCCACCTCCGAATCATCAAGATGCCCGGGATATCATTTATATCACTCGGCGTCCACCGAGGCTCGACACGAAGACGAGGGCCTCCTTCTTGCCTGGGCCGTCGCCATTACGGTGGCCCATGGGCCCTAGTGGCCTCTCGGCCTCGAATCACCGGGAGGGTTCATCTACCCGCTCCACGTTATCACGCTCCGGCTCCGATGGGTCCATATTTTCTTCTTCTTGCTTTGTCACGCCTAAAATCAACACTTGGTGATTCTTACTGGAACTCTCTTGTGCCGATCCGGCCGATACACTGTTCCTTCTCAAAAAACGGTCAGTGTCGGATCAAAGATAGTATCGTCCGCTCCAAAGACGTTACACCTCGAGAAGAACTGGAGAAGATATCCGAATAATGCTCGAATTTTGTGAGACGGAGATCGCCGTCTTGGTGAGAAATAAACGAGAAGGTTCGAGGGAGGATCTTCGATTTCAACCTCTACACTATAACTACGACTCCTACTATCCTCAAAAGAAGACATTTTATAGGTAAAGGAGAGTATTTCAAAAAATACCTAAGTTCAAGTCTCGAACTTTGGAAGCCGACCGAAATTTCGCTCGGTTTTAGTCACTTCACTCAAAGGTTAATGGTTGCGAAAGTGGATAATGCAGGGGAACAAAGGTATTTATAGATGGAGTTCCCTCGATAAACGAAACGTTTATTCGAAAAGACGCGCTTTTAAACTCAAAAGTCGTCAAACATGTCGAAGAACGTCGCGTCCCCACGCCCGCCGATAGAACCGGCGACGTACCTTTTCGATTCTGCGCATAAAAGTGGTCCAACCACAAGATGCCACGTATCTGTCATTATGGCAACCCATTAACGCGTCGTTTTGAGGCATTAATCACTACGCGACGGATGTCGTGAATGAACAAAATCTTTGAGAAATCCGTTTCCCCATTAAATGTTTATCATTAGCATTAAAGTTTAACTCCGACTTCAGAAATTCTTCTCTCGAAATTAAACTTGGGGGCCTTTGATGATACCCGAGCCGAGCTGGAAGAAATTAATCCACGTCATCAATCCAGCACACGTCCGAGTAGGAGACCTGCGGGTGACGTCAGCAACGGTGTGCGGCGACATGTCACGAATTAGGCTCGCCCGCTACCGAGCCCGACCGCAACACTGCTGCCGAGCCCGAGCCCCGAGCCCAAATTTCACGGGAAACGCATGCGTGACGATGGACTCATAAAAATAATCACACGCCCATGCTTAACGCTTTATTGGTATCAGAAACTGCCACATGTCAGAAAGTTATAAAGAGAAGTCGACAAGTGGCAACTTTTGACTGACATGCACAGTTAGAGAGGGACATGTGTCTTTCTTTAATTCTTTTACTAATTAATGACTAGTTAGTGCAAAGATGACTATTGTAAACCCACTGACTCAAGGGGTATAAAAAGGAGGATAGAGAGAGATTAAAAGGGAGGAGAAAGAAGGAGAGAAAAAGAAAAGGGATAAGATTGTAATAAAGACCGACCCCAATAATTCGGCTCGGCATTATGCAAAAAAGGCAGAATTAGCCAGAAATAAACACACGTTACGCACGTTTACATTTCCACGTGTTAAATCTTTTACATATTTTTGCTTGTTGACCAAAACGCACGTCAACATGGATAATCTTGCATAAAGTCTGAGAAGGTCCAAGTGATATCCTCATGGTACTTTCTCAAAATACCACCAATCCTTTCATGTTGAGAAAGAGCTTTCTTAGCGATTGGCACCATCAAGTAAGTTTGTATCACCTAGGAGAGGCTTTTTCAACACAACATGGATGCAAGAAATTCAAGTTTGTCAGAGACCCAACACCGACGAATCGGGATTCTGAGAATTTTTTCCGCTTCTTCATTATTAAATATCTCCCGGACTAGCCCTTCATCCCACCTGTGAGAGCCCATATCTAGCAATTCATTAAAACACATATTATCAAGAAAATCCCCTTGTTGTTGTTGCACTTTGAAGCCATAATTTTCCGCAATCCAAGGATCGTTCCACACCAGAATAGTAGCCCCGTTGCCAATTATCCATCGTATTCCTTTATGAATAATTTCTTTACCCGCTAAAATACTTTGCCCAGTGAAACTGGCGTTGTAGCCTTTTTTCGCAGTTAGGAAATTACCATTCGGGAAATACCGAGCTTTCAAAGTTTTGGCAAGAAGGGAGCTATCATCCTCGATTAGACGCCATCCCTATTTTGCATGTAATGCTTGGTTGAATGCTGATAAATCTTAAAAAATAAGGCCCCCATTTTTTTTTCGAAAGACAGAGTGTGCGCCATGACTTCCAATGGATTCTATGTTCATCATTTCTTGGCCCCCACCTGAAATTTGCAATGAGTGAGTTAATCTTATTACAAATCTCCTGGGGCAACAAGAAACAACTCATAACATACGTCGGGATTGCATGCGCCACACTCTTGACCAACACCATTTTACCTGCTATCGAGAGGGTTCTAGCTTTCCAATCCTTAAGTTTCTTCCTGATTCGGTCTACAAGGGATTGGAAGATATCCTTCTTTGACCGTCCAAACGAAGTCGGTAAGCCCAGATATACTATTTGTTTATCCACCCTCCGCACGCCTATGCTTCTGGCCATTTCTTCGCCCCTTTCTTCTGTAATTCCTCTGCTGAAGCTTAATTCCGATTTTTCAAAATTAACAACTTGCCCTGAAGCTTCACTGTATGCTGAAATAATATTGTTCACTTTCTCCAGCTCGTTCCTGGTAGTGCGCCCTAATATTAAACTGTCATACGCGAAAAAGAGGTGTGAAACGGGCAGACCCAGCTTGCAAATTTTAGTTCCATGAATACGACCCAGTAACTCGGAATTTCATATGAGTGCTGAAAAAATCTCTGCACAAAAAAAAGGAACAAATAGGGGGATAGAAGATCGCCTTGACGAAGGCCTCGCGATGGATTAAAGGGAGCTCCAGGAGAGCAATTACATAAAATGGAATAAGAGACCGAGCTAACACATCTCATAATGAGGGAAACTAGATTAGTGCAAATCCAAATTTCAGCATAACTTTCTCAAGAAACAACCATTCAACTCGATCATAAGCCTTGCTCATGTCAAGTTTTAAGGCTAAAGTTCCACAGTGTTTTGATTTATTATTTTTCGTGGCGTGAAAAATCTCAAAAGCAAGAAGTGTGTTATCAGTGATAAGCCGACCTGGCATAAAAGCGGACTGACTGTGGTGGATGAGGTGTGGGAGGGTGATTTTTAATCTATTAGCTATAGTTTTGGTAATTATTTTAAAAATCACGTTACACAAAGCTAATAGGTCAAAAATCACTCGGGGATTCCGGGTTTTTTCTTGGGATCGAACGATATGAGTATTATTAAGAGGGGGGTCAACTCTATTATTTAGAATGCCTAAAATGACAGATATAATGTTCGAACGGATGTGAGGCCGTAAAGTTTGATAGAAAAGAACAGCATACCATCTTGTCCAGGGCCTTTCACGGATGCATTTGGGCAAGAGTTTCGCCATCATCTCTTTTTCTGTAAAAGGTTCGCACAAGTTGTCGTTGAGTTTGTCCGGGATTTTTGTGTCAATAGCATCAATTGCCTTGTCCATTCGAAGAGTAGGTGTGGAATTAAAAAGCTGGCAAAAATATCCCCTCAACAAAATAGCAATCTGATCTGGATCATCAATTCTATTTCCAATTCCATCCCGCAACCATTCAATCGAATTTATGCGTTTTCTCCCATTCGCCACCCTGTGAAAAAAACTTGTGTTCTTGTCTCCATCTTTAATCCGATTTGCACGAGATCTTTGATGCCACATTGTTTCCTCCCATTTCAGAAGCTCATTGATCTTATTTTCCAATGTTCTAGCCGCTGCTAAATTCTCGTGAGTCGGTGGGCGAGCTTGGATGTGATGGATTTAGTCTCTAGCAGTTGCAAGTTGGCTAGTGACGTTGCCAAAATTTTCTTTTTCCCAAGCCATTAAAGAGACACCCACTGAATGATTTTTTTCTCTTAACGTCGTAGGTGAGGGGATAGTCGGATTGTCTCTCCACAAATCCTGAATAAAAGGTCATTAGGATGCCTCTTGAAGCCACATCTTCTCAAATCTGAAAGCCTATATTTTCTTCTTTCTTCCCATTCCCCGTTTAGTCCACGTAATGATCATCGGGCTATGATCAGACGAGAATCTTGTAATGTGTTCGACCCTATAGTCCGGGAATTCACAAATCCATTGAATGTTTGCCAAACACCTGTCCAGCCGTTCCTGTATGTTGTGTTCATCGGCCTATCCGTTGGACCAGGAGAACTTATATCCCTCAAATCCCAAGTCGTTAAGGCCACAAAAAGCCGTCGCTTCGCCAAATTTTCGCAGTTTTCATCGGTCTGCCTCCAATCTTCTCATGGTGGTAAAGAATCTCGTTGAAATCCCCAAGACACATCCACATCATTACTTGGGAAGGCTTTTGGTCCCGGATTAACTGTCATGTTTTGTATTTCTGACTTTCCTTTGGCCAACCATAGATACACATTAATTTCCAATTTTTTGATGAACCTCGATCACTAACAATGGCGTCAATTGCGTGCAACGAGGATGACTGAATATTCACAGTAATCAATTCTTTCCACATAAGGCACAAACCCCCTCTTCTTCATCCGGAGCTCAAATCACAGTCAACACAATGAAAACTATCAAAATCTAGCTGATTACAAACTTTTGTAATTTCAGATTCTACTAATTTGGTTTCCATCAGGAAAACCAAACTGGGACCTTTATGATTGATTTCACGTTTAAGCACATAAACTGTTCGAGGGTTCCCAAGCCCTCGATAGTTCCAACTATAGCAACTCATTGTTCTCGGTGGGACTGCTCTTCGGCAGTCTCTGCCGTTGGGATAAAAATGTGAGTGGCTTCCATAATCATACCTATTTTTTTATTTTTTGTCGGATCTATTATTTTGGTTTGGGGTTTCGGTAGTGAGGGTTTTGGGGAGTTTTTGTTTGTTAGGAACTGGGGTGTTATCGGGGTCGTTTGGGTTAAGGTTTTTGTAGATGGCCTTTTCTTTTGTCGATGCCATGTGGCTGTTGTTTTGGTTTGTGTTGTGGGTATAAGTGTGTCTTGGTGATGTTGGTGGCTGTTTGGTAGAAGTTGGGGGGCCGTTTGTGTGGGAGCTTGTATCACCATAGTGGTAGTTTTGGGATGGGTTACTATTTCATAATATATCTTGATGGTTTTTGTGATGTGGTATAAGCATGTTAGGACAAATGGGTGGGGGTCGAAATGGTTAGAGATTCAATGGTGGGTATTATGGCTAGGTTCTCATGGTGACTTGAGGTTGTGTGGTTTTGACTGTTTGTGGGTGAGAAGCTAGGGTTAGGGTCGGGGTTGGGGGTTGGGCTTTGGTTTTGGGTAGGTTCTTCGAATTGAGGATGCGAGGTTTTTGGATGTGGGTGTGGAGGGTTTTGGGGTGGTGGATGATATGTGTTGGGAACGTTTGTAAGGAGACGTCTTAAGCCAAGGGTTGTATTTGGCCTCGAAGGGATCCGATACTTCATTACTATCATAATTTTCGCATGCCCGGTAATGGTGACCTATGATACCACATCCAAAACAATACACCGGAAGCAATTCGCATCTTAACGGGATCCATAGAGTCTTACCCTTCATCTTCACCGTTAATCCCCGAGGCAAAGGTTCTGTGATGTCGATGGCGGCTTTGAATTTTGCCGATTTGCCAAATAAGCCTTCCTCCGGGGGCTCCCATGTTTCAAATTGACCGATTTGTTTGGCTATTAAAGTAAGGGCCTTCTCGTTCACACATGCCACTGGAAGATCGTAGGCTCTAATCCAAAATGAGGCAGTATTGATTTGGATTGATGAGGGTTGTTCGATTCCAGTTATACTTTTTATTGCGAACAGAAAACCTTCAAAATGCCAAGGTTGGTTCTGCATAACCAATTTCTATCCTTCGGATCCTAAAATCGGAACAGGTATAGATTTTTACCCTACTGTCTTGCCGAAAATCCCTTTTTCGGTTTCCACGACTTTTTCATTACTTCGAGCAGATGGAATGATTGCTATTCTTCTGTGAGCATAATTTGCCAACCATGCAGTGGTTCAGAGGTGGGGCTGGGGTATCGTTATTGTCGTCGGTATCATCAAGATCCAGGATCGGTGCCTCTTTCGCTGTTAGATCCGCCATATTAATTGCCACACCCAAAAACGACCCTGGATAAGGTTTTCGATCTTTGTCATCCTTTGAAATCCAGAGCGCAACCTCTGACTCCAATGTGGCGGCCTGCAAACAAAAACAAAAGGTGAAATAATGAAAAAGAAACAAAGAGCTCCGAAAAAAGACGTGAACACAGAGAAGAGAAAGTAGGGATTAAAGAGCTAAGAAGGGGTGGACACGAGGGGTGAGAGGCGATGTAGAGAAGAAAGGTTGACGGCCTCAAGAGGAACAAACACCGGGAAAACCCTAACCAAACCCTAGAGGGGAACCTAAGACTTCTAACCGAGAGGAGAACTCGTCTACTGAATTAGAAGCTTTGATTGTTGAATCATTGTTTATCTTTAGATTATGATAAATTGTATAGACATAATCTTTTATTTGAGAAAATAATAGATAGTATAGATAGAATGCTTGATTTTTAAATTATTTGTTATATTTTAGATTATATTAAAAAATATGATATATATATGCAGAAGAGAGAAGAAGAGAGAGAAAGGATGCAGAAAAAAAAAGAGGAAAAAAAGGAAAGCAAAAGGAAGAAAGAGAAAGGAAAAAATGGAGTGAAGGGGGAAAAACGAGACAAGAAGAGAGAGGAAAAAATGCAAGAAAAAATAAGGAAAATAAGGAAAGCAAAAGAAAGAAAGAGAAAGGGAAAAATGGAGTGAACGAGAAAAAACAACGAGAGAAAAAGAGAGGAAAAAAGGAGGACAATAAGGAAAACAAAAGGAAGAAAGAGAAAAGAACTATAAATAAATCTTAAAACCCCAAAAAAATGGGTTAGACGGGTGGATGGGGCGGTGTGATCCGTCTTACGGAAAATGATCCGTAAGACGGTCCTATATAAGTTTTTGCCTTATATCTTATGGAAATTATTAAAAAACTCTATTTTTATTTTTTTTTTTTAGTAAAAAGGCGAAAGAGGAGGAATTTTTTTAGCAACCAAAGTTTTTTTATTTTCATATACCCATTCTTTTTTTATAGAGCCTAGGGGCCATTTACTTTGTTGGTAAAATATTAGATGATAAATAAAAATGGTGATAATGTATGATATGGATTAGTTTATCAATAAGGACCTCATTGGTTTTATGGATGGGATAAGTACAACCAACCCTATATATTAAATGTAAAAATAAGTATGACACATGTCATCAATTCATTATTCTGAGACATGTGTCAACTTAGCATTCTTGCAATTCTATATGGCAGCTTTATATTTATCCATGTGTCAACCTTATATTATATATATATATAGGGAGGGGATCCTGTGAGACCACCCTCCTAGGTTAGTCCATAAGACTAAATCTACACCATCCAAATAGTAAATCAATGGCCAAGATATATTACAATATATACAGATTTCATAAGTAACTATACAACTGAAGGGATAAAATAGGAATCCAGGAAATTAAATATAGTAACCGCTTCCTAAAAATTAGGGACGCGATTTTGTATTGATCACGTCCCCATAATCAAGCGATTCACCTTTCCTTTCTCTCTCTTCCCATTCGAACCTGCAAATTATCAAATATGGCAACAAAATCGTGCAACAATTAATGAAAAGTATACAATTACACTAAACTAACTATACATTAAAACATTACTAAGTATACATAAACAATTAACTAAGTATACAATTACACTAAACTACCTGTACATTAAAATTTTACTAAGTATACAGAAATATTTAACTAAGTATACAATTACATTGAACTAACTATACATTAAAATAATACTAAGTATACAGAAATATTTAACTAACTATACAATTACATTTGAATTACTTATATAACTAAGTATACAATTCCATTGAACTAAGTATACAAATCCACAGAACTAAGTATACAAATTCACTAAACTACTTACTAAACTACTTATATAACTAAGAATATGATTCCACTTAACCAAGTATTCAAATCCATTGAGCTAAATATACAATAAAAGATGACTAAGTATACAAGTCCACTGAACTAAGTATACAATAAAATGATTGTTCACAAATATGGCGGAAAGAAGTATCAATTTTGAAAAAAACGTTTGAAGTTGATGATTTTTCCTCCCTAAAAATCGGGTAACTGAAAAGATAAGATTGTGTTTCCTTAAAAATAGCTAATAACCGTCCAATTAATATAACTAATTAAATATAAAAGTACAATTATATCCTTATATGCCTAAATTAACTAAAATGATCTACACCATCCAAAATTTTAAATCAAGAGTCCATAAGTGTTCTTATGGACTAACCTAAAGGATTGGTCTCATTTGAACCAATCCCTATATATCCCCAATGAAGAAGCCGAGTCGCACGAGAAGCATTTGCGTGACAAGGCATCTCGGACCGAGTCCCAAAGGATCAAGTCGGTGTGTGATCAAGACTTGTATCCGGGTCAGCTATCACTCAGATATCTTGATCAATACCTAGTGGATTCCTCCAGGAGTTGGAGAAGAGAGGAGTAGAAGAATTACCCCATCTTCGAACCTCTATAAAAACTTATCGTGTCATTTACATTTCAAAGACTTTAATTCCCGTGCATCTTATTTATTTAACTCATTTGATAAATTTGCTATCCACTTGATAATCTCTAAGTACTAAAACCAAGCATTAAATCAAAACTAAACCAAGTTTAAGGGTGTTAAGTCTTCAATGAAAACAAACTACGAGTTGAACTAAGTCTTTAATCTTAACGGTTGAGTTATTCTATCAACGGCTCGGTCGAGTTTGTTGAGTGACTAACTCTTGATTAACCAAATTAGTTGTCCACCAAGGACACACAAAATGTAGTATCAACTCGAACATTTAAAAGGACTAAATCGAAAAGTTGGTAAGGTTTATTCAACCCCCCCCCTCTAAACCTTACACTCAAACCCCTTGGGACCTACATATATGTTATTAGACGTGCTTGTTAGGTAATGATCAAGAAACTACTTCTTTTCATAACCTAGATCTTATTATAAAATGGTGATGGGACCTTAGAATATTAATTTGATTAGCTTAATATGTGACTTGAAATACCATTTATTGTTACAATCTCGTTTATGTGTCATTGAAATTGGTGTCCTCGAGTCTTGTGACGAACCCGCTTGGCATGTGTAGTTTGGGGCAATCAATCGAACAGGTCGTCTGTTGGTGTTTGCTCGACTACACATGTGCCTATTCCCATTTTCCAGGTCGAGCCGGAGACGGCAGCGGAACTTGGGTCGTAGTATTGGTATATTCCAGAATATGACAAAATCTGTGTATAAACCCACAGCTAAAGAGTCGTCGAGCCACTCGGATGAATAAGGAGTCGGGAGGCTTCGGCCTGGTGAGTTGGAGAATGCAATAGGGTTCGGTGTTTGATCAACATCGACCATGCATTTATTTTGTGTATCCCATTGGATTTTAAAATGGGGCATAGAACCTTGTCCGTTTTAAAATCAGGCTTGACTTGGAACGTTAGGGTGCGGTGTTTATTCCACATCGGCCCAACGTTATTTTGTATATCCCGAACGTTGGATTTTAAAATGGGGCATAGAACCTTGTCCATTTTAAATTTAACTCGAATCCTGTAATTATTTTAACGTATTTGTGCTAATACTATATTTGATGCAGGAGCCAAACATTATGAGGTCAGTACAATTTATTTTCCATTTCGATATTGTTGTCATATTATTTTATCTAATTCGTCTTTGTTTTATTTGGTAAGTTAAGACTTTCGTTGTATTATATGTAATAAACCTAATTCTTTCAAGTTTTTATTAATAACTTTTCCCATTCCCCTACCTACTGAGCTCGTTTAGCTCACCCCACATTTTCTTAAAAAATTTCATAGATCGATGAATCTGAGTCCGGACATCAATACAAGAATGATGCAGATACTGAATCGTGTTGTATCACTACTATGATTTTTGCCCTAAGTATTTCAAAGCGTAATTGTACTGATCTATTTTTCTATTTTTTGATGTATTACTGGTTATTATAAAGTTGTAATTAGACTTCCGCAGTAATATTTGTATATACTTAGTGTATGTGATTGGGTTCACTTGGTAATATTTTTTTTGTAGACTTAGATCCGTTGGCATTATAAGTTTTCAATTATTGTACTTTCGGACAAATACGTTTGTGGTGCTTAAGTTAGTAAATATTTGGAGTTGTACTATGAAAATTGGGATTATTGTAACTATTTTGGGTTTATTAAATTTGGGGCGTTACATTATACGTGTGCGAGAGGCAGGAGAAATATAGATTTAAATGTTCTGTCCACGATGAAAATGATAGAGTTTGATGGGCATGATTATTGGTTTCTACATGCGGACCGTACCAAGATTAAACTCCCCAATTCGGAGGCCACCGCAATACATGAGTGTGGTAATTGGCGTATGCGGGAAGGGCCGCCGACCTTATGAGCTCAAGCAGAACAAGGAGGAGAATAACCACAAGTATCAACTGATAAACCAAAGTCCTCTAGGCGAGGAGGACGGGACATAGAGGGTTTGAGCGAGAGGATTGAGTTGTTTGAGTCCCATGTGGGATCATTAATTGATGACACATACCAATTGTCTGCTATAATTAACGAATATCATCGAACACTTGCAACAATTCGGTGAAATAAACCAACAAAGAAGAACAAATGTACGAGGTAATTTTCGTATGGATAAGTAGAACATCCAAGAAGGCCATTATCCTCCGCCACGCTGATGATAAGAGTAAGTACTTATCATGCTTTTCTCTTTTCTTTTTATAAATTTCTTATATTTTTAGGATGAAACATGATTAAAGTTTGGGAAATGGGGTTGTCAAGAATGCGTGATATTGTATTGTTGCATGTTTTCATAGCATATAGGTTGCTTGTAGATTCATATAAAATTTTGCATAATTTTTTTTGTTTTTTAGTAGGAACGTTTATTGCTTTATCATGTTTCTTGTTTTTATGTAGATAGATAGAGTCATGGAATTAGTATAGAGTGTCTTTGTGTGTTTTACAATGAATACTTGATCTCATTTGAGAAATACTTGGTGAGCATGTGGTGAATTTTTTAAAATATTTCTTTTGCTTAGTTGGGTTTTTGAATATGATGTGAAAAATAAGCATGTGAGCTTTTGTGCCTATAATTACTTTTATCATGTGCAGTCTTATTTTTTCTGTGTGTGTCATTCATGTTTTATGAACTCTACAACTTGCAATGGTATCTTTGTCGAAACCATGTGTGTGCAATTTTGGAAAATGATCTAAGACCATTTTTGTTTAAGCGTATTTAGCCTAAAAAGTCTATCTATAAACTCATGATTCCCTAGTTAACCAATTTGAGCCTTAGTCATGTTTATTGTTAGCCACATTGTAAGCTTTAACTTAACATATCCTTATCCCAAAATTGGATCTTATAGATATGTTTATACTTTAGGGAGATGTAGTTTGATTTTGAAAAGAATATTGGTAAAAGATGGATGAATGGTGAATATGTAAATGAAGGAGCTCGAAAAATTTGAGTGAAAAGAAAAACAAAACTCGAGCATTTGAGAAAAAAGTGAAAGAAAAAATTGAGCTTAAGAAAAAGGAAAGAAAAAGCAATGACCAATGAATGAAAAAGGGAGAAAAATGGTAAAATAAGAAGTATGAGATGAGAAAAAAGAAAAAAAGAAAAATTAAGTGAATTCTTCTTAGATGAAGTGGATGTATGATTTGTAGTATCGTATTTATAGTCTATTTGCTCAAGTTCGAGTCACTTAATCCATACTTTCCCTACCCTAACCAAAGAGCCTACATTACAACCAAAGTGAAAGTCCTTTTTAATTCTTGAATTGTGCACACTTGAGTGGTAGAGATGTTAGACGATTTGCAAACATATGGTAGTTCTACAACATTAAATTGATCTGAGAGTTACACATCCCTATTTACTTTGAGAGTGTGAGTGATACACTTATCTGGTGAGTCGTGATGCCAAATACCTGAACGAGTATTGATTGTGCCTAGTTTGTAATTGAAAACTTTTTTAGAATGAGTTGCATGTTCACTAAAGTATGAATCTGAATGAGATTTTGTAATTGTAGTGTTTTTGTGTTGTGTAATCTACCCCATTGCATGTGATTATTTTTCTTATTTTGCTTGAAGACGAACAATGATTTAAGTTTGGGGAGATTTGTTAAGTGTGAAATATACATACATTTACAGGTGTATTTGGGTACATATTTGATATATTTGCATGGATATTTATTCTGTTTAGGTTAGTTTCCGTTGTTGGGCGTGATACTGTGTATTCTTGTATACTTTTGCAGGAAACAAAGCTTAATATAAAAAGCTATCAGCGGAACGACCAGGACCGGAAAGCCAAAAGCCAAGGAACGATTAAATACGTGAAGAAAACGATGACGTACGAAACACACAACTAGACCGTGGCATTTCACACGGTCATGGTTTTTGTCCGTGTTATTTACACGAGTGTTCGAGTGATGAACGTTAAAAAATATAATTATTTTTGGTTTATAATATTATTTTGCCTTATTAATAATATATTTATAGTAGTATTATATGTTAGAAATAAAATGGGAAATCAACATAAAATTGTATTAGGAAGCATTTTTAGTGCATGTTTGGATCAAGAGAATAACTTTCAATTCCGACATGATTTTGGGATGATTCTTGAAGATATAGATTCACAATCCATTCATTTACAAATTTTCAGAGATATTAAAACCAAAATCAAAGTTTGAAATGATATTTTCTTGGATAAGAAATGTGTCACAATTTGAAGCTCGAAGGGATGCTCATTTACTTTCTAGACTTGAAAAAGTTTCGTATTTTGGGAATAACTACAAATACACAAATCCATTTGATCTAAACTTTTAACCGAGTATTCACAATACATAGGGCTACAATATTGCTTGAGAACACAAAGTTAGATTTGGAGTTGGTGAATCTTAAAAATCACACAAATTGTCGCAGGTGATCAATCCCGAGCCAACCACATCTCAATAATTCAACTATATCTTAGTCCATGGTGGTTGGAATTTAATGAAAGCATTTGGAAAATAAAAACACAGGGGATAATTGATCGTGGAAGAAAATTGTGCAAATTCAGCAGAAACCTTGGACAAAATGGTCAGTAAAAAAAGGTGGCAGATTTGGTGTGGAATTTAAGATTTTCTTACTTGTAATAAAAATAAATAATAAAATAATTCAAAATTGATTTTGTTTTAGCTATAAATAGAGGACATTAGCATCAGCCAAGAAGAAGTTTTGTGTGGAGAAAGTTAGAGTTAGAGGTTCAAAAGAATTTTTCTTTGTTGTTTTCCCTAAATTTTAGTAAGTTTTATTTTATAAAATATTTCTTTAGTTTTTCTTCAATCTTTTATTTTCTCTACTTTCTTCATGTCTTTCTAAAATTATTTTGTTGAGGAAATAGGGTGAAACTCTTGATGAAGGAAAATGAATGATTGTAGATTCACATTAATTCTCATTGTTTTGTATCATCAATTTATTTTTAGCTTATACCCTTTTTATTTAGTGGTGTTTCTTGATTTATGTACATCTATTGGCACCATAAATACTTCGTTCCATTTAGTTAAAGGTCTGGCTTTATTTCAACCAAATACTAAAATGGATACCTTGATTTGTTGTAGACAAGAGAATGCATAAATACTTGATCTCATAAACAAGTATTGGCGTTATAAGATAAATTATAATTGGTAATACAACATGTTAACCTCAGTGCATGATTTATATTTATAATATTTTCCCATTGGAACCTTCGGTGTGTATGAATTCCAATAGTGGCAATTCAAGAGGTAAGAAAATATAATCGTTTCTTTATCCAAAATCAAGAGTGAATCCCTAATCCTCAATATTTCTATTACTCAAATTTCTTGTAACACAAAAATATTCTTATTAGTTTAAAATACATTTAATCATCACTTAAATAAGATATATCATGTAAACTCCCATCAACTTCCCTGTGGATTGACCTCAGACTTACCAGAAATTTATTACTTGAGACAACCTGCATTTGGGTTTGCAACCTTAAAGTTTAGCAGCGAGCTGCAGAAGATAAAATTTTTAGAGACCATTTACACGGTCCACTCGTAGGATTTCACACGCCCGTGGGATTTGCTTCGAGCCAACACAAAGATTGTCTACCATTTAGGAAGATCGTAGGTATTGCACACGACCGTGTGGTTTGTCCTTCGGGCTGATTTTGTTTCCTAATTTCGTTGGGATTCTACAAGGGATCTCACAAGACAACTATAAAAGGAGGACTAAACCCTAAAATCTGAGATAATACACTTGGGAGATAAAATACACATCAAAGAGAGAAAAGACACAATACAATGAACGGTTCATGTGATTCGATTCGCCTGCCATCCATGGTGAACCAGACGTTAAGGCCGAGGAATGGCTCAAAAGAATGGAGAGCATATTCTCCACCCCGTATTATCTTGATGAACATCAAGTTACTCTCAGCTTTTTTATCGAATCTACTGCAAAAGACTGATGGAAGTCAGTTGACAGAAAATGGGGACAGGATAGGAGAATGCGGACCTGGGCAAATTTTGTGTCAGAATTCAGGAACCAGTATATCCCATAAGTTGTTAGAGAGGCGCGAAGGGATGAATTTCATCATCTAAGGCAAGGGAACATGACGGTCGCCCAATATGAGTCCGAATTTCATAGAGATCGTCTAAGTATGCCATAAGCTCCATCAGCACTGAAGATGACAAACTATACAAATTCACTAGAGGTTTGAGGCTTGAGTTACAGAAACAATTACTGACGGTGGATCTAGACACTTACTCCGTGATCAATGCATTGCCCTTGAGAGTGGCATGAATCGTATTGGATAGCTATAACATAATAGGAATGTTAACAAAGGCCAACTAACGGCTTCAAGAGGGGCTATGGGACAAACATTTACGCCTCCTGCTAAATTCCAAAAGGATAACGGTGGAAAAATGGATAAGGGAAAGAAGTCGATAGAAGGTAAATCGTGTGCTTATTGTCATGTCATAAGAGTGGACATACTATTGATGAGTGCTGGCGGAAACAGGGGAAGTGTTTGAGGTGTGGGAGTGCAGAACACAAGTATAAGGATTGTCCGTCAACCGTTAATGGTGGGAATATCGGGCAAGGATGCCAGCCCGAGTATTTGCTTTAGCGGGACATGAGGCTCCCAATGCAACCAATGTGGTGGAAGGTACGCTTCTAGTATCCAACCATTATGCTAAAGTGTTATTTGACCCTGGGTCATCACACTCATCCATTGCACCGCATTACATACAAAATGTGCATGCATGCATTGAGTGTATGCCTATATGCTTAGAAGTATCAACTCCCATGGGCGCAAACCAATTAACTGATGTTATTTATAAGGCATGCGAAATAAAGATTGGTGATATGAACTTTCCTGCTGATTTGATTTTGTTGCCTATATCTAAGTATGATGTTATTTTAGGTATGGATTGGTTATCTGCACATCATGCACAAATGAACTGTCACCACAAGACCATTAAGTTATGTGAACCTGGGAAACCCATAGTGGAAGCATCGGGAAGAGCACGAGTCAAGATGGCTCCAACCATTTCTGCCATTAAAGCTAGGAAAGCAATCACAAAAAGGACACGTGGATACCGGGCATTTGTAATTAACAAACCTAAGGTAGAGACTCAAATCCACGAAGTTGTTCCTATAGTGTCGGAATACCTGGATGTATTTCCGCAAGAACTCATCGCCCTTCCTCGCGATAGGGAAGTTGAATTTACCATTGAGGTTTTACTAGGGACAACACCAATAGCAAGAACCCCGTATAGGATGGCTCCCGTGGAATTGCAGTAGTTGAAAAGTCAGTTGCAGAAATTGATGGATATAGGATTCATTCGGCCAAGCACATCCCCGTGGGGAGCTCCAGTGCTTTTTGTCAAGAAAAGGGATGGAACATTGAGATCGTGTATAGATTATCGTGGGGCTTAACAACATGACCATCAAAAACAAGTATCCCCCCCCCGAGGATAGATGAACTATTTGACCAACTTCAGGGAGCCACGGTGTATTCAAAGCTCGATTTACAACAAGGATACTATCAGCTGAAAATCCGGGAAGAAGACATATCTAAAACAACATTCCAAACTAGATATGGTCACTACGAGTTTGTAGTGATGCCTTTCGGCCTGACAAACGTCCATACAGCATTCATGGATCTAATGCACCAATTTTCCAACCTTATTTGGACCAATTCGTAGTAATATTTATTGACGACATACTCGTGTACTCTAAATCAAGAGAGGATCACGTACGTCACTTGAAGATCGAGTTGGAGACGCTACGAGAGCATAAATTGAATGTAAAATTCAGCAAGTGTGAGTTTTGGCTTAAGGAAGTCACATTTTTAGGTCATATAATATCTGGAGATGGGATTGCGGTGGACACGTCAAAGGTACAAACGATTTTTGAATGGAAACAACCAGAAACAGTGACCGAGATCCGAAGCTTTTTGGGACTAGTTGGATACTACCGAAGATTCATAAAGAATTTCTCTAAGATCACCGGACCACTCACACGATTGACTCAGAAGCAAGTCAAATTTGAGTGGAGCAACAAATGTGAGTCCAAATTTTTCAAGAATCAAGAAACAACTCACAATTGCTCTTTGTCCCGGCTCTTTCGAATGGAACCGAGGTTTCATCGTCTAAAGTGATGCATCGAAAGAAGGGCTTGGAGTCGTACTCATGCAGGAGGGAAAGGTAATTGCTTATGCCTCGCGAAAAATCAAACCATATGAGACAAATTACCCTATGCATGACCTCAAATTGGCGGCTATAGTGTTCGCCTTGAAGAAATGGAGACACTATTTATACGGCGCAACTTTCACAGTTTTCATGGATCATAAAAGTCTGAAGTATTTATTCTCCCAGAAATATCTCAACCTAAGACAAAGAATGTGGATGGAACTAATCGAAGATTACCACTTTGATATTCAATACCACCCTAGAAAAGCCAATGTAGTGGCAGATGCCTTGAGTAGGAAGACAAGCATCGCCAGACTGATGATTAGAGAGTGGAAATCCCTGTTAGAGTTGAGCATATGGAAACCGATGAGAACGGACACCAAAGTATTTTGCACTAATATCCCAGTGAGACCTGAGTTGATGGACGAAATTAAAACAGCGCAGGAGGGAGACCGAAAGATCCGAGAGCTTATGGAAAAGTTTTCAACGGGAGATCGCTCGGAATTCTCCTTAGCAGAAGACAAAATCTTGAGGTTTAAGAACATGTGTGCGTACCAAACAATGAGGAATTGAAAAATAAAATTTTAAGCGAAACGCATCATTCGAGGTACACCATACACCCCGACGGTAATAAAATGTACAAAGATCTGAAACAACACTTTTGGTAGGTGAACATGAAGAATAAAGTAGCCGAGTATGTGGCGATATGTCTGACGTGCCAATGAGTCAAAGCTAAACACCAACTGCCATCAGGATTACTGAAACCGTTACAAATTCCTGAATGGAAATGGGAATATATCACTATGGATTTCGTAACGGATTCGTCTAGAACCAAAGGAGGACATGATATTATATGGGTTGTAGTGGACAGACTCACAAAATCGGCCTATTCTTACCGATCAAAAAGACGGAGAGTTAGAAACTAGCACAAGTGTATATCCGAGAGATCTTGCGACTACACGAAATTCAAATTGATATTGTTTCAGACAGAGACCTACGATTTGTCTCGAGATTTTGGAAATGCTTGCATGAAGAACTAGGAACCTCGTTGAGTTTCAGTACAGCACAGCACCCACCGACCGATGGGCAATCCGAACGGACGATCCAAACTCTTGAAGACATGTTACAAGCATGTACACTAAATTTTCAAGGAAGTTATGACTCTCATTTACCATTGGCCGAATTTGCTTACAACAATAGCTATCAAGCCATAATTGGGATGGCGTCTTACGAAGCACTATACGGACGAAAGTGTAGATCACCGCTACATTGGGAAATCGATGATCAGTGGACTCTGAAAGAGAAGCAAAATTCACCAACGATTACAAAGGTCGACTTAGTCGAGGAGGCCATGGTAAAAGTCAGAATGATCAAGGAGCGAATCTGTACCACTCAGAGCCGGCAGAAGAACTACGCAGACAAGAGGAGAAATGATTTGGAATTTGAGGTCGGAGATGAAGTATTCCTTAGATTTTCGCCACGAAAGGGATTAATCCACCCTAAGAAAGGAGAAAAATTGAGCCCGAGATACATTGCATCGTATAAGATACTTAAGAGAGTCGGGAAACCGGCTTATCAATTAGAACTTCCGCCTCCTATAGCTGGTATGCATGACGTGTTCCACGTCTCCAGATTAGGGAAATATCAGCCCGACCCGAAACACACTATCACAGAAGAAATCCCACCCATAATGGAAAATTTATCTTACACTGAGAAACTGATACGAATCATCGATAGACAAGTGCACCAATTGGGAAGAAGAGAGATCCCAATGGTCAAGGTAGTGTGGCAAGCGCATGATTGAGATGAAGATTCCACGTGGGAAATGGAAGACGATATGCGAGGACAATACTCGGAACTATTTTAAGAGGAATTGGGGACCAAATTCTTTTAAGGAGAGGAGAATGTGAGGCCCTGAATTTTATCAACATAAATACAATGTTGTGTAGTGATGAAATTGTGGTTAAGCGTCACAATACCTATTATAAATAAAATATGACACTCATTTAATTATTCCTTCCAACATCAACTACTCCTTCCTTATTTTTGAGCATACCTATTATATTTCCTCCTCAAGTATTAATACTTGATCGATTAGTTATGACTTTAGTAATATTGGACCCCTTAAAAATTTAAGAGACTTATTTCATTAAGTGCCATTTATACCCGATAGAATTAAGACCTCGATTTTAGAATAAATAATTTTGGGACTTATTATCAATTTGGGATTTATAATATTTCACCTTATTCTACAATACATTCCCAAACAACTTTCAATTTTATTTTGAAATATACAAATTATTGTTATTAAACATCCTTATTTTTATCCTCCTATATATTTATATATACTTATATTTTTTTTTTCTCAACTTCAACAAAAGAAAAGAAAAACAATTTTTTTTCATCCGAGCAAGACATATTTTCGGCCATATGGGGGATAAGGGGGAATCAACCCCAATTTTTTTATCCTACAATATTTATGTAACCCCAATAATTTTATTTTACAATAAATAATCACCAAAACAAAAAAATTAATCCCCTACCCCTTGTAACTTTCGGCCATAGCATGCTTTTAGGGAGGAATCAATATTTTTTTTATTACATCCCAACAAGCTTGATCAATAATTATATCATTTTCATCTTAACACTTATTCAAACTCTCCTAACACACCCTCATTTCCATATATAGACAAAAGAAAATACACAAACTCTCCTCCATTCTTCTTGAGGACGAAAATACAAGAACCAAGGTGGGAAAATTTTTACTTCTTCCATCTTCAATTTTATCTTCTTAAAAACTTCAAACATATACCTCCATTTTCTAACTTGGTGAATCCTTCTTGTTGAGATACTCCTAGAGGAATTTTTCATGAAGAATTAAGAGACTAAGACTTGACTACAAGCTTGAAGAAGAGATTCAAAGACTACACACTTTTAAGGTGAGAAATTGTGGTTTTAGTATTTTTCCTCTAGACAACTTGAGGAATTAATTTTTGACTCAAGGATATGAAATTTTGGAGCTTAGGGACTGACCTATACAAGTTCAAGTTGAAGTTAGAAGTTTGAAGAGAAAATTTTATTTTTAGAGACTACTTGAGGACATTAAGGTAAGTAGTAGCCATTTGATCCTAGTATATTTTTTTGAACTTGAGACTTTAATTTTAAAACAAAAATATGGTTTGGATGCCATATAGGGGCTGACCACTAAGAGTTTGAGTCAAGAAGTTGATACCAAGAAGAAGACTTCATTTTTTATCACAACCCGAAAAGCTACTATGATGTGGGTGAAAAATCTTTTGAAAATAGGCAAATAATTTTGATGAATGCATGTAGTACATGAAAATATTTTAATTACTATATATATTACATGTATTCTTTTGATATGTATCAAGTTCAAGAAGTTTCACAAAAACGAGCATGATTTTAATTTCTTGCACAATAGGGACATACTTGCATATAAATCTTAATTTCTTGTTCAACTCTTGATTAATATATAAATGAATGTGTTATATGCTCAAAATCATGTTCTATACTTGATATATATTCTAGAAATACGACCTTGTGTTCGAATTTGAACAAATATGCCAATTATACAATTTTTGCAAAGTTAAGGACTAAACCATAATTTCGAATATTGTCCAAAGATCCATTTGTATATTTCAAAAATATGGACTGTTATAATTGTAATATTTATATTTTAAGTTAATAATAATATTTTAAAGGTTTTGAGCTGAGAAAATTCGCCCTTGGAATTTTAGGGACTCAAATGTGGAAATTTGAAAGTTTAAGGGCTAAAATTTGAATTTTAAAAACTGTCCAGGGACCCGCCTGGAAATTCCGATATTTTGACTTCCTCAAACTGAAAAACTTATATTTTGAGAAATTTTAAAAGGTTAAAGTGGTTTGGGTTGAGAAAACTGACTTTTGAAACTTTAAGTACTAAAGTGTAAAAATTCCAATTTCTAAGGACCAAAATGACATTTCCAGAAATAAAACATCCCAGAAACCTGAAAAAACCTTAATTTTATAACATTTTGAACTCATGGTTCAAGTTCATAACAAACGAACACCAAATAAACCCTTAAGGGCAAAACCGAATTTTGGAAATGGAATTTGTGAAAATTAAGGGACTTAAACCAATCCTATTTCAAAATTGTTTTTGTCCCAACATCCTACTATTATACGTGATATTTTAAAATTATAATTACATCAAAAGCCCTCCCGATTTGTGAGATCCAAAATTTTTAAGTTCGGGTCTGAAAATGACAATTTTGACAAAAGGAGGGACCAGACTGAAATTTTCCTAAAAATCGACTCAAACTCTTTGAAAAATAGAGTCTTTGAACAATTTGGAGAATTTATAAACTGACCTTACATTTTTCCAAAGTCGAGACCATGACTTAATCAATTTGATTTCGATAAGTACTATTTTTCCAAAATGGGTCTACTTATAAAATTTTCCTTTTATCAAGGACCCCAAAATAAATTATTTTTTTCTATACAATCCTGAAATTTATGTAATTATATTTTAATTATACATTAATAATTTTCTCGAAAATCTCCGGACCATACGCACTTCGCGTGGCGACTTCCTCTCCTTATGACAAATTTAAACTTAACTTGTTGATATCTTGTACAGCTTTTATATGTATCACCGTGTTTTTACTCGACTATCTTGTTGACATGATATGAACTTCGTGAATCTAATTATGTTTGAATCAACTTGGTGCGTCAAGCTCATAGTCGGAGTGGACTAGTCGTGTTTTGGAATCGAGCAGTGCGACTGCGATTCCTTATCGGCCCCACCGTCCTAATCCCACAACTGCGGACGGAGTGTCAGGGAAGTGGGTCATAGTATGGGTATAATCATAATTATGACATTATGGGCCTTGCAAGCCATACTTGTTGGAGTTGTCTCGCCGGTGTAGTAATAAGGTAGATATGGCTATGTGTCAAACGTGCTTGGGGAGTCATAAGGTAGAACAGAGGAATCGTTGTCTGATCTACACGGATCCAATATTACGTGCTTGGGTTGGCGTCACACTCCGTGCGCAACCATTACTTGCTTGGGTTAGCGTTACACTCCATACACAACCATTACTTGCTTGGGTTGGTATTACACTCCGTACACAACCACTACTTGAACTACTTGCAATGCATTCATAGTGCCTGAATGATCATGAACTATTTCATCAAATTATATAAAACTGTATTATTTTGAATACCATGTTGCTTGTGAATAGTGTGTGACGCACGCATCATGAATCATGCATTCTTCATATAACTATTTTCCTGCATCTATATAAGCCACACTTACACACGATCACCCATCCACTGAGAATTTTTGTCTCACCCCCACCTTTTTCAACGACCAGTTGTTGACCCATCATATTATGAAGACGTCGATGGAGAAGAACAAGCGATGGAGTAATTAGACTTAGTCCGTCGATCTAGTCTTAAAATTTGTTTATGAACAATTTATTACGTTTGATCTAATAGAGGGTGTAGGACCCCTTCGCATGCATAATTGGTTTGTATTAGTATTTCCGCCGTGACAATTAATCCTGTTTTCGAGAAGTTCTGATGAACAATGTCTATTTGGGAATTAATATTGCTCAAATACTTGGTAGATTATATTCTTAGAATGGAGAGCTGGTGTAAGTTATCTGTGGTGTCGTGACTCCACTTTTGGGGCGTGACATTCATTATTATATATATATGGATTTCTTAATATTAAAAATTATACAGTATTTCATTATATTACAATCTGTGCATCCACAAGCAATATACTACTTCCTCCATCCCAAAAAGATAGCCCACATTTCCTTTTTCATCCGTCCCAAATTATAGACTTGTTTCCTTATTGAGAATATTAATTGTACAACAATATAGTAAATTACCCCTATTTAATTCACTTGAAATGATATACCATCATTTAATGCAAGGGCAAAAATAGGAAGAATATGGAAAATAATTATAATCCCAATTGCATTTATTATGTTTTCTTAATCTATGTGAATTCTTCTACTTGCCTATCTTTATGGGACGGAGGGAGTCATAAGTTTAATTAAACACTACATGTGCCTCGTCATTGCTGAATATTTTAAGAATGAGATAATTTCAATTTTAATACCTAAACTATACATTGTTTTCACTTTTGGTACCCCATATTTAGGTCATATCAAATTTGGTACTGCATGTTTACCTTTTAATCACTTTTGTCATATTTCATTAAACATCTGCTAATTTTAGTACCTCATGTTTTACTTTTTCATCATCTATTTTGGTACCTCATATTTTACTTTTTAATTACTTATGGTACATTATGTGGCGAAAGAGATTAAAAAATAAAACATTAGATATCAAAATTGATATGCCCTAAAAATCAGGTACCAAAAGTGAAAACACTGCATAGTTCAGGTACTAAAATTAAAATTATCCCATTTAAGAATCAATTCATGACAGCGTAATGTACTTTTGGGCTTCTTGCCCAGAACAGCCCAATGGCGATATGCAACAAAATATATTTGGGCTTTAAAATAGGCCAAGAAATTGTTGGGCCCTTATATGCACAGCTTTTGACTATGAGTCTCTGTTTTCAGACTCCATTGTTAGTCTTCGAGTACACAGAGATCAAGAGTGTGAGAAATGGGGAGATCGACGACAACGACGACGAAGGATGCCCAAGCCCTTTTTCATTCTCTCCGCACTGCCTATGTGGCCACCCCAACTAATCTCAAGGTCCCAGAGTAACTATACGTATAGATGTTGTGCCTGTTTATATGCTTGTGTTGTTGGAAACTAGAGTTATGATTCTTATTTTTATTTTTTTGTATTTGCAGATCATTGATCTCTACATTGTCTTTGCAGTCGTCACTGCTTTGATTCAGGTTTTGTATATATCATGGTGCATTCGCCGTTGATTTAGTTTCGTTTGTTATAATTTTTAAATATAAACTATTTCGTGATTGGATTTGAAAAATTACTGCCTGATTGATTTGTAATTGGAGTGATAGCGCCTTGATTTCTTGTGCAGTAAGGTAAAAAGAGGAAATTTGAGGCTCGTTCTCGTTGAAGAATTTTTAGGGTTTTCGACTGGAGGACATTTTTTGAGTTTCTGTTGGAATGGAAATTTGGGTTCAGAAATGGGATATTTCGGGAAAGGGAAAAGCCATCCCTCGGGTGTTTTGGAAGTTCAAACTCCGGCAGGGTTGGGAAGAGTTTCGGCAACGCGTTGCTAAAGATCTGTTTGGGTTTATGTGTTGAGTGGGGATTGTGGGATTTGGGTTGGGTACTTTAGACATTGGAATCCTTCTGTCATGCGAATTAGTTGGCATGAATGAAGAGGTTGGGGGGGGGGCGGGTTATGGAACGACCTACACTTCATCTCTTAGGTTGCTATGATATTTAAAACGAGAGCATCTTAGAGTTAGACTTGTTTGGAAAATTTGGTGTCACTTGCTTACTTGGATGAGCTATAGCAAGAACCATTACTTTGCATGTTCATAGAATCACTTTCATACTTCTTTTTACTCCAGTTGGAAGAACATTCTCCTGCTAAATGATAATACAGGTAGGCACTTGTTAGTAGAATGGTGGGTTTAAATCTTATGTAGAACATTGGCACTTTGCATCATAATTGTATTCCTAAGGTTTCTCAGCCTTCATTCTATGTTTACGATTAGAGGCTCATGTTTGCAGTCACTAACGGCTTTCTCGAACAATCAAATATCAAGTCAACAAGCTGGAAAGTTTAGAACATGTTTTTTACTTCTTAAATGTACTTTGTGTGAGATGAACATCTGTAAAGTTTAAAGACAAGTAATCTATCTAAGCTCTTGTTGTGACAATAATAAAAACTTAAATTCAGAGTACACCAATTGCCTTAATTTTGGAGTCCTGAGAGCTCTCCCAGGTCCTTATGTCCGCTCGCACACACAAAGAAAAAAGAAAGGGAGCTCTCCATTTGTTTTCTTTCTTGGCATATGTCGATGCATAAAGTACATATATATTGAAGAGTCGCAAGGCGCAAGCTAATATTTGATTTGAGAATCAAATATCATCTTCTTTGGCGTAATTGCAATATTGACGATGATCAACTGGTTATCAGCAGTGTGTTGATTTTGTTGTATGATTTGATTTTGTTAAATTAATTGATTCTTTGATATCAAAATTTGATATGATTTTAATATTATCATTTGAGTGAATGATTAAGTATGAGTGAATGAAATGGAGAGTGTTCAAAAAGAAAGAACATGAAGGACTTACCCATTTTTGTCCTTTGACCTATATCCGCATGCGAAATTCCCTAAGAGCAAATAATACCATATTCCCCTTACATTTTATTTCCCTACACTACTGATCACCCATTGGTATAACACAGAAAAAAGTACTCTACAACAACAACAACAACAACAACAACAACAACAAACTTTTCTCAGAAAAAAATCTCAAAATCAAATTTCGTCAAACAATTGAGTAAATATCGACTGTTATGTGATCTTATAAAAACATAAATCATTTGATGTGTTATTCTTCACACCTCAGATTTCTCAAGAAATTAGCTTTCGTTCCTTTATCTGGAGTGTTGTTAGTTTTAAAAAGGTAATGGAGACTGATGTGTTTTATTTTTATTTTCTGCTAATAATCAGGTTGTTTACATGGCTCTTGTTGGATCGTTCCCCTTCAACTCCTTTCTTTCAGGGTACTTTCGTGTGTGGGAACTGCTGTTCTTGCTGGTTAGTTGATTATATAATTGTTTCCTTTTCCTACAATATACCTATTTCATCTGGAGAAACTCGGTGTGTATTTGATTGTTGGCATTCTTTGATGACAGTTTGTCTTCGAATTCAAGTAAACAAAGAAAACAAGGAGTTCAAGGTAAAATTTCTCAACAGAAACTTGATATCTCCTATACTGATCTTCTCATCCATAGAGGTGGATAATTGAGAATTCTGAGTGTTGCTGATTAGTGTTTTTACTTCCTTTTCTCCTCCCCCGCCTCCTCAAAAAAAAAAAACGATAGACTTTCATAAACTCAAGAGTGCAATTACAACTACAAACGTAACCAAATTGCTATAAGAGCCGACAAGGCTGGCAATTAAGCCAAGCGGGGAATTTGTCAAACCAATTCAAATCAACACAACTATCCTCGACCTGTCAAGCTAATCTATTACAAACAGTATAACTTTGCGAATCTTGGATAGAAAACACACAATGCTCAAACAAATACCATAGTAAGTAGATGTCTTCGGCTATTTTCTCCCAATTCAAAATGGGTTTTAAAATTAGGTTTTGAGACAATATCCTCGTCATCCACTTGTATGCAAATACATTTGAACCCTTGTATGTATGCAACACACAACGCATGTCCGATACCAAGCAACGTAGCTTCCATTGGATTATGATTAATGTCCCTAGAAGCAGCCCACACTTGGACCAACATCCCTTCATTTCTGATCCAGCCTCCAAGCGCCACCAGATTGTTCAACACCACTCCGCACTGACCACTGTGGCTATTGGTCCTACTAAAATATTGTTGATCTCATCAGTTGCAGAAACCTGATCCAGAATTGTTTTGCTGAGTCCGGGGTTATCTTTTTCCCCTGCAAATTCTGAAATTCTTGCCATTCTTTTCGATCCCTCTCTATCACCTCCCTTTCTGTCCATCGAACTTTTTGAAACACCCTAAGATTTCTTGTTTGCCAAAAATTGTTTCCCAGAAATGTTTTACTTCTTTTATCAAGTTAACTTTTTGTGTTTGTAATTTTGTATTAACCAAAAATTGAACTAAAGAAGTTGGCAGTGGAAAAGTAGCTGTATGGTTGTCAGTTTTGCTTTCCTAGTTAGCATGAGGACCCGGAAATATTGGTTTTTTCCTGTCAAGGTAAAGAGGATACAGTTGTACTTGCCTAACAGAGCAGATTGTTCGATGACAATGGTGATAATGAAAAATAGGAAAGAGTGAGAACAAAAAGTAATTATCGAAAAAAAAAATCAATCTCTTTATTCTGTGAATAAAAGAAAATGGTTCTTACAATCTGTTGATGTGTTCTCAATTTGCAGGATTTACCTCCAGAACGTGCTTTCGCAGATTTTGTACTCTGCAATTTGGTACTTCATTTGGTTATCATGAACTTCCTAGGATAAGTTGATGCCTGGAAAAGAAACAAGATTTAATCAGATTTTAAATTGATAGTGAAATTAGATGGAATCGGACAGGGGGAGACTCTATTGGCTGTTGCTAAGAGGCCCTATACAAGAGAATTGCCTGCAGTTGTGATCGAAATTTGCTATCTATCAATTAGAATACGCACTGCTTAATCATTAAATCATGTTATCCAGACTGCAAAGTTTCAATCGGTAGTTGCATTGTAATAGATGATGCTTCATGTCATGGATTTTTTCTCCATTAAACTTGCATGTTTGAGCAATTCCAGCAATAGAAAATTAAACCTGGGTATTTTGATAGTTATAATCGTAATGTTTTTTGTGTTCATGGGTTTTCTGGGGTTTCCTTTGGCTGTTGAGGGGGAGAGGGTGATTGCTCAGCTGTGGCCAATGTTTTTATAATGGAAGCGGTGATCAAATTAGTGTTGCTTTTATTAGACGAGTTCAACCGTCGGTTCCAATCAATCTAATGAAAATTAATTATAGTATTGTATTATAATGTAAAAAATTAATTATTATACAATACATTTGAAAGATTAAAGATAATTAAATAGTCAGCTAAAAGAGTAATTTACATACCTCGTAATGTAAATATTTATGCATGTACTACTTGTTACGTTTAGCAACATCACAATGGAGTTGTTGGACTTTATTAACTATATACACTTGGATGTTTATTATTCACTAGTGTAGTGGTTGTAGACATTTGTTATAAATATGGTACAATGAAATGAAGAATGATACACGGCTTTCAAGCAAAATTAGTGCTAATCTCTTTTACTAAATTTCTTCTCTCTCTCTCTTCTCTCTCTCTCTCTCTCCATATATAGATAAATATATATAGTATCTAATAATATTATTTGCACAAGATTATACATAAATTTTGAAATTATCTATAACACGTTATTAGCACGAGTCTTTAGTCAATTTTTCAATACTTTTGGTAAGTACGGTGTTATGGAAAATACCGAGAGAAGAAAGACTATTGTCTACTTGACTGAACAGTGCAACAAAGCACTCAATATTAACTAATAAAGTATATTTCTCGAGTGTAAAACTGTGCAAAGCACAAGTTACAACTATATCTGGTCTCGTTGAGATTATTGATGGCTCCGGGAATACAACATTAATGTTGCCTAATGGTACAATCCTGCAGATTGAAAATGCATTATTATCTACTAGATCAAAAAGAAATCTACTAAGTTTTAAGGATGTGCGTGATAATGGCTATCACTTGGAGACACTAAATGACCGTGATAAAGAGTGTCTATGTATCACATCCTATAAAATGGTCAAGAAGAATGTCCATGAGAAATTTGAAGCAACAATTTATGGATTGTATTATGTCCCAATTAAAGTTTTTGAATCATACGCCACCATGCCTTGGAAGCTGGTGAATCGTGATATATTTGGGTTATGGCATGATCGCCTAGGACACCCGGGAACTACTATGATGCGCATGATTGTTGAACATACTAATGGACATCCATTGAAAGGCACAAAAATGCTCATATCCAAAGATTATTTTTGTGAATCGTGTTCACAAGGAAAATTCATTACTAAACCTTCACTGGAAAAGGTTGGTTATGAATCACCATCGTTTTTACAACGTATTCATGGTGATATTTGTGGACCAATACATACAGCAAGCGGACCATTTAGATATTTCATGGTCTTAATAGATGCATCGTGTAGATACATATGTTTATTATCTACTAGAAATATTGCATTTGCTCGATTACTAGCACAAATTATTAAACTCCAAGCATATTTCCCTGATTATCCTATTAAAAATATAAGAATGGATAATGCCGGAGAATTTACATCAAAAAGTTTTGATGAATATTGTGCAGCACTGGGAATTAATGTTGAGCACCCAGTAGCACATGTTCATAATCAGAATGGGTTAGCAGAATCCCTGATTAAACGAGTTAAGGTCATTACTCGTACATTATTAATGAGACCAAAGCTCACTAGTGTAGCATGGGGTGATGCAATATTGCATGCATCAGCACTTATCAGATTATGCGCCACTGCTTATCATATGCAATCTCCAATGCAATTAACACTTGGATTTGAGCCGAATATTTCGCACCTACGTACTTTTGGGTGTGTTGTCCAAGTGCCAATTCCACCTCCTAGGAGAACGAAAATGGATCCACAACGTAGACTTGGTATATACATTGGATTTGATTCTCTGTCAATTATTCGATATTTGGAACCACTGACAGGAGATTTATTTACCGCTCGATTTGCGGATTGCCATTTTGATGAAACAACATTTCCATCAATGGGATGGATAAAGATGTGTTGCAAAATGATAAACAAAAGCGATTGAGAATCTCTCCCGGAATGAACAAAGTTTATCCTATTTGGACCCCGTATTCCTAAATATGAAAGTGAGGTGAGTAGAATCATTCATATATAAAATATTGCTAATAGACTTCCTGATGCATATAATGATGCTAGCAAAGTCACGAAGTCTCATATTCCGGCTGCGAATGTTCCAGTCAGGATTATTGTTCCAGAAGAACATAACAAAATAAATGATAATGTCCTACGACAAAATTGTGGTAGACCAATTGGCTCAAAAGATAATGTTCCTCGAAAAAGAAAAGGGAAAATTGATGCTAGTAAGCATGCTCCAGATGAATCTGTCAGCCCAATATCTCAGAAAATATTAAAATAAAAAATTCTGATAGCATCGAGAATCCCATGAGTTATTGCAGTGAGATATAGGATCGAAATGAAATAATTATTGATGATAATTTTGTATTCTCTCAAGAAATCATTGATGATGATCATGATAGTGAACCACATTCTATAATAGAATGTCGTTAGGGGTCTGAATGGCATATGTGGGAGGAAACGATAAAATCTTAATTAGCTTCCCTAGAGAAACGAAATGTATTTGGGAAAATTACTCGAACTCCAGGCAATGTAAAACTCATTGGGTACAAGTGGGTATTTGTTCGGAAGAGAAACGAGAAAAATGAGGTTGTGAGATATAAAGCTCGACTCGTGGCGCAAGGATTCTCCCAAAGACCTGGGATTGACTATGATGAAACATATTCACCTGTGATGGATGTTATCACGTCTCGTTTTCTCATAAGTATGGTTATCCACGAGAATCTAGATATGCGCTTAATGGACGTGGTAACGGTATATCTATACGGTTCACTCGATTTAGATATCTATATGAAATCCCTGAAGGATATAAAATACCAAAACCAGACAATCCTCGTGAACTCTACTCGATCAAACTACAAAGATCGTTGTATGGATTAAAGCAATCTTGTCGCATGTACCATAGGTTGAATGAATTCCTTTCTAAGGAAGGTTACAAAAATAATCATATTTGTCCATGCGTAGGGCTGCAAATGAACCAAGCCGCTCGTGAGCTATTCGGAGCTCGATTCGATAAAAGCTCATTCGAGTTCGTTTAATGAGGCTCGTTAAAATAAATGAACCAAACTCAAACTTAGAGATATTCGGTTCGTTTGCTCATGAACATGCTCGTTAGTAAGCTCGTGAACTGGCTCGATAGTAAGCTCATATAAATTAAACTAATAATTTGACTTTAATTTTAATTTTTCATATTTTTACTAAATATAAAAATATTTCAATAAACTTATTTGTTTGAATAAAATTATAAGTTTTAGTAAATATATTATGCGTTTTAGATATATAATTTTATTTTTATAATAAACTGAAGAATAATTTAATTTATAATTAATATTTACTAAGCTCGTTTATGCTCGATTAAGCTCGAAAAAGTTCGTGAGCCATCAATATGTTCGATAAATTTAGGCTGAGTTCGAATCGATAATAAATGAGCCAAACTCAAACACTCAAAAGTTCGGCTCGTTCGGTTCGGTGAGACCTATCCATGTGTTTTTATTAAAAGATCGAATCTAGGATTTGCTATCATTGTTGTATATGTCGATGACATGAATTTGATTGGCACCCCTGAAATACTTCTTGAATATCTAAAGAAGGAGTTTGAGGTTAAAGATCTTGGGAAAACCAAACTCTGCCTTGGTCTTGAACTAGATCATAAAGATAACGGAATACTTGTCCACCAATCTGCTTATACCAAAAGATTGCCCAAACGATTTAATATGGACAATACTCATTCCTTGTGTAACCCTATGGTCGTACGAAGCTTAAATCCTAATAAAGATCCATTTCGACCAAAGGAGTCCGATGAAGAGATTTTAGGTCCTTAAGTACCTCATCTCAATGCTATTTGAGTATTAATGTATTTAGCACAATGCACCAGGCCAGATATCACTTTTGCTGTCAATCTACTTGCGCGATACAGTTCTGAGCCAACTCGAAGACACTGGAATGGTACTAAACATATTTTTCGATACCTCAGTGGTACTATAGATTTGGGGTTATTCTACTCTAAAGAATCCAATAAATCTGGATTAGTTGGTTATGCTGATGCGAGATATAGATCTGATCCGCACAAAGCTCGATCTCAATCTGGTTATGTATTTTGCTATAATGGTATAACTATATCATGGCGATCTACCAAACAAACATTAGTGGCTACTTCTTCTAATCACTCTGAGATAATTGTGCTTCATGAAGCTGACAAATAATGTGTTTGGTTAAGATCTGTTATATCTCATATTCGAAATAGTTGTCAATTGAAGCCGGTTACAGATACTACTACTATTATTTATGAGGATAATGCAACGTGTATAGCTCAAGTAAAAGGGGGTTACATAAAAGGTGATATGACTAAGCATATTTTACCAAAGTTTTTCCATACACAAGAGCTCCAGAAAAGTAGATGTTCAACATATTCGCTCCTGTCACAATCTTGTTGATTTGGTTACAAAATCTTTGCCTACGTCTACATTCGAGAAACTGGTTTACGTCATCAGAATGAGAAAAATCAATATGAAGCAAGACTAATAGATCAAGTTATACAACTAATATCCTACATTTCAGGGGGAGCGAATATATTATTCGTTGTACTCTTTTTCCATTTTTTCTGGTTTTTATCCCATTGGATTTTCCAGGTTAAGGTTTTTAGAGGCAGCTTATGCACAAGGTCTGGATTTGAGAATGTACTCTTTTTCCTTCGATTTTTTCCCAATTGGGTTTTTCCGGCTTGAGGTTTTAACGAAGCATACTCATCCAACTTAAAATATTGATACGTCCAAGGGGGAGTGTTACGATATAATGGATGAACTTTAGCAACGTTACAATGGAGTTGTTAGACTTTATTAACTCTATACACTTGGATGTTTATTATTCACTAGTGTAGTGGTTGTAAAGTTTTGTTATAAATATGGTACAATGAAATGAAGAATGATACACAACTTTGAAGCAAAATTAGTGCTAATCTCTTTTACTAAATTGCTCTCTCTCTCTCTCTCTCTCTCTCTCTCCATACATAGATAAATATATATAGTATCTAATAATATTATTTGCCTAAGATTATACATATAGATTTTTGAAATTATCTATAACACTACTAAGTTTATGGTCTTAAGTTTCCTAAAACAAATTACAAAAATAAAAAAATTTGGTCGAATTGATTGATTTTACTAGAAAAAAATCCAATCTTTGTGGAATCATAAAAATGGGTATTCGGATTTAGGATGACAATGGGGCGGGTTCAAACCGACCCCGTAATAAACTCGCATCATTCAGGGTGGTGCAAACCCGTCGGAATCAGGGCGGGTCCGGATCCAGCTAGGGTCGGTCTTGTGATTTTTATAGCTAAGGGGACGCATAAATCTGATGCCCCTGGATTGTAGTGACCTAACACTATGATTTTTCTCTTTTTTTTAACATACTGCTAATTATTAATTAACATGTAAAAAATCACAAATATAAGTCGACAAGGGCATATATTTATGTTCAAAATGATGTATTATATGAGTATTGGTAGACTATTGCTTATACTTATAAATAGTGACACACTGACAGACATTTGCATTTGGGTAAATGAAAGAGATGATTTGTAAAGAATCCTCCCAATAAACATCTACTATCCATTATTCTCCATTCTCTGTCAATAAAAATCTATTTTGATTTCTTTATTTTCTTGATAATACAATGTCTCAGCTCATTGTAAAATGAGGATTTATTGGAGATAACATTTTGATTACGGTGGCGGATCAGGATTTTAAAAATAGAAGTACGATAGATATTAAAAAAAATATGCATATAAATATTGTTTAAATATTTAAAGTCTTACAACAAAACACTGTTTAAAATCTTGTAAAAGCTAATCATGTAACTATACATGAAAATTAATACACACATATAAAAGAAATAATTATAGTAATTAAGAAACAAGAGTGTTGGGAAATTTATGTTTAGATTTTGATGAATGCCATGTAAAACTTAAACTAGGTAGTTGACACCCAATTTTCCTTGTAATTTGTATTGTTATAGATAATTTGAATGAGGTGAGTCAAGTCACTATGCCTGGATATACAAGAAGTTAATCAAGATCAAGTGAAGACTCCACTTTGAGGAACAATGAGTATGGGCAAGAAAAAGAGTCAAGAACTCGATGATGGTGTATCGGTGAGAAGCCGTATGAAGAGTCAGTCAAGTCAACTCAAGGAGCCAAGTCTCAAGTTGAAGTGACAGATGAGTCATCCAATGTTTGGAAGCTAACTCATGTCACCTGGGGAATAAAAGATCGTGAGTCAAGTCTAGACAATTGAGCGAGATCCATTGATGAAAGTCAAGAATGTGACTCAGAATAGTAACATGTTAAAGTTGTCAGAGATAAAGTGTTAGTTCGATTGTGTGCAAAAAGAACAAACCAATGGGAAGCACTGCACAAGTGTCGTAAAACGCTGCAATGCCGCAAGATATTAAATACAAGGAAATGTCAAACTCAAAGATCGCAACAAGACAAGCCAACGGACACAAGTGACTTTTGAAAATCGGCCTATCTCTTCAACGGGCAGATTTTTGAAAAGTTCACTATAAAAGGCGAGAATCACATTAAGAAAATGTTACCTTGAATACGAACCACGAACAAGCAAGCTATATTCAAAGCAGTAACTGCAAAATATTCTCAAGTTATACAAGCAAAAATCCTCAAACCTAAATCTCGAAGGAAATCGATCCACCACCAAGTGTGAAGGAAAGACAACTTCAAACTGTTGAAGAGGAAACTTTTGAAGAATCAAAAGGGGTCTACTTTCCAAGGAGGATTGTAGGAAGATTCAAGGTCGAACCAATCTCAAGTTATTGGAGGGATTCGTGATCAAATCCAAGAAGCTTGAGAAAGTGAGTCAAGAAGTAGCAAAGCGACTACCCTGTGAAGAAGTTTGAGTCGGACGAGAAGCCACTTTGTGACCAAGGCATCTCAGAATCGAGTCAAAGGAGCAAGTGTTGCGTGATCAAACTTGTCTCTAGACTGATAACCACTTTGTAAACTAATCATTACTTAGTGGATTCCTCCAAGAGTTGGAGAAGAGAGGAGTAGAAGAATTACCCCATCTTGAACCTCTATAAAATTTACTTGTGTCATTTACGTTTCAAAGATATTTACATTCCTGCACACATATTTTCATTCATAATTTGCTATCCAAGCGATAGATAACTGACATGCTAAAACCAAGTGTTAAAACAAAGTTAAATAAAATTCAAGGTGTTAAATTGAAAAACTGATGACGACGAGTTAAGGTTTAGACTAAACAACCGAGTTATTCTATCAATAGCTCTACATGATGAAATGTGTGATAATGATAGAGGATGATTAACTAACTTAGTTGTCCCTAAAAGGACATAGCGTGTTATTAAGAGCGTAATATTTTTAAAAGGAGAAAAGTTCGAAAAGTTTGTTGAGGTTTATTCAACCCCCTTCTAAAACCACACCCCTTGGGACCTACAAGTGGATCAAAGCGGTTGGTTCAAAAGCCTACAACCTGGACAATGTAAACTAGATTTCCAATCTTTCAAAAAACTTTTAACAATGATCTTTCAAAGTTATTTTCATTCAAAACAAATCTGGGATAAATTATCATGGAAGCAAATTAAAGAAAACAAATTCTCATGTTTACTATTGAAAATTTTAAAATGCTTCCAGTGAAAATTCGGATGCTCGAGGCTGAAATCAAAATGAACCGCTTTACATGATGAAATGTGGATAATGAACAAGAGGAAATGGGTATGAAGATTCTCGGAAAGTAAACACAACCGAAATGGGAATGAAGGTCATGGTTGAAGGAGAATACATTCAATGAACCTCACAACAACATCCAATCATGGTTGAGATTCCGGACCTCAAAGTGGACAAACGAGGTGAGAAAAAGATACAAGAGGGACAATGTAACCAAAACATACTTTAGAAAACCTTACAAAGGATGTTCAACAAAGTCAAATCTTGCCAAAGTTGCAAAACAAATGCAGGATAAATTAACTTTAATTTGTGATGGTTAAAAATTAAAGAAAACAAATTGTTATTGATGAACATAAATTTGAAAATTTTAAAATCTTCCAGGAGATATCATTTGGATGCTCCTCTTTGAAATCACAAATGAACTACCCAAGAGGGAAAGAATAAAGAAGTTGAAATGTGTATGAAGATTGATAAGCCTCGGTGAACGGAAATGAAGGTCATAATCGAGACATTCAATGAACCTCACAACAACATCCAATCATGAGTTATTCTCGGACCTCAAAGCCTACGAGTTTGAGTTGAGAAGAAAAAAGATCAAGAGGAGACAGATGTATTGCTACCGCACTTATAGTCAAGGATGGGAAGAGAGTCAATAAATACAGGAATGAAGAAGAAATAAGAGTCCCTGATGGTTAAAATATTCAAAAGTTCTTTAACAAGAACTATAAAAGAAACAAGGGTGAATCTTCAAAGGAGATATTCCGCTCCCTCCAAGTCAAGGAAAGATAGGCCACTCAAGAGAGTGAGCATCAAAGGTTGAATCTTGATTTGTCGATAACCTAAGAAGAAAGAGATGATCAAAGAGATCGTGAGAAAGAAGAGGTAACTCTAACTCATCTCTATTGATTCTAGTGATAGTGATTGTGATACAGGAATTCATCAGAAATAAGAGTCTTATGATTCAAAGAAAGTGATGAAAGAAAAAGCACATTAAATCCTCACACACACTATTAAATCAAAGGAAAACTCAAATTAAAAGCCAAAACTCACGGTGACTAAGGAGCCGAGTCTCGAGTCACATAGTCGATGAGAACAAAGAGTCAAGGTCGAAAATGCTAAACTAATAGTAGAGATAGTCTGCTATAGAAAAGAGGGAAAATGATCTCAAAAATGTGATTGCCTCATTTACAAAGGCATCTAAATCATTGGATGACCTTATCATGAGTTAAAAAGAGTGTGGAGATAAGGCGGCATAGGATTCAATTCCTTTGTGCACGGTCAAACTCGAGTGATTTTGGAAAAAGGATCTTCAAGTAATGAAGCATCTCAAAAATCCAAAACACCAAATATTTCACCCACATTCATTCCAAAGCACAACCACAAACAAAGCGGCCTTGGATATAAAGGAAAAGAAAAGCGGCCGATTGAGTATCTTGAAAGCACAATCGAGAAGAAATCGCAGAGTTCCTCAAAGAAACTCCAAATAGGAAGTACTGAAGAATAAACAAAGCTACCAAAAACCCCAAAAGTTTTATCAAAGAAACACATATGATGGGAATGGTAGAAACTACCCAAGCCAAACTGATTGGAATAATGTGACATATCAGCAAAGACCTATGGAATACAAGCCTAAATGGCAAAGACCTAGAACTCAGCAAAGGTCATTCCAAAGGAAAAAGAGCCATCATCAGCACACATATGCACCAAGGCACTACACTCATAAATATCACAACTACCCAAAGAAGGAAATTGCTAAAACACACACACAAGCATACAGACAAAAGAGACAGCTGTATGAACCTAAAACCCCCAAACAATTTGCCAAAGTGAGTTATGATTATGGAACAGATAGATGGCAACCTCTTAGAGTCAAGTCATTTGGCTATAGGTTGGTTGGATCATCTTATAACACTAACCCCTCAGGACCCAGACAAGCATGGGTACCTAAAAACTAATTTCCTTGATTGCAGGTTCAAGGAACAGCTGAGTGCCAAGGAACCTGGTACATGGATAGTGGTTGTTCCAGACATATGACAGGAAACAAGAAAAATCTGTCAAAATTCAAGGAGATTAGAGGCGCAAAAGTCATATTTGGAGGAAATGAAGCTCGGGAAATAAGAGGCACCTGGATCCATTAAGAAAAATGGATTAGAAATCACAGATATTGCATATGTTGAAGGTCTCAACTTCAACTCATAAGCATCGACCAACTCGTGACAAGGGCTATAATGTTGGATTCAATATGGAGTGTGCCAAATTAAAGATATGTATCAAATGAAATAGTGTTGCAAGGATCCGCATAAGAACATGTATGTGGTAGATCGTCGACCGCCACACCAAGCACCCATCTATTGGCAAAGAGCACACCGAATCAAGTTCTATGGCACAGAAGGTTCGAGTCATATGAATTTCAAGACAATCAACAAGCTTGCAAGGAGTCATCTTGTGGAAGGATTGCGGACTCAATGTATAAGAAAGAAAGTGTATGTGATGCATGCGGATGGGAAAACAAATCAAATCTTCATTCAGGAGAAGCCTAGTCCTTCTTCAACAAGAATATTGCATCCATTGCATATGGATTTATTTGGTCCATTGAGCGGCTAGTATAAGTGGAAAGAAATACACCTTAGTGGTAGTGGATGATTATTCAAGATATACATGGACAATCTTCATGTGCAAAAAGAAAGAAACGCGTTAGAAGTTACTCGAGTTGATGAAAAGAGTTCAAAATGAAAAGAGCCAAACCATTATAAAGATAAGGTCGATAGAGGAACCGAGTTTGTCAATGGGATAATAACTCAGTATTGTGTAGAAAATGGCATTGCACATGAGTTATCTGCAGCAAGGACTCCACAGCAGAATGGAGTAGCAGAAAGAAGAAACAGAACACTCAAGAAGCTGCTAGAACCATGTTAGCCAAGCGGGATTACCTAAGAGATTTTGGTCAAGCCATCAATATTGCATGTATACTCAAAATAGATGCATGATAAATAGACGGTGACAAAGACTCTCTATGAAATCGGGACAGGGAGAAAGCCAAATGTTGGGTACTTCAGAATATTTGGATGTAAATGCTTCATCCACAACAATGACAAGGACAATCTAAAGGCTTTTGATGCTAAAGTGATGAAGGTATCTTTTTGGGATACTCGGTGAAAGCAAAGCGTATAAATCTTGAAACAAGAGGACAATGGTCACGAGAAGAGTCCATTCATGTGGTTTTGATGAGCCCAATGTGAATGGAGAAGACATTGAAGAGTTAGCGATGTTTGAATCACCCAACTATGCAGAAGAGTCCCTATGTTGAAGCTGAAGCTGGAGTAATAAATCAAGATGAAGATGAGATAGTTGAATCTCAAATACAGCTGGAAAATCTGCAGCTGAATGATGATGAAAGAGCTGCTCAAGATAACACAGCTGCAAGACGACTGAACCCAACTGATTTACTTCAACCTGACGTGAGATGGCTGAGAGACCATCCACCAGAGCTAGTCATTGGAAATGTGAGAGATGGTATAAGAACCAGATCCAGAGCTCAACAAGAAGCAATGTTCACTTGTTTTATTTATCAAATAGAACCAAAAGATGTGTCTCAAGCCTTAGATGACACACATTGGATTCAAGCCATGCAAGAAGAGCTGAATCAATTTGAAAGGAACAAAGTATGGGAATTGGTGCAAAGACCAACACACCAAAATGTTATTGGCACAAAATGGGTCTTCAGAAATAAGATGAATGAGGAAGGATCTGTGGTAAGAAACAAAGCAAGATTGGCAACCAAAGGGTATTGCCAAGAAGAGGGAATAGATTTTGATGAAACATTTGCTCCTGTTGCAAGACTAGGAGCAATAAGGATGTTTCTTGCCTATGCTGCACACAAGAACTTCATTGTATATCAAATGGATGTGAAAAGTGCATTCTTAAATGGATTGTTGGAAGAAGAAGTCTATGTTGAGCAACCTCCGGGCTTTGAGCGAGAAGACCATTGGAGATAAGGTGTACAAGCTCAAGAAAGCTTTATATGGATTGAAACAAGCACCTAGAGCATGGTATGACACATTGTCCAATTTCTAACTGACAATGGATTCACCAAAGGCAAAGTGGACAGAACACTCTTCAGAATTCAAGATGGAGAGAGTATACTGCTTGTTCAAATATATGTGGATGACATCATTTTTGGATCCACAAACAAAGAGTCGTGTGTGATAAGTTCTCAAATCTCATGCAAGGCAAATTTGAAATGAGCATGATGGGAGAGTCGACATTATTCTTAGGACTTCAAGTTAAGCAAGTGAAGGATGGAACCTTCATAAGTCAAATAAAGTACACGAGATTTAATGAAGAAATTTGGTATGGAAGAGAAGTCTTACGTGAAAATACCAATGAATACATCATCAAGATGGACATGGATGCGGATGGTAAAGTCAGTAGATCAAACAAGATCTGAGCACTTATTGGATCATTGCTTTATCTAATGAGAAGCGAGCCGGACATCACCTTGCGCAAAAGTAGGTGTATGTGCAAGATTTCAATCTGCACCAAAGGAGAGCCATATGACTACGGCTAAGAGAATCCTAAGATATTTAAGGGATGCCAAGAAGTTGGCTTATGGTATCCAAAGGAAGGTGGATTCAAGCTTATTGGTTACTCGGACTCTAACTATCTTTGGATGTAGAGTTGACAAGAAGAGTACTTCGGTACATGTCAAATGCTTGGAAACAGATTGGTTTCCTAGTTTAGCAAGAAGCAAAACTCAATAGCCACATCCACAAAAGCGGGAATACATAGTTGCGGCAAGTGTTGCAGCCCAAGTTTTATGGATGAGACAACAACCGAGAAACTATGAAATTGAAGAAAAAGAGATTCCAATTATGTGTGACAACACAAGTGCTATTGCAATTACTCGAGAATCTTGTGTTGCACTCAAGAAAAAACACATTGATGTCAGGTATCATTTCATAAGAGATCATGTTGAAAAGAAAGACATCACCTTGGAATATATCTCAAGCGATAAGCGGTCGGTGACATATTCACCAAGCCCTTATGTGAATCAAGATTTGAAGAGCTTAAACATGAGGTTAATTGAGCTGAGTTGACACCAAGAAGACTCAATGAGAAGAAATGGAACGTGAAAAGATGAAAATAGAACAAATCTCATGAATCGGCCAAGTGAATCACCAGATCGGAAAGTCAGTCGGTATGTCGAGTTAGGTGACATGACTAAGTCACTATATGAAAAGAGAGAAGAAGAGTTGAGTCACTTGTAGAGAGTGTTTGAGTCATTTATGAGCTAAGTGACAAAAACGATCGTTTTTAATGAGCAAGAATGTTTTTAAGGATGAGCGTCGGTGTAATAATGACGATGCAGTCAAAAGTTGCACAAATAAGCATATGATTGGATATAAATGCTACCGCATTAAATGCGAGCAATTAAATGATGTGACGTACTAAATCGAGCCGTTGATCTCGATCAAAATTCAAAAACTAAAAACACGTCCTTTCATAACCTTTATATACTCTTTCTCTCAATTTTTCTCTCTCACACTTAAAACTCTGTTCATCTTCAAACTTTCGAAAGCAAGTTCATTTCTCTCGAAAACCCTACAAGTTCTCAACAAGTTCATCAAGATTTAATCGGTAGAAACTTCTAAAAATGGCACCAAAGATCGATTTCGTCAAGTTATCAAGTAAATCTACTGCGGTTCGATTGTGGATTTCAAAGGCATGGTTAAGCGGGGTTCGGATGCAACCCTTGTGAAGAAAATCGCGGATATGTTGGAAAAATTTGGGCTTAAAGCCTTTTTGACGATAGAATACTCGCACACCTACGGAAGAGGTGGCCCGAGTTCTATGTGAATGTCGAGGTGCAACACGAAGGTATCAAGTCCTCCGTCCACCGCAAAGGACATCATGATCCTTGCTAAGGACCTTGGAGCCTTTGTTTACTATCGTCCCAGGGTATGCCGGAAATATACGGTCGATGTAAACTTGGCCGCTGGAAATAAGTAGCCAAACCCGAGTGTGCTGCGAAGGTGGTCTACACAGCTGACAAGAAATTGCTGAAAGACGACTACCATAAGGCGATGGATGTCGTCTCCAAATGTGTGGACATGAAGTTTGGTAGCTTTAACCGCCTATCAAAGACTAAGCCGATCGTCATGGTTGCGATCATGCAAGGAAAGAAAGTTAACTAGCCGAGTTCGGTACACGGCCGGACTATGCCGAGCGTTGGGAATAAATCGTTCAAGGAAGATGGATCCTTTGGAGGATCACTCGGCTATGGCCTAGTCATTGGGCATTTAATGGAAGTGAAGGGCATTCCCCTTCATCATGGAAAGCCCTTCCATGTAAACAAGAGGATGTTTAGGGCTAACCTTTCAGAGCCCGAAGAGAGCCCATGCAAAGAGGGCGGACACAAGCGCGGGAATCGGTGACCCAGGAAACATATGTTGCCTCCCCTCCTTAAGAAGAAAGTTGCCCCCTGCGGTGCGAAGAAGAAGATGCCCCTGCGGTAAAGAAGAAGGACGCACTTTTTGCCCGCAGCCGAGTCACCGCCCGAGTAGCCGCCGTGTCTCCCGCCCACACAGTAAAGGAGGAGAAAAAGCCCAAATACCTTCTCCGGCCATTAGAAAGAAAGAGAAGCGCCAAGCCAAGAAAGACAACTCCTCAATCCAAGAAAGATGCTCCCCCGCCGCCCAAGAACTCTGAAGAAGAGGAACCCGAACGAGTAAATTCCTCTGGTGAGGACAAAGAGAACAAAGAGAATCTTCAAGCTTTGAGCTTGAGAAAACGGTGAATCGCAACTCGGTGGAAAAAGTTCCAAGATCGCTGGCAGTGTAAGAAGTGCGGTCTCGAAGTTGTTAATGAAACAACCAAGTCACGCTAGGGTGATCGCAGAGGCAATTAGAAGACCTAGTGTGGGACGAACAAGCGAGGAGAAAGAAGCGGCGGAGACAATGAATCCCTCTTGAGAAAGGGTTGTGTCTCCACCCGGAATCTTTGAAGGTGGAGAGTAGCAGAGTATGCTACATTCCATTCCCGAAAAGGAAGGACAAGAACAAGATGATGATGATGATGTCATCATGTATTCTCAATATACCCGGACATCCGGCCGTCTCACGCGAATGGAGGGCATGGAAATTGAGTCACTCAAGGGTGCAATTTGAATGCCCGAGTTCATCGAAGAAGAGGAGGAATTGTTCGAATTCCTCGGCATCACCAAGGTGATTCAGGCCCTTGATGAAGAAAATTGCTTGAATATCTTACAAATCTTCAAGGAGAATGAACAAGCCAAAGCAGCTGAAGAAGCTGAAGCTCGTGAGAAGGCGAATATATGCCCACTCACTAGAACTCTGGAGCACACTCATCCTCACATCGATGCACTCTCGGAAAGTGGTGAAGACATGGATCCCATTGCTACGAAGGAGAAGTTGGATATGCAGCAAGCCATGCGGGAATCCAGGTTGATGCACGAACAGCAGTTGATGGAAGGACCAGGAGAGTCCTCAAAATCTCTCCTGGAGATAGACCCTTTGGGAGTAGTGCAGCACATTGCCACAGTTATAGCTGCAACTACATCCCCAGTTCACTCCGAAAATGGGTCTAAGGGACTTGGCAATGAGACTGGAAATTTGGGCACCCAAGTTGAGCCAACCCCTATTGAAGGTGTTTTACCACCGCCCCCACTGGTGAGCACTCAATGGAAGCCGGGAGTTTGGAGCAGAGTGACCCCCCATCATCACCGGTGGTGTGGTGTGGAGGGGAAACTCACTCCACTGCGGCAAGGTCGGAGGATCTTTGCAGATGACTCCACTATGAAGAAAGGAGGCAAAGTGGAGAAAGAAAAAGAAAAAGAACAAAAGAAGTTGACATCGTGAAGCTCGGACAATTGAGTATGTCCTAGCTGAGGTGACAATCGCTTTGCCGAGGTTTTGTTGTTGCGATCGAGGCACATGATGGAACTGCCCTGGGAGTTAACACTCTAGGCACTGAAAGTGAAATCCAAGGAGTTGAGACTCCTATGGATGCCACTACCGAAGACCCTAAGACAGCTGCGACTGTCGAAGGGAATATACAAGGCTTCACTGCAGTTGAGACTGCTGGAGGTATTGAAGGCCCAAGGGAGGTTGAGACTTCCCTGGGTAAAAATCAAGGAGATAAGAGCATTCCTCAAGTCATCATTGTTGAATCAGAAGAGGAAATTAGCGCTCTTCATGATTCCCATGACAATCCTGACACAACATTTAAGGATCAAGATGAAGCCGAGTCCACCTGCCGCACAGGACTCGGTGAGGATGTTCTTCCACGGACGAGTATGCCGACTTCAAAGTCTTTCGTCAAACTTTTAACCGATGATGAACCAAACCCCAGGTTTTATCATCCTTCGATGTGAAAAAGCGGTGAGGACAAGGAAATTCATTTAGTAGAATCCATCGAGGCCGAAGAAGTCATTAAGACAGTGAGGCTCGTCACCGCCAATCCACTCATCAAGGCCCAACTAAAACCGAGTCATCGCGCGGGCTCCCAAAGTGCGCAGCAGCTCGACTCAACTAGGATCATCAAGGGCACGAACAACTGTAGAATCAATACCATATGTATGTGATGATGCATTCGAAGAAACATTCCCCTTCTCGATTGAGCTACCCGACCTTGAAGAAGAAACAGCTCATGAGCAGCGACGTTTCAACATCAGAGTTGATCGAGTTATTCCCACCGACTCCATTGTTCCAGCATATTTTAATTTTGATGATGCTTGGCCGCCAGCTGAATCCGAGGTGATAGTTGAGATTCGTGAAGTCTTCAAGAAAATCTGTGGAGAGATTGAGAAGATTGAACGACACCAGGCCTCACTAGATATGCGTCTGGACAATAGGGATGCCAACCTCACAGCAGACTTGCGAGGGATAGTGGCAAGGATAAGGGAATGGTGTCAGCAGCAGAGTACAATGCGATATGAACAAGTTAGATACTTTAAAGCATTGTACAACAAGATGCTCATCTGGAGTGCTGACAATGCTGACATGAAGCAGAGGATGCAGGCAAATATTGATAGAATGCATGCCTCTCACACAACTGAAATGGAGCTGCTGCGTGAATTTCGAAGAAAAGAACTTCTGCGTGTTGAGTAGAGTATAAATGCCAAATTCAGCCTTCTCTCATGGCTGAAATGAAATTGGTGGCAGCCAAATCCAAAGCCACTCGCTTTAATTTCGAGCAACATACTCATGCAGACTCAGCGAAATTGCCCTCAACCGATGGACTTCATGCTTGCTGGGATGTTTCCAGGGGTTCCTCTCTCCTTTGATGATGCCAAAAAGGGGGAAGAGGAATACCTGAGGATTTTGAAGGAAGAAACAGTGTCTAAGAAGAAAAAGGAGACAGCTGTTGAAAAGAAGAAGGAGACAACTGTTGAGAAGAAGAAGGAGAAGGGAAAAGCTGTTAAGGGGGAAAGGTCAAAGGACGTGACCTTAATGCTTGTTGAAACCCCTCAGCAAAAGGTCATCAACAGCGAGCATAATCCGCAAACTTGGGTGACTCGCGCTCCAACACTCTGTTGTGCCTATGTCCGAGAAAAGAAAAATTGTGGAAGCAGGGATGAAGGAGGTTGAAAGAAAGACGGATGCCCGTGTACTATAAGTCTTGAAAGCTTATGGAGGCATTCCAACAGGAAAGGATACTGATACCATTCCAGATGACGGAGACGAGCCAAGATTAGTTGAAGAATTTAAAACGCTCGAATCCAAAGGATACTTCAAAAACATGTCCATAGCCCAAGCCTGGGACTTGTACTGGGAGAAGGGCTTGAAGCTGTGTGAAGAAGCTGATAGGCAACAGACTACCAGCAGCCATTCAGCTGGTAAGAAGAAGACTCGAGACAATATACGCCCGAAGGAGGAGGAGGAAAAGTGGTGAAAAAGTAGAGGCTTTCAACCTAGACCTCTACCCAAAAACATTGAATATGTAAATCCAGGCAAGAAGGGAAGGATCTATTGGGCTGGGTATGATAAAGTAGCCAATCGGGAAGTGGCTAGGAAGAATGTTGAATATGCGGAAAGAATTGAAGAAGAAAACAAAAGACAAGATCAGCTGTGGCAAGAGAGGCAAGAAAGAAAAAGGAAAAATGAAGCTGCAAAGAGAGCCTACGAAAAGAAGAAAGCAGCTGAAGAGGAAAAGAAAAGGAAGAGAGCGTGACGATAGAGTCAAGAGGAAAGGAGGAGCGACAAAGGCGATGAAGTGTTGTTTGCTAGCCCTTCGTGTATTTTACTTTTAAATACATATGTATGTAAGTCATCTGTACATTCAATAAAATATTGTTGTATTTTCTCTCTATTTCTGTATCTTAGCATAGACGCTTGAAATTGACTTAGATATGATTATGCTCTGATACACCCTGTAAACAACTGTGTAAAGGACAAGAATGCTATGATCAATAAAATGATTGATTCTACGCATACATTCTTTATTCTTGCATTTACGTATGTATCTGTGATGTTTACATGTTGATTAATATTTTTAAGTTTTGACATCATCAAAAGGGGAAATTGTTGGAAATTTATTATTTAGATTTTGATGAATGTCATGTAAAACTTAAACTAGAAAGTTGGCACCCCATTTTCCTTGTAATTTGTATTGTAATAGATAGGGTTGAATGAGCTGAGTCAAGTCAGCTATGCCTGGATATACAAGAAGTCAACTGAAGACTGAAGTGAAGACTCCGCTGAGGAACATCTGAGTATGGGCAAGAAAAAGAGTCAAGAACTCGACTGATGGTGTATCGGTGAGAACAATTTGTATGAAGAGTCGATGAAGTCAACTCAAGGAGCCAAGTCTCAAGTTGAAGTGACAGATGAGTCATCCAATGTTTGGAAGCTAACTCATGTCACCTGGGGAATAAAAGATTGCAGTCAAGTCTAGACAACTAAACGAGATCCGTTGATGAAAGTTAAGAATGTTACTCAGAATAGTAACCTGTTAAAGTTGTCAGAGATAAAGTGTTAGTTCCAATTGTGTGCAAAAGGAACAAACCAATGGGAAGCACTGCACCAAGTGTCAGAAATGTTGTAATGCTGCAAGACATTAAATACGAGGAAATGTCAACTTCAAGGACTGCAACAAGACAAGCCAACGAACACAAGTGACTTTTGAAAATCAGCCTATCTCTTCAACGGGCAGATTTTTGAAAAGTTCACTATAAAAGGCTGAGGAATCACATTGAGAAAATGTTACCTTGAATACCTGAACCACGAACAAGCAAGCTATATTCAAACTGTAACCTGCAAAATATTCTCAAGTTATACAAGCAAAAATCCTCAAGCCTAAATCTCGAAAGAAATCGATCCACCACCAAACTGTGAAGGAAAGACAACTTCAAACTGTTGAAGAGAAACTTTTGAAGAATCAAAAGGGGTCTACTTTCCAAGGAGGATTGTAGGAAGTTCAAGGTCGAACCAATCTCAAGTTATTGGAGGGCTTCGTGATCAAATCCAAGAAGCTTGAGAAAGTGAGTCAAGTAGAAGGCAAGCGCCTGTGAAGAAGTTTCGAGTCGGACGAGAAGCCGTTTGTGTGACCAAGGCATCTCCAGATCGAGTCAAAGGAGCAAGTCGGTGCGTGATCAAGACTTGTCTCTAGACCGATAACCACTTTGTAAACGATCATTACTTAGTGGATTCCTCCGGAGTTGGAGAAGAGAGGAGTAGAAGAATTACCCCATCTTCGAACCTCTATAAAATTTACTTGTGTCATTTACATTTCAGCATATTTACATTCCTGCACACATATTTTATATCTGCTGATAATTTGCTATCCAACTGATAGATAACTAAGTGCTAAAACCAAGTGTTAAAACAAAGTTAAATAAAATTCAAGGGTGTTAAGTCTTCCGCTGAAAAACTCATCACAGCCAAGTTAAGGTTTAGACTAAACAACTGAGTTATTCTATCAACAGCTCTATCGAATTTGTTGAGTGACTAACTCTACTGATTAACTAACTTAGTTGTCCTTCAATGACATAACTGTGTTATTAACTGTAATATTTTTTAAAAGAACTAAAATCGAAAAGTTGGTAATGTTTATTCAACCCCTCCTTCTAAACCTTACTCACACCCCTTGGGACCTACAAAGAGACAACAAAACATAGTTCTGGTAACATTATTGATATTATTATTATGTTTTTGTATCTTTATTTTTGTAGATTTTGACTTTTGCCAATATTTATTTATTCAAGTTGTTAAGTCAATCTTTTGAATTTTTGAAATTTTATATGGAGATTTGTATTGTTTTATTTGGATTTTCTAATTCTTTTTGTAAAAATAGGGGTGTAAATTCATTATTGTTATTTTTTTATAGTTGGATTTTTTTAATTTGGGGGTACACAAGTTTCCACATAGATACGCCACTAGTTTTGAAGGAAAAAAATGAAGATTTACCAAAATAATTGTATAGTTAACTAACTCTAATGAGTATAATTTCTAGTTTATATGTAATTATGTGGTTTTGTATTAATCTATTTGACTTTGTTTTGTTATACTTGTGTAGATAATGGAGAAGATAGATGAGAGAATACATAGAATTGTGATTTTTAATTTTAATTTTTTTTAAAATACTCTGGAATGGCTGACCAAATTTCGCTCAGGCACCCGAGACAATTGCCTGACTTGCCTCAACATAAGGACCGACTCTAGATTCAATGAGACCCGCTCCACATAAATTTGAAATAATATATATCAATTTTTTTAATAATATTATAAAGTATATTATCACTGTACTATACTTTTTTCAAATGAAACTGAAATAATACATGATATTATCCTTTTGGAGCTTAGAAAATGCAATAGATGGTTCACAAATTCCATTTCACTTAATCTTGTTTTGTTTTATTTAAATCTATTAAGACTTTTTGTTCAACTTTATACATAGAATCTCAGTTAGTTGACTACCTTTATACAACTCCACCTTGTTTGGCACCTATTTGAGATCTAACAAAGACAATTGTAGAGCTCAGTTTTGGGTTGAGGAAGATAGTTTCGGACAAAACTTTGTATTCTGGCGGGTCCACGGGTCCAACCTATCGAGTCCCGGGTTTGTTGCGGGGCGGGGGAGAGGGGGTCCCAAGTCTTGATTTTTCTTGGTGGGGCAGGTCCCGAGTTTAAGTAAACCTGCCCCAAACCCACCTCATTGCCATCCCTATCTCATCCAATTTTTAAAACATGGGTTGGCTCGATTGTTTTATTTGTGCAATGTCTATAGGGGTGTCAAATCGTATAGTTATGTCGTGTTTTGTGTCCATACGATAATGACACAATGCGATAAACTCAAACACAAATACAATATGATAAATGATTGTACTAACACGAATACTGGAAAATTTCGCGTTGAAACGACACGATTTGACACAGTAAATCAAAAAAAAATTAAGTTTAAGCAATATGATTTTACATAGTAATACACGATGGCATATTACACGATAATAGAGGACACAAGCTACAAAGTTTCCAATAAAGGCATACAAAGTATCAGGTTTTCGTGTTATTAACAAGTAAACATGTCATTATCAGATACGTGTCTGAAAGCAGATTGTCTCACTAATAGATTAACAGATAGTTAACAGGTCAACGTTCCATCTTTTAATTTTGTTGTGCTTACTGGGTTGACACAAACACGATACGGAAGTTTTCGTATTCTTATTGTGTCGACATGATAAGATTAAACACTAATCCATTATTTTTATATAGTTTTTGTGTCGTGTCAATAATTATCACCTCTAATCTACATAATGGCACATTTGTTGATATTGATGCTCCCTAATTTTGAAATAAAAAATACAGCTTCATTTAAATGATTTATTGGAAAGGTTTATTTCTTTGAAGTTGTCAAAAAAATATTAATTCTTTTAAGTTGTAAGACATTGGATTTAACTAAATTGATCCACTTATCACATACCACGTCATTGTCTAGACCCTTTCACTTAAGGCATTGAAGTCTTTGAACAATGCAAAAATAGTAAACAATCAGTCTTTGAAGTTGTCTTTGAACAAGGCAAAAAATAGCAAACAATTTAACACCTAAAAAGAAAACAAAATACTATGTGCTCCGTACATGTCTGTATCCCAAACTTCGTGCAGTTGATGTCCCTGCAATTTTGTATAGTTATTCTTATTTAGCAAATAAATTATATTTGCTAGTGTTCTAAAATTCGCTAGGCCGCCGTCTCATACCAGACTAGAGCCTATTGGCCTAGCACTTTGGTGCCTAAATGGGACCTAAAATTAAGGATAAAATACAATTGTTCATATTTTAGAAAAAATGACATTTTCACGCTCTCGAATTTTTTCGGGACATTTACGCACTTATATTTTTTGGACCTTTTTACGCCCACGTGTTTTTATGCGAACGTCTTGACGTTATTTTTTCAAAGTTGTTTCGAACATATTTCATTTCAGTGAAATATAATATTTGACACCAGTAAATAATTAATTTTATACTCGAAATCCTATAAAGAACAAAGAAACATACACATAAACAACACATATTAATACAAAACACATTGAAAACAACATAAAACAACACATGAATATAAACAACACAATTTATTTTTTGATACAAAAATTGAAAAATTCGAAAACATGGGAACAACTAAGACACAACAAAATAATATTGAAAACTATACAACCCAGAAATAACATAAATAATTTGAAAAACACACAATAACAAAAAGAGAGTAAATATAGGTAAAAGTTGCATTGAAATATCAAAAACAAATAAACAACATAACATCATTGAAAACAATATAGAAACAACTCAAAAACAACATAAACAATATAGAAAGCAACACATGAAAAATGAAAAGCGTAAAAATAGGTAAAAGTTGCATTGAAACATCAAAACAACCAACAAACAACATAAAAACAAATAAGAAACAACATAGAAAATAACACATTGAACAAAAAATAGAGAAAAAAATAGGCAAAAGTGTATAAATGCCCCAAAAAAAGGCATGAGTATAAAAATGTCCAAAAACAGGGAACGTAAAAAAGTGTCTTTTCAACGAAAAGATGGTATTTCTGAGAATATCTCTAAAATTAAGGCAAAATTACCTTGATTTTTAGTTTTATTCTTAATAGAACATAACTAACAAGCATATATAACCTTTCAAATATAGTAATGTGATCTAACACAAGTACATAACATATTAATAAATATGACAAAATAATCTAAAAAAATAAATGTAATAATCACACTACAAGATTTAAACAGTAATAATTTAAAAAAAAACTCAAAATGACGTTGTTTTCGGCTGGAACATTTGAAAAAATTGGCGGCTAGGTGCCCAAGTAATTTTTTTGGTCCATTTATGAGTTTTCACCTCGGTTATGCGATATCTAGTGTCACGCCCCAAAACTAGAGTCGCGACACAAACAATTAACTTAAATCAGTTCACTATACTAGTATATAATCCACCAAGAATTCAAGCAACATTAATTCATAAATAGTCATTGTTCAACATTGCATCCCGGAATCAGAATTTAACATCGCAGCGGAAATACCAAGTACAAGCCAATTATAAATACATCAAACATAATAAATTATTCGTAAACATAACATAAACAAAAATCGGTGGACTAAGTCTTGGAATTACTCTGTCGCTTGGTTTTCTTCATTGACGTCCTCATCATATGGTGGATCGACAACTGGTCGTTGAAAAAGGTGGGGGAGAGACAAAAATTCTCAGTGGATGGTTGTACGTGTGCATGTGTGGCTCACGTTTGTGCAGGAAATTTTCTATGAAATTGATGCATGAGTCATGATTTGTGAATCACATATAAATCACAAGTAGTACAATGTTCCAATATTAATATAATATCAATTTAACTGTTCGAAATAGTTTGTGAACATTCAATCACAATGAATGTGATTTAAGTAGTTCAAGTAGTGGTTGCGTACGGAGTGTAACGCCAACCCAAATAAGTAATGGTTGCGTATGGAGTGTAACACCAACCCAAGCAAGTAACGTCAGAATCGTGTAGGTCAGACAGCGATTCCTCTATTCTATCTTATGACTCCCCAAGTAAGTTCAGCACATAGCCATGTCTACCTTATTACTACCTGGGGCACGACATCTCCAATAGGGATGGCAATGGGGTGGGTCAAAACCCGCCCCGATGGGGCGGGTCTAGACCCGGATAAATGGGTCCCGGGGTGGGTCTCGGGTCCAAGGTTACAAAACCCGCCCGGGTCCTGGGCGGGTCCCGGGTCCTATAGGACCCGCCCCGCATGTTAATTTTTATTAAAATTTTAAATATATATTAAAATAGTTTTACATTATTTACTTTAAAATTTGAGTGTTATGTGTTTAAAAATATTAGTTGAGTACTAATATAATATTATTTACTTTTAAAGTTTAATTTACTAATATAATGTCTTGTAATATTCTACTTTGAATATTTATTTTAAGTTAGTTGAGTACTATGTAGTATAATAGTATTTGTTTTTTTAAAAAAATCTTAATAGTAGCCAATTCTAAAAAAATAGTTATAATAAGTTGCATAATTATATTTATTTATTTTTTAACCTATTGGCATTTGATTACTTTTGAAAAATTGGCCATAAATAGAAAAATATAAATTATTATAAATTAAAAATATATTTGGCGGGTCTAGCGGGTCTAGACCCGGCGGGATTTTGAGGCGGGCGGGCGGGCGGGTCTTGAGCGGGGGAGGGCGGATCCCGGGTCTTACTCTCCTTAGCGGCGGGTCCCGATTTGGCCAAACCCGCCCCAAACCCGCCCCGTTGCCATCCCTAATCTCCAACAAGTATGGCTTGCAAGGCCGTAGTGTCATAATCATGATTATACCGTTACTACGACCCACTTCCCTTGACACTCCGTCCGATTGTGGGATTAGGACGGTGGGGCTAGTAAGGAATCGCTTGATCATCTTCGCTTCGGTTCCAAAACACGACTAGCCCCGCCCATTACAGAGCTCGACGCACAAAGTTGACTCAAGTACAAGTAGGTTCACGAAGTTTATATCATGTCAATAAGACAATCCCGAATAAAAGCATGGCGATACATATAAGAAGCGATGCAAGATATTAACAAGTTAAGTTTATATCGAGTGTGAGGTATCGTTGGCGGTATAAATAAGGTTAATGAAGCTAATTATAGGAAGGATAATCGAACTTGATATATTAAGCATGAGTTTTAACTCTGTTGTTAAGTTCAAATTGTCATAAGATGAGGAAGTCGCCACTTGGCGTAGTGCGTATGATCCGGATATGGGGCCCGTCAAGGTCCAGGAGACTTTTAAGAAAATTATTAATATATAATTAAAATATAATTAAGTCAGTTTTAGGACTGTAGTAAAAAAATAATTTATTTTGGGGTCCTTGATAAAAGAAAAATTTTATAAGTAGTCACGTTTTGAAATATAGTACTTATCGGGTTTGAAATTGAATAAGTCCTGGTCTCGACCTCGAAAAAATGTAAGGTCAGTTTCTAAATTATTCAAATTATCCAAAGAATCAGTTTTTCAAAGAGTTTGGGTCGAGTTTTAGGAAAATTTTAGTTGGGTACCTTCTTTTGTCAATATTGTCATTTTCGGACCCGAACTTAAAAATTTTGGATCTCACAAACCGGATGTAATTCCAATTTTAAAATGTCACGTAGGACAATAGGATATTGGGACAAAAGCAGTTTGGAAAGAGATTGATTTAAGTCCCTTAACTTTCACAAATTCTATTTCTAGTTCAAAATTCGATTTTGTCCTTAAGGGCTTATTTGGGGTTCATTTGTTATGAAACTTGAACCATGTGTTCAAAATATTATAAAATTAAGGCTACGTAAATTTTCAGGTTCCTGGGATGTACCTTATTTTGGAAATTTCATTTTGGTCCTTAGAATTTGGAATTTTCACACTTTAGTACTTAAATTTTAAAAAATCGGTTTTCTCAACCCAAACCACTTTAACTTTTTAAAATTATTCAAAATATAAGTTTTTCAGCTTGAGGAAGTCAAAAATTCCAAAATTTTTAGAAGAGTCCACGGACAGTTTTAAAACTTCAAATTTTGGCCCTTAAACTTTCAAAGTTTCCACATTTGAGTCCCTAAAATTCCAAGGATTGGTTTACGAACTCGAACCTTTAAACTAGTATTATTAACTTAAAATATTAAATATTAAAATCAAATACAATCCATATTTTTGAAATTTACATAATAATCATTGGATAGTTTCAAAATTATGGTTTAGTCCTCAACTTTGCAAAAATTGCATAAATGGCATATTTGCTCAATTTCAAACATAATGTCGGTTTCCAAAATATATACCAAGTATAGAATATTATTTTGAGCATATAACACATGCATTAACACATTTATCAAGAGATGAACAAGAAATCAAGACATATATGCAAGCATGTCCCTATTGTGCAAGAACTAATGATCATGCTCATTTTCGTAAAACGTATTGAACTTGATACATATATAAAAATACATGTAATATATATTTATAGTATTTAAGGATATTTTCATGTACTATATGCATTTTATCAAAATTATTTGCCTATTTTTCGAAAGATTTTTCACCCCCTTTCGTAGCCTTGAGTTGGTGAATCTGAAATGTGCACGGGACCTAGAGATCACCGAACCCGAACTGATATCCGAACCAAAAAATATTCGTTGACTTTTTAACTTTCTCTGAACCGAACCGTCCCGAAAATTTCCATGGTACGATTCCAGAGATTTTTCAAATATCCGTACCGAGAACCGTATCGAACCATACCGAACCGTACCAAACCGGATATCCAAAACCAGAACCGATTTTAAATAATTTTTTATATACATACACATATATATATATATAATATTTTTATCTTATTTATATTTTGATATTGGATTAACTACGCATTCCTATGAAATCCAATACTATATAAATCATATATAATACTAAAATTGTCAATTAAAAAATTGGCATATTTTATCAAATATTGGTTGCCATCATATTAATTTAAATGTACCCAATAACTTAAATTATAAAATCATATTTGATTTGTATATTATTAATTATATTTTTCCTAAGTCAATAGACCATGACATTGTGACAAGATTATAGATATTATTATTGTTTAATAGAGGCTACTAAATTTACCATTCGTTGAGATTCTAGACTTTTACTACTAATTATTATACGAATAACATAATATCTGAAATATAATATGTTGAAATCCAAAAAGAAAAATCAATACTTTTAACTATAAATTAAGTAAAAACTAATAATGTAGTATAGTTTATATCATGAAGAAAACATTTCGAATTACAATATTAAAAGTTTAGCGCTTAAAGATGAATGAAAGAAATTTTATGTATAAGTTAAATATAAAATATCAAAAAGTTAAAGTCATATAGTACTAATGGTTTTTAGTATATGGTTTTTAGATTTCACTAAAAAAAGATTAAAAATATAACTGTTTAATGATTTTACACAGATTTTTTCTCTCACAATTTGTGTATGTTTTATTTATGAATAATATTTGAATCTCGATTCTCAATCATTTTAGCTCCCGTACCATCTCATTAAAATCGAATCTTCGTCTGATAAATCGTGACCGAACTTCCGAGACGGAGATTTTTTTATGGTTCGGTTCGAGAGATTTAATTTTTGGATCTCCGATCTTCATGTGATTTTGAAATTTCTAAATCTCGGAACCGAACCGAACAGGTGCATAGCCCTAGTCTATACATCCACAAAGTGAAGAAAATGAAATGAGGTTCAAGTTAGAACCTGGTTCAAATCCATCGGAGGGCCTCGTGATCGAGTCCCCAAGGGTTTGGAGAGTTGAAGTAGTGAGGTAGTTGCCTTATGAAGAGCTAAGTCCCGGGAGTGAAGACGGTTGTGTGATCAATGCTTACTTGTATGTGTACTCTTGTAACAAGCCAAGTTCATTAGCATATTCCTCCTGGGAGTAGGAGAAGAGTGGAGTAGAGGAATTACCCCCTCGAACCACTATAAAATTATCTATGTCATTTACTTTCACGCACTTTACTTTCTGCATATTCATTTACTTGTGTTTATTTGCACATCCAATTGATAGTAACTAAGACTAAAACAAGTGTTGATAACCAATGCGAAAAAAGGTGTTAAGACTTAGATGTTAAAAACTAAGAAAACCGATTTTATAAAAAGCAAAATTCACTCGGTGAGTTACTCTATCAACAACTCTCTCGAGTATGTTGAGTGGTGAACTCTCATGTTGAGGTTTGACCCAATTGTCTCTCAAAGGCGTAGCTATTTTCTTGTGAAAACTCTTTATTTGAGTTTAAATCGAAGAAGTGGTTAAGTCTATTCAACCCCCTCTTCTAGACTTAAGCGGCACCCCTTGTAAGGACCTACAAGTGGTATCAGTGGTTGGTTCAAAGAACTTGCTGGCTAAGTTCTTGAACTAGATCTCAATCTTTTCAAAAACATCAACACTTGAATTTTTTCAAAGTTTTATCATGGAAGCAAATCTATCTGTATCCCCCATGTTTATGATCGAAGAGTTTGATGATTGGAAGATTCTCATGCGAGGGCACATCTCACCGAGGCTTTGCGATGAAATATGGTTTGTCATAGAAGATGGACCCATTAAGATCACCAAAGGTGAATACAAGCTGTAAGAGGTTGCTGGAATCTTTGTGAAAAGACTTGTTGAGGTGGAAAAGCCCCACGAAGCGAATGGACAAATGAAGATAGAAAAATAATAGCTTGGTATGTGGCCAAGGATATTTTATATAAAACTCTTGATAAAATGATGTTTAAGAAGGTTAAATCTTATGATCTTTGAAAGAGATATGGGAAAAGGCGACTCTCAAATGCGAAGGCTCATAGTAGATAAAAAGAGAATCAGTGTTGTTGCGGTCTGATGCAGTTTGAGACCTTCGAGGATGATGTTTGGTGAATCATTGGATCAATGGATGCCATATTTGTAGAGATCACAAATGAGCTATCGGCTACAGGAAGGAATATACACAAAAAATGTGTATGAGATTCTCGGATCTCTCGGTGAGTGGGAAATGAAGGTGATAGCCCTCGGACATTGATGGACTAGCCAAGATTTCCAACCATGAGGCATTTTTTGGATCTTAAAGCTTATGATTCGAGGCTCAAAAGAAAGATCAAGATGATATATAGTTGTCTAGAAGATAGCTCTTACTCTGGTGGGCTAGAGAATCAAAGCGGTGAATCCAGGACATCATAGATAAAGAAAGGTGCCTAATAGTTAAAAGTTTCAACAGTTCTTCATAAAAACTATAAGAGGAACAAAGGAGAATCCTCTAGAAGGCACTCAACTCCTTCAAAAGGAAAGGAAGAGAACCCCCAAAAAGTGAGAATAAGAAAAGTGAAGATCTGTCTTTGGAATTACGGACAAGCCGAGGTCACATTGCGAGTTGATTGCTCTTATCCACTACTAGTACATGAATGAAGAGGATAAGAAGGTCTTGAGGAAAAGAAGACAAGAAATAAAAAAGCTATGATAGGCTGCTGACTTGCAGATACAACCAAGTGTAAGGGAGGCAGGTTGAATCGGACAACAATGAAGTGACTACTCCTCGGACAATGAAGAAGAGGCATTGATATGTCTCGCTGGCTAAGAGAACATGAACATGAGGTAAATTCTATAAAGCTCAAAATTTTGATGATAGTTTTCGTGATACATAGCACTTCATCACCCAGATGTTTATAATTTATTAGGCAAAATGATGAAGATTTTGAGCACATTAAATTCTCACACACTTTTAAATGAGGAAGCAGCCAACTCAAATGCGGCTACATGGTTATTGAAGAGTTGAGTAAACTTAGTCACATAATGAGTGAGAATAAAGAGGTTAAAGGCTGGAAATAACTAAGGTTAAAAGAACTAGCTGAAAACGAAAAGGAACAAGAGCTAAATAATGTGATTGCATCCTCGGCCAAGTCATCTAAAATACAAAAGAAATTGGAGACAAAATAGGCTTAGGTTTCAATTCCTTTGTCAATACACAAACTCAAGAGTGATTTCTGAAAAAAGGATCCTCAAGCAATGGAGAAATCAAAAGCCAAAAACACCATATGTTGCACCCACACACAATCACAAACACTCACATGTTGGCCTTGGCTATAAAGGAAAGGAAAGAAGCCAGGTGAGTTTGTTGAGAGAAATTTCTTTGAAATAAAAATTAAAAAAGCTCATGACTCAAAGCAGGAAATATTTTGTAAGTCTAAGCAAAACTACCAAAAAGCTAGCCCAGGGGTTTCATCAAAATAAATCATATGAAGGAAGGTAGAAATTATCTAACACGGGCTGATTGAAACCCTCAAATGAAATATGATCAGAATCACATGGGATATAAACTGAAAGTGGCAAAGACTAAAACTCATCATAGGTCATTCTAAGGCAAAAATCAACACACATATGCACCCAAGCAAAATGCTTATCATGCACAAAAGTTTCCATACTATCGTTAGAAAAGCAAATGCACAAACACATACACGAGACATACAAACAAAAAGAGCAGATGTATGTTCTAAAACTCCAAAGCAATTTGCTAATATTCATTATGATTATGGAGGCGATGGGTAGCAACCCTGCAAGTGAGATCATTTGGCTATAGGTTGGTGGATCACCTTATAGTGCTAACCCCTCGGGGACCAGGCGGTTGGGTACCTAAACGATTTCCTTGATTGGGGTTCGAGGAACAGCAGTGCCAAGAACATGGTACATGGATAGTGGTTGTTCAGGACATATGACAAGGAATAAAAGAATTTAACAAATTTAAAGGAATCAGGAAGCAAAAGTCATATTTGGAATAAATGAAGCTAGCAATACGTAAC